>JAGQAX010000022.1:9513399-10225388 GCA_019142605.1 Cephalopholis sonnerati | reverse complement strand
TGAGACAAAAAATACAGCTGCATATAAAAACACACACTTTCCCCTCTTCTACTTTCCATCTGCAATACTGCACAACTAAACCCTCTCGCCGTCCCCGCGGGGTCACGAGTGGAGCGCAGAGAGTGCTTCTTTGTGAGACCTTTTTGTGAGGTGTTAAATAGGATGATTATGTAAAGTGGCTCGTTTTATAATAGCTTCCTGGATGCTGCTGATTAGATAAAATTATGCATTAAGGTTAATTAGATTCGACTAATTCCTAACTCAATTAGAGTCCAAACAGACAAATAAAAATGTAAAAAAGACGTATGAGTTTTGGACAAGTGGTGTGAAAAGCAATTACATAATTCTGTTTTGTTTTAAATTGCTAATGTCAAACTGTCCTGCAACAAACTGATTTAAAAGCTAATTTGAGCATAATCAAATCTTAACATGTTAAATTGCATTAAATTGGGCAGACGGGGGGGATGTTTAGAGGTAGGAGCAGAAAATATGGCTGAAACCATCTATCACACAGCGTGCTCAGTAACTGTGTTTGAGCTGACACAATTATTTGATTATATGATTATTCAACTGACCAAAAAATAATCAAATTTGACAATCGAGTCAATTTTAAAGTCGTTTGTCAAGCAAATTTGACACAAAATTCAAGGTTTCAACTTGAATATTTGCAGCTTGCTGTTCTTTATGCTAGAAAAATGAACATTTGGGGGGTTTTGGACAGTTGGGTTGACATGTTTGAATACCTCCACATATATAATGAGCATAAAAAGATACAAATTGTGATATGTTTTCTGGAAATCCAATAAAGAAACAAAGAAACAAATACATAGTGCAATATTAAAAAATGTAAATCAAATAATTAGATAAATGTCTAACTATATAATCTAGTGCAGTGGTTCTCAACTGGTCCAGCCATAGGGTCCAGATGTCTCCTTATGGTCAGCATCATACTTGGGTTTGTCCATGTTGTCAAGCTAGTAGCTAGTAGCTGTCTGTTATTTGTGCACTCTACAGCAGGAAATGGCACTTCAAAATAAAAACTCTAGGCCAGAAATTCACTGTACTTCAAAATATAAAGTGTTTTTTACAAAATTGACACTTTCCAGTCCCTCCAGGATCTCGCAGCAAAATAAAAAAACTTGAATTTGCGGCCAAATTTGTCAAAATTCACGACAAAAATTGCAGCATTTTTATGTGTTTTTTTTTTTTTGCGGGAAATTGCGGCAAATGACAAAAATTGCATAGTGAATATTCCAAAAACAGCTGCAAATGTTTCAGTTCTCTTCTTTAGTTTTATTGAATTAGTTTCAAAACATGGACTCCAATAATGTTTTAAAAAATCCTGAGTGAATATTGTAGCTCTCAAAGCAGACAATGTGACTATAAAACAACATGTAAGCTACATCTTCTGTAAACATAACATCTGAATCAATTCAACACATATTGTATGCATTTAAACAAAGTGAAAAATTCTTGTGTCGATATATTAGCGCCATTTGATGACACGTCTGATGACGTTTCAAATGACGTCCAATGTGCGACGACTTCCGGTCAGCTGGAAAATGCGGAAAAATTGCACGACTTTTGAAAAATTGCAAGCCCCCGCAAAAATTGTGGACTTTCGTTGAATTTGTGTTAATTATTGTGATTGCGAGTTTCTTGCGGTCCATTTAGAATGAGCCCACGACCCACTTTTGGAACGCCACCCACCAGTTAGGAACCACTGATCTAAGGATCACTAATGGTGCTATAAGAAACCCTTTCAAAAATAATGTGTAATGAGGAGGTGGAATATGAAATAGGGCTGGGCGATATGGAGAAACTCAATAAACACAATACTTTTGAACAAATATCTCGATGTAGATACTGGGAGAAACTGTCGGAAATAAAATATTTACACAATAAGATTTTTGATAAATAATCATCAGCTATGTTGATTTAATGACTAAGTGGGTAAAAGCAAGTAAAAGAACAGCTAGAGGATTCAAAAAGAAAGAAGAAAAGTCTGGTAAGTTCAGAAAATTACATCACTTTACTGCACTGGTTCTCAAATGGTGTGCTGTGGGATTCTGTGATAACCACACATTATTATTGCAGTATTCAACTTAGCCTTTACAAAAAGTTATTAATTAATTTTTGAATAACTATCAGTATGTTGTGCGCACCTATTTCCTAATAAAAAGAAATTTAATTTAAAATACCTTCTCGGGGAACCTGTTTGTCGCTGTTCATACATGGGAAGTATAAGTGTGTGACGAATCAGAAGCCCTGATTGGCAGCCAGTGTGAGGGATGATAACATTTAAAAGAAGAAAGCCATGAGTGGGACAATGGATCGGTTTACTGTGCGGAGCAAATTACAACAAAGCACCAGCGAAGACAACCCATCATTGAAAGAAAAGAGCCAAAAAAAACAAAAAGACAGTATCACAAAAGCTACCTGTCTTATTTTTTCTTTTATTTATCGTCTTATGTTGTGATAAGAGTGATAACACACATTACAGAAGCTGTTGTGCACAGATATAAATGCAGGTGTGCTTTGAGATGTCGACTTGCCCTTTGGCACAATAAGTTTGAAAACAACTGCTTTACTTTACCCGACAAAGACACTTGCAGTATGATGACGTCTCAAATCTAAAATGATATCTGGTCTCATATCACGATATTGACAAAACATCTAGTCCCAGCCTTATGAAACTCAAACACCTAGAATGAGTCACCGTTCCTTTTTATGGGTCAGCACACTCAAACTCAAAAAAGTCTATGACATAAAAGGCGTATGAAATAAAATAAACCCAACAACAACTACTTCCCCAGCACGTCTGTGGCACTCAGCACCGAGAACATTAATCCCCTCTGAGGCTGTAAATCTTTAATACGGTTCACAAATATATAAAATGAAAAAGGCTCAGCAATTTCCTAAAACAGCTGGGCGCTGGAGTTCGGAGCAAACATTAGTCAAACAAGAGTGCATTTGTTAGGGACTATTTTTAGTGGTGGATTAATACATATTTGGTGCTCTGGTGAGTATTTCGGGCGGCAGGACGGTGTTTGTGGGATCGGCTCAAAATAAACTGCTGTTTCCATGTTAATGGTTATGAAGGAACATGTCACCCAGTGCACGTGTGTATGTGTTGAACAAGTGGCAAATGAAGCCAGCACAGACAAGCCAAAAACTGCAGTTCCTCTAATGGCCACATGAGGCTGGCTCCAAGAGCGAGTCAACCCTTATACACCTTCATGTTAAAATACCCAACTTAACAGCAGAAATGAACATGTTTACAGCCTGGTACAAAAAAACGTGGCTGCATTTTATTTATTTATTTAACCAGGAAGTCCCATTGAGATTGAAAATCTCTTTTTCAAGAGAGACCTGGCCGAGGTAGCAGCCAATCAAAACGCATTTAAATTGCAACAAATACAACATATAACACAAATATCCACAATAAAACAACAACTATTCAAACACAGCGGCCTCCCAAGAAAAACAAGCACATGTCTCTGTCACCACATTCTTTATGATGCCCTTAAAGAGGACCTATTATGCTCATTTTCGGGCCTTTGTATTGATTATTGGACTCATATAGAGCAGCTACACACGATTACCCACACCGAAAGCTTTATAGATCTTTGGGACGCTGTGTCTCTCGCTGCATCACTTCCTTATATTTCCTGCGTCCCACGAAAACGGTCTGTTTCATTTACTCCTACCCCTTGGCCCCGAGCCCACTCCGCTGTGATTGGTCACACTCCCGAGGACTTCTGAAGGGCTGCCGAGCGCTGCCGAGCCCCACCTCCTTATTTTGCCGGTGCGGAAGTTGAGAGAATTTCACTTTTGAAAATGTCAACTTTTGAAATACAGTCGTATATGTTGGATCCCGAATCTGATCCGGAGGTAGAGACTGGACAGCCTGAAGTTTCTAAAGTACAGAGGTTACTTCAAGACGTCTCTGAATGGTAAGTAACGCTAGCCGTTAGCCGTAGCTTGTTGTTGTCATTACCTGCTTACCTGTGCGGCATATTCCTGGGCATGCCCAGTTAAGTCCGGCACGCATTGACGTCAATGGGACTACTACAGTAAAACACAGCGTGCAGAGCCCTCTGAAACAGCTTGCAGGGCTCATGTCCAAATGCATAAACCTCATTAATTGATGCTTTGGCATCGTTTAACACGAGTATCTCACATTGTAACAACATTTATAGGTCAGAAAAGAGGAAAAGCAGAATAGTTATTAAGTATTACTAATTTTAGATCTTTTTGAGGATTGTTTAATGTCCAAGGTGCAGAGTAGGAGAACACAGTTTTCCCCAGATCCGTGAAAACCCAGGGTTCATTAAAAAGCAGCCATTTAGAGGAGCGTAGCTGGTAACTACCAGAGCTGACACACAGAAGGGAGCAGAGGTAGGCCAGAAGTTTGCCCAACATTGCTTTAAAAATAAAAAAATGAGTGGCTGACAGGTGCCACTCGTTGACAAGTCAACCACAGGGACGACTTTGGTTATGTAATGTAACCATGGCGTAACCCCGGTTCCGAAAGTACAGGGGTAGCAAAATATCTACACTTGATAGGTGCAACAATGTGCCACCCAGCCTGTCTATTTATTATATCTTGCTTTTATTTTTTATTGCTTACAATCAATCACTCAGGTGTGATATCAGTATTGTTAAACTGAGCAAAATCTAAACTTCCTTCAGTCAATAATGTGAAATGATTGAGTCTGTCTCTTTATTATATTCTGCTTCTCTTTGATGCGTCCTTATTATATTGCTTTGTGTTTTTATACTGTTGCTTATTATACTGCTCTTGTGTTGTACTGTTTATCTATTTTATGTACTTATATGTTGCTTTATATATTTTTTTCTACTTACTACTGTTTTGCACTCTCCCTCTGCAGCTGTAATGTTGCAAATGTCCTCGCTGTGAGACGAATAAAGGATTATCTTTTCTTTATTATTAGCTGTAGTTGTCGTTTAACTATTGTGTTTTCAGCTCATGAAAGTGTTTGTGTGGAGTTTGCATGTTCTCCCTGTGTCAGTGTGGGTTTTCTCCGGGTGCTCCGGTTTCCTCCCACAGTCCAAAGACATGCAGGTTAATTGGTGACTCTAAATTGTCCGTAGGTGTGAATGTGAGTGTGAATGGTTGTCTGTCTCTATGTGTCAGCCCTGTGATAGTCTGGTGACCTGTCCAGGGTGAACCCTGCCTCTCACCCAATGTCAGCTGGGATAGGCTCCAGCTCTCCTGTGATCCCCAACAGGATAAACTCTTATAGAAAATGTATGAATGAATTAACACAGCTAACCACAGTTGTAAATGCACTTTGCTAATTAAGCTAGCAGCTAACATTAGGGGTTAGCTCCACCGTTTTGTCCAAATATGTTCACTGCTGGCTCCAGAAATCTAAGATGGCGACAGCCAAACCTGAGGCTTCAAAACAGTCCACAAACCAATAGGTGATGCTATGGTTGCTACATGGTTTTGAACAGTTTTTGTAAGACAACAGACATCAGTGCCTTGCAGACATAAGCTACAGTAGATGAAGCTTTGGCAACACAAGCAATACTTTTAATAGGATCAGTGTGTATTTGTTTACAATGAGAAAGAAGAGGTATATTGCCAATCTTATCCTTAAACTGGAAGGCAGCCATAAAGACCTGGAAAACACTACATTTAAGATATATCATGATATTTTACAATAACTCCATCCAACACCGTCCTGGATCTCAAATCATGATCTTGATATAATGTTGACTTGTTGCCAGGCTTTACTTAGTGTATCAGTTGGCTTGGATACAGTTAAAAAATACAATGCAGCTATACACACACACTCACACTGGCAGCTAATTCATGAACACACCCGTCACACACACACACCTGCCACACACTCTTTTGAATCCTCTTTCCAATCTCCAGGCCTCAGGCATGCTCTGCTGGGGATGTTCTCAAAATACACCCATCAATCATTTCGCAGACAGCTTCGCCTGCCCCTCCTTCCGCTACTCCGCTCGCGACTGCTGCAGGAGTCTCAAGGTGAAGGAGGGCGCTGCGTCTCTCCGTCTATAATTACTCACCTGTAGGACTGCAAACACACACACACAGCGTGGAAAGAGTGCGGGCTCACATTCAGTGTCCCCTAAAAAACTTCCTGCATCCCACAAAAATCATAAAAATCTATCTCGGAGGTCCCACTGAGCCGGCTAAAGGACAACAGGAGAGAGGACATTTCCCAGGCTGGAGGAGCTTTGCCTTGTAGCGTCCACCTGGACGTACATGATGAGGTATGGGAAGGGTGCAAAAACACACAGGGCAGACGTGAAGAAAGAAAAACGAGTAAAACACGAGCCCTGCTTTCTCCCCTGGAGAGAGGACAGGATGGGAGCGTGAGCCCAACGCTGGCTCATGAGAGATGAGAACAAGTCTTTATGAAGCTCATCACATGACCAGAATGTAATTACACATCTACATTTGGTGCTTGAGTGAAGTCTGCTGGGAAACACAGAGGGGGGAAAGACAAAGAAGCACTCTAATACGATTAAAATCCTTCAAACCCGAGCGTCATCAAAGTTATAATCCCTCTATGTGTCTACGTTCATTCACATACTGTACATCCGCTGCTGTATGTGCTTTGCTTTCCCGGATAGGACACGCTGTCGTCTGATGAAACACGCTGAAATAGTGACGAAAAACATCTTACAGTTTTGTCTGATTTTAATTCACTTGTCAGGGGGATTCTCGCTACCTACTTTGGCACACCTGAGGTGAAAAACAGGCTGAATAAGTAAAGAATACAGTGAGGCAACAGCGGGCGTGCTCGGCTTTTCCTTTTTCCCCGCCAACAAATATTTGGCAGGACAGGAAAAAAAAAAAAACAACTTAAAGATGGTGAGAGCGGGGGGAATTAAAGCAAACAGCGAGGTTCTGTAAAGAGCCTGTCCTAGTTCTTTTCGTCTACCAAAACAAAAGCAGGAGACAGGAGGACAGGAGGGAGGGAGGCAGGGAGGAGGACAGAGATGGATATGGAGGTAGTGAGGGGAGGTGGCAGAAAGAGAGACAGAGAGAAATATAGAGTGAGTTATGTAACTACAAGGCGTCTGTGATGTCAACCGCTCTGTCTTCAGTGGAGCCGACGTGCCTTTGAACACACTGGGATGAGCGCGCTAAAGCGAACACACATTTCTCTGCCTATTTTGACAGAATCTGGTTGTATGTGTTGCAACTGACTTTCAACATGAGAGGGAACAAGTTGTCTTTACCGGCGGTGAAAACATTTACTCAAGTACTGCATTTAAGTACAGTTTGGAGGTACTTTACTCGAGTAGCTCCACATTATGCTACTTTATAGTTTTATTCTGCCTCTTTTCAGAGGGAAATTTTACTTCAATACCTCTGCAACAGTTACCACTTGTTGAGAAGGTAAAAATATACATGTAAAAAATATGCCCTAAAATATAAGACACACGGTTATAGATTAAACAAACCAACATATCACTGACCCACCACCATATGTAGAAAGTAGGCAGGGGTGTCCCTGCCCTTTTTTAAGGAAGCAGTACTGTAAAACCTTAATTCAGTCAGGAACACTTCAAAATAACTCTATTTCCATTTGTAGTATTATATTTGGTGGTATGGCTCTGTTCTGGGGCTTCTCTGCCGTTCCTCGGGCTTACGTGGAAAGCCTAACGCCGGGTGTACACTGGATCCATCGCGTGCGCGGTTCAGCCATGGCGCGGACTCGCTCCGTCCTGTGCCGGGCGTCAACGTCCACTAGAAGCGTATCTATAGCGGTGCGCACGCGAGCGGCTGGAATTGGCAGATCACGAGATCATAATGTCACGCGATAATTTGTGGAAACCCTGGAGGTACAAAGACATCAACAAACAAAGAAAAGATTTCTCCACCCACTTTGACGTCATGTTGTTGTAGCGATGTGAAATACGCCCTGGAGTTTTCATGGGTCTTTTTATTTTGAAAATTGACGGGATACTCTCGTCTTTTCTGCGCCTGACTTCCTGTTTGACTCATTTGGTCTGTGGAAATTGACGCATCGTCAAGCGGCGTCCATCAAAAAATAGACCCAGCGCGTATGTTTAGCGGAGCGGAGCGCCGCGCCGCTTTTAGAGCACAGCTAGGACGTGCCGTGCCGCTTCTGGTGGAGCAGTTTTTATTGACTTCAATGGCTGCGATTAGCTCCGGCACCTGCGCCGCGGCTGAAGCGCGCATGCGACGGATCCAGTGGACATCCGGGGTAAGGCAGAGAGAGCACACCTGTCTGCCCTTCCTTGTGCAAATGAGAAAAGCCTGAGGCAAAGAGAGCAAACCTCTCTGCCCTTCCATGCGCCTACATGGAAAGCCTAAGGCAGGGAGAGCGGCAGCAAAGACCCCTCGGGAACAGAACAGAGCAGCATCAATGACAAACAGAAATGACATTGATAAGTCAGACACAGCATGAAAAGGAGGAGCTGGGGTGGAGGCAGGTTGCGAAGTGGCTTGCAGAGGAAGCAGCAACAGTAGGCAGGCCAGAGCAGTTTAAATAGGGCGCCCTGAATTTTACGATGCCTTAACTTTTGGTCTTGTCCCGCCGCATTTCCCACTGACGCTGCTGATGATATGTGATCGGCCACGTATTATGCTGATATCAAAAGACGGCTTTTTTCATCAGTGTTTGACACCACTACTACTATTTGAAGTTTTACGGTACTTTTCATTTTCCGTTTATAAAACTGTGCTATTAGTATATTTTTGAGCCAGTAATCTACTTCTTACTTCCTTAAATTTGCTATTTACACCTTCGTTACAGCTGGTAGATTAATCAGTGGGTATGTTTGTGAAGCCCTCTGTTTCTACATACATTAACAAATGGTTAAGTTAAGAACATTCATTGCATTCATTGCTCTGCCTCCCCAAAAGTGTGGTGCTCTGAATAAACAAATTTTACTTTATTTTTTACAGTGCTCCAAAAGAATGGTCCAGTTTGTGCCACAGTGCGCTCACTGCATTAACTGCTAAAAAACAATGGAGTTTTATTATGGTCAATCATCAGAAGAGGACAAAGAGAAGAGCCTGGATACTTCACTTCAAACCTCCAGGTGCGCTCATATGACATCAGCCGATGTCACAGCGTACTGTCTGATCAAGCTGTTAACTCATCAGCATCACGTATGCCACCAAAGCGACTGTCAACAGACTCTTGTTTCACTGGTTTTGCAATAAATGGAAATACAGATACATGTACAAACTCATTTCCAAATAAGCTGGGACGCTGTGTAAAATGTAAATAAAAACAGAATGCAATTATTTGCACATCCTGTCTGACCTGTACTCAATAAAACACAGTCCAAAGACATTTAATGTTCAGACTCATAAAGTTTGTTTTATTTTTTTAAATATTGCTCATTCTGAATTTGATGCCTGCAGCACTTTAAAAAAAAAGGTTGTGACAGGGGCATGTTTACCACGTGTTACATCACCTTTTCTTTTAAGAACACTCAGGGAGAGGTCTGAGGAAACTAATTGTTGAAGTTTTGAAAGTGAAATTATTTCCCATTCTTGCTTGATGTACGACTTCAGTTGCTCAACAGTTCGGGGTCTTCATGACTGCATTTTGTGCGTCATAGTACGCCACATATTTTCAATGGGAGACAGGTCTGGTCTGGAGGCAGAACAGTCTGGTACCTGCACTCTCTTACTTCAGTCCAGTCCCAGACAAGCTGCAGAACTATTTGTGATAGCAGAGCCAAATAAATCTTTACGTAAACAGACCTGTTGTCACTTATTACAGACAACTACTGAACAGCATTAGTAGAACTGTTGCATTAAAGCAATGATTGATTGAACATTTCCATTGGTAATAACAACTTATACACTAAGTTAAGAGCTGAGATTTTGTTGTAAACATTTATGACAGCTCAGCTCCCTATGCATTGAGGGATTATTGCCAGCATACAGGTACTTTTGGATTTCCCTCCACATGAGTGGAGTTCAGATAATCTGTAACAGTACATTTTTCTGATAATACTTACGTACTTAAAGTACATTTCTGACAGCAGGAGTTTTATTTTTAGTGCAGTATATTGTGCCATTGCCACGTCGACGTGAAGAACCTAAATATGTTCCTCACATCTGGTATTTACTGTGCGCCCGCTTGTGTTCACCTCCATACTCTATATCTCTCCTCCTCTCAGCCTGTTGTCCCGTCACACCTCACAGACTCCACCCTGCAATCCTGTTAGCGCTTATCAGAGCATGGCTCAGGTCCAAACACGGACTCACACATCTACTTTTTCCACCAATCAATACCAAATTTACAGAGGCAGCTTTTCTCTCCCCTAACTGAGCTCAGCTCTCCAGGGTGGCTGGTGCCACCAGGCTGAGGAAGTTTGGAGGGAACAACACGCCTCTCATATGGCTGCTTACACAAAACCCCCTGAAACTGGGAACACACTTTTAGTGCTGACAGGGAGGAAGAAGAAGCAAACACTGAACAACTGAGTAAATAGAGAGGACAACACTCAGAGTGACAGACAGGTAGACTATGATTAGTTATGTCACTAACAAACTCGCTGAATTTGTGTGAGAACAGAAATCTTGCAAATCAAAGATAAACACCCCCCAACAAGACAAAGAGTCTACAGTCATGCTAGCTGCTCTGTGATGTTAGAGCCAAATGCTAGCACGCTCATAATAACAATGCTAACATTCTAATTTTAGAAAGTATAATGTTCTCCATGTTCCTCATGTTAGTTCAGCGTGTTAGCATGTTTATATTTTCTTATTAGCACTAAACGTAAAGTACAGCTGAGGCTTTTGGGAATGTCACTGACTTTGCAGGTGTTTCAATCAATCATTTCATCAACATATTATCTATCTGTCATATCAAGTCTTACAAGTGCTCAACCAACTTGTGCTTTGTCATTTAGTCCCTTTTGCCTCTTTGTACATTGCAGGCTGCTGCTTTTAAACAGTCCATGTTTCCAGACTGGCTGCAGTGTGTGTGTTTGTGTGTGTTTGGTGATGGTTCGGGTAATCCGTGATCTCTGTTTGTGGAATGATTTAATTTTGTTGCAGTTTTGGGTACAGCTGCTTCTGTTGTTTTAGAAATTAAATCCACCACAGACTCAGGGATTTCATTGATGTCACTGGTGACATTATGGTGGTGTCCCTGAAAGTGCTCCAGTCTCTAACTGGCTCCTTCTGTTGCATCATAGTTTGTTTTAAGTGCTATATCGTAGGCAACTGGACTTGCTTGGGTTTCTTGAGGACATTTGACCTCTCGTCCGAGAGGCTTCTTCAGTTCTAACAGACTGGGGTGGAGTCACAGGCTTTAAACTCAGTGTCTTTAGGGTTAGATGGGTCCAGGTGTGAATGGGTGTTAAGTTATCTATGGAGGGATCCCAAGACTGCATTGCAGGTTGGTGACGGACTGGATCGTAGGTAGGCTGGGATCCCTCCATAGCCGACTCAACATCCATTCACATGTGGACCCATCTAACCCTAACGACACATATGGTGCTGGGTGGGTCAATGACTCACATGTGACCTCAACAACTCTGTAAGGGTTCACACCCACACAAAGGTTAAAGCCTGCAACTCCGCACCAGTCCGTCAGAACTGAAGAAGCCTCTTGGATGAGAGGCGGAACGTCTTTAAGAAACTCAAGCAAGTCTAAAACATTAACTGTGCCATAAATCAAAGTATTGGAGAAACTAAAATCTTAATCTTATTATAGTGCTAAATGAAAATTTAGGTATACTAATATTTTGTTAACATGTTTTTCCACGTAACAGTTAAAAAAATGCCAAAAAGCGTCTTGAAGAAAGATGATCTCGTCTTTCTCCTTCACTTAGAAATTCTAGATCCAGCCTCTGCCCTGCACACCACTGCTGCTTACGGTAGGTTTTGCTTTTCGCCTTTCTCCAGTGCTGCACACAGTAGGTTGACCAGTAAAAGAGCAGTCCACTAGGCTAGGTTAATGTTACAGGAAATTTTGGAGATACAGCCATACATGTTAGAGCCTACGTCAGACGCATACTTAAATGTTGTGATAAGTCTGCTGTGCACCAAAATCAGCGACTAGCAGACATATGAAAATGGTAAGTGCAGTTAGCATCTTTTATTTATGTTGTTTGTTAGCTTGTTAGCTTGTAGGCTAACTGGCGATGGCTAAAACAGCATGAATGATTGTGAAATATGACATAATATCCGCTACACTGGAGTTTTTGGTTGACAGTGGAAGGAAGCTCCAGACAAACTTATAACAGATACAACACAGTATAGTCAAAGTCAGACATTTTAGGGGGCATTAACATAAGAAAACAAATATTTGAGTCAAGGGTAACTTGAAGGGATCACCAGCATTATTACAATTAATCTTGTTGAGAACATACATGTGTATGCCAAACATAATAGTCAGTCTGGACCAAAGTGGTGGACCAACAGACCGACTGGCTTTGCCATTTACTGAGCCATTCTCCTTGTGAGGCTTAAAAATGTTTTGTGTTTATTTTTGGTGGAATTTGTGCAAAAAACACAAAGAAACAGAGCAAAGCCGTTATTAGAATCCTGAAACCCCACTGAATGAATTCATTTCCAGACAGTCAACACCAGCTCACTCAGAATGTGACTGACTTGGTCCAACAAAGGTCAATAAGTCAACTATAATTGGCCCAACAATCCTGATGTCTGTCTACTCACTTAGAGACCTGCTGCCACCATTAAGCACCACATTCCCCTCAACTGGGACTAACTGGATTAGTCGCCCTACCAGATCAATAACAATCCTCACAAATATCAGCACATCTCCTCTTGTGGAGCGTCCTTGGAGGATAAATAGGATTGGAAGTGCTGGAGATAAAAGCGCAATCACATTTTGACTAATTCCTCACAGGCCTCTCTGCCTTTGTTTCTGTGTCATTTCATCATCTCGGAGATCTCTCTCCCTTTAATGTCTAAAGATGGGAAGAGGGAACGGGGAGATTCGGCGACTACACAGGAGGTCTTTTGTATAAAATGCAAGATTGGGAAAGGTAATTCTTTTGAAGAGATAAAACAGGTGATGTGTCACCAGGAAGAAGTCCCCATGTTTAATGCCACTGCGCACAGAGCAAATGTTTTCAGACCAGGAACCATTTCTTCTTCTCTCACTCTATCTTGATGCAGTCAAACAGTATCAGCAAATACATCTTAACATTTGTTTTATCCTGCTCCAGGTAGCAGACGTGTACAGGGATTCAAATAGCCACTCAGATGTTATCAAGTGAGCTGTCTTCCAAAGTACTGTATTTCAGACTTCGGCTTTCTCTCCTGTTGGTGAGTAACACAAACTACTGAACTCTCTAGAGTCAACAATGATTAGTCAGTTAATTGACTAACTATTTGGCAAAAAGTTTGATAAACACCTACCTAACAACAAAGCTAAGGGCATACAGTCATGCTAGCCTCTGCAAGACTATTACATACAGCAGTACTTTGAGCTAAATGCTAATAGGGCTGCAACTAACGATTATTTCCATTATCGATTAATGTACCAAGTATTTTCACAATTCATCAGTTAGTCATTTAGTCTACAAAATGTCAAAAACAAAAATGAAAAATGCTAATCATAAGTTCCCATAGCCCAAAGCGACATCTTCAAATTGCTTCTATTGTCTGACCAACAGACCGAAACCCAAAGACTCTTCATTTACGATCATGAATGACAAAGAAAAGTAGTAAAGTCTCACATTTACAAAGGTAGAACAAGAAAATATTCATCGTATTTACCTGAAAAATATCTAAAACGATTAATTGTTATTAAGTAGTTGGTGACTGATTCTTTGCTGATCAATTAATTGACTAATCGTTGCAGCTCTAAATGCTAACACGCTCACAATGCTAACATGCTGACCGCCATGTTTGACATATTTGCTTGAAAAATGTCTAATACGATGAACTGTTATCAAAGCAGCTGGCGACTAATTCTGTCGATCAACTAACTGACTAATGGACTTATCATTGCAGCTCTAAATGCTAATATCAGCATGCTAACATGCTCACAATGTTAACGTGCTGATCTTAAGCAGGCATAGGATTTACCATTTTCACCATCTTAGTTCAGTGTGTTAGCGTGCTAATTAGCACTAAACACAAACTAAGGCTGAGGTTGATGGGAATGTCTTTAGCTTTGCAAGACATGAACCAAAGTATTGGATGAATCAGAACCTTTTCCTTATTACAGAGCTCAATAGTTAAGGGGTCACCAAGGTTATTATAGTTATAGATAGATAGATAGATAGATAGATAGATAGATAGATAGATAGTTCTGGAAATGAAACAAGTTTCTGCATGCTGATATCCAAACACACATCTCTTCCTGTCTTTCTACATATTGCTGTTAGCTACTACAACCCACAAACGGTGAAGTGTGGTTTTATATGACCTAGCTCGTCGATCAAAGTCTTATTTGATTAGATGAGCATTTGTAAACAGCCCTGAGTGCAGAATGACTCATCAGAAATTTGAAACTGTTTCACCTTCTTTTACAGAAAGAGAAAAGACAGGGGTTTTATGTAAAATACTCTGATAGTGATTTTTTTCTACATATGTTTGGCATATTACAAGAGTTAAGTGATCAGTTAAAATGGGAACATTCATTTTTCATTTCATGGGGACTTTAAGACTATAAAAACGCTCAGATGATGTGGCGTGACATATGATATGGTGTAGCGGTAGCTGATGACGTGGGTGTACAACTACGTAGATCGGTAGGTTACCAAGGAGGAAGTTGGTATGCTCTCCTGTATATTCTAATGGCTTTATGGTTGATAGGTGGGTGTAGGCTATATACCTGCGTATACAATCAACTACACCACTGCCGGAGCTGTTTCAGACTGCCAAGAGCTCTGCTTTCAAATCCTTTGCCTCCACACCTGCATCCCTCCAATTCTTGGGTGTGTGCCAGAGTATTTGCACACGGCACGGCACCTGCCTTTATATAGTGTTTAAGTGGCGTTACCCATGCTAATAACAAACAATCGGCCATGTGGCTCCAGTTTATGATCAAGTTTATGACCAGGTGGTCGTTCAGCACACCTGGGAAAGAGCAGATTTGGATGGTTAAGAGTGTTTGGTGTGTCTGAACTTGACTTTTTTTTCTCTTAAAGGTTCAGTGTGGAAGATTTAAGGGGATTTAGCGGCCTCCAGCGGTGAGGACTGCAGATTGCAATCAGCCAAAACCTCTTGTGGTTAGAATCATTTCACTGTTCAGGAAGTTTTTACCAGGAGCTGAATTATTAGCAGAGGTCTCAAAAAAACTTGTACTAAGCAGTCTGATGTTATAATTCAGTGTTTCTTCTACCTGGAGGGGCCGCTAGCCGAGCACCTGCTGATGTGTGCTCTCCTTTTTTCTCTCTGGCAACTTAAGATCCAGACATTCAGGGGGTCTTTAGTCGGAGCTCAATTATCCGCAGAGGTCTTTCCTCTCAAAAATAAACAGACCAGATCATTTAAACCAGTAAAAACTCTAAATAAAGCAGCTTCACGTTACAAAATCTGTGTTCCTGGTTGCTGAGGGGCTGCAAACAACAGTGGCTGATGTGAAAACGCAAAAGGCCCTATCTAGAGCCAGTGTTTGGTTTGTCTGCTTTGGGCTACTGTAGAAACATGGAGGTGCCACATGGCAGATTCCATAGACAAGGACCCACTCCCTATGTAGATATAAACGGCTCATTCTAAGGTAACAAAGAAAGTATACTTATTATATTATATTCCATTTCTGCCAATATATCCCCCTCAATCCTACACACTGGACCTTTAATAGAAAACTAACAAAAGAAATATGAGAGAAATTGTGGCAAACCATCCCATAGTTGTTCAGATAGTTCAGTCTGGACCAAACTAGTGGACTGACTTTGTTAAATATAATTCAAAATGAGATCTTCTGGGGTTTTAGACTGTTGGTTCAACTAAATAAGTAGTCTGAGTGCATCACCTCTGGGTCTGTGAACTTAACAATTAATTAAAAAACTAACAGGCAGAGTAATCGATTATAAAAACAAACATTAGTTGCAGCCATAAACCTGACACACAAGGCAGGTTTAAGCAAACGCTGAGTGTAATCACTGTTTGCACTTGTTTGTTTGTCTCTCTGTCGGCATGTACGTGTGTCTGACTGCCAAATGTATTTTTAGAGAAACTCTATCCTCGTGGTTACGCATTTACCAGGAATATGCACACAAACACCTCCACTCCTCCTGAATGTACACCGAAACACTCGCACAGACAGACACACACTCAAAAAAAAAAAAAAGCCACTGTCATTCCTCATTTGTTGTCTCCGTCCATCTCCAAAATCCAGTCCTTCTTCTCAGCCCCACTACCTCCCTGTCTATAACTCAGGCGATAAATCTCGTCTCGGTCGCACACATAAAGGAAAGACGAATGGGGGAAGCGGGGAGTGAGGGCGAGGGCGAAAGAGATAGATGACGCGCTCGTATACATGTACGCTCGTCTATAAACCCGCTGCATTGACATTCATCCTTCTCCTTTCTTTTTGGTGTGTGTTTGTCGTGTGTGTGTGGGCGGCTGAAGGACACTCCACATCTCTCTCAGTTGAGAATAAAGAAGTCTTTGTAACCTCCAGTCTCTCTGGACCTGGGCTTTAAACACACATATCACGGGGCTTCCTATCCCCACACTGACTGACACTGTCACCATATAAGTCCTAAAACATAAAAACCCCGCACTGGCACACAAAAATCAGCAAATGTTCCTCCAAACTGAAGTCTCGTATGCATTCATCTCTTCAGATCAACAGGCAAGGTTAAAATCTTAAAAAATGAGCGCTGTGTGGAAGTTGTGTATTAAAATGTATGAATGTGAAGAGCAAAAAAAATCACAGGGAAAGGAAAAAGAGGAGATAAAGACGCAGTACTCACCATCCTCTTTGCATTCCTCAGGCGGCTTTGCCTTCTTGGCTAGCCTCGGGTCCAGCCACGATGTTGTCTTGGTGTTGTGGCTGTGAAGAGACGACAGAGAGGGAGAGTGAGAGGGAGTGTGATAGATGGCGAGAGAGAGGAGACTTGGCAGAAAGAGAGAAGGAGGTTGGTGGATTCTTAATTCGGCTGGAGAATCATTTCAGAGAGGAAAGATGAGACTCCCTTGTGTGCCTGCCTCTGAAAAAGGTGACGGGAGGAGAGGAAAAAAAAGCTTTAGCTTTACAAAATGGCAATCGATACTTTTAATTTGCTTACTGTCTCTCATTAGCGGGCGGAGGAGGAGGAGGAGGAGGAGGAGGAGGAGGGGAGGAGGAGAAGGGGCAGAAACAGATAGAGGGGTGACTGAGGGAGTGATGGAGGGGAACAGCTGTGGGCTTGGCAGATTCATCCAGAGCCTCGGGCAGAGAGCTGGATCTAGATCAGATATGATGTGCCAGGGAAACTCGACGCATCTCCGCGGCTTCGTCTGAAGCTCTGAAGCAACAATGGCCTCCCTTCATGATGACAGTAGGGGTGTGTGTGTGTGTGTACACAAAGTGCCTACAGTAAAAACCCGAGGTGAGAAGATGAAGAAAGAGGACGCAGTAAAGAGGCGTCCTTGTGTCTTTGTTCTTTTCAGGACTTTCAACTTTTATTTATTTCCCAGAGGAAATTGTGTTTGCAGTTCAGCATTAAAGACACAGATCACAGGAGCGCACCAATGACAGGAAGAACAATATATGGTTGAATAAAGCATAAAAGCTCTGAAAAATATAAATCAGTACAGATATTAAAGTTGCATTAATTACTTTCTTTTTGGCCGAAGCAGAGGGACAAACTGAAACACATCTCACATACTACACAGCTCCCACACATTTTTACCAATGAGTTTTCAAAACTTTTCCATAACTTCATTTCCATGACTTTATTAAACTAGTACAGCACATTATTAAATCATTTGGGGATCATCAAGCTGCTAACGCTTGCTAACTTAACTTGCTCATTAGACATTCCTGCCGAGAACTAGCTGCTTATGCCTAGAGACCCTTTTTGGGAGACAGAAAACCAAGATCCTATAGATCAGTGCTTCCCAACTGGTCCGGATTTCCTTCAGTCATTCATTTTCCGTAACCACTTATCCTCTTGGGGGTCACGGAGAAGCTGGAGCCTATCCCTGCTGACATTGTGCGAGACACAGGGTACACCCTGGACAGGTCACCAGACTATCACAGGGCTGACACATAGAAACAGACAACCATTCACACTCACATTCACACCTACGGACAATTTAGAGTCACCAGTTAACCTGCATGTCTTTGTGGGAGGAAACCGGAGCACCCGGAGAAAACCCACACTGACACGGGGAGAACATGCAAACTCTGCACAGAGGGGCTCCCTCACCCCGGGTTCAAACCCCCCAATATGGGTTCGATACCAGGAACCCTCTTGCTGTGGGGCAACAATGCTAACCACTGTGTCACCGTGTTGCCCAGTCCAGATTTCTCCTTCGTCATTAATTCAAGGTCCACTCATACTTGCATTCGGCCATGCTGTCAAGCTAGTTTGCTGTCTCTGTTGAGTAGTTGTCCATAATTCACTCACTCTACAACAGGAAATGGCACTTCACAATAAAAGCTCTGTGTTAGAATTCACTGTACTTAAAAATAAAGTCTTCTTTTTACAAACCTGACACATTTGCGAGTCACTTGCGGTCCATTCAGAAAGGACCCGGGACCCAACCCCTGACACCACTGCTATTGATAGATGTCAATGCAATTTCATGTGTTTAATTTTGACAATTTTTGAACAGTTCGTTCTGTCAGAAATCTGCTCAGGAGGGACCCAAGTGCAGAGCAGCAGGCAGGTTTAAGGTTTAGGAAAAAGCAAGCGTTAACAAAGCTGATAAAAAACATCCAGAACGGGCAGGTAACTAAAACTCCAAATGAAAGCAGAGCAAAAACTAAATTGAAAACCAACCAGGAAAAACACGATGAACTCGGGTTAAAAAATCCAAACACAAGACACCAGGCAAGAAACCAAGCAGGAACACAAGGATGAGAACAGGAATGAACTCAGGATGAACTGAGCAGGAACAAAGAGAAACACACAAGTATATACACAGAAAACTAATCACAAGAATGAGACACAGCTGGAGTAGGAGGACACGGGCGAAAGGAGGGACACAACAAGGGTGGAGCAAACAAGACTAATACAGAACAGGTGTGAAGAGAAGACTCTGGGAACAGGGAAGGACTAACGAGACAGGTGTGACAGAAAACAGGCGGGAAAACACACAAAGACAGGAAGTAAAACCAGACATGACACACGAGGAGAGAATCAAATCAAATAAAAAATAAAATAAAACCCCTGTACATCTGTCTTGAATTCTGAAGTTCACTACAGACACCAGAATTGTTTTTTAACCAGGCTGTGAACATGTTTTTTCTGTTGTGAAGTTGGGCATTTCAACATGGGGGTCTATGGAGACTGACTCACTCTTGGAGCCAGCCTCAAGTGGCCATTAGAGGAACTGCAGTGTTAGACACTTTTGTGTTAGCTTCGCTTTTAAGCCACCTAGGTTGCCGCTTGAGTATAATCCAACCGTCTGTTCCAATACCCATACTTTCTGTACTCGCCGTACCCACTTTGGGTACAGAGGGCGTTCACATTACGATTGCGGCGAAAAAGAAGTGTACCTAAAAGTCCCGGATGTGTACTCATAACAGCCAAAATTGAGAGTGTGGAACATTGTACACTTTTCGTACTCAACGGCCGCCATCTTGGCTACGTAGCGGAAGAGGCGGGACCACTTACAGGTCAGTGGGCGGAACCACTGACCTGCCGTCTGTTCCAGTTTGTTGGCGGGTGACGTCACTGACAAGTCACAGCCGTAGTCGTGATCGTAACATCTGGTAAGTGCACCATAGAGTAATGAATCGGAACAGCACTTACTCGCTGTGCACTCTGTAAGTGCGGACAGTGTACTGTGTGTAAGTGTACTCATGGCAGTATGGATTTTGGAACATAGCGCAAGTCTCACGTATCCTGTCCTAACTCAGTCCTTCCCAAACACATGCATTAACCGTCTTATTTAAACACTTCAAACTGTCTCAGGCACAGACATGCGTGTATGTGAAGGTGCTTTAAATTATTTTAGTGAGAATATACACCCTGGGAACTGGGACTGAGTATACAACTGGATAAATGAGACTTGGATTATCCTGCACGAATCATTTGAGTTTGTAAACAGATGTTTTGATGCAGTTTTGCTGTTGTAAATGTGATCCACCCTTTAATTTCAATGCATCAAGATTTCTCCTTCGTGTTTGGATTTTTATTTCACCACAGAGGCATACAAACTCAGTGTTACATGGGGTGAGTAACTGATACACAAATGATCGTTCTGTGGGTGAAGTATTCCCTTAATGGATCACCAAAATTATTCCAGTTCATCCTGAGGGGAAAATAAATGACTGATCTAAATGTAATCGTAATACACCCAATATTAGTTACATGAAATGAAAACGTCACCTGTGTGGTGGCACCAGGGGGTCGACATATGTCAGACGGGTGAAATCTTTGACCAGTCTGTGGCGCTACAAGAAAAACTGAGCTACCTGAGTCTGGATCAGAGTGGAGGGCCGACAGACGGACATTGCCATCTCTAAACATAGATGAAAGTGGGAGATTAAGGCCCACGCCAAACACAGAGCCAAATAAAGTGCAGTTCAAGGTAAGGTAAAGTCTGTTTTGCTCTGCTTTTGATTCGTCTCCAAAGCATTTCACTCTTTCCCCTGCTCTTCCTCCGTCTCTTCAGTTGCCATCTCTTACTATTTATAGCATAAATATCTACTTCGACTTCCTCTTTCTTGTCCTCCCTCTCACCTTTCGTGTTTTTTCTATCCACTATTTTTAATCACGATCACTTTCTTTCGCTTCCACCTCCATCTCCATGTCGCTCTGTTCCTCTCCTCAGCCGCCTCACTTCAAGGGCTGTAGGTAAACGAATTGATCTCGTATGGAGGCCAATCAAAGGCGAGCATCCTCTTGGCAGCCACTATCACTTTGGCACTGCATCACATACGCCCAGACAAAAAAGTTGAAGCTGCAAATTCAGTGGGCTAACTGCATTAGTTGTGTAATGTGCTTGATGGGCGTGGGAGCATGAGGTTTGCCTGTTAAGGGGAGGAGACATACGGTGAGTCGTCTGCAGCGGGGGGAATTAAAAGTCTCCCTCTGTGTCGAGGAAGACGGCGCAACATGTGCCTGGCTGGATGACGATCACTGCCATCTCATTTCTTAGTCTGGTGTTGCCGTGCGGCTTCTAGCAGTTCATGATGCGTTCAAGTGCGCTGGGATTCAATCAATGCTGTGAAGAAATTTAGCCCAATGACTGTGATGATATATTGGTGCAATAAAATAATATCTAATAACAGGATAATTTCCTGTTATGGCCACATTAGCTGAAGCCATGTCCACGTCTGTGAAGATACAGTTCCCTCGCCACCTCGACCACAAAAACAGCAACTACATTATTCTTATGTAACAAAGACTCACCTCCACAGTTTTTACTGCTGCTGTAAAAAGCTAACAACTCCAATGAATTAAACTTTAAAGCTTGTATAACAGAGTTCTTTGTAGCAAGGTATTTCTGGGGACCTCTAAATCTCATTAAACCACCAAGCATCAATTACAGTCTGTGTCTGTGTGTGTGTGTGTGTGTGTGTGTGTGTACACAAGGGAATATACAGAAGTACATTTAGATGATACCTCGCCCTAATCTAGTAACTAAGGCTGAATTTAATTTTGTAGTAGAAGAATGAAAATACAAACTCACCCTGCGATCTCTTCAGACTGCACATAGGAGAGGTTGTTCTAAAACCATCGCTTGGTCGCTTCTTTTATGCTACTTATACTTTTATACACTACCGAATATATGTATACACTCACTGGCCACTTTATTAGGTACACCTGTTCAACTGCTTGTTAACGCAAATAACTAATCAGCCAATCACGTGGCAGCAACTCAATGCATTTAGTCATGTAGACATGGTGAAGACGACCTGCTGAAGTTCAAACTGAGCATCAGAATGATGAAGAAAGGTGATTTAAGTGACTTTGAACATGGCATGGTTGTTGGTGCCAGACGGGCTGGTCTGAGTTTTTCAGAAACTGCTGATCTACTGGCATTTTCACACACAACCATCTCTAGGGTTTACAGAGGATGGTCCCAAAAAGAGAAAATATCCAGTGTTGATGCCAGAGGTCAGAGGTCAGAGGAGAATGGCCAGACTGGTTCAAGATGATAGAAAGGCAACAGTAACTCAAATAACCACTGGTTACAACCAAGGTCTGCAGAAGACCATCTCTGAAGCAACAACACGTCCAACCTTGAAGCAGATGGGCTACAGCAGCAGAAGACCACACCAGGTGCCACTCCTGTCAGCTAACAAAGCATACAGTTTGAAAACGAGGTGCGGCTCCAACTAGAAAACAATGTTTTGATGCATTGGATGTGCTGAATGTGCATATTAAGGCAGTACAGGAGGAGGCGCACATTAATAATCCTCCAGGACTGTAACATGCTCATGTTTAACCCAAACAATGTGTCATGTGACTGCAGTTGGTTCAGATCCAGGTCGGAACACGTTCTCATCACAAACAAACCGCACCAGTGTTCGTATGTAACCGGACTGAGACCACCTCTTCAAAAAGGTCTCGGTCTGGTTGTTTTGGTGCACACCTGAGTGTGATTGCTGTGTTCACACCTGCCCAAACGAACCGCACTTAGGGGGCAAACGAACCTGAGTTCGACTGAACCGAACCAAACAGGGCAGGTGTGAAAGCACCCTTAGACTCTTATCAAGCATGAGAAGTTTGGACCAGACTGGACAATGTACAGCCAGTTTACAACAACTTCCTGTTGTTGCCACAGCAATGTTGTTCCACAAAAACTCAAAGTTCTCTAAGGGGAGTTTGTAAAATTACACCATGTGTAGATGGCAAAAAGTGCACAGTAAATTCAAAATAGCTGACTTCCTGTTGGATTTAGAAAATGACTTCAGGCGCTATCGATCCAACTCTCCACACTTTAGCCTGAGACTCATATCAGATGTAAATTGACACCACTTCTGATGTATGCAGCGAGTTTCATGAGTTTTCGAGCTCCCTTAGCCTCTAAAAAATGCAATTAATTTGAGAGAATATTGGCCCTGCTAAATGCTAATGCTTCTTTGTGTCTGCTGGATTTGTGAATGGGCACTGCTTGTTAACACATTTATTATATCAACTTTATAGATGATAGTAAGTCACTGTTGTGTTTACAGCTTGTTACGCTGCCTCCAAGTGGCCATAAAAATCAACGACTACTGCTTTAAAAGTTGCTACGAAGATTGCCCACCATCTGGTGAGTTCCTTCTGCAGTGAGTTTACTGAACACCTGAGTGTGA
This sequence comes from Cephalopholis sonnerati, assembly GCA_019142605.1. NCBI lineage: Eukaryota > Metazoa > Chordata > Actinopteri > Perciformes > Serranidae > Cephalopholis > Cephalopholis sonnerati. The sequence goes on along the minus strand of JAGQAX010000022.1, from coordinate 10,201,992 downwards.
CACTAAAACATCCAGGCTGATCAGTGAAACACAGAACAACAGCCGTGTATCGGGGTTAGACGTAACCATGACACTTACTCTATGAAGTAAACCTCTCCTTTTTCGGTGTACGCCATCTCCCAGTTGTCGGGCAGCGGCCCTAGCTCATCATTCTCCTCTGGTTTGGGTAGGGTCATTTTCGGGGACTGCCCGTCGTCTTTGGGCGCCTCAGGTGGAGCCTCGGCCGGGATGTTCTGCGGGGCGATGTCCCCCGAAGCGTCTGTACTCTTGTCCTCATGTTCGCTCGACTCTGAGGTGACAAGAGAGCAGGATGAGTCAGGCACGACACTATCGCTCGGGGAGGAGAGTGAAAGACAGGGGAGGTGAAGCGAGGACAGGAGACGCAGGAGGCACGGAAAGAGGCTGATTGAGAGTCGGGTGGAGTGAGAAAAAAAAGGAAAGGGATGATTAGAAAAAGGTGAGGTGAAGCGGCGACTCGGGGGAGAGAGGTGAGCGGGGTGAAGGCAGGGGAGGGAATGATTGAGGTTAACAAGACAGAAAGGCGAATAAAGCAGAAGAGACAATAGAGATTGAGAGAGAAGCTAGCTGTGATGCCCTAGTTTGAGTTGTGGCAGTGTGTGAATGTGTTAGAGGAAGAGAAATGGTGTGTATGGAAGAAAGAGAAAGAGATGGTAAGTGTGTGTGTGTGTGTGTGTGTGTGTGTGTGTGTGTGTGCTTCCCAGAGGAGAGCTGCTGGAGGGAAGTGAAGAGGGGACGAATGAGAGCAGGGGATTGAGAGATAATCTATGGGAGGGAAAGAGCGAGGTAGCTATCTGCTTAGATCACACAGCCTGCTGTGCTCTATTGATTCCCCTTCAGCTCTCCTGGTCAGCCCACACTCTGTCCATCTACTGAGGCAAAACTCCTCCTGAGCTGAGCGCAGCAGCCCACTTTAACATCCAACATGGCTCAGTGCACAGCCCAGAGCCTCCAGTTATCCAGCATCTCAACACCGTCGATAGGAATCAGTCAAAAATGTTTCCTGTATTTTCTCTCAGCGAGCAAACAACTGGACATCTGGATGTTTCTCAGGGAAATTATGGAACATTTAGGAACCACAGCGCTAGCTGGCTGAGATCCTTGATGAACCCGCTGTAGTCCTAAATCAAGTCTGAGGAGTAACAGTCAGTGACACCTCCAGATATTCTTCATAGGGGCGTCCAGACCACTGAGAATCATATGGTGGGGTGGCACCAACACTAAAATCCATAACTGAATTTCAGGAATTTTATTATACTGTTGAAGCGAGTTAAAGCTGGGCCGCTGCAGCATGGACACAGCCTTGGTTCATGGGACACCTGCTCTATGAGGTGAGCGACTGGGCGCCCTGCAACAATCCTGTTTTAATGTGCTATATGGGCTAAGGGCCCATACACACGCTGCATTTTTTGCACTCTTAAGTCCATTGTTGTTAATGTAGACGCATAGAAGGCACATTTAAAAGCTAGAGTGCCACCATCATGTGCTCAGGTGTTCCCAAGCACCTGTTTTTTAGGGTGCGACAGCTGCGCCCTGAGATTAAAGGCGCACTGGATGTCAAGAAACAAGCAATCACAGTCGGATGATATCTTTTGCTTCTTCTGTAAATTTCAGTCTGTGATGAGGAGGAGGAAGAGGAGGAGAATTAGATCATATAAGAGCAGGGCTACCTGGAGATTTGTATCTGACAATATATTAGGCCTAACACACACCTAAACCTTTGAAACCTGGAGCGACATTGCTTTTCTTGTGCCGCTTTCAGACGCGTATTACACGTATTTAAAACTTTGAATCCTGAATAAATTGGTGTGATTTCTTTTAAAAACAAGGTAAAAAAGGCAACAAGTGAAAAGGTAAAACAATGGATGTAGAAAATTATATAAAAAAAAACGCAGGGAGCAAAGAAAAAAGCTAGGGAAAACTATATTTAGGAATATTATTATTATTATTACATTTCAAAATTATGTTACATAATTATTATCATTTTGAGACACTTTTACAGGCCATTTCCTTGTTTATTTGTTTTTAACTTTCTTTCTTTCTTTTTAAAAATATTTAGTTTTATTTTTTTTATTTTGTCTTTTTACTAAATTTCTTGTTTTGTTTTGTTTCTTCACTAAATTTTCTTGTTTATTTTTTGTTTTTCTTTTCACTAATTTTCCTGTCTCTAATTTTCTCTTTTTACTAAATTTCTTGTTTCTTTTATTTATTTATTTTAACAAATTTTCATGTTTTTAATTTTCTCTTTTTACTAAATTTCTTGTTTTTTAATTAATTAATTTTTTTTTTTTACTAATTTTCATGTTTTCAATTTTCTCTTTTCACTAAATTTCTTGTTTTGTTTTATTTTTTAGTAATTTCTTGGTTTTAATTTTTCTTTTTACAAAAACCCTTTTTTAAAACAAAAGTTCTTGTTTTAAATTTTTCTTTTTACTAATTTCCTGCTAATATTTTGGGTCATTTCGTCTTCTGTTGCTCATTGCCCTCTTCCCATGTTTTAACAGAAATCAAGTGAATTAGCTCAGATTTCAAAGGGTTAAAAACAACACTTAGAAGAAAATCAACTTTCAGCTCCAGATTTCTGGTCAGTAGGCTATGACATCGTACTTCAGACGCAACCAGCCACAGCGCAGGTTCTTGTTCTTCAAACAGGCTAGTCGTCCTCTTTCTTTAACAGACAAATACACTGGTGTGCCTCAGTAGCGTGTTGGCGGAGCGTGTGCCCCCTGTGGGCTGAGTCCTTAGCTGTACCTTTAAATAAATGACTTAAAATCATATTCTTAAATAATCTCAAATTTCCAGCTTCATTTGAAGGAGTTTATTGATTAAAAGAAATAAAACATTTATTTGCCCACTCAAGTTTAAAAACACCACACAGAGGCCTCCGATGATTTTTCTATTAACTTCATAAGCAGGGTGCTAACGATCGTATCAGCGTGACCGTGGTCACCACGTGGCAGCACCACGGGCAAAAGATATCGCGTATTTATCGTCAGGACTCCTCCGGCTTTGGAACAACCTATTTGAGGAGATCAGGTGGGCAGTGAATCCTTTTCTTTTCATCACCTCTGGAAATATCTTTATATAAATGAGCTTTTACATAATTTTTGCTGTCCCTTTAAATAAGACTTTTTTTTAAAAACTCTTTGACTCTCTTTAAATATTCATGAATTCTTTTACATTTATCTTTTTTAAACATTTACAGTAAATCATGTTTTTATGTAACTCCTGCATTTAAATGATCCTGAAAAACACTTAAACATAAATAAATACTGAATATAAAGTTTGATCACTGTCACATTTTCATTTAAACGTCTTTATTTTTTACCTTAAAGGTAAATCTTGATTTTAAAATAATAATATATACAATAAATAATATAAGACGTCATTCAGCATTTAGTTTTTTCTTTCTTTTATCCTGTTAAACACTTAAACATTAAGAAATGTTGTGTATTCTGTATATCAAGCTGTCTTATTGTTACATATTCATCTAAACCTGTGACTTAACGTTATCTTTACATTAACAGCATTATTTTGTTTTAATCTTATATTTTGCATTTAAATAAGTTCTTTCTTATAATGTGAAACGCTCTGTAAACATTAAGAAAGGTGCCCTACATCGTACATTAAGTGTTTTATTATCAGCACATATTCATCTGAACCTGTTGTTTCATGCTTTTATTTTGCATATCTTGTTTTTATCTCTGTTCCTGCATTTATATGAGTTCACTCTTTTTCCTCCTTTCTTTTTTTTCTTAAGTTAAGCACTTAGCAAACATTTGGAAAGTATTTAAATAAAGTTTTATTACCATAACTCTGCTGCAGGAGAAAACTCTGCATATATGTATTTCCTTTGCAAATTAAGAGTCCTACCTTGTTTGAGCTCCCTGCGGTAAGAAAACCAAAATCTCATCCTTCTACCGAACTTCCTCGGGATCGGCGCCCTGAACACTTTGACTTCTCGTGATGTCCTGGCTGCTGTGAGAGACCCGCTTGTCCTGAGGCTGTGAAACCAGCTTAGGAAGTCACAGGACCGATGCATGGTTTTGGATTTGCAATCACAGAAATCAAACTCATAAAGCCTCTTTTATGACGGTCTTTTCATGTGATCATGAGATGCATTCAAAGGAGTTGTGTGTGTGTGTGTGTGTGTGTGTGTGTATAAATGTGTGTGTTTGAGTGGGTGTGCACATTTGGATGTCTATACAATGCCCACAATGGAAAGGTACAGATTCAGATGTGTTGAGGAGATGTTTGTACAGAGAAATGTCTTCTTCTATTATTCATACCTCAGGAGGTTTGGCCCTGCTGCGTGCTGTGTTAAATGTCACTTCGGCCTGTCTTGAGGATTTACAGAGGGAATAACAATGCTTTGGACAGCGCTGATTCACAAGGAAGAGAGAAAACACTTAATAAAAATGTCCTTGTTGGTTCTTAAAGAGCCCGCAGGCTGCTGCTGATCTGGCGAGCATTACGTGTGTATGCCCTGTGGCTATCTGGGCTGAGACAGAGCTCGATAATGACACCTAATGAATGATATCAAATTCTAGAGAGCGACGGCACTAATGCTTTAATCATAAACTGCTTGGTCTGCAGAGGTAATCACAGTTTACACACCGTGCCATTAAATTACACATAAAGATATTTGTGTAGCCAATTAAAAGTGATAATCTGCCATAAAATCATTCCCTAAGAAAACCATGTGAAAGCAACCTGTTACTGTCTCTGTTGCTAGGCGACCGCTCCAGGAGAGCCCGTTGCTAAGACAATCAGCTGCTACGGATCGGCCTGACCCGGAGCGTGACCTCGAGCCTAGCTGTCATGACAAGGCGTCTAGGCTCAAGCCACCTCTGACTCTGGTCGTGTTCGGGGATGGGGGGCTGACCTGGGGTGACAGCAACACCGTTGCCGTTGACGACGGGTCTCTCCTCCTCCTCCTCCTCGGGGGGCTCGATGCTGGCTTTCTCCATGTTGCTGACCGACTTGTTACGCTTCCTCTTGCCCTCGGAGGTGGGTCTGGCGCCCGGCAGCAGCTGGTCCGTTACATTTAGCAGCAGAGCGCTGGGCTCGGCCGGAGGCTTCGGGGTCCCGTAAAAGTTATCTGGGACAGAGAGGAGGAAGAGTTGTGAGGGTCATTTTTATACTCTAAATGCTTACATCTGTTAGACTCACTCATGCTGGCTGCATAACAAACGCCTGTCTGTTAGTCAGTTTAATCAGACTGAAATATCTCAACGACTATTAAACTGATTACTGAATCAAATCTGTGAAATCTGGTACAGACGCTCATGGTCGCCTGACGACTGAACTGTATGACCTTTGTATGGGGCTTTGCTGAATAGTTCAAAACTTTATTCATGATGTTGACATTTGGATTCTGATTCAAAATTTGAATCCTTGCTGCTGCGACAGCTGCAAAGACAACACGACATAAAGGATGTTTCCAAGTAAGCACTGTTGTGTGCATTGTTGAGTCTGGCCTGTAATGTTCTGTGATATTTGTCTTCTAGAAAAATCAACAGCAAAGGTTAATGGTGCAAAACCAGAGACACTTTCCACGTGGTCCCACACCACTGGTCACATCTAACATTCAGCTCTCACTCTAATAGTTACTTTCAAAATCAAAAAAGAAGAGGCGAGGAAAAAAAGTCTGTTGCTGTTTGGTTTGCTTTTTGACCTGCTGGATTGCTGAATATGAGTTTCTTCAACTTCATCACTTTTGTTTTTATTTTATCATCATTATTATTACTTTTTTCTTTGTTTGAAATAAGTTACTTCATATTTTTTAGTTTCTATCATTGTGTTTTTTTTAGAGTTGATCAGTTTCACCTCTGCACTCTGCTATGTACTGTTAATTAATAAATTAATAAAATATCATCAGCGAAAAAAAGCATTTGAATGCTGCACAGCTTTTCGTTGCATGTCTATAAATTTAGCTTAAACCTGGTATTTCTCCACAGTTGCAGATGACGATTAGACTGCATTTATATTAACTCCAGAGTGTTGTAAAGTCCAAAAGTCAAAATTTATTGGAAAAAGATAAATGTTATTCTTTAAAAAAAAAAAAAAAATCTAATGAGTGGAATCACTTGGACTCAAATATGGCATGGATTTACATGGATACAAATTGGATAAATATCCTCATTTTTTTCTTTATGAAAGCTTTTGGAAATGTTTGATATGTTTTATTTACTGTTTTTACACCTATTAATTGATGTTATTTTTTATTTTATTTTATTTTTTATATACTTATTTTACTCCTGTTGTCCTATTATTACTTTAATTGTGCATCTTCTATTGTTACTCTGTACCTCTGCCTTGTTGATTTGATTTTCTTTTGTAAAGCACTTTATAACATTGTTAAGAAAAGTGCTATATAAATCAAATTTATTATATTATTATTATTATGATTATTGGGGACAGTGAATATGAATTGGATCGATGCACAAAATAATTATTTAACCTCACACTATTGTGCCTCTTTTTTCTCTCTTTTTTTCTGGACCAGTCTTGTAATGTAATGTTATGTGACGCTACATTTTGTAAACTTAATTCTTGGAAAATTCTGAATTAAAAAAAAAAAAAATCTGATGAAATACTCTCTGTTAGTCCATATTTGTAGTCATTTAGCTTTTCAAAAACAAAATTTTCACTGCGGTCCACTTGCTGTGGACACGTTCACCTGTATGAACAGGGTGTTTTACAGAAATTTAACAGCACTGTAAATTTTATTTATTTATTGAAGAATGTTGAGTCAATAATAAAAGAATTACTGTACTCAAATTGAGTATTTGTTTGAGAATCTCTTTTTATAGGGTGATGACATCATTAAATATGACAGACATTTACAGCTTTATTTGAAAGCCTCAGTTGAAGCTTCACTGGGTATCGCCCTACTTTGTTGATCCTGTTTTTTTCTAAGCGCCACCATGAGGTGAAGATTTTTGGTTTTCAGTAAAATATCTTGGATGAATTGCTATGAAACTTACTACATAGTAGATCGTCAACATCCCTAGAGAAGTGGTTCCCAACTGGTCCAGCCACAGGGTCCAGATTGCTCCTTAGTCATTAGTTCAAGGTCCACGCAGTTTAATATATTTAGCGTCATACTTGAGTTTGATCATGTCGTCCAGCTAGTTTGTTGTCTCCGTTAAGTAGCTACTTGTTAGTCACTCACTCTACAGCAGGAAACTTCAAAATAAAAGCTGTGTCCCAGAAATTCACTGTATTTCAAAATTAAATGTATTTTACAAACTTGATATGTTTGCTAGTCACTTGCGGTCCATTCAGAATCGACCTGTTACCCACTTTTGGACCGCGACCCACCGGTTGGGAACCACTGTTAATAACTCTGGTGATCCCATCACTTGTTAACTCATCAAATTTGTCCATTATTTTGGTTTATGACAAAATACCTATAAAAATAATTACATTCAGCTTTGCTTTCAAATGTTGTGCTAATTAGCACAATTAGATAAGCTAGCGAACCTGATAATAATACCTGCTAAACAGCATGTTAGCATTGTCATTGTGAGCATGTTAGTGTGCTGACTTAAATATATACCATGCAGGATGTTCCTTAAAAGTATAGACCCATACAGAAGTAATCCCTCTCAATCACTGCTTAGTTCCTACTAGCAGTATGTACCGGTTATCTATCTGCAGAGACTCTGCGCCCTGCCAGTGTTTTCTTCTGACTTTCTGTGTTTGGGATATAAGAGCAGGCATCCAAGAGACACACTGCCGAAAAAACAGAAATATGGTGAGGCAAAACGCCAAGCGAAAGTGAATCTGAGGTTGGCTTTTACTTTGACTTTTGCTGGCGAGCGCAGACGGTAACCGACAATGCCACACAGTTTACCTTTAAGCATTTAGCTCAAAGCACCTTTAGCCTTAGTACAACCTTATAAAGCTGCTAGCTCGGCTGCAGACTCTTCTCATCTTGTTTCCTTCTCTCTAGAGTCTAAAAAGTCAATGTGACAACACCAAGAGGGAGCAAGGACGAACAAAAATAACATCTGTATCTCCATTAAACTGTAAAAAAGGAAAACATAGCGATGAAGATAAATTGAAGGCACATATTGCAAATGTAAAGAGACCAAGAGAGGGTTAAGAGGGAGAGCAAAATCACAGCAAAGAGGCCCAGAGGTTTAAGGAAGTAAGGATAAGAGGAGGTGCGTGACACCCGCGCACCAGCTGCAGGGAGGATGAGGTGCTCTGTGCCCTCGACATGCTGCTCCACGTCAAAGCCAGCTGATCCATGAACACACAAGCTGGGGGCTCGAGATCACATCATGTCTTACAGCAGTGATAAAATCTGCACAAACAAAGACACTCTAACATGCACACGCACCTCCCAGTGAACTAATGTCACCCGTTTTTTGAGAGGGTATCTGTTCCTGCCAAGTTCCTCCATCTTTTTCTTCTGCACATCAATCACTTATCAGGCCACGCACGGATTTCCCTGGCATATGACTGAATAATCGCTGTTTCGGTCTCTGGTCAGAGCCAACTGCCTACCTCTGGGAACTGCAGTTTTTCACTTGGCTCTGACTCAACGGCCCGTTCCAGTCTTCTGTGTGGATTTTACATTTCACTATGCTTTGTTTGTCTGCTGACAGCCGCACAGTCCCTCCGACAGTCTCCATCAGTCATTGTTAAAAACACATAACTTCTTTTTTTTCCTTTAACTTAAAGGGTCGCTGTAAAGATTTTCTTCTCGAGAACAATTTTCTTCTGAAGTTAGAAAAATGCTGCCAGCAAAGAAGAGTGACTGTGAGATTGTTTCTGCAGAGACATTTAAATGTTGAGCTTTTTAAATGTCTCTTTTCAACACTTTCAATTAGAGCAAACAAAAAAATCCATTCACACATCTTTTGTATTGAGGTGAACATTTCTGCAGCGGATATATTAAAACCTGAGCAAATAAAACTGACTGTATCTGCATGGGGGCAAAAAGTAAGTTAGCTGACTATGGATGTTGGTGATTAACTATTAATTGGGTAACCACCAAGCATATTTTTGACCGGTTACACATGTCCATGTACCCCTTAGTTTACTGCAGTGCGCACCACGCAGATCTTTTGGGAGACAGCCAGCCAGCTAGCCACGTTAACATGTGGAAACATAGTGATCACTGCCCACTCTCCAGTCTCCACTGGTTAGCTAGCCTTGGCCACTCTACACTGAACACCAGCCAGGTCTGGTGGTAGCAAGCTAGCAGTGCCACTCATTTAGTGATTACCGCTAACAATGTCGCCCCAACCCAACAGTGTTGCTGTGAAAACATTGTGTCCACCCTCTGGTCCCCCTTCAGGTTGCCCCAGTGAGGAAGTGGCTCAGTTTTGAGCTGCAAGACCTAAGCATTGTTAACAACTGTTCAGTCAGGAACACTTCAGTCAAAGAAAACGTAATTTCCATTTGCAGTATTATATTTGGCGGTATGGCTCTGTTCTGGGGCCTCTCTGTCTTTCCTTGGGCCTATGCAGAAAGCCTCTTCCATGCCTCTATGTGGAAAGCATAAGGCAAAGACAGCACACCTCTCTGCCCTTCCATGTGCAAATGAGGAAAGCCTAAGGCAGAAAGGGCAAACCTCTCTGCCCTTCAATGTGCAAATGAGGAAAGCCTGAGGCAGGGAGAGCAGCAGCGAAGACCCCCAGGAACAGAACAGAGCAGCATCAATGACGAACAGAGATGACATTGATAAGTCAGATACAGCATGTGATCTATCAGCTGACTCCCTTCCATCCATCAGCTGCTCCATCAGTTGATTGGGCTGTTTGAAATCAGCTGATGTAGCTGGGATGTGAGCTGAGCTTGAAGTCGTGTCCTGCCTGAACTAACGCTATACTCAATTTAGCTTTGTCAGCACCAATGTTAACATGCTAAAGGGGGTTTGCGGGTCAAAATGAAACCGCTTCATCGCTGGGGTGACTTGGAGAGAGACCATAGGATGGACACAACGTTGCCACAGCATCGGGAAGGTGTTACCAGCAGTAATCACTAAATGAGTGATGCTGTTAGTTGGCTTCCCAGTGACCCCAGTGGTGCACAATGCAGAGCAGCCAAGGCTAATGTTAGCTCACTAGCGGAGACTGCAGGGTGGGCAGCTGACACAATAGGTGTATTTGTAAATCCAATCTTAGGCTTTACACTAAAATGAAAGTGCTGTTGTTTAAAGTAACAGAGTTAACGAACCATTATGTTAATCGCAGATACACCTCGCTTGGTGCTCTGCTGCTCTGAGGGCATGGTGCTCTGGATAACCAAATGATGAATTCTAACAGCGCTCCAGATTTACGAATGGTCCAGCTTGTGCCTGAGTGCACTCCAGCACTCGGAGTGAGTATTTCTAAACGTCTCTGTTTCCAGCTGTCAGCAAAGCCAAGACAATATAAAAGGCAAGACATTTACATCACAAAACATTAAAATTTCACCACCTCTGAATGAATGGTGCTTTGAAATGAGCGCTACATCTCACTGAGTCAATGGAGTGCCGAACTAAAAGGAAAGGCCTCTTGTATTTCACTTCATTTTGTATTATTTTTCTTTAAACTCACCAGTTAGTTACCAGTTAATGGGTGTCAGGCTATTGAAAGCAAAAACTAACTGAAACTGACAACCCTAGAACCGACCCTTCGATCTAAAGGTTGAATGTTTCCCTGTGGTTTGAGGAAGGTGCACGACTTTAAAACATTTTCAAAACGTTGTGAAATGACTGCAAAAGATATTGTTGTCAAGCTGAGTGCTAGACTGTTATTTTTACCTCCTGAGAATTTGACATTTTCGATGGTTTCACACAATAATAACAAGTTTTCTTGCTTGAGACGCAGATGCTGGAGTGAGATGTTGAATCATGTTGGTCAAAAGTCTAAGAGATGCTCTTTTCTTTTAAAATACCAGACACCGCTCGCCTCCATTTTCAAATCTGAGGGCATGAAAGAGATTGTCTTCACAGATTCAGTTCAGAGGACATCAGCCACAGTTTACATCTGCAACACTATGTTTGCTATTAGATTAGCCCGTATAGCTATCTCTTCAGCTGTACTCAAGTGTCCCTGGCAGACATGAGAAGACGATGTGTGTGAAAATCCATGAAGATTATTCTAATGCACTAGGCTCAAGCATTAGAGACAGACTCAAACAGTTTTGGGGACAGGAAGAATAGCCAGAGAGATTAACCAAACATCAGTTGGTGTCTCCCTCCGTGTTGGAAAGACCTATTGAAACATCATGTTCACGTTTTGGAAAACATGAAGGTTAAAATGAAAAATGGAGGAGAGTAGCTGTAAAAAGATTACGGCGACTGCTGGGATTATAACCCCCGAACCACAGACACAAATCCTGGAGCCTTAACGAGCCGGAGATTTGCCTCCGAGAAGAAAGAGGAACAAGCCCAAGTGCGGCACGTGTGAACTTTAATAAGCCGCTGCATCATAGGAACCTGGACTTTGAAGTTTGAGTAAGTGGTGGGATTGCTGTCACATCTAACAGCCGCACTGATTTCAGTCTAGACTCTCACTTACACGCTGATAAAACTGAGAAACAGAAATAAAAGTCTCATTTAACAAATTCCCCAAAATGATTCTTGGAAAGACAACAAAGAAATACCAAAGCCTGATTAAAATCGCAACTTCTAAGGATTTAGATCCAAGATAATTAACTTTATTTTTCAAAAGAGAAGCAAAATAGAAAGCATTATTTTGGACTTCGAGGGTTCCAGACATGAAAGTCACTTTCATTGTTCTGCATAGACAATGAGAACCTGGTTGACAATAGATACATATCTGTGGCTGTCTGATATGGACATTTTTGTTTTCCGCCAGCGTTTCAATTTGAGAGTAATCACTTGGTTTTCTAGCAATGACGTAAAATATTACCATCTTGTAAACACAAACACTTTAGCTGGGACCAGCAGCACTCCAGTCAACCTGGAGCACAGACAGATTCAACAGAGGTGGACAACTGATTGATCCCAAGCCCCACCTCTCTTAGTTACTGCTGGTAGGTCTGACAAGCTTGACATAAAGAGACATGGCGACACAGGTTCAGTTTTGCCTGGTGCCACAGTGTGTATTATATTTTCTGGACGTCAGGCAGCTTCAAGAAGCTGACAGCATGTTGCTGATGTTGTATGTGCTGATGTTGACCCACCAGATCCAGACACCAGACCCACCTGTACGTGTATATCCACATAATAATAGGGGTGGGGGAAAAAATGGATTCCTAGATGCATCGGGATGCGTACACGGGCAACTTGGCATCGATTCACAAACGTCAATTATCGTTTATATTGAGCATAGCATTAGTTCAGGCAGGACACGATGTCAAGCTCAACTCAACTGATGAAGCGGCTGATTAATGGAAGGGAGTCAGCTGATAGATCACATGATTCCTTTCTAAGCAACCAACTGGTGAATCTTATTCAGGGCGCCCTATTTAAACTGCTCTGGACTGCCTACTGTTGCTGCTTCCTCTGCAAGCTGCTTTGCAACCTGCCTCCACCCCAGCTCCTCCTTTTCATGCTGTGTCTCACTTATCAGTGTCATTTCTGTTTGTCATTGATGCTGCTCTGTTCTGTTCCTGGGGGTCTTTGCTGCTACTCTCCCTGCCTTAAGCGTTCCATGTAGGCGCATGGAAGGGCACAGGGGTGTGCTCTCTCTGCCGCAAGGCTTTCCTTGTATGCACATGGAAGGGCAGAGAGGTGTGCTCTCTCCACCTTAGGCTTTCCACATAGGCCCAAGGAAAGGCAGAAAAGCCCAAGAACAGAGCCATGCAACCAAATATAATACTGCAAATGGAAAGGATGTGACACAACAAAAGCACCAGGACAGTTAACTTGTAATTCATCTTCACAGAAGTTAGCAGTTACAAGCTTGTTTTAATTTACTGTTCATGGTGCAAGTAAAGTATATTGTAAATGTAATGTAATGTGTCCATGAGGTTTGTGACAGCCCCCCCCCCCCAGTGACATCTCTAAACCATCTTTATCATTTGGTTTTCTTTTCAACAGAGTCAAGTTGAGCACATAGCATATCTGTAGTATAACAGGAGAGGGGAACGTTGACTGAGGTGCCACCTGATTCCAAGTTTGCTAAACGGTTCCTGGAGCACGGAGCAAAAAAAGAAGTGGGACTTAGGAAGAGCTGATTCATTATTTATTTGAGTTTTCAAGTTTAACATGACTGCTACCTGTCTCTTCTTCAAGAAAAATCTGGTGTTCTCAAGGGTACAAACTCAAGTGTCAGAGCAGTTTTCTCTGTACTAGAGAGAGGGGAGGGAATTACAGGTTTCTCAGCCTTGGAGTGTATATGATTGAAAAGTATTCTTAAAAAGGTGCACAAGTGGCCCCCTGAGGAGAGAACAACCCCACCAGTGCCCTTCAGGTAATGAGAGTTTAAGAGCCGTGATTCATGGTGCTTTCACACCTGGAGTTGGGTTCATTTGGTCCAGGCCAGAGGGAAAAAGAAAAAAAAAGGTACCATTGTTGCATTTTAGTTCTGGTCCACTTCCTCTTCACGGTGACTCTTTGCAAACCAACCAAGAGGAGTCAGGAAGTTATACAGACTGATAGATAACTCATTGATTGGACAGTGACGTCGACTGTCATCCTGCATCATCAGGACCCACGAGGGGAAAATTCTGCTGACTAACACAAGTTTAGCAGCGCTTTAATGCTTCTGATGCGAATATTTATATTCTTTAGGCGTCACAAAGAGCTCATAAAGAAATAAGTGATTATAAACATTGTTAGTATTATGAGACTGTAAATCGACTGAAGGTGATGAGTAATGGCTAACAGGTAGAGGCCGGAGAAGAAGGAGGCGTACGGTAATGATCTGGGGCTTATTTCTGTGGGAATCGCTGTCACACACTTTTTAATGGAGTTAATGAAGTGACACAGTGCAGAGTCAGATACAAACACAGCAGTTTAAACAGCCTCTGACCTATAATCAGGGAAAATACCTGCGCTGGCACGGATACCTGCAACCATGGTAACCAACCAATCAATTAGGCTATAAATTTCACAATCAGCAGATGGATTTATTAAAAGTTTAGCTTTTGAAATGATGCTACAATCCTGAGGTTGGTTTGTTTGCTTTCATGCTGTAAACAAACCGCACCGGCAGACCAAACTTTTTAAGGTGGTCTCGGGTCAGTTGTTTGGTCTGCACCAGGGTTCAACTGACAGCTTTCACCTGAGACCGAATGAACCGTACTTCTCATGAAAATGGACCCGACAGGTTAGGTGTTGAAGGATCCTTAGAACCACAACAAATGTGACTTCTCAGACATAAAGTTGTAAAAGTTGGGACAAAGTCTCAGTGACAATGCTAACTGTTAGCACCACAGGGCTAACATTTCCTAAAGGTTATTTACAGGTTTAATGACAGAGTTGAGCCGGTTTGGTGTCAGTGTGAGATAACGGTTTGGTGCCAAATGTTAACCGTTGCTTTGGGGCTTCTGCCCAAGCTGCACAATATGATGAGAAGTGATGAGATCACATTGTACTAAGTTAGCCCGTGCTAACCAGCAAAAAGAGCAGGAGCAGCTCCTCTCATTGAGATGTTTTTTCAGTGCTGCTTTGACCAGCAGCAACAGCTGATCAGCAGCAGAGAGCTCTCTGGGAAACACTGAATGCTCGTAATAACAGGGTCCAAATCTGTGATGGCATCACAGCTGTTTTGCTATGATAATAAAAATAAAAATCATCATTATAAAATCATCATCAGTGCATGTCTCAATTTCTGTGTCACCATTAAATCAGACCGAATACGCCAGCTTGAAATGGTGTTAGAAGTGGAAAAGGAGTCAATATTGCAAATGTCGTGGGGCAGACTTCCAGAGGCGGGGGGTGGAGCAACATAAACGACAATAAACATCCCATCATACACCACAGTTTTCTAGAAAAGCTGCTGTGGAATCAGGCACTTCAGGCCACAACGATCCCAGGAACAGCCTGCCAAATTCTGAAGGAAGTGTAAATTATCCTTCAGGATCCTGTGTTTCTATGCTGAAAAACATTAACCTCCTGAGTCCGTATGTCCTCATGTGAGGACATCATATTTTGGGTTTACATGACCTTCATTCTACTTAACTTAGACCTGTTGTCCTCGTTCGGGGACACTTTTTTGTGCCATCTAATGGTGGTGATTCCACAATACACTAATCCATGTAAAAACAAGATGGCTGCCATCTCTGCCAAGTCAGTCTGCAGCTGATCCCGACACAAAAGTGGACAAGGTCCAAAACCTGATCACATTTTATGGTTGAAACTTTATTTATGATTAATAATGTTTGTAACAAATGGCAACAAATTTGACCAATGTTAGCAACAGTAACAACGTAAGACGCTGTTAATTAGGAAGTACTCATTTGAGGACATTGGGACTTAATTATCGTTGACAACGTTTTGTTTTTTATACTTATTGGGTCCTACTGATCCCAAATAGCTATGAGAAATTTAAAATGCATACCAAACAAAAGTTCACATCTCAGGAGGTTAAGGATACCATTGAAACATGAAAACTAGGGATGCACTGATGTATCAGCCGACATTGGTATCAGCCGATATTCTACTTGCTGGCTGCCAACTGCCTATCGGCAAATAAGATGACATTCACCGATGACAGCGGCCGATGTTATCTGTTGCGTCACATTCATTTTTTGCAGGCTAAAAAGCAGGAATCAAGCCTTATGGTATCCGATTGTTCCAGGGACAATGGAAAATGGGTTTGGGAAGAAAAGAGATCTTCCCCGACATGCAGTAAACTCACTGTTTACTATCGTTTCCCAGATAATGCCACATTGGGAACAACTAATTTGTTTTAAAACATGCCGAAGAAGAGCTAGTTAGCGTTGGCTGTCAGCAGCTGGTGGACTGACGGAGCTTGCACCGAGTTATACTATGATGTGTCCAAGCTATGTTCAGTAAAAATGAGCGTTGGGCAAAGGGAAATTATAACATTCTCTGGATGTGTTAAAATGTAATGCTGTAAAAATTAGGTTTTGGTGAGAACCTTGAATAAATACAGCTGTGTGAAGGATACATTTGTCGATGTTTTCACAGCAATATAAAACAGATATTAGAGAGGGAATTATATTATATGTAGTGAAGAAGCTTTTGAAGCATTTTTAATTATGTTTTCATGTGAAGGTTGTTTCATAAATGTGTATTGAATGTGTGCTCATTCAAAGATAGTGTAGTAAAGGGCTAAAAGGCTTTTAAACACTTAAGTTATTTTTTTATAATGTGGATTTCTCTGTTTCCCTGACACAAAACAGAGAGTAAATAAGATTAAAAACAAAATAAACAACAACAACAACAAATCAATGGTATTGGCAATGGGCCAAATTATTATTTTAAACATCAGTATTGGGCCAGAATTCCACTATCGCTGCATCCCCAGAGGAATCCAGTCCTGTGGTTCCTCCTGCAGAGCAACATAATGAGATGTCAGGAGTTCACAGCCTTTCTCAAGGACACTTGCAGCAGGAACTGAACCTGACAGCTTCCTGTTCCTTGTAAAACCAACTCAAACCTTTCTTCTGCTCTTACAGCCAGCTGATCCTTAATACAGCCTCCCTTTTAAATTTCATCCCTCCTGCCTTTCTTCCACATCTAATTGGCCATTAAATTATTAAAATATCTAAAGTGCTCAATGATGGCCGGGTGACCACGCAGAAGAAACTCTATCTCCCTCTCCCCGAGGAAGGCAGCTCCCATCGGTGAAAGGATCTAACACTGCTCCTGGCAACCGACCGTTAAATTGGTCATCTGCCATTTTTTTTCCTCCTTCCTGCAGCGGTGGCGGCCCGACAGAGACTGGAGTCAGGTGGGAGAGAAGAAAGTTAGCTGCTATGTGTTATAATGGCAGGGGTCTCCTGGGAGTTGGAGGCGGCCAGGCTGCGTTTTTTTTTCTCGAGTTGTTTAAAATCCAAGCCTGGGGCCTGTCTGACCACAGGAGAGAGGGGATGGATAGTGTCTGTTTGTTTTGATTAGGCAACTGAAGAGCCACTGCAGCTCGGGCTGACGGACTGAGCCAAGAGAGAGCCAGCATGAAGGTACTGCATGCATGTGTGTGTGTGTGTGTGTGTGTGTGTGTTGGCCTCTCTTCATTCAGAATTTACACAAGATTCCTCTCAGTGTCCTCCATGACTGATGACACTCTTGTCTCCGTAAAGCCAAAAGATGGATGGATGGAAGCTACTTTTGAGTGCAGGACGTAGAGTGATGAGCCCGTCTCAGCATTCATTCAAACTGCTGTCACTCACACAGAGAGGAAAAATAACAGTGTCTATTTGCACCGAGGTAAGAACAGTCACACTGCAGCTACTGGGCTACTCATGACCATCCCTGCAATGTGTTATTATGGGTCTCACTGCGTGCTGTGATTGGCTAGGACTCGTTACGTCGACATACAAAATTCTTTCTTGTCTAAACTCTGATTCATTAACGTGTCCCTTTGTCTCCATGGTGAACAGCATTTTTTAAATTAATATTTTAATATTATTTTGGTTGCTTCTACCTTAAACTGCTGACCCAAACAGCTGATCTTCAGCGTAACACAAAAACCGGCATGACTGTGCTTTGGCGTAGGAATACTTCAGTTATACAGCTGAGAAAATATAGCACCAGAGGAAAGGGCTGTCTTACGGCAAGGTGAAGTAGTGAAAATATTCTCACTATGGCGTCCATGTAGGCTGATAATAATGTTTTTTCAAGCGTTTTTTCAAGTGGCTAAAATATATTCTGCTGCTAACCCTAATTAGCAATGCATAGCTGATCTTCTGTGACTGTACCTCTGTCTGCTTCTCCAAATGTCCACTGACATCTACTGTATGTACAACCCACTTCAACGAATCAGAATTATCCCTTTAAAGTTGAAGTGCGTAAGATTCAGTGAGATTTGGTGGCGTCTGGCAGTGAATTGTACATCGCAACCAGCTGAAACTTCCGCCGGTCATAATTCCTTCAGTGTTCATTGCTCAATAAGTTTTTATAGAGACACGAATTATCCACAGAGGTCTCTTCACACAGAATGAAGCTGCTTCATGTTGCAAATCAGTGTGTTTCCAGTGCTGTTTGGCATCCAGGGGCGAACGTTTGGCCACCAGAGCAATTGTGTGCTCACCCTTTTTCTCTGACAACTTAAAGTGCGCTCAACTTTTTCCAATCAAGACGTTCAGAAGGTTTTTACCATGAGCCGAATTATCTACAGAGGTCTCTTCCTCTCCAGAATAAACATAACTGGGTATTCAAACAGGTTAAAACACTGAATAAAGCTGTTTCATGTTACATGTGATATTCTGTCAAGTTTATACTCATGTGTTCATGTCCAGTTCCTGTTTTATTTTGAAATATATTCTCATTGTGTTTCGTGTTACTTTTACTTGCTGAGTTTTACCGCATTTGTTGATTACCTCATGTGTTTCACCTGTGTCTTGTTCCACTCACCTATGTGTAGTTAGTAATCACCCTTGGGTATTTAAAGCCCAGTGTTTCCCCCATTCAGTTGCCGGATTATCATTGTCGCACTAGTGTGTTCATGATTTATAGTCTTTTTCCTTGTGTTTGCTGACTGCCTTCATGTGTATGACCCCTGACCTCCAAAAGTAAAGATTTGGATTTGATAAACTGTTCTTCGTGTTTGATAACTTCAGATCCAGACATTCAGGATGTTTTTACAGTGAGCCGAATTATCCGCAGAGGTGTCCACCTCTCTAAAACAAACGGGCCCGGTGATTTAAACCGGTAAAAACACTGAATAAAGCAGCTTCATATTGTCTGGAGCCAGTGTTTGGTTTGTCTTGTCTGGGCTACTGTAGGAACATGGCGATGCAACCTGCTCCCTATGTAGATATACGTGGCTCATTCTAGGGTAACGAAACAAAAATACGAATCATACTGTTTTTATTATCTCTGTGGATAATCTGACTGCTGATGAGAACCTCCTGAACGTCTGGATCTTAAGTTATCAGAGAAAAAAGGTGAGCACACATAGCACACCTGGCTCCAACATGCCAAACAACATTAGAGAAACACTGATTTGTAACTTGAAACTGATTTATTCAGTGTTTTTACTGGTTATAATCACCTGGTCTGTTTGTTTTAGAGAGGAGGAGACCTCTGTGGATAATTCGGCTCATGGTGAAAACCTCCTGAACACTGAAGGAACTTTAACCAGGTAAAGTTTTAGCTAGTTACAATCTGCTGTCCACACTGCTAGACACCACTAAATCCCCCTAAATCTTACACATTGCTCCTTTCACATAAAGTTTGTGTCTTTTGGTTTCAAATGGTTCCAAACAGCGATCTCCTGGGGGAAAGTCCTGTGCTTTTTGACCCATCTACCGCTCCAACATGCCTCCTTGCAGACTACTTCCTTCCTTCTCCCATCAGAGCATTGGTCACATGATCTCAGCCTTATATACGAATACAAATTATATATACATGTATTCTGGTGCATTACTTTTCATAGGAAACCATAACAACAGTGCATGAGAAGAGCCTGCATACATACACTATCTCTAAGGGGTGGGAATCATCAGCAAACCTGCTCCCTGTGTAGCTATAAACAGCTCATTCTAAGGTAAGGAAAACACAACCATTCTTATTTTCAGGGGATACTTATACTTATATTCAATATCTGCCAATATATCCCCCTCAAACCCTACACACTTGACCTTTAAGCCTGGACTTTCACGCAGGAAACCAGGGTTTGGGTCCCATGTGAGTCAAAGCTGGTTTGTTATTTTCATACTAAGTTGACCTATAGACCTGTTGGTGTTGACGTCATATTTTCACATTGCTCGGACACCCAGGAATATACACACCTGGGTGAAAAGAGCCACAATGACTGTTTACACCAAGGATGCAAATAGCATTGTTGGCTATGTGCACCTGGGTGCTAATAGCATCTGCCAAAAAAAACCTGTGTTGCCACATCGCAGCATGAACTCCATCAAAAAATCGGAATACCACAAAGAGGAATGACCACACTCACAAGCGTGACTTCACTAAATCCTTACCTTCATATGTTCCGCTCTCTAGCAGGGCTCCACTTTTCTCCAATTCCATAAACCGGTCAACGGTCACGAAATTATAATCCACCCCCGGGACCTCTCCTTCCTTGGGCTGCCTGGTTGTGCCTGCAGGAGATAAGAGAGGAGAGTTAGAGCCGCTGGAGCTTTGAACGCCTCATCACTGCTGAATGAGAGGAGACTTTAAGTAAGAGTGAGTCACTGTTGAGTGTTTTAGAAAAGATCAGAACATGCCGGAGCCGAAACACGCTGACCCTGACCCGGCTCTATTCATTAAGTGCCCTCTTTATTCCTTTTTGTCCTTTTTACTTCTTGCACGGCTGAGGCTGAATATTTGAGTGGCGTGCTTTCAGGGGGAGGTGGCGGCAAGGTAGCTAAGTGATGCAATTTGGACGCCAAGAGGAGAAATCAAGTCAATTTGCATGGAGCTGACAGCACGTCGAGGACTCCCTGACAGGAGCCACAGCTCTGCCAACTGACTGTAACACAGGAGTGACGACAACATTTTACCCTGTAGTAGCAGAATTTTAAGTCAACTTCACTGACACCGCGAGCATCTCTCCTCCAGTTACTAAAACAATGTGTGTCAAAGTATTTATGATGTTAAACCGAGGTACAAACGACTTCCTAAATACTTCCTCATCACCGTGTGCTAATTAGACTTGTTAAATCTGATCCCGGCTGTGATAACACACAGGCACTCTACCCCTGAGGTGCAGAATGGGTTTTCACATCTGAGCGAGGGTTGTTCACACTAAAAGAGGAGCCCGTAAAACACACTTGTTAGACCCTCACTACAGCATATAAAGTATCCATCTGTGTGTTTTAAAGTTAGCAGGGGAGTAACTGTGCCACTGATCACCCCCGGTAGGTGGTGAGGGGGTGATTTGACTTTAAAAGGCCAACTGACATCGTTCCTGCATCGCTACACAAGGCTGGAACAATGCCTGTGCTGTGCCGTGATTGGACCAGGGAGAGCCAGGAGGATGCAGGAGTTTCTACCACTCACTGATTACCAACCTTTCAGGTACACAAAGGAAAGTAATCAGAGGAGTGAGCTGCTCCTCAGACGACAATGGGAGAAACAGCTCAGTCGCCAGAAGACAATGTTTATGCTACATTTGTGTTTCATATGTATCATATCAACATTTCTAATGTGATGTAGATCAGATTAGATGTACACGAGCTTACTTTGTCATCAGGAAGAGAACGACATGGTGGATGCAGTGACACCTAAGCGAAACAGCTGCCAAGGTGCAACCACGACACCAACACAACAGCAATATCTCCAGCCGTGATTATGCAAATTAAACCGGGTATTTTAAGCCAAAACATGATTTTTTCCTGACAATAACCAAGTGTAACTCTGTATCCACCATCCATCTGAAAGATGCTCGGTCCACTGAGCTGAATCTTGAGGTGTCTGATGACATTTGGAACGAAGGCTTAACTAGAATTAACTCTTGCTCATTGTCAGGTGCAGTTGCAGAGGGCTCTTTGACGCACCTTTTTTTGCTCTGTCCTCATCTACGCAATTATTGATGCGAAACATTTCAGTGGTTCTCCAAACACTGATTCAGAACTGGCACAAAGACTTTGAACTACACATCTGAGGAACAATCGGCATTGATGCTCCGAACAGTAGCTGCTGAGAAGATGCTTCTAATCAGCTGGAAATCACTTACACCCCCAGCTTCCAGAACTGGTTCAATGAAATGCTTACAATCACACAAATGGAGAAAACACGGTCCTACAAATATGCAGCATCCAATAGATTTCCCAGTATATGGGGTACATTCATTGACAATTAAATAATTGTTGAATATGTTTGCTTACCCTTTACCTGAGGCCCTGTAACACCTGACTATGTGACATCCTGCAAAGTATAATACTGAAGGTTTTTTTTTTGCTATGTTGTTTACATGTTACCTAAATAAATTGTGAATATAAAAAATAAATAAATAAATAACAAGGTGTTTTTTGTGCCTTAACATAACCACACGTTGACCACAGCATTGTTGTAACATAGAGTTTTAACACATCTGTTACATAATAATGTAGAAATGTTACCAAAAAAAGTACTCCTGAGTTGTGCTAGGAAAGTTTGTACAACTTGTGCGACATGTTCATCGCTGTTCTGAACAGCCACACTGAAGGTAAATCAAAAAACAGGCTGTCAGACAGTAGTTTACAATTGTTAAAATTGAGATGTCAGTTTCAGACAGTCTCTTTTGACAAAAAATGAGTCTGCATTGAGGTCAAGAGAGAGATTTAACAAGTAAGAGAAATAAAATAGGAGTAACCATTGGCCTCTGTGAGGCTTTCTACTGTTTAGTATCCTGTTTTCCAATGATGTCATTTGTAACACTCCACAAAAAAAACAAACAACAACAACAACAACAACAGGGAGGCATACTTGTGTCCTGAGCAGTGTACACAGCTCTCATCAATTGGCCATGGAAAAGCACTTTATTGCCTATTTTATTGAGTTTCCTATACAGTGCTGAGACAGAAGCCAGGGTTTTTAGGGTTGTTTAGAGAACCTGCCAGGGTAAGCAGGTGTTTTTAAACAACCCTAAAAATCCTGGCTCCTCTCTCAGCTCTGTAAAGTTAACCAATCATGGCGCAAAGTGGCTTTCCATGATTCTGACACGGGAAGTTGTGGAGGGAGTGGATGTCTAAAGAGTCAGACAAGCACTTCTGAAGACAGCGCACCAAGCATGCTTGTAATAAACTAATTTGCATGACAGGTCCATTTGCATTCTTTCATGTTTTTTTCTCAGGCAGCCCTTCTCTACAGGGAACTGAAGCTCTTTAAAGACCACAGTAGTATGTTGCACGGCAGTATAGTGGTAAGCATTGTCACCTCACAGCAAGAAGGTTCCTGGTTTGAACTCAAGGTGGAGTTTGCATGTTCTCCCCGTGTCAGTGTGGGTTTTCTCTGGGTACTCCAGCTTCCTCCCACAGTCCAAAAACATGCAGGTTAATTGGTGACTCTAAATTGTCCGTAGGTGTGAATGTGAGTGTGAATGGTTGTCTGTCTCTATGTGTCAGCCCTGTGATAGTCTGGCGACCTGTCCAGGGTGTACCCTGCCTCTCGCCCAATGTCAGCTGGGATAGGCTCCAGGCCCCCCGCGACCCCCAACAGGGTAAGCGTTTACGGAAAATGAATGAAGGGTTCTTAAAAAAGGCTTGGCTCTGTCCCAAAGAGGCACATTAGGTAGGTTAGGGGAGGTTGTATGTAGCAACGCATCATGCAGAAACCTACATCAGGTCATGTGGGAAAATGTCTTAGAAATACTTTGAAAAATATCATTTTGACAATAAAAAACACAAACCTTGGCCAAAATCTGAATGTGTTGACTGAAGTTTATAGCTGCTCTGAACAGCCACTCTACTGTAACAGAAAGAGATAAGTGGTCCACATGCTTTCCTCTCTTTTTCTCTGAACATTGCTGAACCTTTGAACATTGCTGTCATCGTCACATCCTTTTTATTAAAACATAACCATCCCAGCATCAAACGGAAGCAAATAAGATTCCTCTCAAACCATCTAGGTGGAAAGATGTCTGAAGAAAACTGAAACCATATTATTGGCCCTGACTTGTGATTACAGACTTCTGAAGAAGCTTTTTTTCATGAGAAGAAGCAAAACGTCTTCAGTCAAGACTTCAGTCCAGAGATACGGTTTCAACTTTCTCCAGACGGCATCAAACAATGTAATGAATGAAAAACGACTCTAAATGAGGCCATTAAGCTGCTCGCCAAGCCTTTCCAAGGTTGCCTTGTTAATATGCTGATTAATTGGTACTTAAATGCAGAAACTAAAGCCACAAAAGGCTTTACAATCAGCCTGTCTGATGGAGACTGCGTTGGTTGATCACAGTGTTTTTGTTTACAAAGATTCGCTGTGGGAAGTCACTCTCTTTCTCAAACATGACTATGGTATAGAATAAAGTGACACCCTGTTTGCACTTTCTCAGACCTCCGAATGGAAATTTACTGACGACGACCTTTGAAGCTAAAACATCAAACTGGAACCTGCTGACTGAGTAATTTGTAAGAGCTTATAAGAGCAAATGAGCAGCAGGGAACGCTGTTATTTGCTGAAGAGAAATGTATGTGTGAGTGTGAGTGGGTTTGTGAGTGTGTGTGTTTGTGTCGCACCTCCAGTGGAGAGTTCCTTGATTGTGTCTGTCGGCATGGGGGCTTGTGTACCCGTCAGATTAGCCTCCCTCACAGGCAGAGCGACTGACTGAGCGGCACGCACACACATATTTCAAAGAGGACCTTTGATGTCGCAGAACTATATTTAGCAGCATCTTCTGGAGGGGACTTCTCTCGGGTGACAATTTCTAAAAGGAGGCAACCACAATGCCTCTCCATTTTCACTCCTTTGTATATAGGTCATGATCCTGTGGTGCAAATCAGCCATTCTCGAGGTAAAGCCACCTCTGTGAAGCGCCGCGATAATGATGTTGGATATTTTTAGGAAGCTATATAATCATTATTTACAATGTCTTGATTACAGCAAAATGGGAAACTCATTAAGGTTAAATACTGCATCCGTCTTTCTGTCAGCCTACAGGAGCTTGGATTCTCAAATCCCCTCAGGTGTGTTTCTGGATTTGGGCCATTTGAGGAGTGTGGGAAGCTTGTTCTAAAAATAGATATTGTTTTTTTATCACAGGCATCCTTCCTATCTGTCAGGCTTCTCTTTAGCTGGGAGACAGAATGAGACAGAGAAATGAAGACAGATTTCAAAGATAAACTGGATCTTATTCAGAATTAAAATGGATTTACAATCGTGCGTGACGAAGTGATGGTGTAGCACTAAAGCCAGTGCACGCTGGAGCTGATGGCCCCCCCCAAAAAAGAGCTCTGGTGCAGCCCAGTTGCAGAAGAAAATGTCAGCATTGTACATCCGTTTGCACTTCTCATATGCATGATATCGTTTCTGAAGTGACTATATGACCTGACTTTCAGGGGGTGGACGGGATGGCGGATGGTGTGACACCGAGTCGAGACACCTGCCAAGCTGCAGAACACTGTTCAATGCCAGCAAACAACAAAACAGGTTGTTTTTTAGTGAGTCATTGCTGTGTTTTTCAGCTGCTTTTTAACCATCAAATGTGGGTGTTATTTTGTGACCCGTAGCTTTGTATCCTGCCAGGATAGTGCCACAAGAAGTGGTTGTTTTTTTACAGAGGCACTGCTGTATCTTTTGTTGGGATAGTGCCAAGAAAAGTGGTTGTTTCAATACAAAATACTGCTGCGTTTCCAGCCGAGACAGTGCCGCAGACGTCGATATTTTTTTATCAAAACATTGCTGAATTTCCTGTAAGGATAGTGCCACAAAAACTGGTTGTTTTTACCAAGACATCACTGTGTTTCCTGCCCACATAGTGCCATGAAAAGCGTTTTTTTCAACTGAAGGATTGCTGTATTTCCAGCCGAGATAATGCCACAGAAGCAGATGTAAGAAGAAAAGCAGTTTGTTTTTTACCAGGGCATCAGAGAAAGTGCCAGGAAGAGCATTTTATTTTACTAACACGTCACTGCATTTAGTGCCAAGAAAAGCTGTTGTTTTTTACAGAGACATTGCTGCATCTCCTGTTGGGATAGTGCCATGAAAAGTGGTTGCATTAATCCAAAACACTGCTGCATTTTCTGCCTTGATAGTGCCACGAATAGTGTTTTATTTTTAATCAAAAGATCACTGTGTTTCCAGCTCAGATAGTGCTACAGAAGCATTTGTTTTTACCAAGACATGGCTGAATTTCCTGCCCACATAGTGCCATGAAAAGTGTTTTTTTCAACTGAAGGATTACTGTATTTCCAGCCGAGATAGTGCCACAGAAGTGGTCGTTTTTTACCAACACGTTGCTGAATTTCCTGCCTAGATAGTGCCATGAAAAGCGGATATTTTAACCAAGACATCATTGCATTTCCTGCCAGTATAATGCAAAGAAAAGCAGTTTTTTTTTTTTTTTTTTACCAGGATATCAAAGTGCCAGGACGACCGTTGCGGTTTTTTTTAACCAACACATCACTGCATTTAGTGCCAGGAAAAGCTGTTGTTTTAATCTGCAACATTGCTGTATTAATTGTCTAGATAGTGCCATGAATAGGGTTTTATTTTTGACCAAAAGACCACTGTGTTTCCAGCTCAGATACTGCTACAGAAACATTTGTTTTTACCAAGACATTGCTGAATTTCCTGCTGGAGAAGTGCCACAAAAAGCAGTTGTTTTTCCAAGACATCACTGTATTTCCTGCCTAGATAGTGCTCTGAGAAGCGTTTTCTTCAACTGAAGAATTGCTGTATTTATAGCCGAGACAGTGCCACAAAAAGCTGATGTTTTAACCAAGACATCACTGCATTTCCTTCCAGGATAATGCAAAGAAAAGCTGTTTTTCTTCTCCTTTTTAAAATTTTTTTAACCGGGGTATCAATTGCCAGGGAATCATCGCTGAATTTCCTGCCTAGACAGTGCCATGAAAAGCTTTTTTTCAACACTAAAGACTGCTGTGTTTCCAGCTGAGATAGTGTCACAGAAGCGGTTACTGTTAACCAAGACGTCGCTGGGTTTCCTGCAGATAAAGTGCCAGGAAGTGTTGTTTTAACCAACACATTGCTGCATCTTGTGCCATGATAGTGATAGGAAAAGTGGTGAAGATTCTCAGTCATCCAGGTCATGGTAATCTGAAGTGCTAAACCATAGACAGCTGGACTTGCTTGAGTTTCTTGAAGACGTTTCACCTCTCATCCAAGAGGCTTCTTCAGTTCTGAACTGCTTAAGTTTTGCACCAAATCTGTGTAACAGATAGTATCAACCCAAAAATTGCCACAACAACTTATGACACATAATCGATGATAGGAATGGGCATCATATACATCCATAATAATGTTCTAACCTGCTGTACACTGTAAACTTCTAAAGTTTTAATAGGGGCCTCAAAAATGCAATGTTTATTACAGATTTATGACTAGAAAAACACAGTGTTAAGCTGTAAATAATTGTCAGGTTCCCTGCTTTCAGATGATGTATACCACCGCCATGAGGCATATACTGTTGATCTGCTATCTACCTCTAAAGATCCCCTGTCCCCCTTACTAAAGAAAAAAAAAATGGGTCCGTTGTACAGATGGGTGGAGTAGAAGAGGTTAGAATAAATATAAGGATATCCTACTCCTTAAAAAATGTTCACTTGCTGTTGTTTCCCAGCTTCTATCTGCTCCCGATGAAGGTTCAAAGTAAAACTGAAAGCTTGTAGCTGAATATGCCCCTGCCTTTAATAATCACCTCAGCTATTAGTGACTCCATGGCAACAGTTTGGTTTAGTAAGCAGCCCTCTCCACCGTCGCTCTGTATCACAAAGTGAATAAAATAACGTAAAGACAATTACTTTGGGCTACACTGCGATTAAAGCATGACACAAAGCGGTGGTGCTATCAACAGATGAAATCCGACGCTATAAATCAATTCCTACGCTGGGAGCATCATCTGCTGAGCACCATTAAACAGAAGTATAAATCCTCCTTTAAACTTTACTGCTGCTTGCAGCAGTCTCCACAGACAATAAACAGATCACAGCAATGAAAAGTGAACTAGTGGATAACAGGTCATTTGTCCCTCGTTGTAACTGCGAAGGAGATATTCATGGGAAGTGTTTCTTCTCCTGGGATGAAGGTAAACAAGTAGATAAAGGGGACAAAGAGACAGACAGAAAGCGCTGATAATAGCCATTGAGATTGTGGTAGTAGAAGTGAGAGGAAGGCACGGGCAGGGATACGGATGTATGAAGGGAGGCACCGCGTGTCATGGATGAGAGTGCGGCTTAAGTTGTAGCGTGGGCTGAGGCTCTCGTAGCCTCCGGCCACCCCGCTGCTCTCCACTACGTCCTCGAGCCACATTCAACCACAGGCCACACGTCCCAACTCTCACTTGTTCAGCTGAGCACCATTACCGGATGCTCCGGTCACTGCCAACACCTGTAGTGGTTTCATACTGGGAGTAGTGCTCCTACAGAATACATTAACACCGCTCTGAGCTATCCCTGTGTTAATAAAACACACTGTATCAGATGCATGACCTCTGTGTTCGGCCTCACATTTGCACATTGCAGAATAAAAACACTATAACCTGAGCACAATGGGAACCTGAGATAACTGTAGGCAATATGAAAAGGCTCAACAGGGACCCAGACAATCTGTGGAAAGCGGAAACATTGGCCTCTATTTGAAACAAAGGATTTATATCCAGAGAATATCCCGAGGCATCACAGAGAGAGATTGCACTGTGTATTCATGACGAGTCAAAGCGTGTGTAAAGACCCTGAGGAAATGATTATACCACGAGCATTTAAACTAATCATTTCCATACAGTAACGTAGCAGTGTGGAGACAAAAGAGAAAAATATCACAAGTGACACAAACTTTTGTCTCTAATGTATTTGTTTAATGCCGAGTGCGAACGGTGGCCCTTGTAGTCAAATGTCCTGTTACTAAATATAGACAGGGAGGCAGACAATCAGGGAGATAATGCATGACTAATAAGCAGAGATGTGATGTAAGTGCACTTTCACAGGCTGAAAAAGGTAAGTGTTTGAGGAGGAAAATTAAGAAAATGAGGGGGAAGAACCGGGACAAAATGTCAGGTCGTCCTGTCCCGAGGTTTGGTAACACGACACCTTCACTTTCTCAGAACTGGAGCAGCTGAATCAGACCCAAACAGACCGATTTAAACACATCAATGCAACGAAAAACCTGAAAAATCTGGATTTTCTACCAAGATAGGTGGTAATTGTGTTGGTGTCCTTGCCATCAGCTTCTGAAAAAGTTGTTTTTATGCCTACAATACACCAGAGGACTTTGAAAAGACATTAAAATTTAAGACTAACGCTGGCACCTGCCAACCTTTAAGGTCAACGTGAGTTTTTAGTTCCACACATTAAGATTTTACAAAGACTGCAGATCTTCCAGGGTCACTGTGTAGAATAAAACTAAACAGACCTGCATTTGTTTAGCGCCTTTGTAGTTCTTCAACCACTCAAAGCGCTTTTACAATACATGTCACATTCAACAGTTCACACACTGGTGGCCAAGACTACCATACAAGGCGCCACCTGCTGCTCAGTTAACCATTCACAAGCACTCACTCATAGATCCTATTGATGCCGAATTGTGAGATGGAAAGGCAGTTTGCGCCAGACCTTTGTGGTGATACAGCAGCTGAGCCGGAAGGCAAAGCTTTTGATTTACTGCTCCATCTACACCCCAACCCTCACCTATGGTCATGAGGTCTGGGTAGTGACCGAAAGAATGAGATTGCGGATACAAGCGACTGAAATGAGTCTTCTCAGAAGGGTGGCAGGGCTCAGCCTTAGAGATAGGGTAAGGAGCTCGACATCCGGATGGAGCTCGGAGTAGAGCCGCTGCTCTTTCGTGCCAAAGGGGTCAGTTGAGGTGGTTCAGGCATCTGATCAGGATCCTCCTGGGCTCCTCCTGTCAGAGGTGTTCTGGGCACGTCCCACTGGCAGGAGGCCCCGGGGCAGACCCAGAACACACTGGAGGGATTACATATCTCATCTGGCCTGGGAACACCTTGGGGTCCCCCAGGAGGAGCTGGAAAGTTTTGCTGGGGAGAGGGACGTCTGGGGTATCAGTATTTTGCCAAGAGATACTTCATTATGTGGATCAGAGGAGCTGGAGGTCGAACTGCCAATCTTCTAATTCATGGATGACCCGCTCTATGTCCTGAGCCACAGCTCCCCTCAACAAGACTTCTATCTAGTTCGGGGGCCAAATCTTCAACTAGATTCCTTTTGTGATTATTTCCTATCCTGCCATTGGTGGAAAATGTTATGCCAAACTCCCCTTAAGAAATGACATATTGACATTGATTTCTTACATGCGTGCAAAAATACAAAACTCTAGAACTCTAGCGTCACATGTCGACAGTATTCTTGTCAATTCAGCATCAATATAATCCATAAAGATAAACTGTATTTGTGTACAAACTTTACATTTTTGCTTTTGTCGCCTCAACTAGCTACCAGCTAATTGCTGCTGCTTGGCTGCGTTGTTTTAGTGGGAGGAGACAGTGGGAACTGTTTCAAATATTAAGATTTCACTCC
This sequence comes from Cephalopholis sonnerati, assembly GCA_019142605.1. Classification (NCBI taxonomy): domain Eukaryota; kingdom Metazoa; phylum Chordata; class Actinopteri; order Perciformes; family Serranidae; genus Cephalopholis; species Cephalopholis sonnerati. The sequence continues at coordinate 10,171,791 of JAGQAX010000022.1, read as the reverse complement.
ACAGCTTCACCAGTTTCTCTTTCTTTTCTACAGTACAAGGGAACCAAGACTTGATCATGTTCTTGTGGCTCCCCAGAGTCCCCTCCATGTTTCGTGTCTACCCAGTTTGCTGCTTCCTGTTTGGTGCTAGAAATGCCTTTGAACTTCACCGTATGCATGAGCCAAAACTAAAAACTTCCAATAATATTTAACTTGTTTTTGCCAGAATATTACGACGAAGAGAAGAAGAGAAGAGAAAAAGACTTCAGGCAGCCTTTATGACCACCTTACACCAAATGATCGAGATCACAGGAGCACGCACCAACTGATTTTGTTTCGACATTGGAGATTTGTCTGTGAGAGTGAAACTGCTTGAATAGTGGTTCAGTGTGAGGCTGGCATTAGTCACGCTCTAGGGATGGTGATGTTGATGCACCACTTTGGTTCAGACTGAAATATCTCAATAACTATCACATGGATTGCCATGAAATTTGGTACAAACATTCGCAACCCTCCCAGGACACATTTAAACAACTATAGTGATCCATTACATTTTCATTTGCCGTCATCATCAGGCCAAATTTTCAACATGTCCAAAGCTCTGGTGTAAAATACCTGCAAAACAAATGATATTCCAATCCTCCTCAAGCTGTGCCAATCAGCAAATGTTAGCATGCTAACACGCTAAACTAAGATGATAAACATGGAAAACATTATACCTGCCCAACAGCAACAATCTTAGTGCTCAAGATCTCTATTTTTATTGTTAACATAAAGTGGAGCTCAGCAACTGGTGACTATTTTCCTCAATGCACTAACAACTGGTGGTAACAGTGGACTGATATTCATTAAACAACTAGAGAACCATATATATTTTACTGTTATTGCTGCAGCTTTGGGTGGACATTAACTCTGAGCAGCTTGTTGGCATTACTAAATTAATGACTTCCTTCTGGTTTAAATACAAACACAGAGCAGAACACAGGCCTTGTTAGCCATTCACTGAGTGTCTTTAATCAGATCACTGCAGTATATCTGGATATTCTTGAGTTATTTTCTTTGTGTTATATGAAGAAATATGCAGTCAGCGAGGCGACAGACTGCGAGACAGAACAAGACTGTATTCATGCTGAAGCCTCTCCTGTCCTCTGTGTTCTTTCACTCCTCTGACTTGTTTCTTTAACCTTCTGCTCCGCACTCATTTCAAATGCACAAAGAAATTTCATCCAGCTATTGAGCTGCAGGCCGTTCTGAACAATCGCAGCTGTTTCAGAGCTTGAAAATCATTCCTATGACTCATTTGGTTGGATTTCTGTTTGACTTTTGAGAGAAAGGAAACGTGCGCCACTCATTTTAATTTATTTGGTGTATTACAGCAGCTGCTGTCGTCGCCATACAACGGTTTGTTGCTGCTGGTGTAGTAACAAACTTTAAAGTTCAGCTGCATTTGACCTGCTTGTGGTTTGTGTGTCATACAGCTTATACATATTGAAACAAGGGTAAACTGGGGTCAGGGGTTAGGGGCAGGATCAGCTGACCTTTAGCCTGTGGCAGTGTTGTTATATCCATAGATATAGATTGAGAGTATAACAGACATTTTCATTCAAATCGATGTAGCAGGATGGATGGAGTGGCAGCTATGTTGGTGTACTGTTGCCATTGCAACCGTTGCAGCGGACTAACTTCTGTTATCACGTCACAAACTCACCGAGGTGAGGTTTTACAGTAATGACCACGACTAGGAGAGTAGCAAATTCTCAAATAAGCAACCGATTAGTTTCAAAATATTACTGTCACTGTTATTTCCTTGTTTTTTTTTTATTTGCTGTTTTTTTTGCCCTTGATTTCATGTTTGTTGATGATGATGTCACGTCACTGTAGCTGCCTCAGAAGAAGGAGTGAGAGCTGCTGCTCAGTGGACAGCACAGAGGATGAGAGAGACGGGGGAATAAACAGTGTGCAGAACAGCTTATTTTGACATCTCCCTCTGCAAATTAAGAATTAATTTCAACTGCAGTTGGTGATTGTTGGAACAGTCATTCATTTATTTTCTGTAACTGCTCTCCTGTTAGAGACTGCGGGGGCCTGGAGCCTATCCCTGCTGACACTGGATGAGAGGCAGGGTACACCCTGGACAGGTCACCAGACTATCACAGGGCTGACACATAGAGACAGACAACCATTCACACTCACATTCACACCTACGGACAATTTAGAGTCACCAATTAACCTGCATGTCTTTGGACTGTGGGAGGAAGCTGGAGTACCCAGAGAAAACCCACGCTGACACAGGGAGAACATGCATACTCCGCACAAGAGGTCTCCCCCACCCTGGGTTCAAACCAGGAACCCTATTGCTGTGAGGTGACAATGCTAACCACTGCACCATTGTGGACGGTTAGAACAGTGTGCAAATCAAAACCCTTTTTAAACCCAAATTAGCATTTGCATGCAGGATTTTCAACGCAGGAAAACCTGTTAAAAATAGCCAATAGACTGCTTTCTCATTGGCAGAAGACGAGTATGCCTTTCTGTTTTTTCTTTTTTCCTGGTGTGTTACGTTCAATCTCACATACGAGCTGAAAAACAGGTTAGTAAACAGGAGAAAGCAGCATGGAGGCAAATGAAAAAATGTTATGGTGGTTGCTGCTTTTTTATATCTGTCATTTATTCAGTTTCTCTGTCAACCTTGCAGACTAATTTTGATCAAGTCAAGCACAGCTTGGACAGAGACTGACGAAGGCTAGTGCGTCCTGGGTGTTGAGTTTCCATCACTGCCGAGCTAGAGCCGATGACTACTGCGGAAGCTTATGTCCAGAAAGTGAATATGATTGTAACCTCTCCAATTAAATAAAATAAGCCAGATGTTGGTGGGTGTTGGGGCTTTATGTTCAGTGGGAAAGGGGTTTAACTAGATGTCTGACAAGACTAAGACGGTATTGGCGAGTTTAACTTTGTTTCATCGAGTTCAAATGAAGTGTGTTCACGAGGCAATTCAGCTAATATTAGTCTTAGTTAGGTAAAAGAGAGACACCTGGATTGGTGTACAGTTGTATTTTTCTGTTTAATAAGGAATATACGTGTAAGTATGGGCGAAATGTTCTCAAACTACTGAGAGTGACATCAAATGACCACAGCAAACAGTTCAGTGTTCTTTCCATTCATCCTGTTTTTATGGTTCTAACAGCCCGACGCTGTGAACAATTGCCTCAGGCCGGATGTATAAGGCAGGTCCTGCCCTTTAATGCCCTAACCCCTCTGTTATGACTGGCCTCGACAGTGTCAGCACGGCCTATTGTAACCACCCTAATCTCACCATTAGCCAATTAGGAAGTGACGGGCAGCCGTAATGCCCTTGCATTAGAGGGATGGATTAGTTTGCCATTCAGCGCCTGCCCGCCGCCTGTGGGCAAATGGACTGACACAGGACAGTGGACCGCTGCAGCGCGCCACCGAAAGCTGCTTTCACTGCACTTTGCCTTCACAGACGGCGAGTGTGGCGATGTGCTTATTCACTGTTTTCACTGATGATGCAGAGCAGGGTCTTAATCAACTGTGATTACATATCATTTAAGCGGTAATAAAGTCTATTGAGCAGGGAGTGCAGAGGAGGCTGCTGTTTTCACTGAGCTGATGATGAAAGTTAATATCGCTGCTTTGCAGTCTAATCATATTGACTGGGAAGGTTTCGCTTCCTTGGCAAAGCGCGGATGCAAAACCTCACCGTTGGTTCTTGACCAGAGATCAGTCATTTTCTCTCTTCTACCCCACATAATGAGATTTCAGGTTCATTCAAGTTCAGGCAAGTTCAGCGAGAATGGCTCTTGTGTTGCTCGCCTGCTTATTGACAGCCAGTAATGTGGGATAGATTGGAGAAAGCCAGGCAGCGAACCACGCTCCCCCTGCCTTTTGGCCCTCTGCCGCCCTCCCTTGAATTCCATTAATAGTTGTGCCCTCCAGGAGGTGCTGGGTGGACCGCCTGTAACACAGCCAGAGATATTGATGACTGCATCCTCCCCCCAAGGAGAGAGGAGAGGAAGGGAGAGTGGAGGGGCTGATAAAGAGATAGAGAAGTAGTAAAAAAGGGAAATGCATGGCAGAAATCATCACGGAGCCCAGTATTTTAAAAGTTAAAGGCATTAATCTCTGTTCAGATTCTCCACAAAGACCGAACACATAATTGCAGATCACGTACGCAACACAAAAAACCTGACTGTAATGTAACCTCTCTGGAAGTGGATATATCACCATTTTAAATCTGCAGTTTTTCTACCACGACATTCACAAACTGTTCCATAAATAATTTATTTTAAAGGGCATTCAAGAGACAAACTAGCAGAAATAAAGCGGAGAAACTGTGAGAGAACTACTTACATCTTTCCTCAGACTTAACATATCTTTTTTATTTGTGTTTCCTCTGAGCAAATGATCTCTGGGGGATTTGTTCTCTGCAAAACATTTTGCATGATATTCCCTCTGCAACTGTTTCTTGTTGCTTGTCAAATCACAGTAGCCAATACTCGCTGTGTGACAAATTCAGCAATAAGACTTTCTGTTCTACCAAAACCTCTCAATGGATATTACCCAAACTAAATTCAATCTCGCTCACATATCCAAAAGAGCATTTCCTCCTTGGATCCTATTGTAAGTAAGGAACATTAATATATACAGATACTGGTGCGCAGTAGCACAGATGCTAATAGTTGGAAAAAGTCACTGTGACACTGTTACTGTGAACTCACAAGAAGATCAAGGAGGGCTGCTTCAAATCTAATTTATTCAAACACACATGTCACGGTGAAGCCGGAGCAGAAGCCTCAAATCCTGCCAGGCTACATCAGGTAAAGACAGGTGGTAGCATCAGATAAAATAAAACACCCTGTCACGGTATGATAAGACCTCCCTGTGAAAGGGCTGAAATCTATTAATGCAGATAAATGATGTGTTCTGATGATAAATTTCCACATCATATAACATTTTCAGCAGATCTGACATCAGAGTTTAATAAGTTGTATGAATAAGTAAAAGTAATCATTTGGGCTTCTGAATTATTCGTCAGCATATAATATGTTTGAAAATATCATTTCTATTATTGCAGGTTTATGTGATATAATAATAATGTAATCTGATTACAATAAACGTATCCTTTAGAGTTTTCTTGTGAATGAACAGAAATTAGGTGTTTCAACACGTGCTGTATGTAACTTTTATTTAACGTCCATCCATGTTCAGTGGGTTGCAGTTTTCTTCTTCACTGTTATTGCTCACAGATTGCTACATTTCTTTAGCTTAGCATCATCACACCAATTCCCAAATGCAAGTTAGTCTGGAAACTCTCAGCTCAATTTCTGTTTTTAAGTGGTGTTATCGATGGCGGTAGACCAAAATGCCTCTGGACCAAAGACTTGCTGTGCTTTCACACCTGCCCTGTTTGGTTCGGTTCAATCGAACTCAAGCTCGTTTGCTCCTTAAGTGCGGTTCATTTGGGCAGGTGTGAACACAGCAATCACACTCAGGTGTGCACCAAAACAACCAGACCAAGACATTCTTGAAGAGGTGGTCTGGGTCCGGTTACAAATGAACTCTGATGCGGTTCGTTTGTGATGCGAACGTGTTCCGACCTGGATCTGAACCAACTGCAGTCACATGACACATTGTTTGGGTTAAACATGAGCATGTTACAGTCCTGGAGGATTATTAATGTGCGCCTCCTCCTGTACTGCCTTAATATGCACATTCAGCACATCCAATGCATCAAAACATTGTTTTCTAGTTGGAGCCGCGCCTCGTTTTCAAACTGTATGCTTTGACTCAAATGAACAATGACAGCAATATAGTCCACGATGAGCAGCGCTAAAATCAACCTGCGTAGTTGTCCCAAAGCTAACAAAAGATTCACTCTCGTTTGGCATTTCGCTTCACTAGATTTGTGTTTTTTTGGCGCTGTGTCTCTTGGATTCCTGCTGCTTGTGGTCTGGTGCCTGGTCGCTTCCTTTTAATGAGGCCCCGACTTTACCTGAGCACTGTGGGGGGGGACAGCGATAAATGTCCCAGACACAGAGAATAAAAAGGAAATAAGGAAATATAGGCAGAGGGCCGAGTCTCTGCAAAAAAATACACCACCACACACTGAACCGTGCAAAATGACACGGCAAAATAAACGTTAAAAGTGTTTTTCTCCAGTAGAAAAGCAGTGGCAGGGTGCTGGGAGTGCTTAAAAAAACGAAAAATGCTCTCAGCATGTTTTTTTTTTTTAAGGGTTTTGTTTCTATGACAACATTATCTTGACATTAATGTTAGCTAGGTAGCTAAAGTGGCTTAGTCACAGAAAAAAAACTATTAGGAGCTGCATCTTGTCAAAATAAATCAAAACCTATATGACTGGACCATGTGGGAATTTAATTTGAAAGGACAGACACAGGAAGTGTTCACACTCAGGAGTCAGGTTAATTTCCAGGGCTGGTACCTGTGGTTATTCCACAGGCTAGTTAATAACATGTCGGGCAGGAAATCCAAAGTGTGGGATCATTTTGAGAAGGTGAAGGACCAACCCAAGGTGATATGTAAACTCATCTTCATTGGTCGACTACAAACATGACGTATCATGTGAAACATGGAAGAAGCTACATGCCCATTAGCCCACAGCGTCATTAACAGGCGGCTCGCTCAGTGTGTGACGTGCACTTGTAGATAAAATATAGGCCTATATTAATGAAGGTTCATTAGTACGGTTTGTATTTCTCTGTAATGTAGCACAGTGTTAACAATGTTACTGAGACTATTCTTTCTCACACCTTCAACTCAAACCACCAAAATATATCAGTTAATAATTAGATTAATATCATAAACATGTGGGCGACTAGTCGACTAATGGCTCTAAATGACGACTATTGGTTGACTAGAAAAATTCTTATTTGGGGGCAGCCCTACTCACCGGTTACATTCGGTGTCCGGCCAATCTGCTCCCAAAAATGGGTTTTTCTGTCTATGTTGTGATAGTTTCATCCAGCTCAGGACAGACAGTAGCTAAAGGAGCAGCAGTGACAACACCAGACACTGAAACTTTCATTGGCAACAACTCACAAAAGACGGTGCCCGGAAAAAAACAATATGTGGACACAGGCGCTGAGTTGATGACGGAAATAATGTCAGTGGGCTAGTTGCAGCTCCGCTCTTCCTGATAACAGCAGATAATAAGACAGGAGCATGAAAAACATCCTCCATATCCTCTAGTAAATGGCTAGTAATGACACTTTCATCTCAAACTGTTGATGCTAAGTGAATACCAACTCCCCAGCTCAGCGCAGATGTTACTCCAGAGCCCATGCGCAGCAGTCAAACACTTAACAGAGTGATAAACTACCACTGAGTCCATGACAGCGGCAGATCGGCTTGTCATCCCAAAGAGCTCTCTGTATTGATTAAATGCTGTATCAAGCACATTTGGGACGAGACGTGGTAGTGAATCCTAAAACTTGGCAGCAACAAGTCAGCCTGACATTCAGGATGTTACAGTGGGCCTATCCCACACATGTGATACAGTATGCAGCCAGGATAAATATACACAGTGTAAAAACAACCTACCCCTACACAGGGATGTCATCATCGTATCTGTTATCATTGGGAATTGAATCCTCTGTCCTCGTTTCTGTGTCTCTCGTGGGAATGGCTCCTTTCATCGCATCTCAAGCTCCCTCTATTTCTTCTTGCGTCTCCAGCTCGCCACTAAAAGAGATCGCCTTTGGTCTCGCTGCGCATCCCAACTTCCATTGGAATCAAAGCCATCATGTTTGTGGGGAGGGAGGGGGGGGAATGTTGAAATGAAGAAAAAGAATGAAAAAGCCAAACAGCCTGATAATTCAGAGCTGTGGAGGAGACTCTTGACAGGCAGCAGCTAACGCCGAGCAACTTTAATCTGGAGAGATCCCCCAAAAATATCAGAGAAAACTTAAGAAGGCCGTTTCATTCTCTGAGCAGCTACTCCAATTTTTTCCTGTGAATCCAGGGAGGACCGCAGCGCACATCCACACACACGGGCAGGTACAAAGAGAGGAGGAGAAGAAGAGGGAAGAGAAAGAGAGCGCAGAGATATAGAGAGATTAAGGGAAAGCTGATGTCATCCGTTTGGATACGTGGCCCTGGGGTGGGAGTTGTTCAGGGTGTGTGCAGTGATCGGCGATGTGAACGTGCTGCTTTGTCAGCCTAATCCCCCCGCCGGCCAGGGCCACACTGGCTCGCCCACATTACCACCCAATGACACAATCTGTTTGTCAGGACGGCCCGAGCCGCTTTTATTCATTTATAACGCCCCGTCACGACTGCTTGCTTAGCCCGGAGCCTCAGACCGCCCGTCCCACCAGAACAACAACCGAACATGTATCCCATCGACCCCGGTTTCAACTCTGCTCTCTATCCAGTGACATCTGCCCTCCCCGGTCCTTCAGTGTCAACAGCTGCAACATGAGGAGAGCCAATTTGTGTGTTTCCAGTATCCTCTCCGGATCAAGCGAGGGATTTGAACCGGCAGCCCGGTGGGTCACAGAGGCTGGAATAATCATCACACTCCGCATGGTGGTAATCATCTCATACTGAGACCTCTTGGCCCTTTAATACCAGAGGCTAAGCTATCTCATACTGCCATCACCTCTTTGCCCCTCTCCTGCTATCGGACCTACAGCGGCTCTCAGTGTGTGTGTGTGTGTGTGTGTGTGTGTGTGTGAGAATGTGTGGAAAAGCTCTTTGAAAGCTTCCCCTTTACTGTTAAAGCCACAGAAGATTACAGCAGCATGGAATATGCCATTGTTCCATTATTCCCTTTCCTTTAACTCTTTATTTACAGGATTACAGCACTGTTATGGGAGTTCTGTTTCACCTTAAATTCCCACTGAAACAGAAGTTGGAGCACCTGTAGCCTCTGTACAGTGACGTAATTTCTGGTAAAATAGAATATTTGAACAGTGTACAGTTAAGAGAGGGATTTAAATCAAATCCTTGGCATTTGATTGGACCGCTAAAAAGTGGGCAGGGTTAGTGTTTAGTGCAATGCAGCGCTATGGTGGAGATCAGGAGGAGGACGAGGGCGAGATGAATGACTTAGACCTCTGCCCACAGATCTCTAAACACACATCTCTTCCTATCTCTGTGTGTATCATCTGTTGGCTAATATAATCCCAAAAATGGTGAAGTGCTGTTTTACACGACTGGCGTGACCAGTTTGTCGCCCAAAGTTTAATTTAATTGGATGAACTTTGAGTGCATTATGAGTCGTCAAGCATTCAAAACTGTTTTACAGGAAGAGAGAAGACAGATTTTGATGCAAAATTACAACAATTAACATGGCAACATAAGATTAAATCTGGGCAAATGTATTTTTCATTTCATGGGGACTTGACAGTGAACAGTAACACCAGACTAAAAAGCAGCATTTGTAGGGCTGTAATAAATATCGATACACTTGAGTGTCATGATGTCATGATTTGGGATACTGTATCAATTCTTGAAAAACAATTATCAATAAATAATTTAAGTGTTAAGATTCTTCTACTACAATAAAGCGACATATTGCTACCCTGAACGCAAAGAACACAGGCCTATGTAAATCATAAGGGCGTACCGCTAGCTCCTAAAATAAGCTTTATAAAGACTATGTGCAAGATTCAGTGCATTTGAGTTGTATGGGCAACGTTCTCAGCACTGAGCTGGCGGCTGTCAGCTAATGGTGCTAACTCTATAAACAGTGCTAACAGTGGCAACAATGCTGACAGATTTAAAGAACAGTTGATTTACAGTTATAGAATAAACATTTAATTTTGTTGTAGATACTGTTCATTATTTTGCAAAAAAATAAATCAAAACCTATATGACTGGACCATGTGGGAATTTAATTTGAAAGGACAGAAACAGGAAGTGGCCACGCTCAGCAGTCAGACAGGAGTCACGTTAATTTCCAGGGCTGGTACCTGCGGTTATTCCACAGGCTAGTTAATAACATGTGGGGCAGGAAATCCAAAGTGTGGGATCATTTTGAGAAGGTGAAGGACCAACCCAAGGTGATATGTAAACTCATCTTCATTGGTCCACTACAAACATGACGTATCATGTGAAACATGGAAGTAGCTACATGCCCATTAGCCCACAGCGTCATTAACAGGCGGCTCGCTCAGTGTGTGACGTGCACTTGGAGATAAAATATAGGCCTATATTAATGAAGGTTCATTAGTACGGTTTGTATTTCTCTGTAATGTAGCACAGTGTTAACAATGTTACTGAGACTATTCTTTCTCACACCTTCAACTCAAACCACCAAAATATATCATTTAATAATTACATTTATGTCGTAAACATGCGGGCGACTAGTCGACTAATGGTCCTAAATGATGACTATTGGTCGACTAGGAAAGATCTTTATTGGGGGCACTCGTAGCCGATAACTGTTTGCAGTGTAACCACAGACAACAACCACCTGGATTAAGCTCATTTCTATTTAAAGAAAAGGGTTAAATTTGAGGATTATGAGGTAAAATTTTGGAGTTATTCAGGATTTTTAAGCCAGTTTATCAGCCTTTATCCTTAACGGACATCAGAGAGACTGGAAATCACTGGAAAGTCAGGGAACATAAATCAGAGCAGGAGCTGTGAGTTAAAAGCCTGTATTTCTTCCTCACACTGTGGTCTGTCACAAGAAGCTTCCCCTGCATTGCAATTAAACTGACAGCGAGGAGAATGACCTCAGTCACTGAAAAGATTTTCACTGGGACCTTCCTTTCTAAGAAGTGCTGTTTGTGTACACCGAGTTGACACAGTGTGACTTATAAAAGCTCTAATGATGTCACTTGTGATAAATGAATGAATAAGGACTCCTGGCTTCATGGGGAACAACGCTGACACCTGAAAGAACAAGCATTGATTTTGTTGTCAGTGTTGCGTTCACGGCATCAGGAGTTTCTCATGCCTCAATTAAAATTCACTCCAAAGTTGTCCGAAGGATTTTTAAAGTATCCGAGCCAATACAAAGCCATGAATAATGAATAGTAATTTTTAAAAAACGACTGCAAATTATTCATGAATTCTACCCTCCTTGCTGTTACTTGCCCAAGGCGAAAAAAGAGGGAAAAAAAAGTGTTCCTGGAAGGTTCCAGAGTAACGTGCTATGCTCGGAGTAAACAATGGTTCTCGGAAAATGTTTCCATAAATAATAATGAAGGTTGTGTTCAGATGGGCTTGCTCCTCTGAAGGTGGACTGAAGGATGGAGAGGAGCGAGGAGGTGCCAGGTGGTGCTGAGTTTAACAAGTGAGGAGGCGGTTTGTCAGGAGAGGAAGTTTTCTTTACTATGTGTCTGCAAGAGTTATTGGAGAGTACACAGTGTTGTCTTTGAATGAAATAAGTCAGTTAGTTACGGGCGGTCGTTTTTTTCTTTAAACAAACAGCCATGAATTTACTCAGCATGAAGGACTGAGAGGGAAACACGTATACTTGATATAACAGACTGAACTGCTGCATGAAATGATAGAAAATTAATTACTAGTGAAGGATTCATGGAGAACGATGGTGACGCACGAAACCGGTGGAAACACAGGCTGGTTCAGTGGAAATAAAGTTTCCAGGAATCCTGAATGGTTCAAGAACCAGAGCTAATTTAGAGGGAAAGAAGTATCTGTGGAGCTCAGCATCCTGCTCAAGGGCATCTTGTTAGAAAACTCAGGAGGCACGTCTCCAACTGACAGTCCACACACCACACACAGCCAATTAGGATGTTATCAGCCCATTAAATCCTCATTATCGGTGCCTATAACCTCTTAGATATGGATTTGAAGAGGTCTGCTATACATATTGGTAGGTTCAGAAGGCTGTTATCAGCCCATTCAATGGATTTTCTGCGTTTCACTTGCACTTTTCTTAGGTTTAGGCACCAAAACAACGTTGTGAGTTGGGGTGTCACCATCTATCAGTCTGGATCTGTATATCAATTAATTGATCAAAAATCCAGTATCATCGATGCAAAGTGAAAAAGTTGATCCATATCGACATCTTTAGGATACACTTTTATTTTGAAAGTCTGTGTCACCATTAAACAGCAGCAGGCAGACAGCAAGCAGCCGAAAGAAAGACGATTAGGATACGTTATTTACTCAGGAATAAATCAGCAGTGTGGAAATATTTTGGATTAAGGAGAAAATACAGGTCAACAGACAATGCCGTTACGAGACAAAAGATGACGTAATGCTACCTGCCTGGACGGCCATCTCGCCACAGCACTATTAGCTGCTCTGTTTTAACAACGTTCGGCTGAAAAAACCTTTATGCAGGCTGAAATTCAACCGTGCTGTTGTGTCAGGAGATACAGTGACTTAATCCAACAGTAAGTAAGAAAAATAATGTTAGGCTAATTTATGCAATGTAAACACACTAAAGCTAATATTGGGGGACTAGCAAAAAACTACTGTTTTGTCTCTGAACCTTGACAGTTCTTACTGAGCTTTTTAAAATTATATTGTTGTTAGTCCATATTTTATGGCTGTTTGGAGAAGTTCAAAGCTGTGAGACGGATAGAAAAAGGTGATGATTTGGGTTAAAATGGAAAGATTTCTTCCAGAAACGTCTTTCGAGCAGAAAGCCCTGAAGGCTAGCTTATGCCATGTGCTGTTTTATGTGTTAGTGGAGTCAGTTAAAAGTAAAATGTTCTGCAATTCAGCGGTAACAGTTATTTACATTGTTTATGTGATGTTTTTATCTCTTATGGCCAAAAGTAAAAAAGAAAGTAACTGACTGTGTCAAATGGGCATATAATATCGTCTCATGTCAATTGCAGACCTTTAAATTGTATTGAATCGAAGTCGTATCGTGGCAGACTTTGTAATATCTGCAAATATTGTATCATTTCCCAAAGAATTGATATACTATGGTATTGTGATGAAAGTGGTGATTTACGCCCCTAGTTGTTAGGTTAAGAAAAAGATCATGATTGGCCATAAATTCATTTCAAGGCCTGGCAATGGCCCTCTCAATGTAATAGTAGATGTAGCACTTATCATCTCTGATAACGGCCATTTTATGTCCTGATAACAGCCAAATCCCACCCTCAGGTTCCCAACCAGGTCTCCACAGATTGAGCCGCTGCAGCCCCAAACATGATGTTTCTAGCCCTGTTAGACTTTGTCGTAGCAACATGTTCCAAGATCTCTCTTTGATGAGTATAATGTAATTATAATTGGTAGAAACGATTGCCAAAAATATGAAAATGAGACCCACATTGTACTGAATCAAATTTTTATCTCTCTCTCCCGTATCGTGTTTGTGTTACTTCAAAAGCCGTAATTGTTTGATGGCCGAGAACCCAGTCTGGATCACCATCAAAAGCTACAATTTTTTCCTTGTCAAACACGACTTCCTCTGCAGTAACAGCTCAGTGACTCCTAAATAAATGAACTTTTAGAAAATCAAACAGCAGGGCCCCGGCCCTCTTTTCCTCTCCTCACCACCCCCCTCTCCTCCCCACTCTCTCTCACACTGTCACTCTCTTACATCCCCTCTTTGATACAAGTATCCATTAATTCAGGATCCAATTACTTGGATCGCTCCGAGGCCCCTCCCACTCCCCATCCATCTCCGACCGCTCGGCCAATGGACGGCTCTCTCCGCGCGACAGATCAAATTCCGCCTCCACAAATAATCCCTCACCAGAAAGCTGCTGCCAGCGCCGCACAAACTTTAATTGGATCCTTTTAATAGTGCTCACTATGGCCACTTTCAGCCATGTAATTAGGTTTCTCTTCCTATAGAGTTTAATGGTTGTGGGGTGTCGTGTTGAGTATGCGGGGAGGGAGGGGGGAGACAGAGAGAGAGTGAGAGGGTAAAAAAGGCCAGACTTTGAGTTTTACACTAGGCTTAATCCAATTTCACCCACAGAGAAATCATAGCATGCCGTATATACTTTTTCAATGGGGTTTTTATAGGCCACCATAAAAACCATAGACTAGTGTTGAATATCCGGCCTCATTGATTTTTTGGCTGTGAGAGAAGTGTCCCTCCCTCACTCTCAGTCTCTCTCTTTTTGGCCTACACCTGTTCCAACCGGCTCCCCCCGGCTAATACGAAGCTCCACATGGGGGGAAAAACTGATTCCCTAAACGCCGCCACCAAAACTCCACGCACAGAATGCAAATGACGGGATTTCTGGAATGATTAATTTCTTCCACTTGTGAGGCGATTAGGGGGAGTCAATCAAATGAATAATATATGTATAAGAACTCTATCAAAAGGCAGCGGCACAGACACATGGATGAATGGATGATGGGAGAACAGTAAGCAGCTTAATGACAATAAATACAAAGAGACACACCCCCGAGGGAGACACAGAGAGGACAGGCAGAGAGGAGGAGGACGGGGGTGTAATGGCACTGCAGACACGCAGTAGATGGATGGGTCACTCACCTGTCCAGGTGAGAAAGGACATTGTGTAATTCTAGGTGACTGCTCTGACAGTTCATACCTCAGCAGCCAAAAGAAAGTGTTTGTTTACACCTGAAAGTCGATTCCAAACTGTGCTCATCATGAAGACTGATCATCTTGCCCTTAGAAATGACCGGCGCTAAAAACAACAGCGGGGCAGTCCATCACCGCCCACACGGCCAAATGATTAGACGGCACATTTTCCAAAAGATGTCTGATGCAACGCTCATGTTATTAATACACGTCTGTGACTTGTGGATACAGTTCACATCGCAATGATATCTTGTTCTGGAAAACCTGGAAAATATATCTGACGTGACCATTCCAACTGTGCTAATATAGAAGGGCCTGAGAGGACGCACAAACATCAATGCCAGCCAAGTCTGTTTTTCAAGGTGAATAAACTCTAAATCAGTGGTTCCCAACTGGTCCAGCCGCGAGGTCCAGATATCTCCTTAGTCATTAGCTCAAGGTCCACACAGGTTAATACATTCAGCGTCATACTTGCATTTGAGCCAGTTTGCTGTCTCTGTCAAGTAGCTGTCTGTTCGGCACTCACTCTACAGCAGGAAACGACTCTTTAAAATAAAAGCTCTGTGCCAGTGATTCACTGTGCTTAAAAATAAAGTGTGATTTTTTTAAGAACTTGACACATCGGGAAGTCACCTGCGGTCCATTCAGAATGGACCCATGACCCACTTCTGGCCCACGACTCACAGCTGGGAATCTAAGCGAGACGCACGCCAAGCTGCAAACCACTGTTGGAGACCAACAAACAACAAAACCAACTGTTTTTTAGCGAGTCATTGCTGTGTTTCCAGCAGATTTTTAGGCACCAAACGAGGGTGTTTTTTAGCATCCAATGACCCTTTTTCCAGTGGGGATAGTGCCACATGGCCGCCTTTCCAGCAGGATTGTGCCCTTAAAACTGGGCATTTTTGGCCAAAATTTGATCTTATCTCAACCATGACCAATTGGTTTTTGTGTCCAAACCACACGTTAACCAAAGCATTTTTGAAAAACAAATTTTCAACATTTTTGCTACATAATAACGTGTTAATCTCACGCATCTGTGGTTTACAGAAATTAACAAATCCAACATTTTTTCTGGCGATTGGGTTGTCTAAATCAGTGGTTCCCATCTGGTCCAGCCACAGGGTCCAGATTTCTCCTTAGTCATTAGTTCAAGGTCCACACAAATTAAAATATTTAGCGTCATGCTTGTGTTTGGCCATGCTCTCGAGCTAAGTTTGCTGTCTGTAAACTGTACTGTTAAGTAGCTGCCCATTAGTCACTCACTCTACAGCGGGAAACAGCACTTCAAAATAAAAGCTCTGTGCTGGTTATTCACTTTACTTCAAAATAAAGTGTGTTTTCATGTGTTCTTGAGTCACGACCCACTTTTGGCCCACGACCCACAGTACACATGCATTAAATGCAGAAATGTCAGAGCAAGGGGGCTGCCCATGGGCATGTGTCGCAAGCAGTTGAGGGTTTGATGGCTTGCTCAAGGGCGCCTCGGGAGGCAAGCTGGCACCTCTCCAGCTACCAGTCCCTGCCTTATCGTAACCCTTTATTTGGTCCAGACAGGGACTTAAGCCGGCGACCCTTTGGTTACCAACCCAAGTCCCTACGGACTGAGGTACTGCTGCCCATCTCTGAATTTCAGACAGATGTTGGGACAATACCGATCACAGGCTACAGCAAAGTCCCAGGTTAAAAAATATAAAAGTTGAAGAGCTGAAAGGTCATCTGTCGTCCATGTTAAACATGGCAATGCTCCCCATATGTACATTCTGCTACATGCATCAAAATCATAGTTTAGATTGAGAGCTGACACAGTGATTGCTCAACAGATCCAAAGATCAATGACCAACGCCTATTTTGAGATGTTTAAGGTATTTCTTAAGAAAAAAAAAAAGCAGAGTATTCCTCATTCCTGCTGCTTTTCCTAGTCTTATGTGACACTAAACTGAATAGCTTCAGTGTTGGTTGGGAAAGAAAAAGTACCTGATGAAATCAACTTTATTTTTAGTGCATTTTCCTCTATTTTCTGTCATAACTGACAAACTATCAATTGATTAATTGAGAAAATCTAATTAAAACGATTTGCAGCCACATGCAGCTCCACACACAAAATATCAGAAACACTTCAAAGCAGGCTTTGCAGCGTATCACTGAGGGAAAGAGAGTCTGTGTGGTGACTCCAGCTGAACATATGTGTCTCTCTGGGAGTTAGACCAGAGAATTCTCCGTCACCTCACCTGTGCATTGCTACTACGTCAGGAATGCCAAGTGGCATCTGTAAAAGAGAGGAAGCATGAAATCGGCAAGAACAGGAAAGAAGAAGAAAAAATGGCAGCACAAAAAAAGGGATTGTATTTTTACACAACACCCTTTTTTTTCCCCAGTGAAACAAAGCATTCACATTCACCCCGCTGCCACAACATTGAAAAGCATTATAAGGTTACAATGTATGCTATAAAGCATACGGCGGCATAAAATCACCAGCACGACCATCTGGCTGCGGCTTAATTAAATACACTTAATCACATTCGAGCATATGCAACACATTCGTATGCCACGGCGGTGTGGCGGGGAGGGCGAGACGAAAAAATAAAAATCCATTTTGATTAAGACAAAAGGACAATTTCTGAGTGGCACAAAACATCATTACAGCCACAGTGGCGGAGTATTACGAAACGATGGCGCTCAAAGTGATTCATTCATCACTCCTGTTATGTTAACCTTTCTCCATCTCCCACCTGCTGGAAACCTCACGCATTAATCTGCCTCCTTGTGTTAGCGCTAATGACGGCTGAATGGAGAGCATGAGCTGCACACATGTCGAGGCCGTGAATCACACACACTTCTGAATCACACGTACTTCTGAATGGCAGGCGGTGGAATGAATGGATGTATAATTCATAAAGGTTGCACGTATGATTGTGTGTGTGTCGGTAGGAGGGCTTCAGAAGTATGAATATTATTGTCAAGGCACATAAATACACTTAACTATGCTCCGTCTGTCTCCGCCACTGATCTGTACATACATTGTGCTCAATTTATGTGCATTCAAATCAGCTGTGGAAAAGTGAATTGTGCTGCAGTGTTTGGGAGCTTTCTATAGACGCTTCAATACATTTTCACAGGATTTTTAAAGTGTCTTTTGAAGAGTTGCCCTTGGACCATTGCAACTGCTGTGAGACCCCGTCACACCGTTTATAACGGCAACATTCTGGACCAAACCATTTCATTTCAAAGGGTGCATTTGCTCGTGGAGGCAAAGTCAATCTGCATGGAGCTTTGGCGTGTGAATTTGCAACACTGACCGTCTTCACTGTGCTGACTTTTGAGGCTGGACACAGATAGAGTGCTGGGCAGCCAATGAAAATAAATTGATTCACACTGGGAGTTTTTTTGTCCTCTGAATGTAAATAAGGGGCCAGAGTGTATAAATATTGTTAATGTTTGTTTATTTAATGGTCCCTGACCTCCTGTCATTTTGCAAAAGTGGCCCCCGGGCAAAGCAAATGAGTATCCCTGAGGCGGAGCTTTGATCTGGCCCAAAAAACACAGGTGCGAACCTACATGAAGCCACATCATTTCTTTCAAAGCCCGACTGGAGCCCAAACCACAGCGGCAGTTTGGAGCATGATTACAAAAAACAAATTACCATTGTAAAAAAAAACAACATTTTTTTAATATTAACGATTTATTACAAGCTAAGAGCTGCCATGTTTCCTTGCACCACTTCTCCTAATTCTCTTTCCTCTCTTATTTTCAGAGTTTGTCATTGACTCTGCATTTCAGCCCACTCTGCTGCACTCTTCGGTGTGTTTCAGTCTCCGAGTAATTTTAAATCTCAATATTTTCATCAGTCATAATGGGTTGATTCCAACAAAGGCCAGACATTATTCATGACATTACACTGACAATAAAGTCTGCTTAAAACAAAGACAAAACAAAAAACAAAACAAGCAAAAAAACACTGGGAATAAGTGCAAACCTGACCTGATTAAAGCCTGAGGTAATTTAGAGATAATACAGTCAGGCCCAGTCCGAACCCTGCTGGTCAGGTAGGGCCAAATTGGGTTGAGGCAGAGAATCAAAGCCCTACTTTGAGGGTAGGTTTTGAAAAGTAACAATGAAATTTCTAATAATGTAATGAACCTTAAAAAGTTATTTAAAGGATCGTGTTACAATATTCAAAGCTTATCTATGATTCAGGGGTTGTCTGCACATGGCTCTCAACATGGAGGTGGCTGAGGGGCCGCTAGCAGCTAACGGTGCTAACAGAAGCAACAGTGCTGACTAAGCTAACGCTGGTAACTAGGGTGTAACAAGAAGGTGGGCCCTTACGCTTCCATGATAATGCCATCCTGAAATCAGCAGTAACCACCGTGTATGTGCAGCGAAGAGAAGCAGCAATTAGCCATGCACTAAAATTTATGTGAGGCCGTATCGTCAGCTATGAAACATAGCAAGAAATACTGTAGTAGTGCAATATCATGTTCTCAGTCAGGTGCAATACTACTTCTTGTTGTTACATCATATTCAATATGACATTGATTAGCGGGCACAGTGTGTGTTTTCCATCACTTTAGTTCATTTTTAGTAACTCTTGTTCTTATCTTACTCCTAATGTTACTCTATTAAGCACTGGTTTTTGCTTTTGCCCCTTGAAAACACTTCTGTGTTGTGTATTTGACCAAACAGTTAATACTCTATTATTCTAAAACTAGGCCCAGTGAGTGACCCTGACTCGGGGAACCCACTGGTTTTGAACCATTAAAATTGTGGTTACTGTACTTAGTGTTACTGTAATTTGAAGCATTCTCTGGCACAATATTTTCCTTCTGGATAAATAAAGTTGTACTGAATTGAATTGAATTGAATTGAATTGAATTGAATTGAATTGAAATAGTGCGCTCCCCTCACACTGGAAAGTCAGAATTTCATTTTCAACCAGAACGTTATCTGAAGTCAGATTTCTGAAAGACAGAGAAGCCTCAACAACCCTGATCTCAAAATCCAAGATGGCTGCTCCGTAAATCAACAGTAATGAAAGCTGTAGTAATATATTGTTTATTAGCACCTCTGTCTTATTTGTGTCTCATTAAAACAATCGTACACACACAGTACTGTCAAACCTCTATCTGTCGACACGTTACTACTGTGTTTGTATGCGCAAAATACAGCGTAATGCTCTATTAGCTAGTATTACTAACAATGGCTAAACTAGTTTGAATTGGTAATGCTAACAACATTTTGGTTTTTCAACCTGTTGTACCGCAATTACGCAATTAAATTAGATGTGACATCACTCCCAGCTCCAATTTCCAGCCCCCAACATAAATTAAATTCAGCATAACACCAGAGAAGCTCAAATTACAACACACACAAAGGCATTGTGACTTCATTCTCTGCTCAGGACGCCATTACTCCACTATATCTTTACATAACAAATAACTGTTTGCTGTTATTAATGCTCTGAATATAGAGCTCCTTTAAAGTCTTATTAGAGTTATTTCAGGTTTGTTTTGATAGTGGTGTTATCTCGTCTCAGTGGTATAAAACCATCATTAAAGGTACCTCTAAATCATCAACAAATGATCCCAAATTACCAGTTAATTACAGAGGCATTAGCCTTATCAGCACTGTGTATGAAATGTATTCAAGGCTCCTAAATAACAGACTTGTTGATTACCCGGAAAAAATAGGTGTGCTGTCGGATGAGCTAAATGGCTTCAGTGCTTATGTTGGAAATAGATTTTTTTTTAAATTTGTGTCATCAAAATGTGTTTTAAAAAACCGAAATAAATAACATAAAATATCTAGATTTCATATTAAAATCAAGAATAATCAGCCATAGCTGTATTCGCTACATTGAATGTCTGTGGGCATATGTGTGTGTCAATAGTGCATGTGTGTGAAAACTGGGGTTGGGTGTGTGTGTCTGCTGGCAGATAACCATGCAGCGTGCAGCTTAGCGTTCACCTATCTAGCCCGTCCCTGCGTGGAGCCGATGGAAGCCCCTTATCACGGACCCTCAGAGCCCTGCATCCCTCAACTCAGACCGCCTGCAGGAAAGTGAGTCAAAAATAAATAAAATATGCAGGATAGGAAGAAAATACCCTCCCAGAAACTGATATTTTCCCCCTGGAGATGTGGCATCCATTCTTGTTTGTTTATGAGTGTGTCTGCCTCGACCGTTAATGTCCTGGATGGGTAAATATGAAAGACGGTTACAGAGGGGGGGGAGTTAAAGAGGACGGAGGGAGGGAGGAGGGGTGAAGTAATCAGTCTTGGTTTTTTTGATACAGAATGAAGTTATTACCAGCCGGTGATGGATGATACTTGGACGGCGAGGAGGAGAGGGAAGTCGAAAAAGCAGAGAATAACAAAAAGTCAAGTTCTTATGAAAGTAGAGGAAATGGTGATAAACGTCTGTTGTGGGAAAGTAAAAAAACCCACACAGCTTTTTACAGAAGAATGGGCTCCGAACACAATCAGTGCAGTGTGTGAGTGTGTGTGTGAGCGTCAGGAATAAAGATGGGTCAGCCAGGCATTTTCTTTATCGCTCGTAATCCCGTGGGGGGGGGTGGTATAGAGCTGAGCATCATGGGACATGTGCTTCCTGAATCCCCAGAGACCAGGCGACTCATATTCATCTCAGAGCTGCTTCGACTTGAAGAAGACAGACGGAGAGAGAGTAAACAAAAACCTAAGGCAAGGTAAAAAAAATGAAGAGATGGGGATGCTAACAGAGACAGATGATGCTGATCAAAGAGAAATTACACCTGATGATAGGCACTGTTAATGTTGCTAACGTGACTCGACAGAGAGAATAGAGTAAAGAGAGTGGACACAACAAAAATGTGTCCAGTTCATCGAATTAAATGATGAGTGTAGTGCTGTAACAATTAGTTGATTACTTGATTGGTAAAATTAAAAGTTCCTCTTGCAGCTTTGATTAAACACCTTAAATCTTTGTTCGTAAACATGACATTTTTAAATTTTCTTTCCACGAAAAACTATTCTGTTATGCCCCAAAATTGTTTAGATGTAACTCTACACCTTTGCCTCATTTATGTGTGTATATATGAATATGCAAATTGGGGTGCTTTGAGACCTAGGTCCTGTTTATAGGACAACGATGTCAACTGAAAACAGTAAACTTTATTGCGTTTTGGCCGATCGTTTACACGACAGCGGCGTTTTGGGTGCCTGAGAACGCAACGTTTTGAAAACAGGATCCAGAGTGCAATTTTTTGGAAACAGCACTGTCTCCATTTTCATGTAAACTTGCGCATTACAGTTCCAGTCACCAGGCATGCGCGAGAAAGTCGACCATCACAACAACAACGGTGGACTCCCGAGCTCTGTGTGTGCTGCTCACCCTGTTGAATTTATCAACGCTTCTCAAGCAAAGTGTAGATTTACTGTAACACCGTCCAGACAAACGTTCATGTGGTTATACATCACTGCTCTGTAGAAGGAAGTGCATGTTGTTTCATTACAAAGTCACACCACCAACTACTGGCCTGACATGTATACTACAGCGTTTTTGGTCATTTTTACAGATCCTTGTACACGGCGATTGTTATCAAAACGTTTTCGTCTGGACGCTGAACTTTTAAAAAAAAAAAAAAAGAGAAATGATTCAGTTTTCAGCAAATTATTTACGTGTAAACATTGCCCTAGTTGTCTTCCTTTGGTCTGAATAAGGGACGAATTTTCTTACAAAGTTGTATAATTGTTCGTGTTCTCACGGCAGCATTTATAAGCGAACCAGATAAAATGCCTTGCACAAGAAAGCTGCTCTTGATTGGTCAGAATTTCCATGTGGGAAAAATCCAGGAAGTAAACAAAACGTTGAAGAAGAGTACACTTGCAAGATAAATGTGACACACAAGCTGTGGATCTCATATGCGCTGCCTTTGTCAAGACTAAAAGAAATAACACAGTTCGCTGTCTTGGTGCGGACTACAGAGCCACTGGGTTGTTGTTTGGCGGTCCTCGGTATAATTACACAACATGAATAGTTGATGCCTTTATTTGCGGTGTGAAGGCTCAGAAAAATAAACCTCACTTTTGTTGCATAATTCTCATATTCTGTGTAAAAGTACTCGCGAAAAGTACAAAAGTTAATGCCCCCAATGTGTAAAGGTCTTTAGATGAAAAGACTGATACCACTGTTATGTCTGTATACTGGATATGAAGCTAAAGGAAACACACAGCTTATTTTAGCTTAGCATAAAGACTGGTAGCATGGGGAAACAGCTAGCCTGGTAACACCAACATGATGTAATGTGTTCACTGTGAATTTCGGTAGAGGTGCTGGCAGGCAGATTTTTGAACCTTTGAACAAAGCCTGGCTAGCTGCTCCCCCCGTTTCAAGTCTTTACGCTAAGCTAAGCTAAGCTAAGCTAATCGACTGCTGGCTGTATTACTATTCAGCGCAGAAACATTTAAGTGGTTTCATTATTTTCTGTTAATTCTCACTAAGTTAGAAAGTAAATAAGTGCATTTTCCAAAATTGACTATTTCTTCAAGCAAAGATGTCAAACATTTGCAGTTCAAGAGCAAAGTTTTGCTGCTTTTTTTTCACCATTTTTGAAAGAATGTCTTTGAGTTTTGGATTGCTGGTTAACAAAACAAGCTATTTGAAGACACAACATTGGCCTTGATAAAACATTCATTAAAAAATTATTAACAGATAAACCACTGAAAATAATATCTTTACTCAGATAATCAATGGTCACACATAAAACATCTACAAAATGACATTGGAGTGAAAATAAACTAAACTATGGTGACATCACTTCTCCAGATGCTGAAACAGTCTTCCTCCCTGACAAATCTATTGTGATGGGTGAGAGGAAGTGATGGAGATGTGGGGGCAGGGCATGAATATACAGCATCCTGCACACCTGGCCTGATTATCCCGAGAGTATAAACCAGGTCGGCAGAATGTGACGGCACATCATGATGGGTGGTTTTCTGTTTGAGTGGCAGATGGGAATGGCCATAAAAAAATCTGATGGATAGGTGGGGAAAAAAAGCTGAACAGTCATCCCCGGAGAGGACACGGGCTGACAGGCTCAGAGAAACTAATAGTTAAAGTGAAAGCTTGGAGGTGACGTTTCAAAATAAGCTACAGTTTAATACAAGCCAATAGACTGCACGCGTCAACACTTGCGATTATTGCGTCCCTGAACTCTACATGCTTATGAGGGTTGGACCTGTTAGCACCAAATATACATGTTTATCTCATCTTATTAACAGAGACGCCTTAAAGTCCACATGGTGTTGGTTTTGTCATATGGATTGTTTATACTGTAATTTTATTATGTTGGTCTGTTCTGTACACACGACATCTTCTACACTTTGGTCCATCCTGGGAGAGCGATCCCTCTTTAGTCGCTCTTCCAGAGGTTTCTTCCATTTCTCCTGTGTTTAAGGGTCTTTTGGGGGGAATTTCTCCTGATGCGCTGTGAGGGTTTAGGGACAGAACGTGTCATACAGATTATGAAACCCTGGGCGCAAATTGTGATTTGTGATATTGGGCTATTTGAATACAACTGAGCTGAGCTCAACTGAATTGTCACCGCTTCCTCCAATCAGCTGACTATGGGTCTTCACTCTTCTAGTCATCCAGTCAAACTTCACCACGATCTCTATCAGCCAATCAAGATGCTACTGCAAAACTTTAAATCTGCTCTCTCCTCTGCTGCTGTCAGCCGTCATTTTAGGCAGAATTGCTGCACCCTCCTCCACCCCGTTCACCTCCAGTCATCGTATCCGGAGTCCAGGACAAGCTCAGCAAAGGCTCATTCCTCTTCTCATCCAGATCATTAGTACTTCTCCAACTTCCTCTCATCTTCACCACCTCTACCACCACCAGCATCTAGACCCCGGGGTTCCCTATTCGACTATGGAGTCATCACCCTCCTTAAATCGTACCATCTCAATGGGGTCTAATCGACAAAGACTTTCCACATTCTTCCTTACTTTTAGTCTCCAAATAGATCATGGCTCTGTCTGTCAGCAGCCCATGTCTGGTTCAAGATAGCTACCTGCTGTTATCAGGTAGTATGTCGGCTACATGTATATGGTTTTAAATAACTAACCAAACTTAAAACTATTAATGATATTTGATTATTCAGGAAAGCTAACGTTAGATAATGTTTCCTATTATTGCCAGGCAGTGGTGCTAATCACAAAAATTATTAAAAATCTGGATTTTTATGACTTACCGGTACTTGTTACTTTGTTGTCAATTAACTAAGTTAGCATTTGTACATTGTTTAGCTAACGTTACCCAGCTTTTTCAATGTTGAGACGTTAATCTGGATTGTAAACGTTAGTAAGCAGTGTGATAGCAAATGTTGTTGTAATGACTTACATGTGTGTTGGCTAATTAACGTTAGATGACTAACATTACTACAAGTGTAAATCACTGAGGCAAACTGCAAGGTATTATAGCATACGGTCAAGTCCTAGTTTGGCAGATATTTACCTAACTGATAGCCACATGACTTAGCCCAGCCAGAATAATTACAGCCGTTAAGAACGTATCTGGTGACGATTGCAGTCTGGTCAGCGATAACAGGTCTGACCTGCCCCGTTTGTTTACCTATCAGGATGTTATTTTGGACCAAACAGGGGCTTGAGATGCAGCTGCTGGACTGAGCCACGATTTGTTTAAAGGCCAATATCAAGGAAAAAGAATGCACATATTTAAATTAAAGAACATCAGTACGCATCATGTAATGTGTGTTTTTTAATCTGAAAGATATGATGGGTTATGGTGTGATTTGCTGTGCCCGCCCCATTGACTCCAATAAAACTGATACCAAATTCTGTCTCTTTGAACGCTGTCACTGACATCATGACCTTTCCTTCTTTTATATTTCCCTTGTGACTCCTCCATAACAAAAGCCACTCTGTTGCACGCTTTTAATGTAAAACCACAGCAGTAAAAGTTCAGTCAGAACTTAAGTTCATTAAGTTCATGCAGTAATTTAATGCAGCTCTGATAAGGCTGTGGGATGGCTGCGATCCATGAGATAAAATTACCAAAAATTAATTTTGCATTCCTAATTTGTGCCTCTGACATGACCTCACGTTATGCCAATCACGTTTACCCACTGACTGTGAAAGTTTTGTCTGTCATTAAAGTTTTCAGAACAAATTAGATGTTCTTGTTCTTTCTTTTTTTCGCATCTGCTAAAAGCCTCAAGAGAGTTTTTGACCAAGAGGCACTGAAGAAAAAGTGGCATAACCTCTGAGACACATACGTCTGCATCGAGAGACAGGAACAGGACAGAAGCAGACAGCAAGAAAAAGAAGAAGAAATATATGGAAGCAATGTCCTTCTTGAAATCTGAGAAGGTTAACGTTGGCCAATCCAGAAAGGCACAACAGCAATGATAATGGTTACAGCAGAGTGAAATTTAATGGCAGCACAGTAACATTTCATATCTCAGGTAGCTGCGGTGCCAAATGCAGGACGCAGGCAGAGACTGGGGACAGCCAGGGAGAGAACTCCAGCAGAGAACAAAACAAGGGAGCAAATGTGTCTTTCCATTTTTATCTCATAGTACGAATTCTCACAAGAAGAACAACAATTCTGTGCATAACGATTTTTATCGGATAATGGATTAAAAACGCAAACAAGAAAGCCTGAGGGCTGGTTTGCATGTTCCAGAACTTCCTATAAATCCCTCGTGCATAGAGCCTTTCAGGGCCGACGTCACAGTAACGTCACTTTATTAGCTGGAGACAAATCACGACTCCCCACCACAGGGCTGTAGGCTACATAGGAGTCTTAAAATGTCGTCTTGTTGTGTCATTAGGAGCCAGAATAGAAGGACTCATGGCTCAACACTTAAATTTTATCACACACCGGCCGCCACTGCCCGCAAACAAAAGCAAAGACAACTATGGTTAACTGTGATCAGACCAAAGGACTGAACGGAGGCCATCATCAAAAATGCTCACATGTGCAGCGCACACTTCATATCAGGTTAGGGACAAAGTATTTCCTGTTGTAGGGATGAATAACGTTATGTGTATTAAGGGTTATCATGTCCACCTCATCAGACACTGCGGAGCTATTAAGATGAAGATTGGATTTCTCTGTAACGCTAACTTTTAAGCGCATTAGCTAACATTACCTTCAATAGCAAAACAATACTGGAGGAAACCGTTCAAGTGTCGTCCTCCTTTGTAAGATTGACTTCCTGTGGCATCATCCATCCACTGAGTGACAGCATACGGGTCGGCCAGCCTGGTCCCATTGGTCAGTGTTTACTTATTAAAGTAACACTCGCGGTCTCAGCAAGTAGTGCCGCCATTGTCTAAAGCAAGCCAAAAGAACTTGCTAGCTAGGGCAATCTAATGTCTGTTGAGAGTTGTTTTGCCTCCAGTTGAGCCCCGCCCACCAAAGAAAATCATACTGTTTACTTATAGTAAAGGGGTCTATAGGTTTTAACAATTTGAATGCATTGTGGGAATGGTGTACTCCACCATTAACAATGAAAACCACTGTATTTAGAGGTAATTATTTAGTGTAAATATATTTTGTGGCTGTGGGAAAAAAAAAATCCACCATCAATAACATCAAAAAGGGTTCTTATCTGTAAGCTAAAGTCTGTTACACTAATTAATAACTGTAAAAAGTTAAGATATTTTTCATCCAACAAACATCAGACCAATTTAACATGTTTTCACACTAATAATTGAATACA
Source organism: Cephalopholis sonnerati (assembly GCA_019142605.1). Classification (NCBI taxonomy): domain Eukaryota; kingdom Metazoa; phylum Chordata; class Actinopteri; order Perciformes; family Serranidae; genus Cephalopholis; species Cephalopholis sonnerati. The sequence continues at coordinate 10,144,605 of JAGQAX010000022.1, read as the reverse complement.
ACACTACAAGACGATAAACTCAGTTTCAGATTAAAGGAATACTTGATCTACAATCTTACCACCCTGTGTTATGTTGAATTCTTGAAGAAAAGTTTGCTTTTCATTCCTCCACTGTGAACGAAGAATCCAAAAGCTGAGAAAATTCTTGGTGAATTGGAGTAAGAGAGGACTGCGTTTGACAACAGCAAACCTATATCAAAACATGCATTAACAAACTCTCACACAACTCATGAAGTATAATCCAAGTCTCATTTCTCCATTCGTCTGCTGAGTACTTCATAAATGTGCATTTTCATGAAAATCTTAGTATTAAAAACGCTTTCACATACAAGTAGCACACCTGTGCAAGCGCTTAAACTCTGCTCGTGCATTCCAGATGTGGTACTAGTATGTGTCAGAGTTTACATGACTGGACACGTGAGACTTGGATTATATTACATTCGATAAAGTTTTGCTGTTAAATGCGGCCCCCTTTCATTCCAATTCATCAAGAATTTTCTCAGTTTTTGGATTATTCGTTCACTGTGAAGGCATGCGGGAAAAACAATGTTTTTTGTCCCAAAAATTCACCATAACACAGGCTGAGTAACTGATATACAAATGTTCACTTTGCAGGTGAAATATTCCTTCAAATTAGTGAACTGAAGTATATTTTAAACATAAATGTATAGCACGTGTGTGTTAGTAATGTATTGGTGATCATTTTTAGGTCCTTGATATAGTGTTCAAGTGAATTAACAAATTGTACAAAACAATGGAAATGAGGGGGTAAATAAACTAAAAGAAGGAAACAATACGCACAATGAGCGCTCAAATTAATGAACATGTGCATGAAGTCTATTTCGTGCTCACACTGTAAGCATCTTGTGCCCTTGATGTTTGAAATTTGGCCTTGATGTTCTTTGCGTTCTTCCTCCCTGTGGCGACTCCTAGTCTCTGTGCAGCACTGATCTCTTTCCAACACAAAAAGTCCAACAAAAGGCAGGAATAACAGTGGAGACTAATTAGGACAAATTCTGGGAAATACATGGGGAGATGAAAGAGAGGGGGAAACGAGAGAGAGCTGGAGAGAGGCTGAAGTGGGCATTTAATTTGATCCAATTCAAATACATTGTCACTGTACCTTACACAAGGGCACAGTGAGTCTGAAACTTTGCCTTCGCATCCCTACAAATTCACAGTTAAATAAGAGCGGAAGAAAAAAACCAACTACAAAAAATGTGCATTAGCAGCAGCATCAGGGGAGCTTACTGATATTAAGTACATTTTATTGCAGCAGACTCACAGTTTTTGGGTAATGATTAGTATGGATTACAAAGTAAGAGCTTAACTGCCGGTGCTTAAACTTGATGTCCTCATTTCATACATTTATTTTTTTTTTGGTAATTTAGTCTATAAAAAGTCCAGAAAATAAACATCCCACAGGTGATATCTTCATATATCTTGCCTTGTCTTACCAACAGTTATACCTTCTTTTTAAAACTAGAATTACCTCTTCGCAGTTGTGTGCCTCCACACACCAGTCAAGCTGCACTTACAGTTTACATCTATGTCTGAAAACATGGATGCTTCCCACCGGAAGCAAAGAAGATCTATACAATCAGCAGTTTCAAGGTGGACCCTCAAAGGTTCGTGTCACCAATTCATTGTCTGACCAAATGTCTCCCCTTCTGTTCCAATGTTGGGTAATGACCAGAAAAGTGCTTGTGAAGTTGACCTTTAACCTTATGTCTAAAATAATGAATAATGTCAGCAGTTCATCATTAAATCCTGTTAGACAAATATGTTAAATGTTGTAATAATTAGCGTAAGAATTCTTAAGTTATGGCCAAAAACACATTTTGTTAGGTCACAGTGACCTTGACCTTTGACCACCAGATTCTCATATGTTCATTGTTGAGTTCAAGTGAATGTTTGTGCGGAATTTGAAAAAAAATGTCAAGGCATGTTTGAGTTATCGCATTAACAAGAATGAGACAGATGAGGTCACACTGACCTTGACTGAACGTTGGTGCCAAAATTTGAAGAAATTCCCTCAACGTGTTCTTGAGATATCAATGTTCATGAGAATGGGACAGACAGACGACCTGAACACATAATGCCTTGAGCCATAGCTATTGCTGACATGGAGGCATAAACAGTCATAAATGGTCATTTATACATTTTGGTCCAAATTAAGTTTTTTTTTCTCACAAGCCAGGTATTTTAAACCGGTCTCCTAAAAGTTACATTTATATTCTATCCTGCAATAGAAAGTATGTTCTGATGCAAACTGAATGTATCTGCCGAATATTTAATATGCCTTATACATTTTCCCTACAATTTCCACTCACAGCAACCAAAGCATGAACTTTTTATGGTTATGCTAGGGCACTTAAATGTTTTCACACATGCTTTCACACCTGCCCTGTTTGGTTCGGTTCAATCAAACTCAAGTTCGTTTGCCCCCTAAGTGCGGTTTGTTTGGGCAGGTGTGAACACAGCAATCACACTCAGGTGTGCACCAAAACAACCAGACTGAGACCTTCTTGAAGAGGTGGTCTCGGTTCGCGGTTCGTTTGCGGTGAGAACGTGTTCTGACCTGGATCTGAACCAACTGCAGTCACATGACACATTGTTTGGGTTAAACATGAGCATGTTACAGTCCTGGAGGATTATTAATGTGCGCCTCCTCCTGTACTGCCTTAATATGCACATTCAGCACATCCAATGCATCAAAACATTGTTTTCTAGTTGGAGCCGCGCCTCGTTTTCAAACTGTATGCTTTGACTCAAATGAACAATGACAGCAATATAGTCCACGATGAGCAGCGCTAAAATCAACCTGCATAGTAGTCCCTCCATTGTGACATTAGAAAGTGTCACATTTATCTTGCAAGTGTACTCTTCTTCAACGTTTTCTTTACTTCCTGGATTTTTCCCACATGGAAATTCTGACCAATCAAGAGCAGCTTTCTGTTGCAAAGCATTTGATCTGGTCCGCTTGTAAAAGCTGCCGTGAGAACACGAACCAACTCTAGGTAATTATACAGCTTTGGAACAAAATTAGTCCCTGATTCAGACCAAAGGAGACAACTCTAGGTCTGAAAGCACCCTAAGTCGTCTTGGCATCATATGTAATTGGTCGCACAATATTAGGCTATTCAATATGCTATTAAAGAATTGTCCCACTGGACATATTTGCTGTTGACATTTTCATCTGTTGGACAACTATACCTGATGCTAGCACCAAAGACAGCACTCATCTTGGGCTTTGGAAAACACATCTTTCTGACATTTCATAGACCAAACTAAACAATTACAGACGTTAGAACGATCAACCTAGAAAATAATCCGATGAATCGACAATGAATGGTTAGCTGCAGCCCTAATTATCAACACTACTGTCGATTATTCTGCACATATGAATTAATCATCTTATTGTCACAGCGCTGGTGTTGAGTACGCATGTCGTTACTGTATGTGACTAAATGAGGTGAAAAACCATTATCCCAACAGGAAAGCAATGCATATTTATGCCACCCTCTCTCATTATTTTTCATTAATCTACATCGGGCTAAAGGCTTTGTAATAGACATTGGGTGTCATGGGAGAGGCTACTCACAAACACTGCCTGTGAGAGATGCACAAACAACCTTGGAGAGAGAAAGAGGGGGAGACAAAGAGGGGAGGAGAAGTGCTTTTTCATCGCTTCCCCTCCTTTTGATCTCTTATTGAGCAGAAGACGTGCGCGAGTTTGAGTGTGGAAAAAGGGAGGTAGAAGGCGAGCGAACGAGACATATGAAGACAGAAATAGAGACAGAGTAAGACATATCTGTTCCGAATCTATCGCACATCTCAATCCAACCCAATTTCATTACAGTCTAATCCGTCCCACAGCCACGATAAAGCTCCCTCTCTACACCAGCATCCTCCCAATGACAGCACTGTTGCTGTGCTTTTACACTACGCTGGTCTTCATTTGCACTGTACCATACTGTCTGCTCCTGGGAGAGCATCTGTCACCACTATTTTAACATGCTGTGTCAGTGTGGGCCTGCTTCTGCCATGATAATTTAGAGAGTGTGTGTGTGTGCATGCGTGAAAGCATATGTGTAGAGCGAGTGCATTACTGTTTAAGCGTGATACAACGACTGCTTCTGACATGCTGTGAGGCTTTATGAGCAAAGTTAAACAAGTCTTCGTTTCCGTCTGCTGCTGCTATCAAACGTGCCAGCGTGGATGTGCAAAGGCTCCAGCTTTGGAAGAATATGTTTAAATGCGTGCAAGTCTGTGTGTGTACTTTTATGTGAGCGTTAAAGAGCTAGTGAGAAAGAAACAACAGAATGCAGAGTATGCAATTGGGAGCGCCTTGGCAGCTGTGAACAACAGTTGATACTTCAAAATGAAATTCTTCACATTTGGCAGAGCTGAGAAGGAGAACGAACACGGCACATCCTGCGCTGATGTCTGGAAGGAAACGATATATTCGATCGACAGAAAACTTTTTTGATGACCAGTTTGAAGGCATCAGCTCGGGCTCTTGGAAATTGTGATGTGTATTTTTCTCTATTTTCTGACATTTTATGGACTGAAAAATGTATCAATTTATTTCATAACAAGACCCAGAGTCAGTGCAGCCGTGCTAGCAGCTTTATTCAGCTCTATGCTGAAGAGTTTTCAGGCCAGCATACTCTCACTGACAATTAGGGATGTCACAAGAGCCGGTACTTCAGTACCAAGTCAATGCCAAAATTCTGAAAACGTGACGCTACTCGTTTTCCTCCAGTACCTTAGGTACCTGGGACGCAATTCCTCCAGACCTGACAGGGCAGCGTACACACCTACAGGTGTTTTAGATGGCTGTTTAATGTGCCAAAGGAGGACGAACGCCTACCAGCCTGGAAGAAATACAACACCTGGAAGTTAGCGACAAGCGTAGCTGCAGTGACAGCTACCTACCAGAGCATTGATTTTTCCTGAGGCTCACAAATTTTAAAAAGTTCTCTCCAATTAGAGCACTGCATATTCATACAACGCTACAAATGCCAGCAGCGTGACGAGATGTTGATCGTCTGTTTTGAGCTTGTTGATGTTCTTTCTGGTTGCCAAGAGTTGACCAGAGACATTTCAGCAACTTAATCCTTTTGTACAGCAGTTTGGTCAACCTGAGTTGTTTTTAAATGTTGCTGAGTTGAGTCTCTGGCATGCCAAACAGCAACGGAGAAACCTTTATTCAGGGAGTAAATCACCCGCTCCATTTGTTCTGGAGAGGAAGAGACCTCTGCAGATAATTTAGCTCCCAAATTAAAACCTCCTGAACAATGAACACCGAAGGAATTCTAGCTGGGAGAAGTTTCAGCTGTTTGCAATCTGCAGTCCTCACTGCTAGATGCCACTAAATCCCCCTAAATCTTACAAGCTGTTCTTTTAAGCACATGGGATTTATTGTTTTGTTTTTAGTTTTTACCAGGGCATCAAATTAGGTATGTGAAATTGGTATCGACTACAAAAGTTCTGACATCATGACATGCCTAATGACAGTGTTAACATGTTATTGACAAGTGATGTTTATCATTTTAGTTTAGTGCTCAAACATTTGGCAGCTGAGGCCAGTGGGAACGTCATTGGTTTTGCATGTATTTGGTCATACATCAAGGTTTTGGAGAAAATGTCAACCTCATGGTGGTGCAAGAGAAAAGGTCAAGAGATCACCAAAGCCATTAGGATTCATCCTTTGGAGACAATGAACGTACAAAATGTGACTAATAATTTTTGGACTCTTAATAACGAAAACAATCGTTAGTTGCAGCCTTACATTAAACAGTGTCAACAAAATAATGATAGAAGTCTTTATAATTTATTTCCAATCCATCTCTGTTAGAGCTTGTGTGCCACTAAGTGCTTTCATTTGCCTGAGCTGCTGCTGTCTTCTCATTAAAGATGTTGAAACATGGTGACATTTCACAGGCAGCCATCACATAAAACAAATGATCCACAGGTCGAGGGGGAGTGTATGAGCGGAGGTTAACTACATCTGTTTACAACGGTGCACGCATGAAGTCACGGCTGTAACTGGTACATAAAAACACTGATGTCAAGAGTCCAAATTTCCCTGAATTTAGACCCGAAAACAATTATACACAGCCTTTAAAATGTTCTACGTTTTCAAAAATTTTGCATGATGGTCTAAATGCAGCTTTAAAGCTATTTTCACACTTGAAATAACATATTTTGGGGGGGAATTTATTACATTATTTCTAAGATTTTTTGCCTAAAAAATTGAAATTAAAGTTTTTTTTAAGAGAAGCACGTAACAATTAACTGCATTATCAGTGAATTTTCTTAATATTTTGTCTATAAATCAATTACTTAGTACATAAAATGGACAAAAAAGGCTGCTGAATTTTGTTAAAATTCTTGTTTGTCCAAACTATAGCTCTAAACTCACATTATATTCAGTTTACTGTCATAAAAGACAAAAAAAAGCAGGGAATCTTCATATTTGAGAAGCTAGAACACCACTTTTTTGGCATTTTTTCCTTAAAAAAATTCTTTAACGATTATTCAGTTAGCAAAATTGTTGCTGTTAATTCTTTAACAATAGTTTCGGCTCTAATATTTTTTGTGTAAATGTAAAATGTAAACTTCTACAGCCTTAAAACCTCCAAAGTCCCAATAAAAATACAGAAAAAAAAACAAAACCTTAGCCTCCTCATTGGCAGCCACATCCCAGCATGCACTGCACATGAGCAGACATATGGTTACACACAAAGGAATGCATGAATCTTACACAGGATGTATTGAAAGAAAGACAGGTGGGGAGAAGAACACGGAAACTTTGTTCTCTCCTTGCAACACCAGCACCCTGCTGTGCTGCATTAAATAAGAAATAGGAATGAAAGAGGAGGGTGAGCTCGGGCTTTTCTGGTTCACAAGGCCATTGTTCATTATCTGTCTCTCTTTGATGAGTATCTGCTTTCAAAGAAAAGAGCTAGGTAAGAATTAAATGGCAAATTATGCAAAAGCACTCCAGGAGCCGAGGGGCCGGAGTGTCATTGTGCTGAGTGCCTCAGCTCTGAGAACACAGGTGGAGTTAGCGTGCGGTGCGGGTGAAGAGTTTTACTCAAAGTCACGGTGGACTGGACGACCTCCGGGCAGAGCATCTGGACGACTGATGTAGCATTAGCAGAGAGCCAGGAGAGACAGACAGGTGAGGTGCTTTGGCTATTTGTGATGAGTCACAAACGACGTAACACTTTAAGTGTCTTGATGGGCCATCTTTGATGCTCCGGTGAGCAGCGATTACGGAGCGCCGTCCTCATTCAGCCCACATGGGTCAAACTGTTCAGACAGAGGGGGGGACATTAGATGCTAAAAAAGAGAAATGGACCCTGGAGGCAAATAGGCCCATATTAGCCAATTAGCTTCCATCGCTGGACCACAGGGGACAATGACATGTGGGGTTATTATCTAAGGCGTGGTGTTTAACCTTATTGTAGCCCTCTAGGTTGTAATACAGAGTGGTCATTACCTCAGTGGGGGCTGAAGCCTGAGGCCTGACAGATGGATCACCATTATCTGTTATTTGGCCTCATCTGTCAGTGAGGGATAATTTCGCACAGTTACAGGTGTGTCATAAACCCCAACCTGTCACTGGTGTCAATAAATAGATTTAATACAAGTGGACACACACACGTAAACATACACTGCAAAATATCTGTCACTGGATCTACTATGAGAACCCCTTGAACCCATGACAGTGGGTGTTTTGGGGCTGATCAATATGGTTCAATTCAATATTAAAACATCAGTAAGAGCATTTGTCAGGTATTGGCAGAACCCAATCACCAGAATAAATGTTGGCATTGTGGTTTGCAGCCATGGATATTTTACATTTGGACGTTATCATGTAGCAGATATGTTGAAACTTTTCATTTCTTATGCCGTTGACATCTCCATAAAAAACACCTGCTTTTGGTCACATGATCACAGCCATAAATACGCTGATGTCTCACTAAGAAACACCCAGTTTTGGTGGCAAATTAAGGCTGGAAATGCTGCCCTTCACTTGTAAAAGAACACTTGGTTTTTTGTGGCACAAACACAACTGGATTGCGCCTATGTCTTACAAAAAAAAAACACCCAGGTTTGGTGGCATAATTAGGGCTGGAAATGCACTGATGTCTCACTAGAAAACACCCGGTTTTGGGGGCACAAGCCAAGCCTAAGATACCGCCAACTTATGGTCTTGCCTGAAAAAAACACCTGGCTTTGGTGGCATAACAAAGACCGGAAATGTGCTGATGTCTTATTACAAAACACATTGTTTTGGTGGCATAAACAAGGCTGGAAATGCACTGATGTCTCACTTAATAAAAGAACCTGTTTTTGGTGGCGTATTTAAGGCTGGAAATGCGCTGATGTCTCACTAAAAACCACCCATTTTTGGTGGCATAAATAAGGCTGGAAATGCGCTAATGTCTCCCTAAAAATCACCTGAATTTGGCATGTATTTAAGGCTGGAAATACGCTGATGTCTCACTAAAAGACACCTGATTTTGGTGGCACAATCATGACTGGAATAGCTTTGATATCTTGCTAAAAAACACCCAGTTTTGATGGCCCAATCGAGGCCGAAGATACCACCAAATTCTAGCTAAAAACATCTGGTTTTAGTGGCACAATCATGACTCTTTGGTCTCTCTCTCAAGCTTCTTCTTCTAGAGCCTTCAGCCGTTCTGCCCCCCGACCTCTGGAACTCCACGACATTCGCAGTGTTGACTCCCTTTCTACTTTCAAAACCCGTCTGAAAACACACCTTTCCAAGCGGGTCTGATTGAATGGTGACCTACACTGATGATGACCTCATGATGATGAGTTTGTCCAGTCATTTTATTACCTTTCATTGTATGTTGCAGAATTGTTTGACTTAATGATCTATGGATACATTGCTGCTTGTTTTTTGACTCTGTCTTGTAAGGTGTCCTTGAGTGCTCTGAGAGGTGTCTGTAAATGAAATGCATTATTATTTATTACAAAGACAGCAGCAGTTTGATTTATAGCCGGGGTGTAATCTCAGCAAATTTAGAAGAAATGACAAAGAGTTCTATTTTTACCATGCATCTGCTCAAAGCAGCTCAATCAATGTGTTATATGCGTATTGGGAGCAAGGGGCATGTCCAATTCTACTTCCTTTATCAGTCCATATCTTCTCATCAAGTCCCATTATTCATGTATGTAATATCTTTTATATAAGTATGTCAATCACAGCATCATGGCACATGATTAAAATGTCTGGCCAGATGAAGATAAGAGTCCAGACTGGCGTCTAAAGGGGAGATGAAAGGGTGTAAATATTCACAAAAATACAGAAGACATCAGGTCCCTCAAGTCTGAATTTAAATTCGTGGTGATATTAAGAATCCAGTCATCATATTTTCCATGTGTAATTCATTCTGCCTGCTCTCCTGGTCTTGCATCATCCTGAGTGTGAATTGAATTCAACTGTCAGTGTTGTGTTTCAAGGTCAGGAAATTATCAGCTTGTTGAGAGGCTGCATGGGAAGCCATAAAAAAGGTGAGAATATCTTGTGATCTGACTCTGAACCTCGCTTCAGTGAGACAGAATAAGATGAAGATTCTTTGCAGTGTATCATGCCACATCTAGCTTAGTTTCTGACATGGGAAAAAAACACTTTAAAGATTTATTTCTGCCGTGATGAAGTGCAGAGACCAGACTATGAGGTGATGTTCTCCCCCAACTTGGACGGAGGCAGACAGGCTGCATGCTATTCTGACTCCTGCTTTGTGCACTGTTAATTCGCTGCTATCTGGACTGCCGAGGCTGAAAAGAGCGGAAGATTATGTCCTAGATTTCACTAAGCATGAATTATGCTGGGAGGACGACGTCAACAAAGCACAAACGCTGCTCAGCCCGCTTTCACCCAGGCTGCCTCTTCTTTACCAAACGCTCTTTTTTCTTTCATTTTCGTTTGGTGTGAATGAGCTCGGGGAAAGCTAATGAAAGCCTCAAAGCTTCCCGACTACACAAGCGCACACACTTTTCTTCCTGAATCTTAACCAAATGAGCAACTTGGGCCTCTGAAAGCAGCCATGAAAAGCGGTGTTGACTGATTGCCATTTTGCCTGCATACGCCTAGGCGAGCCCACTGTCGGCTATGGAAGTGAAACATCTCGAAAGTCTGGGGACCGGGTCCTTCAGGGGGATGCAAATGAAGACAGAGAAGTCCCTTTAACTATGCATGCACACACGCACACTAAACAGCATCTCTCTGTCAACAAGAGAGGGTAGAGTAATAGACCATGAAGAAGAGAGAGCCGGAGAACAAGCAAGGCTTTGATGTGGAGTGACGGACGGGGCCGAGGCAAGACTACACCGGCGTATTACCATCGACTTCGAATAGACAGGAAAAGGAAAGAAAACAGCAGGAAGGAACTGAGACGAAGAAAATAAATATCGGGGAGGGAATTACGAAAAGAGGAAGACTTAGAGACAGATGCATGGCGGATGAGAAACAACAGAGATAAGAGGGTGACAGAGGGAAACATCGGTTGCAAGTATTTTTGTGTGTCGCTTTCACACTTTTTCACGGCGGAAAATGATTCAGCACGGCGAGCGAGCAGTCGGGCGTTGAAGATTTCTGAATCCGAACACGGGGTGTGAGGGAGAAGAAACAGAGAGCGGAGTTGTAAACACACGAGAATGAAAGATCGAGGAGGAACGAGAGACAGATGACACCTACGAGAGCCTTGAGAGAAACAAAAACAAGTATATAAAAAGGCTGCTGAGAAACTATTAGCTTTGAATCATTCATAGAAGCAGCTGCAAACATAGAACTCATACATAAGCCATAGCCTAAATACCCCCACATGCATATTTCATGGCTTACATCCATGCTTAAATCAAGAGCTACACCATTTGGCGACTTGAAGTTCATGATTCACCGTGAGAAAAACACACAGTCATGTTGAATTAATGAGAGGACCCAATGGAAGTGACAAAGCAGCAGGGGTTAAAAGGGGGCTTAGCGTTTCCTGCTGGGGCTTGTCGACACAGTGTTCACACTGGCCGCCGAGAGCGCTGGATCCTCATCTGCTTTGACAGCGCTCGTAAAGAAGCCATTACACAAACATTTCCTATGGGGCTGACCACACAGCGAGAGCTGTAGATCAATCTGAGCTTCCCGCAATCCCTGCAGGAAATATGTCAGGGAGAAGACGGGAGGAGATACAGAGGAGGAGAAACACAAAGAGGGAAACTTGTAAAATTGAGATTGAGTGAAGAAGGACTGCATCGCTTTGCTTTTCACGCTCACAGTAGTGCAGTTACTGTGGAATAAGAGGATTTCCTTTTTTTCTAGACTTCTAGTAATCGCAGCTTCCCCTGAACCACACTGACTGCGTTTATTTACACAAAATATTCAGTTATTTGCCCTTGTTCCAAAAAAGACAACATTTCTATGAAGCTGTTTACATGGCTAATGAAAATGAATATTCAATTAATATTCTTATTAAATGCATCCATGCATGCTCTGATTTACGTGTCCTGATTTGTCACTTATCATGTCAAAATATGGAAAACTGGAAAAACTGCAGACACTCACACTATTTTGTGCCTGAAAACGGGATTTTTTTTTTTTGGCAGACTTCTTCAACTGCACAAACAGAGAGTCCTTGGGATACTTGCACATATCAAAAAACCTGTTGATATCCCAGTCTTTCATAACTTTTAAGGGTGCTTTCAGACCTAGAGTTGTCTTGCTCTGGTCTGAATCAGGAACTAATTTTGTTACCAAGTTTTATAACTGCCTAGAGTTGGTTCTTGTTCTCACGGCAGCATTTACAAGCGGACCAGATCAAACGCCTTGTGTGAGAAAGTTGCTCTTGATTGGTCAGAATTTCCATGTGGGAAAAATCCAGGAAGTAAACAAAACATTGAAGAAGAGTACACTTGCAAGATAAATGTGACACTTTCTAATGTCACAATGGAGGGACAACTACGCAGGTTGATTTTAGCGCTGCTCATCGTGGACTATATTGCTGTCATTGTTCATTTGAGTCAAAGCATACAGTTTGAAAACGAGGCGCGGCTCCAACTAGAAAACAATGTTTTGATGCATTGGATGTGCTGAATGTGCATATTAAGGCAGTACAGGAGGAGGCGCACATTAATAATCCTCCAGGACTGTAACATGCTCATGTTTAACCCAAACAATGTGTCATGTGACTGCAGTTGGTTCAGATCCAGGTCGGAACACGTTCTCACCACAAATGAACCGCACCAGAGTTCGTTTGTAACCAGACTGAGACCACCTCTTTCATCTGGGGCAGCCCAAAATCGCACAGTGTATACCAGGCTGTAGACAACCATGCTAACCATGCCACTTTAAGTGCAACAAAAACCTGTGACAAAAAGCCAATAAGAGAAATTAGCTGTATTAACGTAGCCTAATCTGCGCAAAAGATGTACAGACGACTACAACAGGAAACATTTTGGATGCAGGGTATTTTCTTTCTTAATTGCTGCAGCACTGTGCAGCTGTATTATCACGGTAAATAGAAGTATCATATTGTGACCCAGTACAGCAGATTATCAGTATTAAATGACTCGGATCAGGAAAGATTGATTTCAATCATTTTAATACCAATCGAGGCCTTATTTTTAGACTGAGGTGAAGAAGGAAGGCCAACAGGATTATCAAAGACCCCAATCACCCCAGTCACAAACTGTTCTGCCTGCTGCCCTCTTCCGTGATTTTATCTATATTTATGGATAAATAATGAGCATTGTTAGAGAACCATGAGGCCTAAAATTCTCATTGCTAACAACTGCTTCTCTGTAATTGTTGCACCCATATTAAGAACAAAGAACCTGAACTCCAACTTATAGTTGAACTGATGAACTTTTGCACTTTGGACCGAGTTTGAGATGCCTCGGTATACAGATTTACAGTTTTATTGGACACTTTCCAGCAGTATAGAAGCGGGTATGTACTCTCGCTATCACACAATAGGCAGTACTCTTTTAAATCTGCCTGAACAGCAGCCATCATTTGTACTGCCAAGACAATTCCCACTTTGTCCATTGTAGAAGCTCTACAGCTGTGTTTTTAAGACCTCAGAAAACACATTCCCCAGTGAAACACAACATTTAACCTCACATCCTCAAATTACTATTTATGATACAGCCGCTATTAACTGTGATTTTTAAATATCTTTTTACTCCACAGCAGTAATCACAAACAGATCAGGGGAATTCTTCAACAACAGGGATTTTTGTGCCCCCATCAGCAAAAACAACAACAACAAAAAAAGGCATTCCTTGACACCAAAAGGAACATACAATTAATTAACGTTAAAATTAATTATTAATCATTATTTTTATTGTATGTTTTTGCTGTATTTCCTTTGTCCCCGTGCCAGATTTTGGACAATAAAAGCTGCTTAATTTTGAATTTAATAGTGATCTAATTTAATTCCAAATACAAATGGCACATAAAAACCCATTTAATAAAAATGTACCATGTGTTATATGATATTTTAGTATTGTATGTCTTTTTTCATTAATAGAACAACTGTCCCTTGGGTTCACTGTCATTGGGGTCACCACACTGTACAAAATGTCACTTCAGGAAGTTAGAGTTTTTATTCTTTGTGACTGCAGCAATTGTCTTGTGACAGGAGAGCACATGACTGGAGGACAGTGAGCTCCATGGAGGGAACACAGTAAGAAAAAAATCAATGTGAATTTTGTTGAATCAAGAATATTTTTCTTGGCTCTTGTCCAAACAGCTTAAATTTCCTTTAAATGTACCAATAATAGGGCTGTATGCGACTCAGAATTATCAGTCGAATCCGACTGTTTAATACAAATATTGGACGGTTGATTTTTTCCATTCAAAGATTTAAGGTTTGAAAGGGGCTCAGCGTGACACCAACATTCACGTAATATAGCAAACAAGCTAACCATGCTAACAATGGATCGGATTTGTGCAACAGCGTTTTTTTCCCGACATTAGATATCAGACAAAAGCCAAAGACTGTGTTGTATGAAGTTCCTGTGAGCTGTAGGGGTCTCCAATTAATGATCTGAATCTCTGGCTTCCAGGGGGCAGTCCAAAAAAATAATAAGAAACAACATTTTGTGCACATTTCATATTGTCACTAAAATGGACATTAGCAACCTAACATATTGTGAGATTTCTTAAAAATGTGGCAAATGTCATTTCCACAACAGCCATTACCATTACTTTATTTACTGTGATAGAGAATGATCAGGGCAGTAATTATAATAAATATATGCAATAATCTTTTAAATGTGCTCAACATACCCCCCTCTGGTTCTAATATTAATGTCATTCTTCATGTGATTTGTCACAATGGTGTTGCCATACTTCAGCAGAAGCCGCTGCTCAACTGCTGTTGGTACAGTTGATATCAAACACTGAACTGTCTCCATGGTAAAGATATTGAAGATAGGAAAACAAACATGGTGAGTAGGTAGGCTCAAAGTTCACTCAAGGTTCACAAGGTTCCGAAAAACGCAAATTCGGGGAGAAGATTTTGTGACTTTTCCACCATCCTATCCTGCCCCCTTACAAAACTGTTTGGGGCCGCTTTCTTGTTAACGCCCGTCAGCACACTGGATACATGATTGCAGTTTTCAAAATACGTGGAATATGTACGAATTTGGGTACATGACTTTTCGTAAAAAAAAAAAATACACACAGTTTATGAGAGCAGCCTGCCCAATGTTGTGCTGTATTCCTGTGAGAGCGGCAGATAGCTAGCATGCACTCCATGCGTTAGCTCGCGAATAGCTCATACAGTTTGAGCGTATTCAACGCGCTTAAGTTAGAAACCATTACAGTTCCCATCAGTTGTTGCTGGGAAACAAACTATTGTAACACTGTACCAATGAGTCAGGACATGCTCAAAAAGGTAACGATGATGCCAATACCTTATGCCCCAGATTGCCCAACAGACTTGGTCCCCCTCAATGCAGACTTTATGGCTACGGCCTTGGAAAATATAAAGGGTAACATAGCTGACAATGCCAGTTTTATATTACTAAAATATTGCATCAACATATTCCCTAAATATGTATAAGTATTAGATTATTTTTTCTTAATTTCCAGACCAAAACGGACCATAGCTGAGGAATGACCCGTCAGCAGACATACAGCACAGTCACACTGCTGTTGTATAAAATTTGACTCTACAGGGCTTTCAACCAAACACTCATTGATTTAATTAGGCAGATTTGGCCGCCTACTGCACTTGCATATCGAACTTAGTGATTAATATTGAATTTTCTAAACTTTTGACCCTCTGCTGCAGTGAACCAGATGGTTTGAAATATCAAGCCAAACAGATCCGAGCACCTGCTCTTGTCTCGCTTTCCACCAAAGGGAAGTAGTAAAACACCAGAGGCTTTCCTCTTTTCAGTGACTACTTTGGAGCCAGAAATTGGACAAATGTGGACATACCACAAAAAATATTCATTTTTCCTGCTCTGCTTTTACTTCAGCTGCAGCCTGGATTATATTTTTAGACTCTGAGCAAAATTCAAGCCAATAGAAGGACTTGGAAAGGAATGGCTGCGCAGTACAAATGGTCAAACACTGAGTCAAAAATCGCCCTCGCGAGGAGGAAGCTTTATGTTGACGGGGATAACTGACAACTGCAACACTATTTCTAGAATATAGCTGTTTATTTTAAGCTCTATGAAGACAGTAATAGATACATCCTGAGGGTAAAACAAAGAACAAGCTTTGTAGGATTCTCTTATGCATGTTGACTGTCCATCAAGTTGCATACCAAACCCAATTTACACTGAGAGACACAAGGGAAAGGCCGGCAGTTTCTACAATACAGTTCTTGAGGAGAGCGCGGGTGGTAAGAGGGGGGATCAGAGGGTGAGAAAGCGAAAAATAACAATTTAATAAGCTCAAACCTGAGGAAAAAAAAGGCAGCAAAAAGCAGGCAGGGTGCAGCTTGCGAGAGTGCTGCACAGCTGAATAGACCCTGACAGGTCTAAATGAATGTTAGCCTTGGCCAGGTCTCAGAGCTGAAGGTCTACATCTCATCACCTGAATAATTCACCTGCTGGGCTACTGATTCACCCCTCGGCCTCAGCGTGATATAACCCGACTCTGTCGCTGCCACTGCAACAGTCTCATCATCGTCAGGATCGAGATTGTCAGTCAGAAAAATAAAAGTCCCCAGGAGGAGATATATGACTTTTTATTACAAAGCCCGAACAGGACTGATATCCAGTGTTATGAAGAATTTCACCCAACAAAGTTCATCTTTCTGCCATGTTTCGTCCAAGCTGAAACAACAAGTGATTCAGAGGAAAACAATCCTTACTGGCACTATTTTTGAAATTACATTTAGATTTTAGGGGAGTTAAAAGCTATTTATTGCCAATCCTGATTAACGAGACACACCCAGCACTATCCATCATGACTGGGTAATGGAGCTCTTTCACATGATATATAACACAATATGAATGATGTAATTAATTAAATGGCTGATGAGCTTGTTGATTGATGATGGTTTGCTCAAAGGGTTTAGGTCAATATTGAGCTGTTATTACAAATCCGATATTAGCCCGTCACTGCCCACCTCCAGTGTGACGCAGTGCAGTTGATCACTGTGACACTGATCTATAATACACTAAATGTCTAGGGGTAAATTTTCATTAGTGGAATCTAATATGATTTAATTATGGTTCAGTGTAAACAAGTGGATCATAAAAATTATTTGAACCTAAACAATCAAAGGTTATTTTTTTGTATGAATAAGTCTATCTTAAAATGATGCCACACATTCAAAGAGTTACTGATCACTGTATTGTTCCTCCTGTCCATACTGGCTGTGAGGTGATCCCTTCTTAATGTGTTTCCAATGTAATAGATGGCAGACAAAATCAGACGTCCTCGTTCTCAGCCAAAGATAACACAATGTTTCATCACTCTAAGTTTGTCAAATTGAGTGAGTTTTTCCTGCAATGCTTTTAACTTTTATTGCATATTCTTAAGTTCTGTGTCATGAGGTGCTCAAATAGTGATACTTTTTTGGAAAGCAAAAAACTTTTTTTTCATTATCAATTAGTCTCTCAGTGTTTTTTGCTTTTAAAAATTTGTCAATCATCGGGCCCTAATATGTAAAAAAAAAATGAAAAAAATAAAGAGAATGACCATCAGAATTACTGGTTTGTCAGACCAACTGAGAAAAAGCCCAAACTGTTTAATTATGACTATACATAACAGATAAAAAAAAAAAACATATTTCAGAGTGAAAAAATGTTTTGAATATTTGCTCGATAAATGACATAAAACGTTAATCGATTTCAAAATGCAACATGATCAAATCTTTACTTGTTGTAAGTTGATGCTCGAACAGAAGTAGCCTTTTGCGTTGTATCATGATGCAGGGGGTCAGCAGCAGGTTTCGGCAACAAAACTACTTGGTTAGAGACAGAAAAAGATTGTAGTTGATGTTAGTCACTCACTTGAGTGACGAAAGACCGACCTGACCAGTAAATGACTAACAACTCACATCAACTACTGGCTAACGCCACCTGTGACTAACAACTGAAATCTCACTTCATGAATGACGACAAAATAACTCAGAAATGTTAAATTTTAGTTTGACCCAGAAACTGAAAACCAAAAATATCTCAACATTGACTTTTAGTTTCACACTGGGCATCTCCTGGGTCAAAGTCCTGTGCTTGTTGTACACGTCCACCTTCACTCTCACCTACCCAACACGCTCTTTCACACTGTTTATACCACATCTGTTCCTCTGAAAATCAGTCAATAATTAGCACATTTGCTTGATAAATGTCTTGAACAATCAATTTAAAAATGCAACATGATGTATTTGTCATATGTGATACTCAAGCAGAAGCAGCATTTTATATTTTACCTTGATGGAAGAGGTCAGCAGTTACATTCAGGCAACAACACTACTTGATTAAGAACAGAATAAGATCATGGTTTACGGTGTCAACGCACGTGACTTGCAACTAAACTCACAACTCACAAAACTAACGACTGAACACTCACGTGACTAACAACTGATATGACTAATGACTCATGAAACTTACGACTGACAACTAAACTAACGACTACTCTTAAAGTAGTGACTGAACTAGCGACTGACACAAGTTACGACTGATTAGCAGCTGACATGACTAATGACTAACTTCTCATGTAAATAACAACTGACTAATGACTGACGTGACTAACAACAAAACTCACGACTAATGTGACTAACGACTGAATGACTGACGTTACTAACAAGTAACGACTGACATGACTAACGACTCATGACTCTCGTAACTTTCAACTAACAACTCACTAAACTAACGACTAACTACTCTTGAAGTAACGACTGAACTAGCGACTGACACGACTAACAACTGATTCACTACTCATGTGACTAAGAACCAGTGACTCACTTAACTGGCGACTAACGACTCACATAACCAAAGACTGAACTAACGACTGAACGACACTTTTAGTTTGACACAAAAACTAAAAACCAAAAGTTTGACAAAACAACTCAGTGCAACACAAACACCTGTCGCCTGGGTCAAAGTCCTGTGCTTGTTGGACCCATCCATCCGCCCTACTGCACACCCTAGACAGACTTTCTTGCTCTTTATATCATGTCTGTTGCTCTGAACGTCTACTAATGAGGCAGATGGGTTTACAATATAGTTGGCTAAAAGCCCAGCGCATCTCAAACAGACGCTAAAGGGTGCGTTGTGCAACGGAATCTTACGCCGATTACTGACTGATCCCTACAAGTGAGACCAGGCTGAAAAATGTATTTTCACTTAATCAACTGTTGCAGCTCTACTACAACCAAACATTGCTGCTGTAAATGCTGTTTAATGGATATAATAGTGCTGTAATGCACAGACGTGTCCACGAAAACTGTTTCATCACAAGCTTCATAAAGACACACAGGGCTGTGTTAGATCGCAGAGGTATAAAACTGGTAAGAGTCCATCTTTTACTGGTCACATTGAGCTGCAGCCCAGAAAGAAAACTTTTTGTTGAAAAGAAAACAGTGGCTGAAGATGTAATAGTCTGTTCAAAGACAAACAAAACAATCAGTTTATTAGGAAGGAAAAACAAAACAAAAAGTGTTTCTTTTGATGAAGGCTCCATAGACTGTTTCCCTCTCCATTAGCCCTTCACTCTTCTATCCTTCAAAATGGATGAAAGCCAAAAGTGCTTGTTAAACTAATATCACAATTACTCCTCTGTAGACATTTTCCTTCCATGTGAGCAAACGTTAAGAGCTGCACGAGTGGAAGCAGTTAGCTTGTGTGTGTCGGTTCACTCGCTCCCTACAGTGTTCATCACACAGGCCGTGTTTTCATAACTGTAATGTGACGGTCTGATGAACATGACTGCCATGTGACGGTCTGATGAGCACCACTGCCATGTACATCATCAAGGCTTTAGATAAAAAAGCTCAGAAATCTCTTCAGAAGGACGGACAAGGCCAAAGCACTTTAGATTAAAGGACGTGTTCTCATGAAAGAAAAAAAAATCTGGACATGGTGCACACATTTATCATGTACATGTTCAAACACAGAGACATGAGGTCACTTGTGCTCTTTTATGCATGTTGATAAAGCCTCAAAATATGAAAGGAGTTCATGCAACCTCCATAGATCTCCATAATTTATCCCGCCTAACTTCATCTAAATCCAAGCAGAGTTCACAGAAACAAAAACGGCATCAGAGTCAGAATTTCTTCGAGGCCGAGCTGGAGATGAAAAACATTTTTCCAGCGTTCATCGGAGCACCTGACATGTTATTTAGCAGCCAAAAAGAACTGGAGCTTCTGCTGTGCTCAAGGATAAAAACCTGGCAACAAATTACAGTGTACAAGAAGTGAAACAAAAATGGTTTGACATTCGACTTGAAAGGAACATAATGGCATGCAGGCAAAACAATACACCACAGGAGGAGGCTCCAGAACGCTGAATAAGAACTCAGAAACAGATGAGTGCATTCTTGGCAAAGGTGTCGCTGTGTGTAGACTGTTGTTTTCATCCTGGCACTCGAGTATAGAGGGTAGCCAAATTTATTAAAAATATTATAATTTTTCATTTTGCTACTTTATCCTTTTGATAAATTCTGCTTCGTGATTGGAATTGCATCAAGTGAGCGACTGCACTTTTTCATTTGGCATTTATTCAAATCCAAATCCCTCCAAAAGCCCTGCTGTAAATGAAATAATGAAAAGCAGGAAGTGACTCAGATGGATTCGAATGAGAGGGAATGCACACTTAGAGTGACACTACATCAAAAAAAATCCTGAGCAGAACGTGCCTTTCTATTAAAGCTTTATTGAGTGCTGTTTGTACTTTATTATTATAATAACCTAAAAAATTACATGATGTTCTTGATTAATCGACTAATCATTTGGGCGCTAAATCTTGAAAAATAGCCAATGAAAAGCTCGGTAACATTTCCCACAGATCAGCCATGGTGCATGCAAATTGCTATATTAGATATAACCAACCAGAAGCATCAAGTTCTCAAATTTGAGAAGCTTGTACAAGAGAATTTTTTGGCATTTTTGCATGAAAAATGACAGAAACAATAATTTATCTGCCAATCAACTGATCAGTTGATCAACCAAAGACTACAGTTCTAGTTCTCTCTGACAGGGTCAGAAATACTATGAGATCTGCAATGTACAGATAATATTCTGTCTCAAAGTCTCTTAAAATTTAATGACAATTTATACCATTAACGATTGTTCTTTCCGCAAGTATTTTAGTACCATACGAATTTTGTCTGTACTACCAGGTAATGATTCACGTTAAATCAATCAGAGCCAAATTTTAGTATCTGAGAGTGCAGAGCATAGTGTGTGTGGGTAGTGTCTGAGAGAGAACGATGGTGGCTGTGCTCAGGCCAGACAGGTATTGGCGATCGGAGCAAAGGGAATTCGAGGGTGTCTATTGTCGGTTACAGTTTGCCTATTAATAAACACTGCAGCTCTTCCATGCCCAAGAACAATCTTGTGTCTTACTTTCCAGCTGCTGGGCAGAGGTGCTCTCTTGCTTTGTCCAGGGACAGCACACTCTGCTCTGCCTAGGTTGTAAAGTTTAGATAAGTATATTTAGTCAGTGCCTTTTCATTGGGCGTCAACTCTTACATGTCGAAAAAAACTAGACTTGACCAGAAGATAAATGCTTTCAGTCGCAGGTACGTCTGTGACGTGGCCTGAAGACAGACCATAGATTAATATAAGAGAGTGCATCTGTTCGGGGTGAGCTGAATACTTGCATGAAACCACTATCTGGTATGGATAATGTACTTATAACCATTACGAGTATCATCCCAGTAAAATGTGGGAAATGTGTTCAATCCCTTACTCTTGTGATCAAAATTGATCTGAGGCTCAATTCTGAGATTGTTCTGACAAATAGTTTTCTGATAAACAATAAATATAGCAATTTCTGATCAACCCAATAAACTTTAGGTGTAAATTAACTCCTGGTAAGACCCCACATATTCCCATTTTAAGTTCCACCAACCTTAGATTTAAACTCTGCCCATGCTGAACACAGATACAGATGATCCAATTGGTTGAACAGATACAGGTATAGATACAGATGTAGATATAGATACAGGTGCACTCACTCATCCCTCGTATCTGTTGAATGAGACGTGCATTTAAAAAACGTGTCTGATACACTGGGCGATAAAACAATATTGATAATTATCGCAACATAATTTTCCTTGACGGAGACATAATAAATGTTTGATGAATCCTCCATATAATTAAACCCCCACATACGCCTGTAGAGGGAGGCTGTAATGCACCTAAACATCAGCTGCCACTTGCCATTAGCCAGAAGAAGAAGAAGAAGAAGGAGCAACAGCAGCAGTGGTACTGGTGGAAGTAGAGGAAGAAGACGAGACCAGCCTGCTCACAACATTATAACGTTACAACAACATTCAACACACTCATATAGTTAAGTTTACTATGATTGTTTTTGGTCACAGATAACAGCACCGTGCTACCCTAAGGGCGGCAATAGCTCAGTGGGCGGCAGTGGTTCAGTCCACAGGGACTTGGCTCAGGAACCAGAGGGTCACCAGTTCAAGTCCCTACCTGGACCAAAATATGGAGCGTGGACAGGTAGCTGAGGTAGCTGAGGTGCCCATGAGCAAGGCACTGAACCCTCCAACCGCTTGGGGCGCCTGTCCAAGGCGAATGAATGTATAGGTCCTGTTTGTGCATGTGTGTGTATTTCGGACCTGTGTTTATATGTAAAAACGACAACAGAGTGAAAACACTGAATTTCCCTTTGGGGATTAATAAAGTATATAAAATTCAAAATTAAATTAAAAAAGATTGAATTCGCCACACAACGTTAGATACAGTAGCTGTAGAGTCGACTCATCTAATGCTAATGGTAAGTAATCAAGGTAACATCACTGACTAACTGGCTTTTATATCACCTTATGTGACTGAGGGTATGTGAAGCAAACTTTTAAAAAATTCCTTGTCCATGAAGATGATCTCTGCCTCTGTCATGTCAGATAGACATCCATTCCAACAACTGACCCCATGTTACTTCCCTACATCATCAATGTCCATCTTTGTTGTTGCTTTGATTAAGAAATGGCAGAAATGACATGCTGTGGGTTTAAAACTTATTCTGTTTACACTGTCAGCTGAACACTTACAAATTTATTTAATTGTCTGTACAGAGTTTAAAAATCTCCTGACCAGAAGATTTC
This sequence comes from Cephalopholis sonnerati, assembly GCA_019142605.1. NCBI lineage: Eukaryota > Metazoa > Chordata > Actinopteri > Perciformes > Serranidae > Cephalopholis > Cephalopholis sonnerati. The sequence goes on along the minus strand of JAGQAX010000022.1, from coordinate 10,121,807 downwards.
TTTGACTGTTTGTTATTTTATTTATTGAAGGTATTTTTTTATATAATTGTTTTGAATTCACCTCTAATTTGTGAAATGTTCTGCAGTTTGGAAAATGATTGTCATGTTCTGACAATAACTAATAATTTAAACCACAATTAACCATCTGGAATCTTCAACTTTCACTCCAAGCAAAAATCAGCTTTTAAACTATAAAGAAATAATGATTGTGACATTTTTTGATAATTATCAATAAAAACTGATATTAAATTTTTTATCATGTTAGCATTTTTGGTCCAGACATGGAGGGCAATGGCATGCAGAAACCCGTTGCGTGTTACCGGGGCAACACATTGTGACAAAAATTTAAAATCTCCTTAACAAAATGTTGAAATTTAGAAGTTTGGACTTATTTTTTACAACTGAAGTTACATTTTTATGATTAAAAAGCAGGTAAAACACTGATAAAGATACAGTTGGGTATTCCAGGTACTGGTATCGGTATCAGAGTGTAGCAAAATGTGAAATCCTCTTCAAAACGTACGTCAACCAATGCAAATTCATACACATTCAGGGAAAACTGAGTCCTAGTATTCAGCACTACCCTCCTCCTCCTCCTCCAGACCTCCCTATCTCTCTCTCTCTCTCTACAAGTATTTTTCATTGCCACTTTTCTTATCTTCCTCCTATGATGTGACCACGTCTACAACAGTGTCTCAAAAAAATCAGTTCATACAGAAAGTTTACGGGGCCTGTTCCTCTGCTGTCGCTGGCAAAGCGGAAAAGAGTGTGAGTCAGAGAGTGTTAGGGAGTAGCGGATTCAGTTGTCAAGAGACATAACCGAGACCAATGCCAAGGCTGCGTTCAGCAGAGACCGGGCTCGACATGCATTTTTCACAGAAGCACAAACTACTTGACATTTGGATGGACCTTTCCTCCTCGCTGCTTTTTTTCCCCCCTGATGTGGGCAGAAAAAGGAAAAGAGCAGGGGAGCATGGGAGCACGTCAGTTCTGCAGCGGCAGAGAGGAATGGAGGGCTGTTGCACGGGAGCAGGGGGCCGAGGACGTGTGCAGCCCAGCCTAAATGATCCCATCCTGGGTGCAATCAGAGCGTGGCGCAGGAAGTGGATGCTCAGGCGGCGTGATAATGACGCCTTCCTCTCTGTTTATCACCACTTCTCATGAGAAGATTAATTTTAACGTCAGACGTCTGCAGCCAAAAACACGTCTGGATCTTTTGATGCAGGAACTTCAGCCTCCAGTTGCTCTTTCCTCTCGTTCCCTCCATCATCGCTCAGATATCTGACTGACTATCTTTAAATGGATTCAGATGGGGCAAGCAGCCAGGTGTAATAACCTTCCTGTCTCTTCTTCATTCTGACTCCTCTATCTTCTTCACCGACTTCTTCATCTCTTTTCCTATTTTCTGTCGCTTTCCATTCTCTCGTTTTCACTTCTGCACCCCGTCTTTCTCCTCGCTGATGGAAGCATTCAGATACAGGGTCATACAGTGCTTGTAAGAACTTCACAGACCTTTTTCATCACAATAGATTCGCTCGCCAAAGCACTGATTCGAGAAAAACTGTCTGCACTGCAGCAAATGTGAGAAAACCTGCACGTAAACAACACATCAACCAGGTAGGGACCAGACTGTGGAGGAGGCACGGACGCAGTCCCAGCAATGTTACCCATCAGATTCTGACCTCGCCGTGTCACTTGGAGCAAGTCCAAGTCAATTAAAAGTTAATTGCAAGTCAAGATACAAGTCTCCCTTTCAAAGCTGTGTTGATAGCGTTTTCAATTAATTTAAATTAAAAGGACTAATGCCCTGTACCCTGAGCGCTCCCCTGTGATACTATTAACTTCGACTCTTGAAGCTGTTTCTCTTTCAGAGGTAAAACACGCAACACTTCCATATATATTTTCACTTAACATAATTTCGTTTGACAGTTACAAACATCTTTGTGTCTCTTTGACCTCCTCATCATGTTACCAGCGGTAATTCTTGGCTGTCTGACAAGTGAATCAGTGCCCGGTCTGTCTCTGCAGTTTAAACATTATGGAGGAGATCATTTTGACTCTGTCTGTGATTTATATGGTGATTTATGTGTAAAATGTGTAGCCATGCCAGGCTGTCTGTTCCAATGTAGGGCTGTATCGACTCGTCTGAGGCTTCATTCACAACGCTGACATTCATATTCTAAATCAACAATGAATCACATTTGAATTAGGGCTGAGTGATATAGACAAGTGTTCGTATCTCAGTATTTACAGGCTGAATGGAGATACACGATACATATCTCTGTATTTTCTACCAAATAAGCTACATGTTTTCAACTGCAAGGTAAAGCCACATTTGAGACGTCACGAGCACTTTCATAAAAACAGACTGTGATCAAAATAAAATGCAAAGACAGGGATTTTTCCCTGTTTGAAAATATAAAGCGGCACAACATGTAAATGAAAAATGATATCAAACAAAAAGCAGGGCTGTACGTTAACTCTTCCGCACGTAGCACTGGAGCTACAGAGGTTTAAAGGTTTGCAGCAGAGGACACTAAACTATAACATGAGTATAAAAGTATCAAGCAGGCCTAAATCCATTGGAGTTTGGAACAATTAAAAGTCTTTATGGGCGGAGTTAAAAAGTCATTTTCCATCTGTTGGCGATTCAAATGAATCTAGTGCTGAAAAATGATTTAAATATTTTAATTTATTTAAGCTAGTCATTTTATTTATGCACAGAGCATCAACAGAGAGGCCGAGGGAGCCAGAGACACTGTCCACGTTACATACGTCTTGTATATCAAACGTCTGTGTTGTCACCTGCATCCGGGCGCTGTCTTAGTGTCACAGAACAGACTAGAACTACCAACGCGACGGATTTAACGTAGCATCTGCAACATATAGACTGATGTCACACTGTAGACTAATGAACAGGCAGATTAAACAGTATGTGTTATGTAACGCAACTTGACCCTATATCGATATAAACGGTGTCTAAATTTATATGTTGCTTGAAAATATATTGATATATCGTACGTAGTCGTTACATCGCCCAGCCCTAATGTGAATGCTGCCCTTTTTTGCATTTCTATTCATTCTGTTTAAACCTGTTATTTCTTAGATAAGTCTACAATAAAATTCAATATTTCCAATAACTCCAGCATCATCATCAAGTCCAAAAGTCAAAAATGTATTGAAAAAGGATAGCTGTAATCATTTCAAAGTTCACAACATGTTTTTATCTCACAGAATGTTCAGCTTCAATCTATAATTTTCAGCATTTAGCCTTTCAAAACCTATATTTTCACTGCTATAGAAACCTGTTTGCTCTCCCACTTGACTCACACAAAGGGAGACAGGCACCTGTATATCTGTTTAACCTTGATTCAGTCCTCACCGCAGAGTACCCGGTGCTTCTTTAAATGTAGCTTGGTATTGTGTTTTGATGAAAATGTGCTTTTTAATGTGTTCTGCCTGAATGTGATATGATGTGTGTTCACTTGTCTTTTAAATAAATTCTGCCTTTCGTCTGAAAAAAGGAGACAATGAAATCATTTCTATTCTATTCTACTGGGACAATCTGGCGGTAATCGAACAGCACCTTAAATTACAATTGTATAACCTCAAAAACAGAACGTTTATTATGGCTCAAGCCTCATTTTAGTACATGACTTCAGTTATTGAAAAAAGGCTGAAAAACACATTTAATCATCTCAATCACTTCATGAAAATTGGGGGTTTTGTTAAAGGATTTTTTTTTTTCTTTATGGTGATTACCAAAAAAATATGACGACAGACATTCAAAGCTTCAGTCGAAAACCTCAACAAAAGCTTTGAATGTATAAAGAAACATTCAGTACAGGCCTGTTGCTGTGTTATTTATATTTCATTGTTCAAGGTCATTTCTAGGTCAAGACTCAAGGTTTGAAGTCTTTAGGGATTCAAGTTGTGGTCACTTCTCAAGTTTACAGATCTGCTTTTTGTCGCCATCTCGCAAGTTAACTGGAACCAGAGAAATCAGCATTTTGGGTGAGCGCTGCCACAACGGCTGAGTGTAACTGGTTAAAAGACCTGCCAATCAAACATACATGTCCACAATAACACCCTCTGGACCAAATAATTTTCAAAGTTGCCACATCAAGGAGCAACCTGGTTCAAATATGAGTTAAGGTCAGGGCTGTAGTGCTCTGCCACCATTTTGTCACCAAGTGAGGAAATAAACCAGTTAAAATTTATAAAAAACATTTTACAATTGAAAATTCAATCATCAGTAAAGCATATGTCATGCAAGAGAGGCTAAAAAACAAACTGAATGGTCAGAGTTATCATATTGGCATGTCAGATGTGTAAATTCACATCATCAACTCCTGCACTGAGTAACATGCAAAAAAAAAAAGTAAACTGTCAAAGTTGCCGGTAGCTGTCGGTGGTAGACTTTGAGCAGCACGGTGAATTAAATTAATTTTTCTCAGTCTATCCTCCTGGGACCCTGTGTCCTCATATGAGGACATCACATTTTGGGTTAACTTGACCTCATACTTTAATCTACATAACTTAGACCTGTTGTCCTTGTACGTGGACACTTTTGTGCCATCTAGTGGTAGTAAGAGCACAATACACTAATCCATGCAAAAACAAGATGGCAGCCATCTCTGCCAAGTCAGTCTGCAGCCGATCCTGACACAAAAGTGGACAAGGTCCAAAACCTGATCACATTTTATGGTTGAAACTTGTTTATTTATGATTAATAATGTTTGTAGTTTGATATGGCAACGAATTTGACCAATTGTAGCAACAGTAACAAGATAAGACACTGTTATTAGAAAATACTTATTTGAGGACATTGATACTTTATTATCCTCTCATTTGAGGACTTTGGGACTTTATTATCATTGACAATGTTTAGTTTCTTATACTTATCAGGTCCTTCTGATCCCAAATAGCTAGTACAAATTCAAAAATGCATACCGAACAAAAGCTCGGGTCTCAGGATGCTATAGCCTCAACTTCACCCATTTTCAAAAATGCAGGTGTTTTTCCTATGGTCCAAGAAAGACCAAAAATATTGGTAAAAATAAACAACTCTCTCCCAAATACAAAAACTGGAGTGCTAGAACTCAAACTTGCAATGTCATGGGGTATAATGTGTAATCCACATTGACGCTGACGCAGAATTTCAAACTAAAGGCGTAACCTAAAGATGATGATAGAGATCGATGTTTTCACTATGCATCAATGATATTAGATTGTTAATCATTGATTCTGAATAATATTGCTGATATTCCCCTTTCACTAGTGAGGATGAAAAGGCATCGAAACATCCTTTCATTTTATAGTTATAGTCGATTAATGTATGTAAACTTAACACTGTAGATAGAGTAGTTACATAACCTTCGACACGAGCCACAACTTTACAATGCGCAGGCACAAATAAAATTAAAAAATTCATCACATTGCACTGCACCTTGGGTTCCCATCTGGCTGGATGTTTGTTCCTTTCCCACCTCTGTCTGCCCCCACTTCCTGTCTAATACAGGCATAAAATTCCCCCCCAAAAAATCCACATCAAAAACACGACTTCGGCTACTGAGACTTTAATCTCTTCTGGAGAGAGATACGTCTTAATTTCGTACCTCTGGAGAAAATTTGCACCCAGCTTTGTCTTCTACAAAGGCAATTGATCTGAGCTGTCTGCTGGCGTTAATCTTCCACCTTTATCTGGGCCAATCACTGGGCCAAATTCGTTTATAGTATGGAATGTCTAGACATCGTTTCACACGCTGTTCCTATAGTCTCAGGGCTGTCACAATGAATACTGCGAGCTCCTCTGTCTTGTTCTGCTTTATACCCCTTCATACAGCTCGTACTCCCACTGTACAGGCTACTAGGCCGCTTAATGGACACGGTCATGCACATTTAGGTGGCTGTAATTGCATGTGACAAATATACTGCCCTTTTTTGGAGGATGGGGGGCACTAGCCCGGCAAGACTGTAGTAGAGGCCTATAAAAGTTTGGTCCACTATAGGATGCAAATGAAAGAGCCATTAAGACTGAACATAAACCTTCAAGGAGGAGCATCCTCACTGTGGTTCCCCTGTAACCAGCACTTAGACTGTGTCATTTATATTTCTGGCACTCTTCCTCTCTGTTTAGCTCCTAAAAGCATCTTTCTTCTCCTTCATCCATGTCTTCAATGGACATCTGGCCTTTTACGCTCCCTCTGCTGCCAGCTAACCTGCCTCCTCACTCACTTCATTTGCCATGCAGTGTCTCCCGTGTTGCTCCTCCAGCTTCATTCAGCGTGTCTCTTTCAGCTTTTTCTCCTCTGTTTGATACAAACACACATGAATCTGAACACACACACACACACAGACACACACACACACACACACACACACACACACACACACACACACACACACACACACACACACACACACCTCTTAGCAGTCCAGTCAGTCAGCGAGTTACTCAAGAGTGGAGAGCAGACTCGTATCTGATCACTGTGTCTGATGTAATGATCTAATTTGCAGTACAGAATACGTTTTATAGGAAACACGACGCCACCCGGATCATGTTTATAATCAGCATAATGAGGAAATGTTTGTATTGACTGTATCTGTTTACATCCAACACAAAATGTTCAGACTGAATGTACAAAATGAGAATCTACGACTCTCCTCCTAGCTCTGTTTCTCATCTCAACCCAATACCGACAGAATTATCTGGCTCTTTAGCTGTTAAATGTTCCACTGTGTTCACCAGCTCGTGTGTTTGCCATTTGGTGCTGTGCAGGTAGTGTACAGTGTCGGAGCTTTTTCATTTAAAACAGCAGAGTCAGTCCACCAAAACACTGACTTTGAAGGCTTTTAAACAAAAACAACAACCTGAAAGACACTGAAGTGCTATGTAGAGCTAAAGGGGAACTACAGAGTCCAGCAGACAGTCATTTGATCCGTGGTTCACATTGAAAACACAACCGGTGCGGCTGTAACTAAATGTTTTAAAACCTAATGGTGCATTCCATTTGAACTGGATAGTCGGAATTTCCGTTCCCAGTTGGAAATTTCAGCTGGAAGTCCCCCTGAAGTGATTTCTGATTGGGAAAGTTGGACGAACCCCTCCAACCACGACCACAAAATCCAAGACGGCTGCTTCGCACATCAACAGGAAGTGAAAGCTGTAGCAAAGGACTGTTATACTGTCTAATCACATCAGTTGCACACACACAGTACTGTCCAACTTCAAGCTGACATGCTGCTATGGTGTTTGGGATGTGCAAAATACCCTGCCATGCATTGCTATCAAATTCCAACCTCTGAGGGTGTAAACTGAAGCCAATGTGCAAGAGCCAAAAACTGCAGTTCCTCTAATGGCCACTTGAGGCCGGCAGAGTTCATCCCAGTAGACCTCCATGTTAAAACTCCCAACTTTACAGCTGAAATAAACATGTTTACAGCCTGGTACAAAAACAGTTTTGGTCTCTAAAGCTAATTCTAACATCGATGACAAGTGTACAGGGGTGAATTTTAGAAAAAAAAAAAAGCATCCATTTACTCTCCAAAGTTAGGCATATTTAAGGGGGGCGCTTAGGTGACAGGCTGTTTGTGAGACACTGCTACAGTCTGTGAGTCAGATCCACCCCTCCCGCCTCCACAGCTTCACCCTTTTGTCCAAATATGGTCACTTCTGGCTCCAAAAAACCAAGGTGGCAACATGAAATGCTGGGCTCGAGGCTTCAAAATGGCAGTCCTCCAACTAATGGGTGATGTCATGTTAGCTTTGTCCATTATGTTGTACAGCCTAGGGTTGTTATCAACCTGGTTAGATCAAATGCCACCAGCTTGGTTTTCCAACTTGTGCAGGAACAAGGTTAACTCAAGTGTGATGCATCGTAGCATATACCAGTCGAATGACCAGCAAAAAAAAAAAGTGTTTTGAGGGTGGTATTTTGTCTTAATTCTATTCCCAGTTTCAGTTCTGGGTGTCGGATGATAAATATGTTTTTAAAAAATGACAGTAATAACAATTTAATTTAATGTTGTTAGAGGCAGCATGGTGGTGCATGTTCTCCCTGTGTCAGTGTGGATTTTCTCTGGGTACTCCAGCTTCCTCCCACAGTCCAAAGACATGCAGGTTAATTGGTGACTCTAAATTGTTCGTAGGTGTGAATGTGAGTGTGAATGGTTGTCTGTCCTGACCTGTCCAGGGTGTATCCAGCCTCTCGCCCATTCTCAGCTGGGATAGGCCTCACCTCCCAGCAACCCTCAACAGGATAAGAGGTTATGAAAAACGAATCAATGAATGAATGTTTTAATACTTTGACTGCTGACTTTGTATGTCAGTTCTGTCTTCTATGCCACCTGGAATATGTTGCTTCAATCAGGTGTGACACATTAAGAGGAGTATGTGTATGAAAACAAGCAAAAAAATAGAAATTTAAATGGTATTACCTGGATTACCTGTGTTTTAAATAAAGTAAACATGCTGCCTAACTGAATTATTGGACAGTGTAAGGTTATATAGGATTTGCAGTTTTGGGTCAGCTATGCGGATCTTGTGTTGAGAGGTGGGGTTTGGTTGTGGAACTAACTGGTCATATGTGCTGTTGGAGGGCTGGTGGAGTATTGCACGTCACAATTTGAGTGCAGGTCTTTAAAATCAGGCCCATACAGGACATCTGTATCTGTCTGGATGCAAGACACAAACCCAGATTTCCAGTCCAATCCACTTCCCTAAGACTTCTGTGTATTTAACAATACTTTATCACACCTTGTGGATTGGCAGCAAAAACATCTCCTCAAAAACATATTTGCTATAAATTTAACTTCATGTACTGTTCATTTTTCTTGTTAAAAACCCTGTTTAGGTGATGGAAATTGTATCAGAGTCGTAATTTAGACCATTGTTTGCCACAATCGCCTCCTGCAATGTGGATAAAGATCAGTTCTGTCAGCTATTAAGCACTGCTGCAGAAATTACCATACTACTATACCCAACGTCTTTCTCATTTTCAGTCACATCCTCAAGTGTTGTTTGCCATCAGTGAAACTGTCAGCAGTAAAAGATAAAATGCGATTTCATATTTATGCACCAAACGAGCTGAATGGCATTCAGTAAACTATCAAATTAAATGTGCTCATTTAATTTCCACAGTTCACAGCGGCAGTGTGAGCTGAAGGAGCGCCACCTAAATGCCCCTGTCTGTGGTAAATGTGTCATCTCCTTTCTCCTCTCCTTTGGATTGATATGATGGCTCAATTCCTGCTAGTTTTCCTGTTCTTTCTCCTCCTCACTGACAGCTACTTTGCATTATGAAGCATTATCTACTTCTCATGAATACACAAGTATTGTTTTTGCTGGGAAATTTCCATGGCAAAATAAAGGGATTAATCAAAGAATCTAACACACACAAAAACACGCACGAGGACAGACAGAAAGAGGCACCAATGTACATAAATAGATGCAAACACACACACACACGAACACACTTGTTCAAACAAACAAACTGAACTCCTTTGCTTTGTCCGAGCACAGCCATACTGCTCCCATACATCTTGAGCAGCAGCTTATTGGCTCTGAGCCTCAGCAGGGAATCAAGACGGCGTTCGTGTCCCTTAGCACACAAGGTATTGGTTTACGCACAACAGCTAACCTTGAGGGAACAGACCTGGGCCTCAGACAAATGAGTCACTGCACTGCACTGTGTTTCTATTGGGAGCTGCTATTTAATAGATCTGTTTACCAGGTGCAGAGCAGTACACACTGCATATGTGTGTCTGTCTGTGCAGGACAGGAACACATGTTCACGTTGCACTTTGCTCAGAAAATCCCCGACAGCTGACGAGCTCTTTTCATTTGAATCCGACAGTGAGAGATGAGGAGGTGAAAGTTGCATGAAACAGACAGGAAGCAGATGAAGAGGAGGAAGAAGGAAAGAAAAAAAAGATTTCAAAGAACTCCTACAACAGTAATCAGGATGGAGGTATTTATAGCCATCACAGTGGTGTCCCTTTATGTCGCCGCTCCAACCTTGAGAGTCATTGAGCAAAGCCTAAATGCCTCTGAGCAGAATATCTAATGATTAGAGGAAGCAAAACAACGCCGAAGCTCAATCTTCCATCACCGTTATTACCTGCTCCAGCAGCCCACCGCCGCTGCTTTTCCCTCTCTTCGAGTGGCTCTTAGCCACAAGATAGGCATGAACCGAACTCAACTCCAAAACGCTTTTTAGCTGGAATACAGTCCCACAGACACATAAAACTGCCCAAAATATGAGTCAAATTAATGTGAGAGGCTTTTAAGATGCCTCTCATTTCTATCCCAAAGAAAACACACACAAGAAAAAAGTTTGAAGTTTGAAGGCTGAATTAAAGCTGCATTAATTGATTTTTTGTGCCATTTACTGGAACAAAAAGGAACAAACTAAAAACATGACATATTTCCATCTTATAAAGTTGCTATGGCAAATTTTTTGCAAGCCATTTCCTAGTAACACACAGAGCGACATTACGATTAATTTTGAGAGAAGTCTTTTGTTTACTTGAGGAATTTAAGTAAAAAAAAAAGGGGGGTAAAAAAAAGGAGGTTTAACTAAAATCTGATATGCTAAAAGAGGCCAAGATGCTTAGTAGAGTTGCAGAATTTGTGATAACTCTCTGTACTAGCAACCTCTTTTGAATTGATCCATTGCTAATGTAAAATATTTATCAGTGCAGTTTTTAAGTTGTTTTTTTTTTAATGAAAACCGTTTATGTAGATGCTATGTCTGTGCTAGAGTATACTGACAATTTCACCAGTAAAATTAATTATATTAAATTGGCTTTAAATTTGGCTCAACTGGTAGCACACTACAAGTGTCTCTAATTCAGGTACACTAGGCACAGAAATCAGCCTTGTTAGCATTAATGTCACCTTAACGTTGCGACCAAACAGAGCTTCAACAAATAGTCAATTTATCACGAAACGTTTGGTCAGTTAAAAAATTTGGCTCTTGTCTGACAGGCTGTTTTTATTATTTTTTGACATCTGAAAGAAACATACATTTACTTGAATAGTAAAACAAGCAAACAAAAAAAAAAAAAACACTACTAGCTTCTTTTAAACTAACGTTAGAAATTTCCTGTAGCCTCATAAACTAGAACATAATTTACGAAAAACACATTTTCTTTACAACAAATAATATATTAAACTTACCAGCCAATCCTTTGTAAATGTACATATTACGGTGCTTTGTTTTTTATATGTGTATATATATGCATGTAAGAGAAATATGTGTTGTAGAATTAATTATTTGGAATTAGCACCATTCATGTAGTTTAAAATGAGTGTGATTATCATAATTAATTAATTTCATAAAAATGTAAAAAATTACTATTAAAATGGAGTTTCAACTCTTACCATTATAATCTAAACTATATCATATATTTTGGACTAGGCCATTCTTTTAATATTTCTCTTCTAAAAAAAAATTGATTGCAATGCAAAATTAGAGTGCACTTGATAATCTGGATGAAAAATATCAAATTGGAAAAAAAAATCCACAACTGAAAATATTTTCAATGAAAACAGGGACTAAAGTATATATATCATATATGTATCATATATGTGCCATCTATTACATATGTCTAATTATGAATATTAGATATAGTAATATTTACGTCAGGAACAGGGTTATCAAAACTACCAAAACATTACGGAGAAAAACAGTCATAAAATATGAAATTCCACAGCTTGAGATGGCACAGTACCATTTCTTGTAACTTTAAACTGTCTTTAATCATTTGCTACTTAAAAAATAACAATTATATTTAATCTAAATTTTAAGTTTTCAAAGTTGAAAAGGCACCAATTTTGTGGAATGACCCAAAAGTATTTAAACACGAAAAATAATCCATGTTTAAGAGACGTGAGTTTATACAAGGAGTTATATAAAACCATGTAGGTTACTCACTTTACCTAAGCCTGGCACACACTCCTATTAGCATCCAGCAGTGATTATAACCTAAATATTGAAACTTTATTGAGACAGAGACAAAACAGTTTTTTTTCCCTACTGCACGTAGATCATAAACCAAAAAAAAAAAAAATGCCACATTGCAATTGGTTGAGAAATACCAACGTGATAGGGTTTTTTTTAATCTAAGAAAAAAGCAGCTCCCATTTGCTTCCATTTGTTGACAGGCAAGTCTTGCCCTCTCCAATATAGCAGTGTCATTGACGTATGATCCAGTAGCCAATAAGGCATCCATGTTTCTAAATCTATGGCACCAGTAAGCTGGCAGCTCCAGCAAGCTAACATGAGTCTTCACAGTGAGCTTCTTTACTATGTAGCAGTGACACTTGGCAGTTATGGAGTGTAAATATTTACTATCAACTAATCTCCAAGAGAAATGATGTGAAATTGTGTTTAAACACTTTTTACAGTAGCTAGGCTCTGTATAAATTCACAAAGAGCTGGTGTAATCGTCTCCAGGAGAGCAAACAGACAACATTTCTGGTGATTGTTGCATGTTTAGAAAAGAAAATATGCAATGGTAACTTTTCACTTCTCATATTTGCACTCCTTTGTTTAGTGTTTCCAATCCAGTGTTTTCTCTGTAGCACACATAAGCCACAGCTAATATACACAGTTTATACAAGGTTTTCTATTCTTATAATATTGGTGTAGGCAGTGCAGGCAGCTTTGGATGCTGGTTTGACAGACACATGACTGCTGGCAGAGCTTCTGTGGCTTGGCAGGAGAACAGGTCACATATCCCTGGCACAAACATACATTAGAGATGAAGCACAGGCTTGACCAACATGTCTGCACAGCCCACATAAACTCACACAGACAGGTAACTGGTCTCTCTGTATGAAGGAGGCGCTGCACTGTCGAGAGCTCATTTCTCTCAAGCGGACCCCAGGGAGAGGGAGTGGATAGAGGAGATGTGAGGACGGGGCCACTCTCTGCAAGTGGAGCTCTCTGACAGAGAAACAAGGACAGCAAACGTGAGCTGAGCCTCTAATGCCCTCCAGGCCGAGACTTCCTTTAAGGTTTCCCGAGCCGCTGCGAGGTGCGGCAAAGTCAAACGGCTCCGTGAATAGTGTTACGCCCCACCCTTAGGCGGCCCTATGGGGCGAACAAAACTCCAAATCTGACTCAAAAAAAGCAATCACACGAACACCTTTAAAACACTCAGATGCATGGGATTTATTAAAATTAAAAGAAACACACAAGACACACAGAAATCCCATGGGGGAGAGGCAGCAGGACCAGCAGTCCCCACACCAGAACCTCCCCCCCTTGCTACTTGCACAAGAGCTCTTAAATACCTCCTCCATGCCAGGTGCACTGCACCTCATTACCTGATGCAGCACACCTGGGCAGATCTACAAGGGAGGGAAGCAGAACAGAGCACATACAGCAGAACAGAGCACATACAGCCGTAACACCCCCACCCTTAAAACAATGAATAAATAGGATGTCATACTCACAAGTACTGTGGCAGTTAGGGCTTAACATAATATCCAATTACTTCAGTGAGAAATACTCTTTATTCATTGACAGTATATGTGACAATGTGGAAATGAGTGTTACTTACCAAGGCTGTATGATTGGACTACTGTTAATGGAAGGTGTCGATTTTGGTCAAATTTGGATTGAAAAATTTTAGCGAAGGGCCAACTAAGCTGCTGCCACTGAGTTCAATAATAAGCAGCAGCTGCACAAGTAGCCAAATCAGTGGGTGCCACTCCCACCAGGTGAAAAATGGCTACCACCATGAGATGAAAAGAGAAAACCACCACAAAACTAAACGAGGTTACTGCATTTACCAACACCAAAACAGTAACACAGGTGACCAACACAAAAGTGGAGTGCAACAGCCACATAACAAAATCATAACAAGTAGCCCAGCTACAAAGTTGCTGCTATGCCAACAGCAACACACAAAGATCCAACAAAGTGAACTGCCACTACCACAAAACAAAATGGACACCATATGGTCTTCAACCACACAAGTTACTGTGATGGATGCAGGAAACCAGCAACACAACTTCACCTGATTAATTGGGAAGCCACACCCACCACTCTAAAGATCCAATGATCTGTGGGGTGACCACATCCCAACCCCAGAAAAGGTCACAACGAATTTGCTACAACAAATACAACACACAAGTGACCACACCAAAAAGTGGACTGCAACAACCACAGAACAAAATGGTCACAATGTAGTTCACCACTACACAAATGTTGCCAACTTACACCTAAGCAGCAACCCACAAGTGACCCAACAAATGTGGAGTGCAGTGACCACAACCCTAAAGGTCACAAACCACAAGTTACTGCACACAAGTATTTATCATAGCGACACAAAACCATGACCAGTACTAGTCATCTCAAACACAGCAAATCATAATGAAGTTGCTCTGCAATGTGCAAAAAAACTAGACATTGCTGAGGCACCCCAACCCTGACCTACCTACCAAGACAGCTAACTAACCTAGCTAGTCTTCAGTGGCCTGCCGAGCTCGAGGCGGCTTTAAACGCTGAACTCAGTGCATCACAGAAGACCAAAGAAGTAGCCAGCTGTAATACACTAAAGCGTGCCTCCACTCAGGGTTACCACCAAGAATAAAAAAGGCAAAATAACAAAGTGGCAAGTTCTTACCTGCCCGGTGACTACCTAGTCAGGGTGCTCAAAACTAACATTTCAAATAAACACAGAGCAACAACCACAAAATAATTTAACAAAAGAGATGACTCACAAAAAAAAGGCCACAAGATACACACAAAAACTTACATTTACTTCACCTCATGGATGTTCTAATCCCGGACGAGCCCCCAATTGTTACGCCCCACCCTTAGGCGGCCCTATGGGGCGAACAAAACTCCAAATCTGACTCAAAAAAAGCAATCACACGAACACCTTTAAAACACTCAGATGCATGGGATTTATTAAAATTAAAAGAAACACACAAGACACACAGAAATCCCATGGGGGAGAGGCAGCAGGACCAGCAGTCCCCACACCAGAACCTCCCCCCCTTGCTACTTGCACAAGAGCTCTTAAATACCTCCTCCATGCCAGGTGCACTGCACCTCATTACCTGATGCAGCACACCTGGGCAGATCTACAAGGGAGGGAAGCAGAACAGAGCACATACAGCCGTAACAATAGCAGCTGGAAGGGGTTTGCTGATTATTTCGGCCTCGTTTCCTGTTCAAAGCAGAAATTTCCACCACAAAAAAGTGGCTCAGTCAGTTTCAAAAAGCCAGAGATGAATGTTTCCTTTGCGGAGTAAGATCCACTGAATGTAAATGTCAAAATATTAGGGATGTTTACTCTTTTCAGGAAGAACGTAGGTGAAGATCCAGGTTGAAGCAATTATATAGTATTGATTTCAGCTAAAAAAAAATACGACAAATCCAAATAAGGTGATGTTAATAAAAAAGAAGCAAAAGAAAAATATTCAGGTTTTGAGATAATTGAATTACTGAACAAAGGAGCCTGAACCTTTGTATATTCAGAGTAAATATAGACAGTCATAAAATACACAGAAAAAATGAATTACATTCTGTATTAATCTCATTGATAAAATGGAGGAGACACTGGGGTAGTCTCGGATTCATGACCACGCATGACACAGCGAGACATCTGTACTCAGTAATCATGTCAAACAGTGCAGCTCTCCGTTTCATCTGCATCGTATTACATAATGACAGAGGCGGGACCGTTATGCAATCTCTGTTACTGTGGGGCTAGCCTGGTTTTTAATTGGACACTGAATTAAGGACCATCCGGACCGTAAGTAGGCTCGACTCTGCAAAGAAAAGCAGAAGGAGATTGAATAATTCTTAAATCATATGAGGGGAATATGTAATATGTTGCCTGGGGGGGAGTTTCAGTCCCGAGGAATCAGGTACACCACCGTGAAGAATATGACAAAATACCATTTTAACTTTAGAGCTGAAATTACAGTTATCAGTCATCCCCTCAAAACTTCTAAGCTTTTTCTCTCCGTGTGTGCACAATAAGTTGGTTCAGACGAGACATGGGAGAAAAGCTTGTTTTCTCTGAGCAGATGCGTTCCCACTACTTTGATGTTATGAAGCAATAGGCTGACGAGAGCGCTGGACATCAAGGTCATGTTTGTTTTCTCGAAATTCTCCGCAACAAGGAAGCAGAGAATTTCTGATTTCTGATGGTGAGAGAGGATGCAAAACAAACAGTGAAAAACATATTGGAATGAGAAACAAGGAACACATCTGTCCCAGGGGCCAAGGTTTGAATATGGGAGGACAGAATTATGCCTTCCAATGTTTGAGAGAACTTGTTTGCATTATCTTCGGAGTGAAGTTATATTAAAGAATTCAGATGTGCCCTCCCAGAGGCCACATCTCCAAAATGACAAAAGTCTTGGCTCCTTTAGTTACTGCTGCTAGGTCAGACAAGCTTAACAGAAATAAACATGGCAATTCCAATTTCCACTTCAAGAAGCCGACACTAAGGACTCCAGTATGTGATGGAATAATATATATTTAGAATCTTAACTTTTATGAACAAGACAAAACGATACAAATTAAAGGTAAGTCATTCTGGTCTCAATGAAAAAGGGCAAAGCCAAACATTCTTTACATATAGAACCCGAGTATGACAAGACTTTCAGTCAACATAGCTCCTGCATTGCTGGGTATGTGTCCCTTTCCCCATCTAGGGATCAGTAATGTATTTAATACTGAACACAAACCATAGTTAGTCTCTCTTTACTGTTCAAAGTGACTTTGGGGTGGCATATAGCTTTATAGTGATGATATAAACAAAATAATGTTAGCCTTGATCTTTCCTGGCTAACAATAAATCATGTCATCTTAAAAATACGTCAGCAATCACCCAACCTACCTACTGTAAAACTTCAATTAAAGGCCTTGTCCCTATTAAATGCCCAGTCTCTTTTACTAGCCAGGCGTAGCTACACATTTTCGTCTTAATTAGAAGCTTGGTCTGGCTGCCAAGTTGTTCATATTTATAGAAATCCTTTGGATATATAAAACCCCAATTGTTGACGCCCCCCAAACAAATATAAATGTTTAATTTTTGTCAATATGGAGATGCTACACATCGTTAGCATGGTTGATATCATTTTACTGAAACTATAAGCACCAGAGAAGCCAGTAAATCATTCAGATTTACCAACTGATGATGGGGCCGGTTGGACCAATGTTGGGTCCAAACCTATGTGTCCTTGTCTAACACTGTTTTAGGATGTGCGTGATTGCTTGCAAATCCACACTTCTATACTTTATTATTTTGTCTAAGATGAATTTAATGGTGTATCTAACACTTTAAGTCCCCTGTTACTTTTGTTGGTGATTGTTCTTCTATATGCCATATTAGTTTGGGTCAAGATAAATATTTTGATTTAATTCTGTAAAAACGTAATTAAGGGTTTTTTTTTCATCATCAATGCATTGAATTCCTTTCACATGTTAGCTTACTTCTTATATGTGTACATATTCAATAAAAAGAATTATTTGATTTAGCATTTTGACATAGGCTGGGACACTTCCAGTTGCCTCTTAACCTTTTGAAACCTGAGCTAATTGGCTTAATTTCTTTAAAAGAAAATTTGTCTGACATTTCTTACCAAGTTGCTCATTGCCTTTTTCCACATGTTTTTGAAAGAAATCAGACCAATTTGCTCCATGTTCAAAGGTTTAAATACTTGTGAAAGGCGTCTGAAAGCAGCACAAGAAAAGTGATGTTGCTCCAGGTTTCAGAGGGTTAATTTAGGCTCTCATGTCTATTTTCCGAGTCTTGGTGGTGCTTGTTGTGGTTGGTGTTGGATGGTGGTGATGTGTGGCTGTGAGGAGACGAGTAGAGTATAGAGTACAGAGTATATCAACATATTTCTCCTCCACTGTTGTTGTTCAGCACTATGTGATGTTGGTCTTCATGGTATTTGTCCCTCCTCCACTGTAATTGAGTTGAGGAGGAAAAAGGAAAAAGTGACAGTGACGATCGCAGTGTTTTACACTGTGACTGAACATTTTTTAACTCTGCACTCAGAAAAAAAAAAGCCAAATGTGCTGTGCTCATTGCAAAATAGACACTAAGCACCTTGTCACGCTGCTGACATCCGTAGCTTAGTGTCAATGCATAGCGCTCCTGTTGCAATGAATTTAAAAAATATGCTGGCTCCAGGGAAAAACGCTTCGGCGGACACGCCCCCACATCCCCTTTAAAGCTCACCGATTTAAATGTTATAGTGTATCTCCAGCTTTACATGTGCTGGTAGACAGATTTTGTAACATTTGGATAGAGCCAGGCTGGCAGTTCCCCTGCTCCCAGCCTTTGTGCTAAGCTAAGCTAACCATCTCCGAGCTCCAGCTTTATCCTTGTGTCAGAGTTACGAGAGTGGAATCAATCTTCTCATCTAACTCTTGGCAAGAAGCATATTTCACGAAATGTCAAACTATTCCTCTAAAGCTCAGTCACATAAAGCTGCCGGAGTGTTCGACCCATTCTATTGCTCGTAGGGTTTCTCCACCTGCCGTATCTACCTGTCTGCATTCATCTTTACTTTGAACATGTGCCAATGTGTGTGCAATGCCTGCAAACCCTTCAAGTGTCTAAAATAATGAGTGAGCGTGTGTGTGAGAGAGACAGACAGAGAGACACACACACACATACAGAGACAAACAATGAAAGTGTGTGAATGTGTGTGGGCTCATCAAAGAACGGCAGCGGGTTGAATCAACTCAAGGGAGCCATGAAGAGCAGCATATATTCATCATTAGCTTCTCAGCTGGAACACACACACACACACACATGCAAATATACACACATTGCATGAAACGTCTGTCCCCCACCCTCCTGCCCACACTGTCATCAGTGAAACCTGCTCTGAGCAGTAATCCTCACGGACCCTATGCAGGCATGTTCAGTCAGTCAGCAGTCTACATCACTATGGCAATGGCCTAAATTCCTCCTCAGTGTGTGTATATGCATGCAGTATGCATACTGTTTGTGTGTGTGACTTAATAGTCTTGTCTTTGTGAGCATATGTCTACAGTGCCATGTAAGAAAGTGCATGTCTGTGTATACAGTAGTTTGCATTTGTAGGTTGTTTGGCAATGACTCTAAATGACCCATACTGGTGTTTGGCTGATCTGGTGCCACAGTTGGTAGGACAAAGATACACCAGCTTTAGGGTAAGATTGTACCCATGATGATAAGAAACCAAACTCTGCTGTTGTAAGAGATGGGGGACAGATGTCAAAATCTCCCAGACATCCATCCATCCATCGTCCTTTCAAGACTTTCGCTGCTCGTCTCTTCCCAGTTTGTGCAGCTCACATATTATTGGTTGCATTTGAGTCACAGAGCTAAGCATACTTTTCTCTAAAAAAGAAATACCCAGTGATTTGAAAACCCCAGGAGGTCGTTTAACAATACTTTCCTGACGACATTTCCAGAATCCTTGAATATTATTTTAACTGTGTGGATGAAAGAAAATTCAGTCTGCTGAACAATGAAAAAGATTTTCCCCAACTCTGCTTCATATCCATGTAGCTGGAAATGACTCATTCTTACAGCTAAAGAGAAGCTATCAATGCTTTATTTTGTGAGAAAATATACTATATTAGAACAGCAAATTCTGATTTATACTGTACAAACTCATCAACGTATACAATATATCATCTCAAGATACAAACTGTTTGGATTAAGAAGAGTCACAACTTTGGGAAAAAGGTTAAAATTATTTTGAAATGATTTTTCATGAGTATTTTTTTCATCCAGGTGGTTTAAGAGTTCTTTGAAGATTCTGAAAATGCCTTCAGAACATTTATAAGTGGCTGTTTTGCATTTCAGAAACACCGAGGCTCCAATTTAACGATCAATAGCACATGGCAAAAGTGCATTTATGGCGTGTCCTACCACTTTCGCTGGTTAAACTGCACATTAGAAAGAAGACGCGAGGGGAAAAGAGGTTGTATTTAGTCCCTTGATTAGTCATATGTGTGTTTTGGTTGTAACATGAATTCAACCAATCAAGGTTTTGGACTCTAACGGCTAATTTTAACATCCATGACAACTGTAGGGGGCTGAATTTTGAGATTACTCACAGTGTATTAACTTTTACAGTTATACATAACTAAGGGTGGAGGCACTTGAGTGACAGGCTTTCTGCGAGGCATTGCTACAGTCTGTGAGTCAGATCCACCCCTTGCTCCTCCACAGCTTCAACCTCTCATCCAAATATAGTCACTTCATGTTCTAAAAAATCATTATGGCACAGACCAAAATGCCAAACTCAAGGCTTGAAAACATGTTTACAAACCAGTGGTTGACGTCACGATCGCTACGTCTATCATTTTATATGGTCTTATGGCCTATGGTTGGCACATTTTACTACCTATCTTATTCTGGTACAGTGTCGCGGGGAAGGCGGGGGGGCTGGAGCCTATCCCAGCTGACATCGGGTGAGAGGCGGGATACATCCTGGACAGGTTGTACCCCGCAGACAGACTATCACAGGGCTGACACATAGAGACAGACAACCATTCACACTCACATTCACACCTACGGACAATTTAGAGTCACCAGTTCACCTGCATGTCTTTGGACTGTGGGAGGAAGCCGGAGCACCCAGAGAAAACCCACGCTGACATGTGGAGGACATGCAAACTCCATACGGAAGGTCCCCAGCCAGCCGGTGGATTCAAACCTGGAACCCTCTTGCTGTGAGGCGATAGTACTGCGCCATTCTGACTTTAGACCACGTTTTTGTTGGCCAATAGCTAAATCATATTCTGCTGCCTCAAAATAGTGATGCACCAACAATGCGTCTGATCGCATATTATTTTAAGACCTTCACACACATGGATGCACAGATGGGCGCAAATTCATTCACTACTTTCAAAAAGTGGGCGCTGGCTGTGAAAATGACAACTGCATCAGTCTGAAACGGGCAACAACAGTCGGCTACGCTGTGCACCATTTTGCAATGGGTGTAAGACCGGGCCCTGAGGCTCAGCTCCGTGATTAAGATGTTATACCACAAACTCAGGCTACACTTCTCGCAGCTTTACTACTGAATGCAAACAAAGGTCACTATAAGCATTTCAACAAGCCTCCATTACTGCTGTTTCTCCTATGAGCCAAGTCTCCCCACTGAGTATATACTCCATGTATTAACAGAGCGCATCGTCTTGTCTCGTTAAAAATACTACAAATCCCATGATCCCATCAAACGAACACAAGTAACGACAGCATCTATTTGACACTTAACAGCGAGGTTATCTGTGCATGTTAACAGCACGGATATTGATTCCAACTGCAAAGCATATTTACAATTCCAATATGAACTCCTCAGCAGTGAAAAAGCTACTTGTTGTCTAATTAATTTACCACAGAAACGTTTATTAAGTGCTCGGAAAGGTTGCACAGAGCTTGATCTAAAAGCTCTCTGGCAGAGAGCAGACTGAGGACGATTTCACACTGCGCTCAGCTTTTATCAGACTGAATACAGAGAGGCGTGTGTAGGATGACTATTATGTTAGAGGGGTATGCAGAGGTCAAAACAAAGTTGTTGAGAGACTGTTCCATTGAACCGAGGTAAACGTGCTGAGCTGATTAGCGGGCAAAACATGCAACTCAGCGCGTCTGACAGGCTAGAAAATAGAAGAATAATAACACTGGGTTTAACATTAGCATCCAAATACATAATTCGCCTGGAATTTCAAGTGTTTCAAAGATTACAATTAGAAATAAATCATCAGAAATGAACAGAAAAACCTTGTAACATCAAGATTCTTGTTAAACACTGCTACCATGAACAATTAAGAACGAATCAAGTAGCAATTTCTCCACACTGTCATATTTCAGCATAAGGAGACCCTCTTTTCCTACATATGGTGGCAGGCTCCTAATTCAGTCTTAAGTGGAGTGCTTCTGCTTTTTGATTGTAGCTAACATCTTTACCTCAGCACCTGAAACCCAGCGGCGAGGTGTGCAATTACCTTCTCTAAGTCTGGGGAGACATTAACTGACATTTAGACTGATTATATCCACAATTTGGCCATCATGACTAATTTTAAAGATCAGGCAAAGGCGGTGGTGGTTCGGGGGGGCGGGCATGCAGATAAATCAGAGGTGTGCGAGGCTTAAAGGAACACTTGACCCTCAAAATAAACATGTGTGTATGAATTACTCACCCTGTGTTACTTGACATTTGTGAAGAAAACTTTGGTTTTCGAGCATGCCTCAATGTTGAATGAATAATTTAAAACCAACAAACACTGCTGATGAATTGAAGTCATTGGGGTCCAAGTTTAACACCAGAGAAACTATATCAAAACATCTTGTTTTCAAACTCTCTTACAACTCGTGCGGTATAATCTAAGTCTTATTTATCTTGCCATACGCTCAGTACTTCCCAAACACATGCATTTTCACTAAAACCCATATTAAAAACATTTGTATGTACAAGTAGCACGCCTGGGGCAGGTGTGATTCTTCCCAATCCATGCATGAGACTGTTATAAGTTTCAGTTGGTGGCAATCTGTACCCTCACTGCTAAATGACACTAAATGCTGCACACTAGACCTTTAAAGCATCTTCTAATGCCACTACTGCATCATTAACACTGATTCTAACTACTGCACATTATAATGAGTTTGCCTACCAGATTACAAACATGTAGTGAATAAAGGAAAATTAGGCTTCTTGGGCATTTTAGCCCACACAGTCTGTAAATAGCTATTAATACAAATCATCATACGTGGGTGAAGCATTCCTTTAAGGGCTTTAATCGCTTGTTCTCCGAGCCAGTTTTGACCATAACAATTACTTGACGCATGATGGATTTTTATGACTCACAAAATGTGTTTCTCTACTAGAAGCTGGTCAGAGGCTCAATTAATCATAAGAGAAGAATAGTAAGAGTCGAGATACTTCACTTTCATGGCTGTTTTTGTTCACTACAAAATTCCCCTTCAAAACAAAAGCTGAATATTTGATAATCTACATATATTTGTTAGTAACAATATAAGCCAATTGAATAGGAAAATGATTTTATAATAAATCAGGCCACTCCGATTAATGATGCAACCTCAAAGTTAGAAGAAAAAGAAATCCAGGATAAAGGTTCTTTTGAAACTTAATTATTTTAAATTAAGGGCATTTTAGGATCTGAAAACCTTGACAAAATGACTTCCACCTTGTGGCAAGGAGATCTCCAGGGAAGCTTCAAACTACCTCCAATCCCCTTCAACATGTACCCCATTGTACAGGTCGGAGTCGCCAGCAAAGAGGCATTTTATAGGCAAAGCTCTGCCGTTTAACAACAAGGTTCACTTACGTTGTTTTAGACGGATACTTTGCCGATTTTCAACCAGCTTTGTATCATAACAATGATGGCAGTAGGTGTAAGAATTCTGGTAAACCTCCCTTTATCTCGCCAGTGCCCAGATCTCCCTGCTCCTTTAACGCATCATATGGTGGATTTTCCTTGGCTTTTGGGTTGTTGCTTGAACTACAGATTGTACTTTGTCTTTTTTTTTGCCTGCTGCAACTACAGACACAGAGAGTATAGACACGGATCAAGAGAGAGAACCCCAAACTCAGACCAAACTCTGATCAAATGTTGAAACTGGGCAGCGCTGATCAAATATAAACCAAGATTCTGTTTCTTTATTGCCTATGTCTCACCTAAAATGTTTCTAGAAACATTTGTTGGTGCACTGTTTGGCTGTTAATCGAGAATTTGTGAACAGGAAGTGGGCGCCACACTGTTTCCTGTATTGTGAAAACAGAGGATGAAAAAACAAAGCAATGCAGCGTTCTCTAATCCTCGCCCTAAAATGTTTTAGCTTACAGTTTAACTGAAATACAATAATGTTTGTTAGTAGCTGGTTGCCATCGCATTACGTCACCCAACAGCGGGAGCAATTATTCGTCCGGTGCTGCTAAGTAGATTGTGGGAGTTGTAGGTTTTTTAGCTTTTAAGCATAATGCAAATGCATAGCCCATTTCCTGTGTTTGCTCTGGTCCTGTGACACCAGTTTTAAAAGCATTTGCGTCTTTCTCTTGCAAAGACAGCCCAGTCCAGCCCAACACTTCTTGAAGAATTGTCTAGGATCGCGTGTCATTTTTCTTAATATGAATGCAGTGATTCCTGAGTCTTTAACTAATTCAATAGAAGAAGAGAACCAAATATTTTTATCTTGTGTAGTTTCAGGATTAATCTGATTCTTAAAACAAGCAAGGTCGTCTAAATTTGTTTTTAAAGATGTTGGGATATTAGTGTTACAACCATGGCATACACCGACTGGCTGACAAATATATTAAATATCTTAGACCTTCAGACAAGTGTAGTAATATAATGCAAACGGTGCTTGACAAGAACATTATGGTTAGAATTAATACAATTAAATCATCCTAAAATAAGATGTGGTTTACTTCTGTTTAACAGTTTGCAGTGTTCACTGTTGTAGCAGCAGAAGAAAGTGGGCCTTCTCCGGATTTGGCGGTTGCATCGGCATGTAAGCCCAGTCTCAACCTTTCGTGCTATCGGTGTTTGTTTCCCAAATCAAACTCATTATCAGATGTGTAAATCTTCAAATCCAACTACTTGTCAAATGTGTGTGTAGCTTTACAACAGTAGAATGAAAATGAATGAAAGAATAAAAGAAGCCTGTTCAGCCTTCTGTTCCTCAGGATTGAACATAACAGCGTTCTACCACCTGGGCTTGTTGCAAATCATCCTTTCCCATTACGGCTCTAAATAACAAGTGGCCGCTGCCTGGCTCCCTACGCTGCTAAAAGTAGCCAAATAAGATGTCTTGTTCCATCTGGGAGTTTATCGATCGCTGGTCCTTGAGAAAACATTTGATTTTTGCGCCAGGTGGTCCACATAGGTAATGTGCACTTTAATAATCTTTACGGCGGTGCTGATTACGGAGAAGGAATGAGTTTATGGTCTGCAAAAACCTCCGCAGACCAGCGCTGACATCACGTCTGTCTCCATGGCGATGAGGAAGAAAACGTAGGCTGCTGGTGTCTGGAAGCAGGCCGTGTGAGGAGAGGAAGAGAGACAGAGATGGAGAGAGACAGACAGAGAAAGAGAGTGTCGGAAATCCTCTAGGAGAGGCGTGAAGGAACACAGTGTCAGGAAGCGACCAGCTCTGAATACTAATATCTGAGGCTATGGATGGACAGGCGAGCACGTGCACGCACGCACAAACACACACGGCAGGCAGCGGCGTGCTCGCTGCCGCTGTGTCTCTTTCAGTTTTGTCAACAGTCAGTCGGTATCAAGTGAAAAATAGCCTTTGAGCACAAATGTCACAGGAGCCAACGGTGACATTAAAGCCTATTGGACTAAAGCTTTAGACTGCTCCCTCCACAGAGAGCCACCAGAGGAGTGAGGGAAGAGACGGACGGAGGGGCAGGGAAGGAGGAAAACAGACGATTATGATAACCTCTTGACACATGTTGCTATATATCACTTTCACACCTCTAAAAACGCTTAAAAAGAGGCTGTGGTCATTTTTTTTCAGCCTCAAAACTCTTTCAAATGTTCTTATTTTCAATCTGAATCAGAAAACCTTTCTGACATTAAAAACAAAGCCTACAAGTTTGTGTTTGTGTACATGAACACACCACTATTCACAATCTTTTTTCCTTTGATGAAAGATGATTCATCTTTGCAGAGAAGTTCATTCAGTTTTCAAGGGCCTCTCCTTTAAAGTCCAATTCAATAATTCTGGGAAACAGCGACCCTGGCCCTGCAAATATGCCCTCGTGATGATGATGTGTTTTGTGTTGTGTGTGGGTTGGAGTTGAACGGATAAAGGACACGGCATGTGAGAGCTGTTACGGCACATTCAAGGAAGCAACAACAGAAGATAGACATCTCTCCGAGTAACACACGAGTAACTATTTCCCAGAGAGCAAGCTGACAACATTACTCACTTAGCGCAATCTTTACGTATGCTGATGACGCCAACATTCATGAGCATAAAATAAAACTTACTGTTTTCTTTCTTTCAGTTATGAATGTCAACAGTATCGCATCTGTTCGCCTCTGATATATCTTTGCATTTAATCTAAACCGGAGATGCAGATGACCGGCCGCCTCAAAAAGTCACGACGCACAAACAAACAGCTGATATAAAGCCATATCTCATACTTATTTTTCTTTTTAAAGGTCACCAATTACACACAAGGAGCAGAACGCCATCTCAGCATGAAATTGTGGACTACAGCTAACCCAATGTGGCAATGGCCAACCATTTCCTGTGTGAGCAGTAGGTTTAGAACGCCATTATTAGCCCATTAAATGGCTGTTATCTGTTGTTATCGGTTATAGGTTAAAATAAGTACGTTTGTTAGGTAACGTAACACCTAACGTGAATGTGAACTTTGCTAAATGGTAGATGTAGTTGCACTTCTACAGTGACTCTCTAGTCTTCTGACCACTCAAAGCTCTTCTAGACTAGCTGTCATATTTAACCCCTCACACGTTTATACACAGGTGGCCGAGGCGACCATACAAGGTGCCACCTGCTACTCAGTTTAAACATTCCCACGCACTCACTGACATGCAACATGGGGTTCAGTATCTTGCCCGAGGATACTTACAGACGGGAGGAGCTGGGGATCAAACTGCTGTTCTTCTAATTAGTGGATGATCCGCTCTACTTCATACAACGTTCAGTCCTCAGACCTTCATCAGGTAAAAGGTCCTAGGACCAAAGTGTTGTATGAGGTCGACTGAAAGGTGTTTCTAAAAAAGTTTTAGGGCAAGTTAAAGTACTGTGTGCTGGAATTCTTTCCTCTCTTTCCTATGGATATTTTCTCCTCATCTGTCTACAACAAACTGAAGGTGTGCACGAGTCTTCACAGTCAAGGTTTGACAAGTTAGAGGCAATGTTTAAGTCGAGCCTGATGTTGCATTACAAAGCTTAAGTACTGGATTGGGACTCTGTATCAGCAGATACCCAAAGCATCTCCAGGTTCTGTTGGCCTTTTATTATTCTTGATACAGTTGGTCCCAACCAGACCCAAACAGAATCTGTAAGTCTTTTTGTTGTTTTCAGCAGCGATCCAAAATGCAAATCTGCTGAATTCTGTGGCTCATGATATGATGGACAATATTAATTTATGATAACAATTGTTTTTGAACAAAAATAAGCCTACACAATACATTAAAGCTTAAAATTACCTCAAGCAAGCCAAAGGAAGTACTTTGTAGATTTAATAGAAACTTTTAATCATGAACTTTATTTAATCATCAATACTAAAATGAAATAATTAAATATTTGGCAGAATTAATTAACAAAATGTGGGATACACGGCTACTAAATTGGAAGGTTTAATAAGGAGCAGAGAGAACAAAAATGAATTTGCCCCTCTATTAACAGTAATCTTATTTTTGACATGTCTTCTCACTACACCACTAACTAACAAGTTTCACAAGCATTTTAGGTATATAAATTCCTAAAATCTGCAGAGTTCTGTGGGTGCAGATTCTGAAAGTCTGCAATATTTGCGGGGGCTTGCAACATTTCAAAAGTCCCACGATTTTTCTGCGTATGCAACATCATTTGAAACGTCATCAGATATTTTTTGGAGGCAGTAGTTTAAAAAAAAAAAAATAAAAAATTTCTCCTGACTTACAATTTTTGTCATTTGCCGCAATTTCCCTGCAAAAATTGACATAAAAATTCCGCAATTTTTACCTCAATTTTTGAAAAAAATGGCTGCAAATTCAAGTGTTTTTTTTTTGCCGTGAGATCCTGGACGGACTGAATTTGACTGGACATGAATGCTGATATAGAGTGCAACAGCACTGGAACTTTTATCGATGCACGTATTATGAATGGTCATCAGAAGAGGACGAAGAGAAGTAAAGAAGCCTGGACATTTAACTGCAAACCTCCAGGTGTGCTCTTATGACATCAGTTGATGTCACGAAAGCACCAAAGCGACTGTCATCAGACTCTTATTTCACTGGTCGCACAATAAATGGAAACATCCAGATGGATATTTACGAGTCAAAGTAGCTGGTCTGTGGTAATGTGTAGACCTAGCTTACACAAAGTACAAGGCTAGCGTGCAGGGATGTTTATGTGTTGCTTGGCAACAGTCCAGTCCCAGTCCAGCTGCTGAACTACTTGTGTTGGTCGACCCAAATAAATCATTAAATAAATCCTAATCTGTCGTCGCTTTTATTGTTAACTTAAATGGCACTAGCAGAATTGTTGTGTAAAAACAACATCACACTCAAGGTCGTGCTTTGTTTTTCTGCATGTATCCAAACTCTTCATCATTTCTTCCTCATGTGCAGTCACAGCTGATTGGTTTTGTCTCAGTGGTGATGAGGGGGTTTGTTTCCTCTCTATAAAGAGCACCATGCCTTTCTTGTGCTTGTAATCTAAGTGGGAGTGTGTATGTGGATGGTGGGAGCTTCACACAGCAGCTCTATCCCACAGGAAGATAATCGTAACAGTGCACATTCATGAAGCAGCACAGAGGTGAGTGTTTCTCAGAATTACAGAAGGGACGTGTAATAAGAGCGCTGCTCTACAGGATTAAGGTCTGGGCCATTCCAGGATACTGATCTTCCTTTTGTCAGTCATTTCCGCCTGGATTTGGCTGTGCATCTTGGCAGCTGTTAAGAAACAAGGATTTAATGACAGAGATTGGGCTGGCGATACAGTGAGAGATTTATGTTTGGACACTGAATTCAACCTGAATCGCTCCACACAAGAACAGTGACACATGCTGCGAGGCGAAAAGAAAAAGAAAAACGAGGCCAACCAGTCAGGCTTTTGGCTTAAGCTTCCGGAAGAGTCGTGAGGAATCCCGCGCGATGTGATCTTCTTGTGTATTTCTCAACAGCATTGACCTATTTGTTTAGTTAAGTCACCAATCTAAATATAGGCGTTTGGTGGGGGTAGAAAGAGACAGGGAGGAGAGAAGAAGAAGAATTATCAAAGCACTTTCTGGTTGGGCTCAGTTTGAATTAAATCCACTTTTTTTTTGCGGGGGTAAAAAAAAGGAAAGAGGCGGAGAAGGAGAGAGACAAGGAGAAAGCAAGACAAAGGAATAAAGGAACATAATTAGCTGAGACAGATGAAGCCCAGGAAGCAAAGCAAACAGAAAACGGTGGCCTGCTTGGTGTCACGTACTATTTGACTGCAGCACATTTCCCCTGCTTTTTACCTGCACTCTCACTCTCTTCTTTTTTGCTCCAAATATCTAACAGTCTCTGAAGTACGGAGCATTATGTTTCCATTTCTGGGAGGGAGCGTTGAATTCAGTAGATGGAGGCTGTATTGTGCCTGTTTACCGCACCAAACCCTTTGGTTGGTTCATCAAAGTGTCCTCTGCATGCTGTCTCTTCTTGTTCACTTCTAGAAGCGTTGAGGTATTGATTCTGCTGCTTTGTTAGCCTTTCTTTATAAAGCAACACCTCCTTCACTACACAGTTGTTGCACTTTAGGCAGCTTTATACATTTTGCTATGTATGTATTTTCATGTGTGGGCGCTTGGATGGTCCGTGCATGCGTATAGATAGAAGTACATATTTTCTGCTGTGAGACCTCTTGTACATGTGTGCGCATCTTCTATCAGTGTTGTTCCTTCCCAGGCACAATGCTTGTCCACCTAATCCAGTCCCAGTGCTCTAATTGGCTAACTGCAGCCATTTTCTCTGCTCCGGGGAGCGTGGAGATTAGGGGGAGTGTGTGCTCTGAGCTGCCCGGCGCCTAAATGAGTCACGGTGTGGGTACAACATCTCTCGGAGGGATAGATGGAGCACGCCCACACACACAAAATCAGACCGGAGAAATGTTTCTCCAGACTCGCCGCTAAGACCGCTGTGCCAGAATCGACATGTAAAACTGAAACAGGTGTAGTTTTTTGATGTTTCTGCTGCCTGATGTCACACGCTGAAACTCTCCCATCGACCTCTGCAAATCTGTCCGCTCTGAGTATCTGAGGCCATAGTTGCACTCGCTCACCTGGGCTTACCTGACTCCTCGCTGAGAGGCGTCGTGCCCTCATGTAAGCATCAATAATGAATTTAGCCTGCAGCTAAACACCTTGTTACGCTGTTCACAGTGCTCATGGCTCAGCCATGAACCTCCACACACTACCACTGTGTTGTTCTGCTGTAGGCTCCTGATTCACTATTCAAGATGTGGATTAAATCACAAAGACCTGCTCCTGCTTGAAATGGAGGGTATAAAAAAATCTATTTTTTACCTTTAAATTGATTTATTACAGATTGATTTAACCATTTATTTAACAGTAAAAATGTACTACTGTGCAGCTTCATGGTGCAATTAGTGCTGCACCAGTGCGGACACTAACCCCAATGCACAAATTGGCTATCAGCCAGCCAACATGGTTATTAAGCTAAGCTAAAAAATAATGCTGGTGTATGAACATCTCCACAATCAATTAGTCAGCTAACAGAAAATTATTCTGCATCAATTACAATAGTCGATTGATATATTAAATCTTTAAAAATCCCAAACATTTTCTGCTTCCACCTTTATCAGTGTGAGGATTTCCTGCTTTTATATCACTGTAAACCGTAGACTGTAAGAAATAATTGGACATAGCCACGTAGACGTCACACATTGGTTTGTGGACTCCCATTCTGAAGCCTCAAGTTGGGCATGTTGGTTGTCGCCTTCGTGTTTTTGGAGCCAGAGGTGACCTTACTTGGATGAGAAGGTGCAGTTGTGGAGGAGTGAGGGGTAGATCTGATTAAGAACCTGGGGACACCACAATGGTAGCGACTTGTTAATCGCAAGGTAGCCCTTCCCTAAAGTATACCACGCTTTATCGTCTATTTTACTCTGAATGGGACCATAACTTACAAAATAGACATCACAGAGTCGTGAAGTAGATTTGAAACAAGTGACTGAGACCATTAACTTATTAGGAAAATGTTTACTGTGGTAATAAATCAAGTCAGAAGTAGGACCTCTATATATGCAACCAATGGAGTCACCCCCTGCTGGCCATTAGAAAGAATGCAGGTTTAAGGCATTTCAGCATTGGCTTCATTTTTGAGACCTGGAGAGAACCTGTTGTTGTACACAGAATATCTTACAGACATGGAACTGTGTGTTGAGGAAATTTTTCACTACCGATTGTCCTTGATCTGCTGCGGTCTGGACTGTGCCTCATTTGTGTTTTGTTTAGTTTATTTGCACATACATGCATAGAAAATATAGAGAAAAGAAATTACAAGTTAAAACATTGTGCAGGGGAGGTTAGAAACCAAAATTGGCTTATGAAGATTCCTCCCCTATCAAATAACAATCACACAAAAAGAAAAAGATAAAAGTGAAAACTGCATAATTGAAGTTCCAGAGTAAGAAGTAGTACAAAATTGTTAAAGATGTACAATTTACAAAAAAAAAAAAAGAAACCCACAATCAAATTACAAATGAATCAACAAAGTGCTTAGAGTCCTTTTCAGATGTTTTTTGAATAATGATAACGTAGATAATGACTGTAGACATGGAAGAAGATTATTCCAAAGAGATGGTCCTCTTTATTTCTCATTTGTTTGCTGCATTGAACAAAAACAAATACATATATGTTAAAATGAAATTTACTTTGTCACCAGGAGGACTAAATGTTATGACTGTCTGAGTGATTAAATGTTGGGGATCCAGCCAGACAGCCATCCAGAAAGTGATACATAGTATGAAGTTCGTAGATCACCATAAATTGTACCCTTTTCCCACCAGAATTAGCGTATATATATATATATATATGTATGCTAATTCTGGTGGGAAAAGGGTACAATTTATGGTATATATATATATCTATATATGTATACATATATCTATATATATATATATATAGATATATATATATATATATATATATATGCAGGTTACTTTACCCTGTGACAACTCACTAAAAACGAGCAAGAGCCTTCTTTTCCATTGCTAATAGCCTCTACGCACAGCGTCTTGACAAACGTTTGATTTTGACAGGAGGTCGGCACCTCCGTTTCCGTTGGGACTCTACCGGTAGAAAAAATGGCTTTGCCCATATTCACCTGACGTTTACAGGCTCTTCAACGGCTCACTGTAAGCGACGTTCACCGCATCATTGAAGCGAGTGCAGCTGCCCCGACGTCCAAGAGGAAAAAGGGATTTAAATTTTACATTTCCTCATTTATTCACAACTATGAGGCTAAGTAGCTACGCTATATAATGCTGTTTCTGATGTTAGCATCTTAGCCGATTTTAGCTCCCCTCCCCCTAACAACAACAACATTACCGAACTGTCTATGTTGTACTAACTGACACCAAAATCCGTCTTCCTTTATCGGCCGTCACAATTTCGTGGGTTTCAAAATGCTAGCTGCAAACCTTGACACAGAACCCTGTCCTCCTCACTCAGTGTAGCCACTTAGCTCGAAGGCTAGCATTTTTGGGGAAAGAGTGAAACTCAGTACACTACACTCGGGCTGAGGCCGAGCAAAGTGACACACAGCAGTGCTCCTTAGAGCCAGCCACTCTTTTGAGAAATGTAAAACTACCATGTACATTATACTTGTTATGTCCACCTGAGGCACTCATGTTCAGTACGATAATAACAGCCAGACCCTTGCTATGTAACTAGGAGACAGACCGGAAACAGCGGTGCAGACTTTGGAACAAAACTGAAGTTCGTTACTCCGCTTGTGCGCGTAGACCATAGACAAGTATACTTTTCTGAACTTGCTGGAAAACAGCGTTAGTAAACAGTAGAAAGCAGCAAGGCGGCTAATGAGAATGTTTCTGCTGTTACTTCTCTTTTTTATCTGTTACTTATTCAGTCTGTCTTTCAAACTCGATGCAGACTACTTTGGAAAAATGAACGGACTTGCACTTGTATAGTGCTTTTCTAGTCGTTTGACTGCTCAAAGCACTTTCATACTACTTGTCACATTAACCCATTCACACATAGATACATACTGTGTCAGGTGCTATTACATTCATACACAATAACACACCAAAGACACAACCACTGCGAGCAATTTAAGGTTCAGTATCTTGCCTAAGGATCGAGGATCGGGGATCGAGCCACCAACCTTCAGAGTAGAGGATGACCCACTCTATCTCCTCAGCCACAGCCGCAGTGTTCGAGTGTTGCTTGGATGGAGATGAACAGAATTTATGTTCGAGATGACGTAAAGTAACAGAAGTTACCAACAGTCTCACCAGAAAAGAGGCAAACATCAGTGTGTCCACCCTGGTGTGATGTTTCCATCACTGCCTATCAAAGCTAGAGTCGATAAATACCCATGACTGCAGACTAAATTGTCCAGGAAATGAATGCTGACTGTAACCTTTCCCATTAAAAACAAATGCCAAATGTAAGTAGGCGTTAGTGGGTTTTTTTGTCCAGTGGGAAAGGGGCTTTTGTGTATGAGCGTCCCCATTTATAGTTAAAAAGAAATGATAATGTGTGGGTAATAGTCTCATGAAGAATGACCCCAATCACTTCAGCACAGTGAAATATACAGATGCTGAATAGAGAGAGAAAAAGGAGCTCTGATGTTGGAGGAGTCCTCCGTTTCAATCAGTGGTGTAAGTTTAGTTTTAAGAATCGGGAGAAGAAAAATAGAATCGATGCATCCCTGGTTACAATGCCAGATTTTCAAAGTGAGAAGATGCAGAGTTTGTTGCAGGTGACACACAAAAATGATCACACACTGAGTAGTTTCCATTTCATGTTTGTCATTTTCTGTATCATCAATATTGGAGTAGGCAGTGCAGGCAGCTTTGGATGTCGGTTGACAGGCACATGACTGTTGGCAGAGCTTCTGCGGCTTGGCAGGAGAACAGGCCGCATATCACGTCTCTGTATCAGGGTACGGCGCTCTCACTGGCACAAACATGCATCAGAAACCAAGCACAGGCTTGACCAACACGTCTGCACAACCCACATAAACTCACACAGACAGGTAACACGCCGCTAGAGGTCTCTCTGTATGAGCGAGGCGTCGCACTGTCGAGAGCTCATTTCTCTCAAGCAGACCCCAGGGAGAGGATAGAGGAGAGAAGATGTGAGGACAGGGCCACTCTCTGCTGTCCTTGTTTCTCTGTCGGAGAGCTTCTGAACGTGAGCTGAGCATCTAATGCCCACCAGACCAAGACTACTTTTAAGGTTTCTGTCTCGAGTCAAACAGCTCGGTGGAAAACAGCCAGAAGGCGCTTACTGATCATTTGAGCCTTCCTGTTCAAAGGAAACCTCTCCGCCGCGACAAAAGGCGAGCAGCTCTGCTCCAGAATCACCAAAAAATGTTCTTTTCATTCACAAAGCATCTTTTCTCAATTAGGAGATGGTGTATTGTGGAGCAGTGAGGGAAGTACGAGTGAATCTGCTCCAGTTTGAGAAGGAAAGGATCCATTTACATGTGTAAGTATCTACCAGGAGAGGTTCAAGCTATAATCCCATTAATCAGCATAATTGGCTCATAATTGGCTCTCATCAAGTCCCTACAGATGCCATCACTCAAGCCTCCATATTATTGCCAGGCATCTTAAACACTGGCTCACTGTCCCTGCAGAGAGAGGATGCAGGTTTGGTCTAATCTCTGCTGCTACAGCACAGAAACAGGCCTGTCTTTCTGTCTGTCTGTTTTCTGTCTGTCTGTGGGGGTGCACATGCAACATAATTGCGTACTCTATGTCATGCTATTATCCAGTAAACAGGCCACGAGTAAATAACCTGCTGAGACGACTGCTCGCTGCAAACATCTGCCCACGTATCCAAAAATAAGACCAAACACCAGCGCTGACACAATGCAATCACTTTCTTACTGAATGTGTGTGTACGAGTGTGAGCGCGCGCGCGTGTGTGTGTGTGTGTGTGAGAGTGTACCTGTGTGTTCAGATATGTGTTAGCAGGTGGACCAGTGTGACATAAGACTGTAATGAAACCAGACACGTACACCTCACTCCGCTGACAGATGTGTGTTGCCTCGGGGAATTGGCCTTTCTGTTTCCGAGCACTAACATGGCCGCTGGAGCAGACATGTTGGCCACTTAACACCACTGCAGGGGCTCTATAGCAGTCATCTCGATCCAGTATCACATCCAATCATAAGAAGAGAATTTTGGTAAATATCTTGTAAAATATTGGGCTTTAAACATTTCTAAGCAGCTAAAGTTATAAATAAGTAAAGCTCAAGAATTCAGATGAGATTTGTTACCATGTTTTTGGCTGAGAAGGAAGACACCAACAGTTTTGAAGAGTAGTCTAACGAATGTTCGGCATACGATATGTGATGCTGATTAAATATGTATCTAACATGTTGGAACACTAAGTGTAGAACTGGCCTATTCAATTGCCGATACCTCCGAGTGGCCCGGCATACACAAATCTGGTGAGCTATACCGGTATAAACTTCAGATAGAGTCTGGAAGTAAACAACTAGTGATCAATCTCACTACCTCTCATCTCTTTTGAGTTACACAAGTGCAGTAGCGACGAGGCAGGATGTACGGATCGGCATGTTTTCTCAGGTGACAAAGTTCCAAACATGCTTAGCAGCTCTTCAAAACATCTAGCCTGTAGCCAATGGGGCAAAAAACATCCTGTGTCTCTTACTAAATACTTTTCCTTGACCTTCATGGAAACCATCATGAGCTGAGGTATGTGTGTGTTGGTGGAAGAAAGAGAGGGGAGGGAGACATTGAAAGAGAGAAAGATAGAGTGTTATTGGTTATTGTTATTGCCACTTGTTCCGGCTCTGTGCATTGATAGCTCTTTTTTGTTCTGTTTCTGCACTCTGTGATGTGCCTGGGTCAGATATGTAAACAAAAATACTTTATTTTGAATGAGAAACATTGCCATTTTTATGAGGTCTACATTCATTTGCATTTGTTTAAAATCTGTCATTACTGATGCTAAGAAAAAAAAAAGTAAAGTTTAAAATAGGCTGCTGAAAATGTGTGGCCCATCTACGTCCCCTGGTTTTGAAATATGCACTAATTGAATTTGTAATTGAATATCCCTGGTGAAGGAGTTCACTGACATTTACATATCTCAGTTTTGTGAGAGCTACTTGCTCCAAATACTGAAGGTCCTGATCTAGGACTGTTAGGGTGCTTTCAGACCTAGAGTTGTCTTGCTTTGGTCTGAATCAGGGACTCATTTTGTTACAAAGTTGTATAATTACCTAGAGTTGGTTCATGTTCTCACGGCAGCATTTACAAGCGGACCAGATCAAATGCCTTGTGTGAGAAAGCTGCTCTTGATTGGTCAGAATTTCCATGTGGGAAAAATCCAGGAAGTAAAGAAAACGTTGAAGAAGAGTACACTTGCAAGATAAATGTGACACTTTCTAATGTCACAATGGAGGGACAACTACGCAGGTTGATTTTAGCGCTGCTCATCGTGGACTATATTGCTGTCATTGTTCATTTGAGTCAAAGCATACAGTTTGAAAACGAGGCGTAGCTCCAATTAGAACACATCGGATCAAGGTTGGAAGACCACAAACGAACCACACCAGAATTTGTTTGTAACCAGACCAAGACCACCTCTCCAAGAAGGCTGAAAGTCCTGTGCCCACCAAGTCCGTACTTCCCATTTACCTTTTTAAAATCTATCATCCGATGACAAAGTGTTACGCACAAAGACCTTGTAGACTGAGTCTGATGTGTTGTTTTTTCTATTGGTTGCAAAATGTACAATATGAAACAAAATGGAGTATTTCAGGATGTCAGAGGTCTGGTCTGATGCGCTACCTGCAATACTGGAATCACACGAAAAAGATCACCAATGTCCATGATCTAACTAATCCTGAGCAGTGGTTTGCAGTGCGATCTATTCTATATTTCTGAAGCTCTTAAATGATTTAGGCTGTGGAAGTACTCTTTACAAATACATCATTATTGATTGTTTTACATGAAGGTTTGTTTTGTACAAGAAGAACAAAGCACTGTACAATGTTTTGACCACATTGACAAGTAAGGGGTAGAAAGAGACAAAGATCCCTCTGAGCAACAGGTCAATAAGATTAAAGAGATGGCCGCCACTGGTAAAAGAACACAGAAGCTTAGTGTCAAAATGTGTGCAGCTTTTAGTAAGAACAGGCTCCTGTTTCTGTGTCAAATGCACAATTATGCCTGTAACAAGCTGGAGTGAACAGGCATAATTGTGTTGCTTTTGCAAAAGCTGAACTTCAGACTTCACAATAAAGATAGAAGGTTAGTCGAGGGTTAGCACTATTGGAACTGGAGCAGAGAATATCAGCTGAATATAATATGAACTGACAAAACACATTTTAAACCCATTCAATCTGACCACTGAATAGACTGAAGAGGGCCCAAAGAAAAAGCCCAATTGCAACATTGTGGTTCAATAATGATCGAGGACTGCCTACACTTTTCTGGAATGGAAAACAAATTCTGAAAGATATTTTAGGAAAAAACATAGCTCCACCAGTATCCGTTGCTCTCTTTCAACACTGTGGGGACATCAACTAATTCAACTTCTTCTTTTGGGGCCAAAACTATTTCTAATGTTAACAATACATTTGGTCTCTGAACAACAGAGTTTTTATCAAAGTTAAAATTGCCGTTATTGAAGGAAGGGGTCCGATTTGGGAACCTCAGAATTGCATCTCTGCTTTTTGCAGACGATGTGGTTCTGTTGGCTTCATCACATCGTGACCTCCAGCACGCACTCAGGCGGTTTGCAGCCGAGTGTGAAGTGGTCGGGATGAGAGTCAGCACCTCCAAATCTGAGGCAAATCTGAAAACATGTGGATTGCCCCCTCTGGGCTGGGAGAGAGTTACTGCCTCAAGCGAGAGACTTCAAGTATCTCAGCGTCTTTTTCATGAATGAGGGTAGAATGGAGCGTGAGTTGGATCGGCGGTTTGGTGCAGCGTCTGAGGGGGCAGTGCTGGACAGTTGTGGTGAAGAGGGAGCTGAGCCAGAGGGCAATGTTTTCGATTTACTGGTCCATCTACATCCCAACCCTCACCTATGGTCATGAGCTCTGGGTAGTGACCAAAAGGATGAGATCCCATATACAAGCAGCCGAAATGAATGTCCTCCGTAGAGTGTCTGGACTCAGCTTTAGAGATACGGTAAGGAGCTCGGACATCAAGAGGGAGCTCGGAGTAGAGCTGATGCTCCTTCACATTGAAAGTGGATGTAAATGGATGGATGGATAAAATTGCCATCACTAAAGGAAAGAAGGAAACATCAATGTAACAGGTGATTCCAAACTTTTGAATGGTAGTGTATGTACTGCAAATAGAGACAGAAGATTTGATAAGTGATTTGTTAGTCCCAGAGATCGGTGAATCCAGATCCAAAACAAACACAGCTATCAGAACTCAACAATTTAATTCAGCCCTGTCTGCTCCCGGCCAACCATTCACTTCACAGCCTTGCCTCAAAACTACGAGTGTGTGTCTCTGCTGCACATCCGTGTGCATGTCTGTGGGTGAGCGTACTGTATGTTTGTCTGGGGGAGGTGAGCTGCTCATGTCAAACAAAAGGAAACATGCACTTGCTCTTTGTTGATCAGTATTACAATCTAACCTTGAGCAACCGGAGCATCTTCCGGTGCAGTGGAGCGCATTGCAAAACAAAAGCAAACAACTATTGAGGAGATGAGAGAGGAGGAGGAAGTAAGGGAGGGAGGTAAGGGAGAGCTGAGCCAAATAAACTGTCATGCAATTTCTCTTCAGTAAACTGATAGGTAGGGGTGGAAAATTAGAAGACAGCCTCAAGTTTTCTGTGGTGGGAGAACGTGGAGTTTATCAAACAACTGGTAAAGAAAAAAAAAATGACACTGCAAAATTTCTCTTGTGTGCGGAGGAATCAAACAAGTGCTGGCGTGCAGTTTGTGGAATGGGGTGATACATTAAAATTCAACAACTGCCTGTTTTCCCATTTAATATTGTACAGTGGAAAGATTCTGGGGCACGGCAGGATTACAGTGAAACACAGCGGAGCTGAGAAAGACAAGATAAACAGAAGCACTACTGAGAGATAATTTGCCGTACACGGTGACAAAAGATGATCCTTCAGCTTCTGCTGCTCATTTGGTGCTCAGTGTTCGATTCACTGCTGGCAGAGGTGGATTGTAATCTACAAAAAAACTATGAGATATTTGCGGTCTTGAGCATCATATTAGTGTGGCAACATGACTCCAGGCATTTGGATTTACCACTGTACCTGCTGGTACACCTGAGAAATGAACCTCTAATCAGAACATCTTTGGTTTGTACCAACCAAATCTTCTGTGAGGAAGACACTGAAACAGTAGAGTACATGCTTATGTGCTATAAGTCACTCTGCAGCAGCTTCAGGATATAAATATCATGCACACTAAAATTTAACCCTATAAAAACTACTCAACAGAATACAATGCTTCAAATATGGATGCTGCTGCAAAGAAGCTTCTAGAAATGTGGATGTTTCACACACATCTTCAACCCTGCAGCAGAGATCTGTACAATCAGCACAGTTTCAAGGTGGGAACCAAAAATTTGTGTCACTAATTTAGTATGTGACAGAATGTGTCCATTTCTCTTCCTGAAAAATAAGACAATTGTGTAAAAGTTTGTCATGACTAGCATATAAATTCTTGAGTTATGGCCAAAAACATACACAACACGTTTTGTGAGGTCATAGTGACCTTGAACTTTGACCACCAAAATCTAATCAGTGCGTCCAAGTGGACGTTTGAGCCAAATGTTATGAAATTTCTCAAGGCATTCCTAAGATACTGCATTCCTGAGAATGAGACAGATGTGAGGTCAGAGTGACACTGACATTGACCTTCAAAACCAAATAAGTTTATTCTTGTGTCCAAGTGGACGTTTGTGCCAAATTTGAACAAGGTCCCTCTAGGCATTCTTAAGATAGCATGTTCAGAAGAATGACACGGATGGACATACAACCTGAAAACATAATGTTTCCAGCCGGCGCAAAGGTATAATTATCCCAAGTGCTCCGGTCCATGTCTGACCTGCTACCCTGAAGAGTTACCTCAAGAAGACACAAAGACTTCTGTACACCCTTAACATAAAAGCAAAAGCACTCATAAGGTTAGACTAAAGAGGTCAAGAGGAGCAACCAACCAAGTGCTGTTGACCTCTGATTGTCAGAATTTGCCACCTAACTCTAATACTTCAATGATTCCTTTTAAAAGAGTGCTTCAATGAAATAATATTGCACTTTCGTAAAGGCAAGGAACTTGCAGGACAGATTGTAAAAACAAAGGTCAGAAATGATGAAGCAGAAGCTGAGATATACTGAAAGTTCGTACTGTGGGTGAAGCTACAAAAACCTTGGATCCTTCACTTCCCATAATGCAACCTGACGAAAGGCAACATTACTGACATGATGTTGCTTCAGTGAATATCATCAGCCTCCTTCATCAAAATCTGTTTTATCTTATTAGATAAAGTTTTCAGTCTGTTCATCTCACCTCAGCCATTTTTTTGCAGTGTTTGTACCTAGTCGACTGAAAAGCAATTGATTATATTATTCTAGTAGGCTACCTTAAGTTTAATTCGTATTTGTAATGTTAATAACTTATACAGTGAAAAAAAAAAACGATACTTGGCACTGTGTGACGATACAATATTGGCACACAAAAATATTGCCATACTATGCTATATCAATGGAGTGGCGCTCCGTGTGACTTTGACATATAAAATGGTTGAAATAACCCTTTATTTCAAAATAAAAGACGGAGAACAAACAAAGAGACCCTTTCTGACAGTGACTCAAAGTAAATATCGTATCTATGATCCCTTCAGAGCCAGACTCCATTAACAAAAACAGTATTTAACCTCTCTGAACATGGGAGCTGCTGGTCTACTGCTGCCTCAATCCGTTTTTTGTTGTTGTCTGTTCCTTTTTGGAAAAGGCTGTCTGTTTTGGAAGTACTGAGCATACAACTGGATAAATGAGACTTGGATTTACTGCATGACTTGTGTGAGAGTTTGTTTAACAGATGTTCTGATTTAGTAAATGCCTATGACTTCAATTCATCAAGAACTCTTACTGTTTTTAGATTCTTCACTCACCATGAAGGCATCAAGAAAAGCAACGTTTTAGGGTGAGTAATTGATATACAAATGGTAATTTGGGGCGTGAAATATCCCTTTATAAAACTTTCAGTTTCCGCTGACACTTCTGCCTAAAAGCACTCCAAAATTCAGTGCTACAGTATATACTGTACATAATGCCTTACTTCAAAAATGCTTCATGGTTGGTCAACCTGCAGTATCTGAAATAGCACTTCAACCTGTGAGGAAGATAGAGCACTGTATGTCTTTAATCTTTTCTGAAGATAAGATGAAACTTTAATCACCCCTGTGGGCCAAGTACAACAAAAACTGAATTTAGTGGATAATTAAACAAATAGAAAGAACCAGATAACATTAAAGAGTGATCAAACTGATTGAAAATATGTACTATCTGTTAGGGGCGGGAATCACCAGAGACTCCACGATACTATCACAGCACTATTTTTCCAACCTGGACCCTATAAAGAGCTGATGTGTATTTTTTGTATCTTTTGCTGGCCTAGTTGTTGTTGTGACCACCTCCTGCCCAAGTCTTGTTCTGAAATCTCACAAGAGGTGACTTGTTGCAGGAAACACAGCAGTAGAGACCTTAGTGACAGTTGGAGAGAGGAGTGCCAGGAACAGTTTGTTTTGTTGGAGTACAGACGGTGTGGCTTAGTGTTATCTAAAAGACTTTTGATGTCGTGGCTGAATATTTAGCAGATTTGGACAACATGGAAAAGTGGGTAACTTGGTAACAGTAGCAGATCAGCAGAATGTGAGGAAAAATATTCAGTTTCTCTGTAATGTTTTCAAACCTTTATAAAGACTATCTGAGGATGTTAGTGGCAAAAACAATCTGTTTTAATGGATGTAAATTGACAGTGCACAATTGGCTACAGGGATTACACTGCAACCTGTTTCGCCATTGCCGTCGCAGAGCTCTCTCTCAATAGTGGACCAGTTGCAAAAATAGTTGTCTCCACTGTGAAAGGTTGTAGATGCTACCAATAGAATCGTTCCTAATCGTTCCCATGTTTGGTCCCCCCTCTGTTGGGGTACCTAGCACACAGATCTGGTACTAAAAGGTGGAGCTGTGAACACTGCAGTCTGATTGGTCAGCAGAGGACGGTCACTCTGCTCAGGGCTGAGTTGTGTCTGGTTTTGAGGCTCATGTAACCACTGTTCATACTGTGGAGAGTTTGATTAGTAAACTGGAACTATAAAATGAAAGGATGTTTTGCTGCCTCTCACAGCAGCTGGAGTCGGAGAAAAAATAACTTCATTCACTGGGCCGACTGCCGGCAACTTTTAAGGGGGAACGTTAACTTGTAATGTTACTCAATGCATGAGTTAACGACGTGAATCCATCAACACACCTTAAATTTCACTGTGACAACTTTGACCTTTACTTCAGTTTTAATATGACATACACTTTTAGTAATGAGTGGATCTTCAAGCGTTAAAAAAAAAAAAATTTCGATGGGATTATGTGAACTGCATATATTCTAATCCTCACTCGGAGAAAAAAAAAGTGTCGCTAAGCATTGTTCCTGTGGGCTACAGCAACACTAAACCCCTGAACTTGCCTGAGAAGGACTAAATGCACAAGCGCGTCATTTTTAAATATCCCATGGAGAGAGACTCTCACTGCAGCATGTTCTGTTTTGATCTTAAAATGTTGGAAACGCTAAGCGGACCTAGGGTCTAGGTACCATGTCTGAAGGGTTACTTTCGATTCCAAAGGTACCATACCAGAAGTGTTTTGTGGAAACGGGGCTATAGACAGAAAAACGTGGGAAAGCAGGGTCCAGGTTGAAAAACACTAGAGCTTCCCTTTGAGTCACATTATAATATTATGAGGATATTACACATTTTGCGATATACTGCAAATTATGTCCCAATGGAACTTTGTCAACATCTGTTTTATCTGATAAGGTAAAGTTTTCACCCTGTTCATCTCATTTCAATCATTTTTATTGCAGGAAAACGGATCAAATGGACTGAAAAAGGAACTGATTTTGTTCATCTGGTAGGCTAAAAGAAGTTTCATTACTTGCAATATTAATAATTTATATGATTAAAAAAATCAATACTTGGTGTTTATGTATCGACACAATATTGCTATGCAAAATATCACGTTACCTTGCTGTATTGACTCCCCCCACCCCTATTATCTGACCCGAACATGTGATATAGATGTTTTTTGTTTCCTCTGAGAGGCTGCTTGACCAAGATATTTGCTGCATTGCACCATGGACTTTAGAATAAAACACCCTGCATCTCACATACACTATAAGACTCACTCAATTTAATTTTTCACAGCCTGTGAGTTTCCTATGAAACATCCTGAAAACTGTACCTGTCAGTCGAGACCAGAGCGTCACATCAAACCGTCTGCTCAGTTTCAATCTATCCAATTCATTGCATACTGTAGAATTGCCATTTTAGATAAGTACGTGCACTTTCTGCCGTAATATCATTATCTTCCAAATTGAATACTTGTAGTGTCAAGCTTAGTTACGCGGATCGCAGCAAATAATGATACAGACAATCTGACATTATGATAGCTTTCCCTCATTCGGCAGGTCACAGTTGGAGATAGCGTAGCAGCCTCTGCACATTCAATTCCCCATCCCACTGATGTGGCAAAGATGGAATATTTCATTAGGGGCTTGGATAAACAGAATCACAGCTCTGATATGTCTGTGTGAGCACGCTGCCTAAGCACACTAAGCACTTGTGTTGCTATTACCTAAAGCCACAGAGAGCAGCAGCGACACAGATTGGATATCTGATTGCAGAGACCTCCCAGACTAAATTATTGCCTGAATATTACAGAGACACGATGGTGAAAATCAGCCTGAGCTGCAGGACGTTCTCAAGTTTCTAGCAGAAAATCCCAGACACCCCTCTGGGCATCATTCGCGGTCAGCCCGGATGAATGCACACCTTTACTGTCGGCTGCAGCGTCCTGGGTCGTTTGAGGAATCAGATACGAGAGAGAATGATCCCT
Source organism: Cephalopholis sonnerati (assembly GCA_019142605.1). Lineage (NCBI taxonomy): Eukaryota > Metazoa > Chordata > Actinopteri > Perciformes > Serranidae > Cephalopholis > Cephalopholis sonnerati. The sequence continues at coordinate 10,077,742 of JAGQAX010000022.1, read as the reverse complement.
AATCTCAGCCTCAAACACTTCAACTTGATTCGTGAGTGCTGAATTTGCTTCTGCTTGTGATCTCTTTAACCCTGGACCCGTTCCACTCTTTCTCAGTCCCTTCCTCTTCTTCGGCTTTAGCATCCAAGAGGAGCCAATTACTCATACAGCCCCAGTAATTAACATGAGGGATGGTGAAGCCTAATGCTGCTAAGACTGGAGAATTGTGACAGTGAAACTGTCTCTAATGAGACGGACCCCGGGGATTCTCCTCTCTCGTCTCTGGCCTCGCTGACTGTCTCTACGATGGATGCTGCTAATCGCTACAGCTGAAACTGTGTCATCTTAAAGCCCATCCAACATCAGTGGGGAGGCAGGTGCGAAGCAGTGACAAAAGTATTCGACTTTACGAGAGTAATTTCCAGAGGAGAGGATGTTTACAAAGACAATTTACAAAAGAAAAGATCCTGGTCATGCTGACACTTTTTTTGTTATCAACAAACACAGGCACAGACAAATAAACAGACAATAACACACCAAATGAAGGCAGTATACTTAAGTACACACATTTACAGATAAAACACACACTTTAAAGTAACTATGTGTGGGAGTCAAACATTTCTGTTTTTTTCCTGTGGTGCAACAACCGGTGGTCAAATCGTGTCCCACCTCCAGCTCTTGACCAAAATCTGACAGACTTCATCATGTAAAACACTGCTCTCCAACAAGCGTTGCACTTTATGGATTCTGGTACATATAATGGCAATTGTAGCATTACATCAATACGGTGGCGTTGCATCGTAATCAGCACAGTGCATCGGAAAAGGTGCCACCAAAACTGCCAGAGAGTTAGAAAAGAGACGTCTATTTTTCATCTGCAGCAAAGTTGGAACCAGCCTGGTGCGCCACAGTGTTTCCATGGGTAACGTCTTTGCGTCCACAATAAAAAAACCACTAAAGAAAACGTTTTTTTCTTCCATCCAGTTTAATATCGCCAGTTAAACCAGTTCAGACCAAAGGTTTGCGACAAGATGAGTTGAAACAGGCGACTACTTGCAATGCGCCATTCTGCAACGTTCTAAAAACCTGCCGGATCACACCAATGCAACTAGATGAGACGGTGTATCATCGCTATGCAACAACTCTCTGTACTTCTGTTCTGATTTGCAGCTTTTCAGGTTTATTTTGTGGCTGAATATAATTTGTAGCTTCTTAAAATATGAATGAGGATAGTGATAAAGAGATACTGGCTACAGCTGCATTTGTAGCAGTGATGAAACGGCGAGAAACAGAAACAAAACGAGCATCAGATGGACTGTATTCATGATAAATACGTCACAATAATATAAGTAAGCGGCGCCAATTAGTAAGTCAATGAGAATGTGTGAGGGGACATAAGCACATACAGCGAGCAGCAGCAATGATCCACCGTCCAACACCAGCACACCGTGAGGACAGAAACAAAGGGCTCGGCAGGGAAGAAGCACCTGTGGCAGCAAGCCATCACACCATCTATGGTCATTTTGACTTGACCAGTGGACTTCACTACAAGCCGTAAATGACGCTTCATGTGCCGGTGAAAAGTAAGTAAATAAAGCTGTTTTTTCAAATCAACTTTTTTCCCACTATCAAACACAAAAGTTTAAACAGATGTCTGTAAAACATATTAGTTCACTGCAATACATGAGAACATGGCGGTCACATAAACTGAAGAAAGCAAATAATTTTAAATAGGAAGTAAAAAAATTTATACAAAAAAGGATAGACAGTGGAAGAGAAGGGATTACTTAAAATATAATTAATTTAAATAACTTTGTTACATGTTTCAAAAACAGGAGATCTAAATTTGTGTTTATAATATTTTGCCAGAAAAAAAAAAGATTTACATTTACTACTGCTACAGTTTATCAATAACTATACTTTTTTCCTGATCATGTAATTCTTAGAACTCCTAAAATATGTTGGTTGTAAAAAAAGTGTTTCCTTAAGCCAGCTGAAGGCACGGTACACATGCACATGCAGCTGGAAGAAGCCCTGAGGGCACGTTCATTTTTATTTTGAAAAATGTTTTAATCAAATTCGACACAAAGTGGCTTTAAACCAATAATAATACATATTTTTGGTAGCCACATATATTTGGAGCCAGGTCACGCAGCCTGGGTCTCAGTGACCTTTGAGGCTCAGCATCCGAACACAGAGAAACACCAGACTGAGCTGTTTACCTGACGAAGTAATTCCACTGATTGATGAATAACGGAGATCTGCTAATCAAGTTTTGCTTCCTCTGATTATGACCTTGATTCAAGATAACACGATTAAGATGTTTACATGACAGTTGCTGTAATCAGAGTACTGCCTTCCTCTGGCGGTAATCAAATTATTAGAGTACATTTTAATACAGAATAATAGTTATCCTGGCTGTGTGTGTGTGTGGGTGTGTGTGTGTGCAGCACCACTGCAACAGAGGGAGAGATCTGATCCAAAGAAACACCCTTTTGGTCACAAAGGCTCCGGTCATGAATATTCAGGGTGTGGGTCTGCGTGTCCCCAAGCTGCTCTGTGGACCAAATCAAACACACCTCTCTGTCCTCAGTCTCCAGGCAGCGCCTGAGCCGTCAGTGACAGAGGGACGGAAGGAGGATGACAGCACGCCTCAAATGTCACACAGGATCAGTTAGTGCTCTTTGTATGAGCTTTTAAACCATGGAGACGTTACTATTCGTGTGTGTCTGTCTCCTTGCTTGTCATTTAATTGATTGTTTGCTACACCCCTGCTTTTAATAACAATTGTCCAATCATAGCTCAGCAACCGTAACAAGGCCCGTCAGGCTTTTCTCTGTGTATCTAAGTGGAGCGCATGGGGCTGTAGCAGGGGCGATAATTAGCATTTTGAGATGGTGGAGGGTGTTTTATTTTCTTTCCAAACTGAAAGCACAAGAGATAGAGTATACACAAATCGACGAACACTACTTTGTGTGTTCCGCCATATTGTAGCGCCGCCATTACTGCAGTGGCAAGTTCTTCTGTGCATTCCAATCCCCATACTACCATACTATACTATAGCCAGTATGCTTTTCTGGCTATTCTGACCCACAATCCTCGGCAGCGGACGATACGTCACATCGACTGTCAGCTGCCTGCTGATGGTGAGAACAGCAGAGGTTGAAGAGTTTCTAAATGATCTTGTGAGACATTTTTGACTCTCTCCCAAATAACAGATAGGTTTCCATGGTTAAAACACCCCTACTAGCTATAGCTACCAGTCTACCAACTGTGCTTACTGGTGACTTTCAGCTGGATACGTCCGTTGTTTCTTGCAGTAACCCATGTAAATTGTTGTCGCGGATAATTAACAGTTGAGTATGTTCTAAGTTCATTAAAGTTAAATTGAAGACAAGGACAGCTACATGTTCTGTTCGTGTTTCGTGCCACTACGAGCAACCACAATGCATTCAGCTAAAAGAGGTCCAACCCAGTATGAGCAAGGTGTACCTAATAAAGTGGCAGGTGAGTGTTATGTGACATTGATATTTTTAGACGGCTAAAGGCTAACCAATTGAGGCAGCATTTGCTCAGTGCTGTTCCATTTTATGTCCGTGACATGAGGGTAATTGTAAACAAACACTGTGATCTGGTCTACTGGTTGCTTCATTTTGTAACTACGGCATTTTAACATTGTGCCAACGCACACCATAATGTGTGGCAACTGACCCACTAATGCACAACATGACTTTAATCATTAATCACCCAATTGTACTTATAGCTGAGACCTTAACCCGCCATTTGGTTAGAGTACTCCAACATAAATTATGCCAGAGAAGTGCAGCAGAGTGAAAAGTTCCCAAACTAACCCTGGTCCCCCCTAAAATGCATATGTGCCACACTGCAATGGAAGACTTGACAGGCACATATAGCAACTGTGACTTAGAGAGCTTAGCTGTCAGCTCTACCTGGCTGACATCAACTTGCTCGACACAGTCACACCAACACACCTGCACACACACACAGGCAACACACGTGCTGCTCAGTGGCCGCTGCAGAACTTTCCTCATCATTCACTGCGTGCTGTATTTCCTGTTTGATGCTAAAAACATATCTCACCTCCACTTCAGAGAAGCATAAGTGAGACTCAAGAGCCTCTCTGCATTCATATTTTTCAGAGCCGGCAGCACCAACACACATTCATTTGGTTCCTCGAATCATCAGTCACAATGCACCGGGACTCCCGAGCTGTTCCTGATAAACACCCTAAATTCTAATCTCTGCCGCGCCATTGTTTAAAAAAAAGGAGAAGAAAACTCTTCTGTGAAGTTAAGGCTGACTTTAAAATGATGGCCCAAGGTTTGCAGTTCCATTTACCTCTCCAGAGATAAGGCCGGCGCAGTCTCGGCTATGCGGTGAACTACGGTTTGTGCAGTGCACCTCTCCGCGCTGTCCTGCTAAAATGGATACCGAGCATTTAAAGGAAAGATAGCACGACGTGAACGGTTCGGAAAAACACACTTTAGCATTTTTAGTGTTGAGTTCGTACAACACTTTAGGAACATTTAATGAAAGGGATTTCTCTACCTGCTGGTTCAATGATTTTTTTTCGACAGTGGGTGAAAAGGATGGCGGCAATAACTGCAGGAGGGAGGAAGGAGAGGAGGGAAGTTGAAGTGTCCCAGATATGCACTGATTCTAGTCCCAAGGCACATTTGTTGTGATGACGTATCCTGACTGTGAGTTGATAGTGTGAAAATTTGCAGCTAAGGTGTGAGGATCAAGAGTTTTGGTTGAATTTTCACAGTAAAAACTACTAAATAACACCTTTTATCAGCCGCACACTGCTCAATATGTGATTTGTAAGACATGCTGCACACTAACAGACTCAGTCCCAAAGAAATCCTCTGATTAACTGAGCTGAATTTTGCTGAGTTTCTGCCTCTTAGCGCCCAGGGCTCAGTGGTGACAGCACCGTGTGAATAAGACATACTTAGACTGCTCCTCGTGGACACAATTAAGCAAGTCCAAGTCCATTTTTTTACTCTCTTACCCCTCTAGTTTTGATTATCGCCGGCTTCCAACTTAAAGGAGCCGTCATTTTCTATCACTGCCGCCTCGCAGATGTATTCCTGGAAAATCCGGCAGGCTGTCACATGTCATGGGAGCAAGGAGGTGCAGTGGAACTAACTCCATTAAGATCCCGCCGCTGAGCCGTCAATGCTTCACAGCTCTCATTCAAAGCGATGAATAAGTTACAAACTTAATGATTTGGCAAGTGTGGAAAGTGGCGCCATGTGGGTTCAGGTGCTGCAAACGCATTTGAATAAAAATGGTAATAAAACAGATTCTCTCTTGCTCGTTCCCCCAAAGACTTCAGATCATTATATGGTAGACGACACAGGAGGCTCCCACGATGGCATCACGGTGAGGTGACCGCCAGCCGGCCACCTGATGGATCTGTCTTTACGACATCATTACCGCGCTGACAAGGTCAGAGGACAGCCAAAGTTTGTGGGGGGCCGTCTTTGTGTGACGAAGGCCAATTAGAGAGCAAATTTCACACCTCTTCCCCGTCACGTCTGAGGGCTGCATCTGCTGACGAGCATCCAGCATTATGTCACGCTTACCAGCCAGCACATCCACATCTGTGTCCCGCCCTGTCACTCAACCCCTCCCACCCTCTCTAACCTCCAACCCACACACACACACACACACACACCTCTCCATCCCCCTTTCAGTGCCCGCCTCCACAGAGTCAGGATGAGTGATGGCAGACAGGATATCACTTGTCAAAGTAACACATTTCTGAAAAAGTCAGGGATCATGTGGATCATTTTTTACGTTGAGCTGAGTTTGAGGAATTCCTCCACTAAACCTGGGGTCAGGTCCCACTTTCAATAAGCACACTCTTGGAAATAAAGGTGCTAAGTAGAACCACACAGGGTTCTTCGACTTGTCCCTAGAGGAGAATACTTTTCGGTCCCTGGTAGAGAGCCTTTTATAAGGGTTCCAACTGGAACCCTTTTTTTTGCCTGATATAGGTCTAGTTACCCGAAACGTCCGGGCTGTCACAGGGCTTACACATGAGCCCTTTTTAAATAGGAACTGTGCAAATTTGCAGGAAAGCCCAATCCGTCTTCTTTCAGCATTGGCAGTATAAAAACAAAATCGGGGAGTGCGGCAAATTGCCGCCTGCCTACTTTTGTTTATACAGAATGCGCCTTTTTCGAGGCAATGGGAGGCGTGAGCAAGTAACAAAACGTGTAACTCAGTGTGTGACGTAATCTATGATGTACCGAGGAAAGCCGCCGCTGGTCAGTCCTTAGCGATTCTCTCGTACATCGGCCCGTCCTTCACGTTCCCGTCATCTGACGGTTAATGGCCTCCTCATTAGCGAGCGCAAGGAGGGCGCGCAATTCTTTATCTCCCCAGTTGCTCATCTTCTGCTTTGTGTCTCCCTAGTGCTGCAAGATACTCATTCCTGCTATCAGCTGTTTCCTCTTTTGAAGTCCACGCCAGTGGGTCGAACATGCGGCGTCATCAACAGCCCCTCCCACAAGTCAACAGACCCTCCCAAGGCGGGAAGCCACCTTGCTCTGTTTAGATCAAAACCGTTCCGCCAATATGACTACCCTATGAGGCGGAAAATTGGGCACCTTGGATTAACTCGCCAATCCGGCTCTGTGTGTCTAAACGCTTGCAGCTTGCCGGCAAAATAGCCCAACATTCGCGGAAAATCTGGCAGTGTAAAAGGGGCTATAGAGACAGACAACCATTCACACCTACGGACAATTTAGAGTCACCAATTAACCTGCATGTGTTTGGACTGTGGGAGGAAGCTGGAGTACCCACGGGGAGAGCATGAAAACTCCACACAGAAAAGCTCCCCCTCCCCAGGGTTTGAACCAGGAACCCTCTTGCCGTGAGGCAACAATGCTAACCACTCCACCACCGCCAATGAATAACACAGACTTTGAAAAGTATTGTATTTCATGTCTCCATCTGCTGGCAGACCATAGTGATAAGAGCTTACATATATAATATGAGGGGAAAGAGAATTGATACATCAATATCTGTATTGGTTATCGGCCAAATGAGTTTTTATATATCGGCATATCGGATATTGGAAAAAAATCCAATATTGTGCATCCCTATTATTATTTTTGCAAGTTAGACAGTGTGTGGGAGTTCTTCTACAAGTTGTGTTTTTAAAGGCACCCTCACGCTGCCTTCAAACAGAACACCTGAGCTTACGGTTACGACATGGGAAGTCGTGTACACAATAGGCTTAGCTTGTTCGAGTGATTAAGTTGTGAGAACACAGCAACATGGATGCAGGACACGCAAAGGCATGACAGAGGCAAAACTGGAAATATCAACATTCTCCTAAGACATATTATAAAACTCTGAATAAAAACTCTTAACAACTGAGATTACACTTATCATCCACTGAAAAATGAACTTCCATTGCTGCCATTGTTAAAAACATCAGCAAATGCGTCACAACTTGTGAACTTGGAGGTTTCTGGAAATTTCCATTTACACAGTCATGAATGCCACTAGAGGGGAGCTTTCATACGGACTCTTTTGTGAACACGGTTAGCACGACCCCATTTAAAGGCAGCATTAAGGAGGATTTATACTTGTGCGTCAGCTCTTTCTAGAGCCTACGCCACAGCCTACGCTGTTGTGAGCATTTATATTTGTGCGGTGGTGTGTCTGTGTCACTCTGCAGTTACACCTCCAAAAGACTAGTCGACATCACAGTTTCTGTGAAGTGCTGTAGAGTTTAGTTGATTCAAAACACACATTAAACACACATGAAACGCGGCTTAATAGAGACAATTTCAAACACAAGTACACAAATCAGCTTCACTATAACTCGCAGCATTCACAGACAAACACTTGTCTTTATCTGGACACATTTTCCCCACAAATACAACATGCTAATGTTTTTAGCACAGGCCTATGGCATTTTATATTGTATAAATTAGCCTTGTGTTGCTAGCGGACTTTTCCTCTACTCATAAGAAGCCAGGGACAACAGCAACATTTAACAAAGGTAACGCTACAAAATTTGGCTCCATTACAGCTCACAAGGTTCACTGACAAAACAAATATAACATGCTAACGTTATTAGCACAAGCCTATGGCATTTTACATTGTATAAATTAGCCTAGCGACAAGTCTTCACAATTTATTGTTTCTTATCTGTGAAATTTAAGTAACTAAAAGCTTTGTTTCCACTGAGGGAAATGGTTTCAGCTTACAGAAACAGACAGGAGGTCTGCGTCGCCGTGTCATGTAGTTACAGTTTTGGGGAGGTGCACATCTGGCTACAGTGTAGGGTACGGTGTAGACTCTAAATTGTTGTAGTGCCTATGCCGTACGTACGGCATCGATTTCGACACATAAGTATAAATCCTGCTTTAATCTTAACCCTGTCTTTAAAAAAAGGGTTCTTCAGAGTGGATCTAAGTGGAACTTCAACCCTTCAGAGGGAACCCTTGTGTCTCAGAGTGCAGTGTACCTGGTGTCTGACCTGCAGTCTCCATTTGCAGTAAGTGTGAAGAAGAACACAGACGGAGGAGGAGAGGAGAAAGGAAGAGGAGGGGTTATGGAGGGGAAGAAAAAAGAAAGCGGGCTGAGAGTTTAAGAGGAGTCGAGCCTTTGACGCAGGCGGGGAGTGGAAACAGTTGCCATGGAAACCCCACCCTGCCTCCAATGAGTCAATGAGTAAGTGAGTAAGTGAGGGGAGATAAAAGGGAACAGAGAGTAAATGGAGGGATGAGAGAAAGTGAGCTTTTGACTAAAGGCATTTGTCTGATCTGCCTAACCTTTGTCAGAGAGAGGAATATAAAGAGACAAATTAATATACATACAAAACAAACACCAGGTGTTCCTGTTTCTCATTCAGCGACACTACAAAAAAACAGCCCACGATGCCACCTCTACCTTAAAAGCCTCAATCTGCTGCTCATTCATCTCCGTGCTGGGCCCCAGCTCAGAGCTCCGCAGTGAGGCCCCCCTCCGCCTGGGCTCCTCGGTGAGAGTCACACTTCTGGCGTTTATTCGGTTTCTCACAGAGATGCTAAATAATGAATGAAGGGGCACCGGGGAGCTGTTAGTCTTTTTATTATCCTGATTATTACTGTCATCCATCAGACATCAGGCCATTAAACAGGAGCGCACGACATGTGACAAACTAGGCAAAGAGAACAGGGTAAGTCACAGGTAGCTGGCAGATAACATCAAGCAGAATTCAGCTTTGAAATCTGCTGTTACAGGTTACAGTTTGGACTCTTTGAGCCTCAAAGTGAGCAAAATAAAAATGATTGTGTTTACGTATTAAGTCAGACATGTTGTTTGTAACATAACACACACACTGACGTGAAGCGGAACAAAGAAAAAGAGTTTGCAGGAAGAAAACTGACAATGAAAGCAGGAAATAGAGATAAGGAGAGCGCGGCAGAGCAGTGGGAGAGAAAGTGTGAGACAGACAGAGATTCTTATTTCCTGCTATGCCGCAAGACTCCGTGATGATCAAACCAACAACTGTGGATAGACAGATGGACTTGCAGTCTCTCTCCGTCTCTCTCTCATTAGTAAACACCATCAGTATTGCGCACAGTTGCCCCAGCCATTAACACAAACTCAATTTCCCCGTGGGCATCAAACTCCCCATTAACTCACAGTCTCAACCACTACTTCCTGCTATTAAGGCATATGTTGTTTGTGCATGCATGTAAAGGCTAAAACACACAAACACGTGCTTAAATGTGAGGACCTACGAGAGCCGCAGTTTAACAAAGCCATAAAAAACAGACACGCACTCGCAGACTTTAAAGACAGATGTGGGAACATCCAATCACACCCTTCATAAACTTTAAGTCTCCATTAGCGGATGTTCACTGGGATGTTCTGTTTAAGGGTCCCTCTCCTGCTATCAAACCACTTTGTTCTGTCTTTACATGTTAGTCAAGCCATTATCATTGGAGCCGGCATTCCCAAAAGGCATCATCGTGAGGGGTTAATGGCGGCCGTAATGTTTGTGGGATGTATACATATATGAGAGGGCAACACTTTGTTTGAGATATTGATGGTTTATACTCAAAGGGTATCTGTCCTCTGTCTGTCAGTGTGCTTTAAACCTTTGTGGACAATGCTGCAAATCAGAGAGCAGGACTGCTTAATGTAGGGCTCGGCAATATGAAGATATTATATCGTTAACGAGATATGAGAGTATATATCATCTTAAATTTTGGATACCCTTTAATGTGATATAGCATAAATGGTGTTTCCCTCATTTTAAAGGCTGCATTACAGTAAAGTGATTTAAATTTATCAACTTACCAGACTTTTTATTTGTTTTAACACTTGCCTAAACCCACTGAGTCATTATATCCACATTATTGATGATTATTGATCAAAAATCCATCCATCCATCCATCCATCCATTATCTAACCGCTTATCCTCTTGAGGGTCGCGGGGGGCTGGATCCTATCCCAGCTGACATTGGGCAAGAGGCAGGGTACACCCTGGACAGGTCACCAGACTATCACAGGGCTGACACATAGAGACAGACAACCATTCACACCTACGGACAATCTAGAGTCACCAATTCACCTATCCCCAATCTGCATGTGGGAGGAAGCCGGAGTACCCGGAGAAAACCCACGCTGACACGGAGAGAACATGCAAACTCTGCACAGAAGGGCTTCCGCACCCGGGATTGAATCACGAACCCTCTTGCTGTGAGGCGACAGTGCTAACCACCACACCATCAAAAATCTCATTGCGTTAATATTTTCTCAAAAAACAAACAAACAACTTGTCGCATTGCAGTGGGTATTTGAGAAATATTGTGTTCGATTTTGTCTCCCAGTCCTAGCATTGACGAAATGCTTTGAGGAGATTTAAGAATATCGAGATATATATGTCGTGTGTCGAGATACAGCTGAAAAATATCATGATATAATTTTCAGGACATATCGCCCAGCCCTAGCTTGACGGCAAAAAAAGACTTACAGGATTTCTGCATCATGTGATGTACCTTCATTTGTCAGTTAATCTGTCATTCTCATGTCAGTGAAAGTTCTCAGTCATCCAGGTCATGGTAATACTAAGTGCTATATTGTAGGCAACTGGACGAGAAACGTAAGTAAGAAACGTAAGCAAGTCCAGTTGCCTACAATATAGCACTTAGTACTGTCATTCTCATCTATAAATGGTTACATTTAATGTTTTCTTCTACTATCACTGTTTTTTACATGTACCATAGTCAATACCATCAATAATGGTTGTGTCCTTGCTTTTCCCACACATAAGACGCTCAATAGTTGCATTCAGCCTCTGGGTCAGGACCCCCACAAGGGGTATCTGATGGTGAGTGGTCACCAGTAGACACTGTTACATTTTAAGGGGTAACAACTGATTTATTCTGAAGTGATAAGTAAATTGAGATTTTGGACAGCCCCATCTATATACTTTGTGATAAAACTGTAATTGTTTGATGCTCTTATAGGGTGCTTTGTGATTTTAGATGTTTTCCTGGACTGCCTCCCATTTCGCCGTTCAATACTTAATAAATTATGACTCCAAGGAGGTGGAGCTTCACCACCAGGGTTGTGCACAGGTGTGTTGCATACTGCCAATGATTAAACTGGGGACTAACACTTTATGGGTGTGTTACTTACAAAAGAAATGAAAGACAGTTTTTGTTTAGCATTTACTGAATATTTGAAGGCAAACTGTTTGGTTAACATGTGAAACTATATCACTTATTCTGTTGCAATTCCATTTTCTTAAATTAATAATAAAATATTTTTTTTACTAACCTGTTATATTGTCAAGAATATCGTTATTGCAAAAATACCCTGAAATATTGTGATATTATTTTAGGGCCATATCGCCCACCCCTAGTTGGGACAAGGTACTTTATCTGGATGAAGGGAAGGCTGAAGCACGTAGGGAGACAGGATGGACCTGCTGGTTTATGTGGCCAGTAGCATGAATTTCTCCTACAATACTACTGTTGTTCAGCACTTGCAGAGCGAGTGCCAAAAGGTGAACATTTTTCAGTTCTTGACGAAAAGAAAAGGCACCAAAGCTGCAGCACTCAGTGCTGAATACACAATCATCACCTCGTCATGCTGCTAATGTTTGTGGAAGTGGGTTAAATACACAGCACTCCCATTGCAAACAATTAAAATATGTGCTGGCTTTAGGAAATAACACTTTGATGGACACACAATGCTGCCAGGCAGAGTGTACTCTGTGTACTCTGTGTACTGTGGCCAATTTACTTAATGTAGAGATTTTGATTCCCTGTGCACATTTTTATTCCCCATCAACCAATTGATTGGTTGAAGAGTAGCTAGAACTTCAGTCCACCAAGAATTTTATTGGTTGATTACAGCCCTAAAAAGTACATTACATTACAAAAAGGATAGGATACTTTGAGGGCGGTATATAATCCATAAATTTCACACCTTAATAAAACGGCTAAAGCAAAGAGAGTGCAAAAGGTAGCAGATAAGGACAGCTTTCAGACACGGCTATCGTCAGTGTGTGCATTGTCATACCATTTAACAAAGATTGCGATAACGGTGAAGTAAGAAACTGACAGAGCATCTCTTTTTACCAGCAGTTGACCTCTTAATCATCAGCTCTGTTGCTCTCAGACAGTCTAAGATAGTCGCTGCTCTTCACTAAGTGCTTTATGGTGTACAAAGAGCTAAAAGGCGGTGCTAAGAACAATATTAACATGAACATGTGTGTGTGTGTGTGCCTGTGTGACGGACGAACAGAAAGAACTCAAGAAGAAGAAACAACACACAGAAGTAAACAAATATAATGAATACATGAAAGACTGTTTGTCGAACAAGCAGAGTAATTAGTCATACAATCCTACGACCTTCATATTTTTCTCACATATTTTTTATTTCCCTGCAACAGAGGCTCTGCACTTATTCATATTTGATTCAGTTTTTGGGAGAAAACATGAGACACACTTGTGTTTTTAATCTTTCAGTTGATGTGCCCAACCTTCAAGTTATTTATTCTAAATGTTGAACTTTACACTAAACACATGCACGCTGAGTCAAACGCTCGGAAATTAGTTCAAATACTTGAAACCTTTTTTTTTTCTTTTCACATATTTTTCTGCTCGGCTCTGGAGGCTTCAAATAAAAGCACACACTCTGCGTATAAATGAGTGTGTGTGAGTCAGTTTATAAAAATCTATATATTTAATTGCCGAGTTTTCCAGTTCAATTTTACCTGAATAATTCAACCGTTCTCAGTGTAGCCCACTTAGGGTCAGGACTAGTCTACACACTTATTCCTCCCCGCTCTCTATCTCCTCCATCAAATCTATGTGGATTACCAGCCGATAGGCCTGATTTCACATGGGCTCAGGCTATTAACGCTTTGACCTTGGATTTCAACCAGGCAATTTGTCTAAGAGCTGGCACGGCCTTAGGTGCCCTGGCTAACTCCGTCCGAGGCTCCGCGATTGGTATGGGTGGCAGTAACTCTCCTACTGTCTGCCCGTCAGCCGCCATCCCACCGAAAAATGTCTCTTCTCTACCACTCAAGGGTTATGTTTAAATTGCTGTGATGAACTACTTCAGATCCCTCACTTATAATTCTCTTTTCTCTCCCTCGCCTTCCTTAGACTCACTTAGATTTATCACTTATCACAGATCTCACTGGGCATCAATGTATCTCTCTGTTGCTCAATTTAAGATAAGTGTTTTCTGTCTTTTCCTCCTACCTTGTGACAGAGTCATCTCCCTAAACGTCCGCATCATTTGTTCACCTGTGGGCCTTTTAGAGCAGAAGTCTAATTTACACTGGGTACAAACACACGGTCCATATCTGGTTAAATTATCTAGCATATGAGTGTTGCAAAGTGACGTGGTTGGTTTGAGATTCATTTTTGCACAAGATTAAACGCCTCTTTTTTGAAACCAGTCAAAAGTAGTCGTTTAATGACACATTTATCTGGATAGATAAACCGATTCAATGATCAATGAACCAATATCATGGATGCAAAGTAAAAAAAACATCTATACAAAGTATCATCCTAATAAAATGCCATTGTTTTGAAACTCCCATGTCACCATTTCCATTCAAGGCGCACCTCCTTTTTAAACATTAAAACAGTGCTAGAGGCTCAGCACCAGGCAGATACTGGTAAGCAGCTGAGAATAGGACAATTAAGATATTTGCTGATGTTATCTCATATCAATCACAAGCCTCTGAGTCACATCAAATCAAAATCATATCATGGCAGACTTTATGATATTATCAAACATTGTATTGTCTAAAGAATTCATATAATACTGTATTATTATAAAGCTTGTGATTTACAACCCGAGTAGAAAGTTCTACCACTGTCCCACCACAGAGGGGACTTTTGGGGGCAAGGAACTTTGGCCCAGGAACTACATTTAGACCCTGGTTCCTGTGGTTGAAACACATAAAAAATTCTTGAGTTCCTTAAAAGGTTCATGGGGTCCCTGTTCAAAGTTCTTGCATAAGATTAAAGGAAATAGAGCCTTTTACTGTTAGTAAATAGTATGATGTTTTTTGGTGGGTAGGTCTTATCTGAAGGCAAAACAATTCTCCACAAACATTACCTAGCACTAGCTAGCAAGTTCTGTTGGCTTGAGAGCACTCTGGCCCAAACTGGACTGTACATAAATTCGGAGCGCTGTCTGAATGTACTGTTCGGTTATCCAGAGCGCCACACTCCCTAAGTGGCAGAGCACCGAGCAGAGTGAATGTGTGATCAACTTAACTGTTCGTTAATTTATAATCGACCAACAGGACTCTCATTTTAGTGCAGAGCGTCAGACTGAATTTATGAACGCACCATGTCAGGTCACTCACTCTTCGGGACTGCGAGTGTTACTTGAATAAGTAAACACTGACCAACGGGACCAGACTGGCCGACCCGTATGCTCTCACTCAGTGAACAGATGATATCACAGGAAGCCAATCTTACAAAGGAGGACGGCCCTTGAACAGTTTCCTCCAGGTTTTGCTATCAAAGCTAACGTTAACTAATGCGCTAAGAAGTTAGCGTTACAGAGAAATCCAATCTTCCTCTTAATAGCTCCCCAGTTTCTGATGAGGTGGACATGATAACCCTTAATACACATAACGTTATTCATCCCTACAACAGGAAATACTTTGTCCCTAACCTGATATGAAGTGTGCGCTGCACATGTGAGCATTTTTGATGATGGCCTCTGTCCAGTCCTTTGGTCTTATCACATTTAACCATAGTTATCTTTGTTTTTGTTGACGGGCAGCGGCGGCTGGTATGTGATCAAATTTTGAGTCATGACTCCTTCTATTCTGGCTCCCAATAACACCACAAGACGACATTTTAAGACCTGTGGTGGAGAGTCGTGTTTAGCCTCCAGCTAACAAACTGACATCATTGTGACCTCAGCTCTAAAATGATCTATTGTCAGCAAATCAGTGGCTAATATAAAAAACTTTTATCATGACTAAGGTTAATGGATCACAACATATCTGGTACAGAATTAATGTGGAGATGTTCAAGTTCAAAATGAGGCCAAACTTCCTTAAATTTCAGTTTTTGAGCCACAACAAAGGCCAAAATGTGGCCGAAAACAGATGGTAACTGAGCAGGAAATGCCTTTTGCTTTAGGCTTTTGCTACGTGGTTTTGTTGAGGACTAGCAGCTGGTTAAGAGGAGTGAAGGGTTAGCAGTCCATGACGGTATAAAACAGTAAAAAAAAACAAAAATAGGTTGTTCAGTAATTATGAATTATTTCAGTCATAAGAAGTCCTTGAGCGTACAGGCAAAATAGGCTGATTGGTCCAGTAGTTTGTGACACACACACAAACGATACAAAGCATGTGCCCCTCCAGGTTTTCGCCTGGCGGAGGTAATTACATTTTTGTTATTTCAGAGAAAGTAAAGTAATAAAAAAGGTGTCGAATTCCAGGTACAGTTCAGATGTGAATGATAGATGAGCAAAGAAAGGTCTAAAAAGAGAGCTCGGATAAAATTTTAAAAAAGCCTAAAAAGGAACCAAACACATAGGACAGAAAATGAAAAGAAAATTGCAGCATTTACACAAATGTGTGTGTGTGTGTCTACCGAACATGGATCCATCCATCAGTTCAGATATGAAAAGCCCAGCTCAGTCATGACTAGGCCTCTTCCTCTCAGCAGCACTGAGGCTCATTGTTGAAGCTTCATTAATGCATCGGTTAACCTCCCCTTACCTCTCTCCCTCGCTCTGCAACAGTTTATCTGCAGTCCATTTACTTATGTGGTTATCATCGTCTGTGTGCCATCATTACGCCTCCTCCCCCTTTCCCCCCACATTCCCTTTTGTGTCTCTCTCCCTCTATTTGTTCTCCCATTTGTTCTCCCTCTTTACTGTTCACCTCTTCCTCTATCTGCGATGCCTCACCGGCAGCGCCTCTCTGAGTGGTTATCAGAGAAAATTACGCTTCTGTTGCAAACAAATAGCTCCTTTTTCCCCCCGTTTCTCCCGTTGTATTCCTTTTCAGAGAGGGAGGCGGAAAAGTGGCTCCGGTGAAATTCTGCGTGCTCCTGGCCTTGAAGAATGCACCTCCATTAAGGATTCAGGGGAGAGTTAGCCAACAGACAGCTGGGCCTAATGGCACGACTAGGCTAATGCAGAGCTAACACACACACACAAACACCACACACACACAGATAAGAGCTTGAATACACACAAACAAACAGACACCCTTTAATATCACAGTCTATTGACTGATGGCAATGAGCATATGTTCAGTAAACATGGCAAATAAGAATCAGAAGAAAATGGATTAAACATCAGTCGGTCTAAGCTCATATAAGCACTGGGGGCTTAATAAGTCTGATAAAGGCCACACATTCACACACTCACACACACACACACCCTGACAGGCACTGAGTTTGAAATGCTTTCCTGCACTAAAAACACTGAGCATCAATATCTTAAAGCCCTCCAAATCTTATCTTTGATTGTCTACACAACACTCAGCTGCTCAGCTGTGTGATGCAGTTAATGCGGCTAATTGGAGACAGAGAGCTGCAGTCGACGCTTGATTTTAAACAATCGAACCAAATCCACACAGGCCTGATTCCAGCTACACCAACACAACAACAGAGGCTAACTGATTACTACAACAGACAGGTAGTCAAGAGTTTGGGGACTGAAGCAAACTGCAGCAAGGAGAGGAAAGCATCTCATTGCAAACTTTATTCAACACACAATTTACTTTTCGTAGGGTTTGATGAGAAGCCAGAAGAATGGTCTGACTGACCCTCATGCCTCCTGCCCTTAAATTGACACTCTACATGGCAGCTTAGAAACTGGGCCTTGTTCAGACTGCCAGCCCAAATCTGCCCTTTTTTTGGCATATCCAGATTGTATACAGGTTGATTTTACAAAGTCTGGGCAGCAAAAAACAAACAAAAATTTGGATCCAAATGACATTTTGAAGTAGTTTGAAATGTGGTTCCAATCAGATTTCTCCAGATGTGTCTCAGTGCGGACGATCTGGCTGTGTCAGCAAGTGTATAATGCGAAACAGCCAGTGTCCTGCATCAGGTCGGGTACCCGGTGGGTGACCTATGTCCATGTAAAGGTGATTCTTGGGTGCTATTTGGTCTTAATTTTATTTCCCAGTTCAGTTCTGGGTGAAAAAAATAACATACACCCAAATTGCGAGTGTTGAAGGATAATTATATTCAAATAAAAAAATAATTTAATTTAACGTTTTAACCCTTTAGTCCTGTAACTGCTTATGCTGTGTGTCGGCTCTGTCTTATATGAGAGCTGCTTCAATCAGGTGCGTCACAAACAGGCACGTTAAATGCGGAGATGTGCTGCGCAATGTTATTAGCTTAACCAAAAAATCCACTTATACTATTTTTCCTGAATAACTTTCATTTTGAGAATATATCACCTGAGTTTACATGTATAAAGTGTCCCAAAATGATCACTTTAAACGTGCTGGCTTAGCAAAATATTTGAACAGTGCATGGTTTTGACAGGATTTGTTATTTCGGGTTGCCAAACTGACTGGTCACATGTGCGGGTGGTGAGGTGGGTGCTGTACAGCATGACTCAAAAGTATTTAAAATCCGACCCATGCAGGACTCTGGGACAGATGCTGAAATAAACTGTCTTGAATTTAGTGCCGGGCAATTAATCGAAACCAACATTCAGAACCTCTTTCCAATGTAATCTTGCCCATGTAGGTAATTTCGTTTTTTATACATTCTGATTATACCTTACCCCCTGTGTGTGTGTTCATGTAGCGTCCCCTTAAATATGTACTACTGCAGGTGTAGTCACGTGACTCCGCCCCCTCCAGTCCGCGACCTGAAGGCAACATGGAACTCAAACACCAAGCCAACTGAGCAACGCGAGCAGCTTGTACCAAAGAGAAATGCCATGTCCGTTGTTTGGAGACATTTCGGCTTTCATGAAGACGACACAGAACAGAAAGAAATCAAACATAGACACTGAGGAAAAACAGTTTCAGCGATCAAAGGTAACACCATCAATCTGTTTCAGCACTTGGAGCACAATCACGTTACTGAATATGAACAGCGCACGGCTCAAAAAAAGAAAGAGACTGACGAGCACCCGGCAACAAGTGCCTCCACAAAGTAGCTCTTGATAACGCAAGCATTTACAAAGGCTGCACAATATTCAAAATATTGAAATATTTATTAAATAACCATAGCGTTCCCTTCAATTACTTTAAAATCACAAAGATAAGATCCGCACTCTTTCATTGGAAAAAATATCCCAGCTTTAATAGTTGAGCATATTTACAGTACGAACCTTGTCATTGAACCATCAGGGCAAAAACCAAAAACAAAAAAAAACCTTCAGTAATCGCTATCGAGGTAAAATGTTCAATTAATTGTCTACTTGAATTTGTCTGGTGCAACAGAAGACTTCTGAACCGTGTGACTTGAAAGAGATATAGTTTAGAGGGCAAAATGAGGGACCTCCGTTTCTCATGCTCCCCTGTACCGGTGTAGAAATTACTCGACACCTACATCGTTACCACAGCAACCCATGCAGATAGCTTGGTGATGTCTAGACACACAAATCCGATCTGATCACTTGCAAAGACCTGTACAGTCTGTCCTAAAGATCTGATGTGAGAAGCAAACGTAGCCTTGAATACTTCCCCTGAAGCTCAAGAAACCAAACAGCATCTACATGGCCTCAGCTTCACTGTGTCTCAATAAGTTTCTAGTAATTTCATGCAAAAATTCTGATGTATGTTGAGTTTGATGGTTCATTCATGAGCTGTGAAACCTCTAAAACCATCTCGAGTCAAATGTCCACTCAGTTGCTTGCCTTGGCGCTCTTCCGCCGAATCAAACAGTGCTCATCGGCAGATTGAGTTTGCACAGTTGCCTATCTTCAAACCTCCCATGATTCTGAGAGTTTAAGGGCTTCTTGTACAGTAAAATAAACAAGTGAGTGACTGGTCCTTGAGTTATGGTCGTCGACTGTGTGAAGTACGCACCATGTCAGCATATTATCCACTGACATAACAATAAAGCTCCATTATGACACTCTACGAGACTCAAGAGGGAGAAATGGCGTCTCACTCGAGGAGACAAGGGTGTGAAGGAAGGTAGGGTGGGAACAAGGTAACTCACAGGGGACGGTGCGGAGGTAGAGGTTGTCCCGGATGATCTGCTGCAGCTCGTGGTCCACCGAGCCTTTCTGGAAGCGCAGGTTGAGGTAGTGGCGCAGGTCCTTGTCGATCACGCCCCCTGGAGGAAACAAAAGAGACGGGAATCAGAATCAGACCTCCTCCATCAAATCAATCACTCTGACACCAGAGGCTGTTTCTTGCTCTGGCAGTAAAGAAATGGTTGGAAGAAAAATAACCTACTCAGCCCTTGATCAGAAACGGGGACAGCTGGATGTGTTTGGGAAATATCCAGAAATAAATTGCTTGACTCGCTCTGTTGTTTGTGCAATTTTCAAAACTTCAACAGCAGAGCAGAGGGAGCCGAAAAACACTGCGGCGACAGAAAATGACCCAGAAATCACTGAAAAACCACAGCAAACAATTTGAATTCGCTAAATCCCCGACAAACAAACACAGCCGACACTAATGAACACACTCTGCCCTCGCTCGGATTCAGCATCTGTCAAGTGCAGCCATGGATTGGTGGAGGTGTTAATTGGAGCGGTGGCCAAACACGTGTGGAGAAATGTCTACATATAAATCACCCCCGGGGGGCTGTCTTTACTTCCATTTGTCCCAGTCCCAGTTCTGTGGACGGACTTCCACTTAAAACCAGTAAATCTCGCTGGCTCAGCAAGACAGAAGATAAAAAAAAAGAGGAAGTGATGGAGGGAGCGACAGAGAAATGGAGGTAGGAGAGATGGAAGGCAAGGGCAAATCCCATGGGGGAGTAGAAAGGGGGGAGCGAGCTAAAACAAGAACTCCACCTCCCTCTTTCCCCCAACAAATACTCCATCTGTCTACTCTGCCACACACTCATATAATCACATATCAAATGGAGGCAGGACAGGACGGATGAGAGGAGGGGGGGGCGCTCGACTGACGTTACTTAAGGGATTCCTCACGGTGCTGCTTTAACCAACACACTTGTCATTCTTGTTACTCCTCTGCATAGAAGTAAAGAGAGACAGACGGAGTGGGTGCACAGGCTGGAGAGACATAACCTTCAACATCCTCTTTTAGGCAGCAACTTGGCACGGTGCCACACAGCATTTAGCCCCCCTCCTCCTCCTCCTCCTTCATCTTTTTCCCTCCGTGATCCTGAGGCACTGACATCCAAGCATGATACGCTGGAGAGGAGCAAACATGTCAACATCACACATGTGCAGACAGCTGCAGCATTAACACACATGCAACCCAGAGCCGAAGCGCTCAGACGGAAGGTGGGTGAGACTGTCGGAGACATAATGAGGGATTCAAAAACAGCCTAGTTTGGAAGTTTTCTGTCATTTCGGGGGGTTCTTCTGTCGTGTGATCTCATGCACGTACACACACCGACATGCACTGATCCACCAGAGCTGAACTAATTCACGGAGCGCCGCGTTATGATCATGCAAACCTGAATCACAGAGACCGGCTCCGTCTCTGTCAAAGACGTGAAGCGGCCGATTTTAGATTTACATGAGAAAAGAAGCCGAGGCAATGAATCTGCATCCTGAAAAGGTGAGCACACGCACACACACACACGCACACACACACACATTAACACGCTAAATGGCACCTCTTGTGTGGACAGCGGTTGTGCAGCCAGTATAGTGTCAGAGTCCTCTTTTCCACAGGTTTTGTGATGCAAATAATCTCCGCTGGAGGAAAATCTCGCGCTGGACCTCTCCCTCTGGACTCCCCTCCTTTTGCTGTCCTGTCCCTCAGGTCCCCAACTCTGTCTCTGTTTGCCCCCAATAATCTAGCCGCTGCCAGCCAGCCAGCCAGCTCGGGAAAACGAATCCCCTCTCTGTGCGCTCCACGGTGGAGAGATGAAACAGGAGAGCGCGGAAGAATGAGTGACTGAGAGGCGAAGAGAGAGTGTGTGTGTGTGAGAGAGCGGGAAAGAGGAGGGCAAGTGTGTGTGTGTGTGTGTTGCTGCGAGTGAGGGAGAGCAACCGTTGGAAGCTCTGGCGGTGGGGACCAATCTCACCCAGATCCCTTTTTTTTTCTCTCTTGGATCTCTCCAGATTCTCAGGTCCTACAATGCCCCCCATCTGCAACACGGGGCACTACATCTGTTTTATATGCCTCTGCCAGATTAGAAGCCGTCCCCTGCCACATCACACGCCCCTCTCGGCTTATAGCATCCACATGGCCCGGCTCTGACCTTCCTCCGCCGTCAACAACCACGTGCTGAAACTAAACATTATGCTTCAGCCCAACACACTGCTGTCTTTCTTACTCCCACAGAAGAGCATTCCTGCTAATTAGGTTGTTGCTTGTTTACTCTGCGTTTAGAAACCGCTGGTTTCTGGCGGCTCATCTGCATCACAGGATTTTGCACATTCTGGTCATGCTGTCTTTCCATTTATCTCCCTCTCCTCGTCTCCTTTTCATTCAGTAATGACATATATTTTTCTATATTTATGTGCAGTACACACATTTGCAAGCCCACAAATGCAGCTTGACTTAAAAGGCTACAACAAATGGAACTGAACAATGTCACTCTTTATGGGTGTAACATCAGAGCAATAAAAAGAGAAAATATAAAAGAGCATGCAGACTTTTGACTTCCATTTGTAAATAAAATTTGTCCTTTGAGATGTCTGCGTTTTGTCATATATATGTGTAACTGGTGAAGAGGCCCAGACTGTGGATATCTTTGGAGACGATCTCCATTTATTCCTGAACACTGGTAGCTAGGGGTAAACACAAAATCCTCCATCTATTACGACCATATAACTGGAGCCCATACACAAATCAGGTAACACAGGAACATGTTAGCAAATTATACAATGAGTTTAGGCTGAAAATTAACTTATAATCATAGGTTAACAGCACTAAAACTACCACGCGAGTAATGTTGCTTACCTTGCCCACAGAGTACAACAGCAAAAGGGAGAAGTAAGGTGGGAAACACCCCTTTATAGGCGGGGTACCCCCAAAGGTGAACGTAGGGGAACAGAAACTGAGTATTAAACGTTCCATGTATTGGACTGTGAAGGTTAAAGCATGTCAGGTAGTAACAACTAAAACAAATTTTGTGCAATTATACTTAATATTACAAATTGTATGTTGTCACATTGTTACGGTACATAAAGTAAGGCTATAGCCAGTGACTACTGTCATTATCTGAGATTTTTTTGGATTAATTGGTTAAAGTATCTGTATGTGATATTCAGAACAATAATACAGTAGCAAACCACTGTTTTCTATGTTAAGATATGGTGGAGTAATGGCGCCCTGAGCAGAGAATGAGGTCACGCTGTGTGTTGTTATCTGAGCTTCTCTGTTTTTTTGTTGTGGTGAGCCGGTCTAGTCGCACGTACATGTTAGTGCATGTGTAAATTTCACTGGTTAGCTTACTGCCGTCCCTCCGCACTGCCAACGCTGTTCTCATCCCAACTCGGCAATATATTGGTCTACATATCAATGCTAGATATCCTCTTGAGTCACTTATTGGTGTTCTGGAACGGTGTGTCAATTTATGCCTGTCACATACATTGTCTTTTCAAATTACACTTTAATTTTCATGGAAAACTTACAAATTCTAATCGTTAGATGCATCGTCTTTTTCAAAATAAACTTGCGTTGATAAAACACCCTGCATGTACGTTTATTTCCTTGTGCAACAAAAGCTTGTGGTTAGGTTTAGAAAAAGCCGAACAATGGCCTTCCAGGTGAAAGTCCTGGGTCTGTTGGACCCATCCACTTCCCCTCCCTCCTGCTCTCTAGGGACTTTCTAGCTCCACATATCCTCCTGAGACCCAGACTTTTATTTCGTATGTATTTCTAATTTCTCCTAGCTCAGTAGGACCTGATAAGTATAAAAAACTAAACACTGTTAACAACAATAAAGTCCCAGTGTCGCAGTGAGTACTTGTTACTGTTGCTGAAATTGATCAAATTTGTTGCCATATCAAACTAAAAACATTATTCATCATAAATAAACAAGTTTCAGCCATAAAATGTGATCAGGTTTTGGACCTTGTCCACTTGACAGGCTGTCTTGGCTGAGATGGCCGCCATCTTGTTTTTACATGGATTAGCATATTGTGATCTTACTACCACTAGATTGCACAAAAAGGTGTCCACGAATGAGGCCTCAGTTAAACAGAATAAAGTATAAGGTCCAGTCAACCCAAAATGTCATGTCCTCATATGAGTCTCAGAGGATATCACGTTGTTACCAGCTGCATACGATACCACCACGAAGGATGCCTTTTTGCGTTGTTTGGCACTGAAATCACAGACAAAGCAGCAGTACTGACAAGTTTGAATGAGACAGCACTGGCACTACGCTCATACAGTGGTTATCGCTGATATAAGGATGGCGTTGTCACAGAAACATGGCACCCACCCTCTGGTTAACACCATTAGCTTCTTCAGCAATGTTGCTGTTGGAATGAAATTAGCAGCATTAGCTACAAGCTGTGGGCTCAGCCACCTCCATGTTGATAACAGTGTCTAAACAACTCATACACTCTGAATTTCACATGAGGCCCCTTTAATTTCGTCTATAAAATGTTAAGATATCAGGAAATAGCCAAAAGCCCAGTGCAACATCTCCCAGTTACTTGATTTTCTGACCAAAAATATTCAAGAGACACAGTTATGTACAGCAAAGGGAAGTAGCTAATTTTTGTGCTACAGAAGCAGAAACTAGCAAATGTGTAATTTTTCCACGCTGTAGACAGGCTGACGCTACCTTATGGTTATTAGCAGGTGTTAAGCCATTTC
Organism: Cephalopholis sonnerati; assembly: GCA_019142605.1. Taxonomy (NCBI): domain Eukaryota; kingdom Metazoa; phylum Chordata; class Actinopteri; order Perciformes; family Serranidae; genus Cephalopholis; species Cephalopholis sonnerati. The sequence continues at coordinate 10,053,318 of JAGQAX010000022.1, read as the reverse complement.
AGTGTTAATGTGAGTCTGTTGGAACCGTTTCACAGCTTGGTGTTGACTGACAATTCAGAGGGTGACTTTGGCGATGGCAGCAACAGAAAGTTTGCTTGTTTGGCGGGAAGTCAGGATGGTACAGGATCAGACCCCAGAGCAACAAGGATTGAAAGCAGGTGTTGTTTGATAGTAAAAGTTTCAATACTACTGGGTTATTTTGGTCAATACCTTAAAGGTCTTACATAAACCAACCACATTTTTATTAAAATATGGGACAAATTTGAATTTTACTGACACAGATCACATCATGAAGGCCATGAAACACATCCAATTTCTGCTGTACAAATGAAAAATGCAAGTTAAACTTTTCCCAAACTGCCAATCTTTTAGACACAAGACTTCCCTGCTATGCTGACTGTGAACTTGATAGGCTTCTCCATATTTTGAATTTAACTGGCATGTTTGATCGACGAGCATCACCAGTTTTGCTTCTCTTCCCTGTCAAAAATCTGCCCATCTTACACTTCGCGTGTCATTTTACTGTCTGAATAAATCTCACGAACCTGAATCTTTATAGCCTCGCAAGCGTCAGAGCGCTCTTTGTTTGGTCCCAAATAAATCTGATCCATTCAGCGTCAACCATCAGAGGAGCTGAGCTTCAGTACATCAGAATGAGGCTCTTTTCACTGGCACTGAGCAGCAGTTAGAGCACACATTGGTGACTGCAGCTCTCCCTCAATATGGCTCAATATTTGGCCATGTATCTAAAAATAGATTCTGTGTGTGTGTGTGCACATACATCAGTGCAAGATAGTCCAACTGCGGCAGCGGCTGCACTGGTCTGGAGTCAGTGAGGTGTATGAGGGTGAAGGAGGTCATTTAAACAGATGTGATGTTCTCTCTCTCCTCTTTCTCTCGAGGTTGTTCCTCATCAGTTCTCGCAGCTCTGACAGCGCCGCTATCGTGACACCACTGATATGTGACGCTGCCGACGGGGAAAGGTGAGTGACGGGGAGCGTTGAGGGGAGAGGATGAGGTAAAGAAGAAAAAAGGAACCACAGAGGATGTAGATTGACAGTACCTCAGGAAATTCCACTCACTGGCGCATGAGCCAATCAGCCGAACATCAATGACATCAATCCAATAGGTATGAACAATTCATGCATTTATCCCCACAACATGAGACGGCTCATCCCTGCAGTTTGGGAAGCATGTTAGGAGCCACATGATAACTGTTTCCCAAACAGATTGGAGGATGAGAATCACTGTTGCTATGTAGAGGAAGAGAATCCAACATCTAAGCTCAGCAGGTGTCATGTAATTCCCCTGGGAGGCCGGGAGAGGAGAGAACAGCCTGTGGAGAGTCAAAAAACAAGAGAGCAGCTGGTTCCTCCAGGGGATAGAGGTGCTACTCTGCCTCCGACTCTGGCTCAAACTAGTGGAGCTCGCTAAAGGAGCAAATCTCCTCAGTGAGTGAGACAGATGGAGCTGAGATCAGGGCTCTAACTTGACTTTGGTCACCACTGTCCCTGACTGTCCGAAATACAATTCGTTCCAAAGTAAATGCTGGTCATCCCCATTATAAAATGACTGTTCTTCTACAATAAAATAATTTCCATAATTAAAAGTGATGTGTGGCAGTTAACATCCACATAAGGCTGCCCTCTAATAGTCAACCAAACGTTAGTCGACCAGAACAGTGATTAGGCAGCAAGATTTCATTGGTCCCTTAGTCACAAAAAAAACCAAAAACAAACGTGAAACTCTATTAGGAGCTGCGCCTTGTCAAAATAAATCAAAACCTATATGACTGGACCATGTGGGGATTTAATTTGAAAGGACAGACACAGGAAGTGGCCACATATATGCATATTGATTGATTCATATCACATGCATTGGGTTAGTAAAATAACTGTTTTTAATCATAAATCTACAAGTTAAAACTTTTATTTTTAATCTGTAAACTTTGTGTTAGTATTTTTCCACATTTGTGTGTGCCTGTGTGGGCACATGAGAGGGCCACCTGTCTGCTGTGCTCCAGGGACAAAGAGACAGAGAGAGAGAGAAGCCCTTTTCACACTGCACTTAGCCCCAGGCTAAATGAGTTGTTAGCCCGGGGCTAAAACAGCATTCACAGTGGCACAATCCAGTTAAAATTTGTATGTGAAAAGGGGCAAATTTTTTCCCATCCTTGGGACGGTAGGACGCCCTCAAGTTAGAGACCTGGCTCAACCTTATAGATCCAGTGTGTAGGGCTTAGTGATATCTAGCAGCTGATATTCCACATTATAATCAACTGAAACTTCTCCTGTGTGTCAAGCGTGAAGCAGAACTACGGTGGCTGGCACAAAAATGCATGAACACAAATGGCCCTGTGTAGAGCCAGTGTTTGGCCTGTCCGTTCTGAGCTACTGTAGAAACATGGCGGACACTGTGGACGAGACCCGGCTCTGTCTGTATGTAGATATAAACGCCTCATTCTGAAGTAACAAAAATACAACAGTTCTTTTTTCAGGTGATTTTACACTAAAGAAAACAGTTATGAATATTATGTATCATTCCTGCCAACAGGTGCCCCTAAATCCTACACACTGGACCTTTAAAGAGTCTGCAGTTCCTAACAGATGGCCTATGTTCTTCCTAGTCGTTTGCTTTTATCAGTGTACATTATGTTTGCATGTGTGGTGAGTTATGCATGCTTTATTGAATTTTGTTTGCAGATACAACTGCTGCTGCCACAAATACGACAATTAGAGCTACGAATTGAGTGCTGCTATTTCTAGTGAGACTGAAAAACTATTTAAAATGATACTAAAAAATTAATAATCCATCCATCCATCCATTTTCAGCCTCTTATCCGAGGCTGGGTCACGGGGGCAGCAGGCCAAGCAAAGCACCCCAGACGTCCCTCTCCCCAACAACGCTTTCCAGCTCCTCCTGGAGGACCCCAAGGTGTTACCAGACCAGATAAGATATGTAATCCCTCCATTGTGTTCTGGGTCTGCCCCGGGGCCTCCTACCAGTGGGACGTGCTAGGAGCACCTCTAAAAGGAGGCGCCCAGGAAGATCCTGATCAGATGCCCGAACCACCTCAACTGACCCCTTCCGACCCAAAGGAGCAGCAGCTCTACTCCGAGCTCCCTCCGGATGTTTGAGCTCCTTATCCTATCCTCCTCCTCCGAGAATCCCCACCTTAACGCGATGGAGGGGTTTGTGCATCCCCAAGATCCTGGGCGCTGTGTTGCCTGGGACTAATAGCCCCTTTTAAGGTCTCCAAAGGCAAAGTGGTCCAACAGGAAGGGGCCAGACTAAGAGCGATTCAAGAAGACCTTGATGGAACGGAATATTCGGACTTCGGGCATCTCGCTCGGTATGGGGACGCCGGGCCGAATAAAGAACATGGAGCCATCGCCCTGTGGGCCCACCACCCAAAGGGACAGGAATCAGGGTTCGGTGCGCTGTGTGCTGGATGGCAGGCACGGGTGGGGACCCAGGCGTGCTGATACCTGGCATTGCGGACTGGCTCGCAAATAATGATAATTATTGAGCAAATTGGTACTCTCCAATTACTGGATTCAGTTCAAGAGAGATCTAATTTTCCTGTGTTAAGCTAAATAAACCACTGTCTCTCATTAGAAACATACATAACTGTTGTTTTCAGTGTGTAGAAGAATGAGGACACTCTCACTAACATAACTGTTCAATATTATACATTTACAGAGTCAAATTAAATACTAATAAAATCTGAATTAAAAACAAATATTGTTCTTGAATGACCAAACACTGAATCATGACTCAAACACAGTAGGATCACAGCAGTAAATTCATGCAGGTACAGAAAGCCCAGAGGTCTGAGCTGAAAGCTGACTCAAGCCCACAAGGTCACCATCATGGACAATACACAACACATGCGCATATAAAACACACTCTACGCCTTAAACAAAGACTTCAGCAGCACTGCGACAGTTAAGTCTTTAAAGTCTCCCGCTGAGGTCTGAAAACTTTCTACTCCACCAAGAAAAATCCAGCATGGAGGGAGCGCTGACAGTAAGTCAGAGCTCGGAGCGCCGTCATCAGAGTCGCGCTGACAATATTTATCACACCCTGCTCTGAGGGCACCCGGCGGCAGTCACATATGTAGCATTATCACACTGTGTTTATGTGTGTGCGTGTGTGTGTGCATGTAAGTCAGAGGGAGCGGCAGCAGACAGCTGTTTGGATAATCAGACTAATTAAAAGATCAGGATGGGCTTAAAATGCTTGCCAGTTTCACCAGACACACACTGCGCTCTGTTGATTAGTCCTCAATGAACATGTATGATGCCAACTCTGTGGTGAGAGCGCTGGAATACATAAACACCAACTGTCTTTCAGATGGGTTTACACGCACACACACATTCACAGAGAACACTTGGGTTGATGTAACAATAGCATGTATCGGCATTTGACTTTACTTTAGGTTTTAGGTATGAAAAACTAGGTTATATTTATGTAGTTTAAGTTTCAACATATTAAACACATTTGTTTAAAGACAGTACTGCTGTTTTTAAAAGATTTCCATTCAATACAAAGAGGAAAATCAAACAGAAGCCCCATGTAACTTATTTGATTTATGTAATGGAATACACAGGCCAGGCAAGCTTTAAGTGGCTTATTTATGGCTTCTAACATGTGGGAATGAATGGAAGCCAATGCTGTAGAAAACAGTCGATGTTGGACTCTTTAATGGGGCAATTTTGGTATTTTTTTTAACCTGGACCATATTTTCCCATGTTTTTGTGTCTACTTGACTAATGGAAACAGCAACTGTTGAATTTGATCCAATATTGAGCAGGCTGCAATGTAACCTACCAATATACTTTCACATCTAACTGAGTGAATTAAGGGTGCATTTCAAACAAAATTGAGCACAGCATTAACTCAGGCAGGGCACAATGTCAAGCTCAGCTCACATCCCAGCTACATCAGCTGATCTCAAACAGCCCAATCAATTGATGGAGCAGCTGATTGATGGAAGGGAGTCAGCTGATAGATCACATGATTCCTTTCTATGCCACCAATTGGCTATTTAAACTGCTGTGGCCTGCCTACTGTTGCTGCTTCCTCTGCAAGGTGCTTTGCAACCCGCCTCCACCCCAGCTCCTCCTTTTCATGCTGTGTCTGACTTATCGATGTCATTTCTGTTTGTCATTGATGCTGCTCTGTTCTGTTCCCAGAGGTCTTTGCTGCTGCTCTCCCTGCCTTAGGCTTTCCATGTAGGCGCATGGAAGGGCAGGGAGGTGTGTTCTCTCAGCCTCAGGCTTTCTTTGTTTGCGTGTTGAAGGGCAGGGAGATTTGCTCTCTCTGCTCCAAGGCTTTCTACGTAGGCCCAGGAAAGGCAGAGGGGTCCCAGAACAGAGCCGTACCACCAAATATAACACTGCAATGGAAATAAAGTTTTCTTTGACTCAAGTGGTCCTGACTGAACTCAAGTTGCTGATTGTTTGAACATAGGAAAAATGAACCTAGCTGGCATTTGTGAGTTTTATTTTGTTCCTGTTGACTTTAAATGAAGCACACTTTAAAACAACAAAATTAATTTAAATGGAGTCTGGTGATTTTGACAGTAACCATTTTGGTGCTTATTTTCTGGTTAAACAAAAAGGATCTTACTCTTTAACAAAAAGGTCTATCTGTATAGAGATCTTTATATTGTTGTTGGACAGTTAAAAGAATGTTAATCAGTTAATAAATTGACAATGTTTTGCATTGATCTCAGCCTGTCAACCTTTTTGTGGCTGTCCAGCCCAGTTGCATTGGTTGGCGGGTATCTTCCCTGTCATCCCATTGCACATAGACACTTAAAGACCTGGACACAAAAACATGGGAAAATAAGGTCCAGGTTGAGAAATACTAAAGTTACCCTTTCACTGTGATGTCGTCCTGCTGGTGTCAGATCAGAAAACACATACGTGTTTTCTCAAAAGCCTGAATAACCAACATAGTTTATTGTTTAATTTAAAGGACGTGTTGCTGAAAAAGGAAAAAAACCCAAGTAACCTTGATATTTTGAAATATAAACCCAGTCATCAGAGTTGAAAGCAAATGTATACACCTGTTAACGAAATCCTTACACTACAGCATCTGGTTCTACTTGTGCTTTGACCTTTTACCGCAGAAAAAAACCCACGTACATTATTTTCCTTTTAAGAAATTGCGCTCATTTCTTCAAATTACAGGACACCAGCCCGAAACACACACCCACACACTCTCTGAAACTCTCCAAGTCCCACAGGTGATTATGTAGCGTACCTTCCTTCTGTTGCTTTATGCTGACCATCCCCAGTTCACCCATAGCCATGGAAATTCACTCAGCCCACCAGCTGCCTGCCTGTGTGTGTTTCTGATGTACAGAATCTGTCTCCTGGTGGGGGAGGCCTGGTCCATTTTAGCCTGAGAGCAGGACACGGAGAGTGCTGCTGGAGCACGAAATGGAATATGTCCTTCATGTGCTGCCGTGCCTTCCTGTGGCTGCGCTAAGCAGTGGATTGATGGGGAACAGCCTGGGAGAGCAGACTGGTACCTGACATCTCTGAACCTGCCTTACATTCAGACACATATGGCTCCATTTATACCTATCAAAAGGCGATCTGTGTGCAGATTTGCTATTTGGACCGCTACCAATCCAATCACACTTTTTGAGGTTACCCCTGCACAAAATCTTATTTCTGCAGAGTGATCTGATGTCATCTTTGTCCCAAATACTGTACGTACAGTGAACATGTAGGCAGAGAGGACTATCAGGGCACAGTCATCAAGTTTAATGTGGGTTTTTGTATGTCGTCACATCTTTATTTGGATGTTGGCTGAACTCCAGTTGAACCTGCCTTTGCATAAAAGCATGCGATCACACAAGGTGCTCTACCACCACTGAGCAAACTAATCTGCATGCATACATGTACGCTATTGGGCGAGCACCAGCTGTGATTTGCATACAAGCACAGAAGCGGATCAACACTGACGATCCGCCTACTGAGGATTTAATGAGTGAACGCTCAAGGCTGGAGACTGCGTGTAGTAGGAAAGACAGTAGTAATACTAATACTGGAATTGGATTGCACGACACGAGGCTATATGTGTTGTGTGTGTGTGAAATGGCCCATAGCAAAACTGTAGAGTATAAAAGCTCAATACAGTTTTCTGTGCTCAAGCGTGGATGCTTGAGGAACATCAATCCACACCGCATGGTATTCATCAATACACGCTGTGATACGTGCCAAAGGTTGGGTGAGAACTCCTACAGAAGCCGTACATTAACGTTAAATCATGTCTTGACCCGACATTGGCCTCCACAGCGGACATCAGGCTGTGCCGTTATAAATCAGCGGAACCATCACACAGGTAAAACCATTCTCTGCCCCGGTGCTAAGCTATATTTAAACCTCTGAATGCTACCCCCTTGCCCATGCTGAGAACTAAATTTGGCTGCCCACACTGGCCTGAGTGGCAGTTTTAGCTAAAAGCCACTGGCTGCTGCTGTTTAGTACTTCAGACTCGGTTATGTCTTCCAGGTATATCACCCTTGAGAAAGGCTTGTTCTACACCTGGAAGAGAAGCCTGAACTCAAAGAGCACATGGGGTAAGATTTAGGGAAGTGAATTGAAGATTGCACCTGACATGAATCCTTCTAGGAGACAGTCTTTGTTCACCTAGCTGCCTATCTTTGCCACTGAATCTCTTCTACAACTATTTTTTCCTTCACCACCTTGCAAACTTGCCCCATATGCCCATGTTGCACCTTATCCACAATATTCTTACTCATAAATGATACCTCTGAGTCCTAAACTGCTTCCCTAGGGTTCTACTTTGCACAATTTAACTCCACTTTTAAACTAGAGATAGGGCTGGGTATCAGCACTTGATACCTTCGAGGTATCAACCGAAATAACCCAGTACCAAGTAGTGTCAAAATGTCTCCAGTCAAATGATACCTGCATTCAATAATTTGTTACGCCGGGGGTCTGGTGAAGTTGGGGTGGTGTAAAGGGTATAGCAGTATTATAGGTCAGTCTGACTGCTTTGTTTTGTATGGGGGCCTCAACCATGTGGCAGTATGAAATAAAGAACCACAAAAAGTCAGTTCAGTCATCAGAGCGGTAGAGAGAACTCCCAAGAAGCAATGCAGTATGTAGCCTACAGTGAGTCTGTAAGGACAACTGAAATACACAATGATATCTCTCTATCCCTCCTCTTTACTTGTTTGAAAACACAACACCCAAACCAGGAAATGAAGATGAGAAAATGAGAGTGAAAAATAGAATGGGGACAATTAACACCTCCTCAGTTACAGCTCTTTGCCTTTTAGTTTACCTCCATTAACTAACTGTTTCTGGATCTGCCCGTCATAACTTAGAACGGCATCATCCCACCTACCCAAGCTTTTATTGTAGCTGCCTCACTTTTTACTGCTGCATGACCAGCCAATAATGGATCAAACAGAGCCAAACTCCAAAGCCAGTCACTGTTTGAAGACAGCTGTGTAATGACAGTCACCTAACTTGTCTCTTCTGTCTCGTCCCTTTAAATCATCTCTGCTATTCCCTTTCATTTCCGTCCCACCTCCTTTCACATTCTCCTGTTTCAGGCTATTTTCCTCTCTTCTCCCCTTTTCATAGTTTCTATATTTGTAGAAGAAACATGATAATCCTCAAATGGGGTTATCTATTTATTCATTTGGAGTGTCAGCAATTTCAAGTACCAACTAGGAGGGCTTTGTTTGACTGATACAGACAGAGGGAATGTGTTTAGATTGACAGCACAGACAGTTTTATCAAAGTCCTGCCATCACATACATGCATGTCTGACACTGGTAGACCGCTTGTCTCAGCACACGTCTCAATCACATTGTGTAAACTTATTTTCCTGTTAGCAACCAACTTGCTTAGTGACAACAAGAGAACCATTGTGACTGACATGTACCAACCGAGGGGCAACCTTCAGAGCTGAAAGATGGAAACAATATGAGAAACTGCAGTTCCTCTAACAGCCACTTGAGGCTGGCTCCGAGAGTGAGTCACTCCTAATAGACCCCCATGTTAAAGTACCCAACTTAACAGCAGAAATAAACATGTTTACAGCCTGGTACAAAAACAGATATGGTCTCTATAGGTAACTTTCCCAGTTCGTGACAACGCTACAGGGTATAGATGTAGCTGAAACAGTCACTATTTCGGGGTGTTTTCAGTTCTTAAAAGTCAATTGTAACATTTTGGTCCCCTAAAAAAGTTTTGTTTAGCTTTTGGTTGTACTAAAAGACCCTCTAAGCCTTATGCTAGCAGCTAGTATTAGGGTTAGCTTACCCCTCTCATCCAAACATGGCCACTTCTGGCTCCAAAAATCCAAGGTGGCGATGGTCAGATGGCTTCAAAACGGCAGTCCACAAACCAGTGAGTGACATCACAGTGGCTACATTTATTATTTTTAATCTGTCTATGGTACCAGCTTGTTCCCAGCTGGCTGATATATTAACAGTTAGCTCGCCAGCTACAGTATATCACTAACTAGAACCTCCAGTAATCCCTGAGTCTTCAAGCACCTCCTATTTTGCACTGATGAGCTTTGCTATTCCTATTCCAAGGAGTCTAGGACTTAAAGTTACAGTCAGAGAGACATTTATGTCCAAAACCTTGACCCATGACTAACTGCAATCATGAAAGTACTTTTTTAAAGTAAGATATCTGCACATCCAGCTATCTCAAGAAATGAATATCCTGCACACTGCTCTTGCATTTCACTCCCTCTGGACCTTCGTCATGAGTATGCCTTATTTTTTAAATGCTCTTTACAAAGGTCTAGAGGGACCAAAATGTTAGCATGAACAATAAATTGTGCTGTTGATCAAGAGCAATATATGGGAGTCTTGACTGTACTAAAAGGCTAGCATATTAGCTGTAAGGCACTATTCCGTCTTATTTAACCTTTGTTTGTCAGCTCTGGCAGTTACCAGCTCCGCTCCTCCAGGTGGTTGCTTTTTAATGAACCCTGGGTTTTAACAGATCTGGGGAAAATTGCATTCTCCTCCTCTGCACCTTGGACATTAAACAATCCTCAAAAAGATCTAAAATTAGTAACATGTATATCCATCAATGAATTTAAAGGCATCATAAAGAATGTGGTAACAGAGACATGTGCTTGTTGTTCTTGAGAGGTTATATGTTTAAAAAATGGTTGTATTATTGTGGATTTTTGGTGCATTTGTTGCATTTTAAATGTGTTTTGATTGGCTGCTACCTCGGCCAGGTCGTGTAAAAGAGATGTCCAATCTCAATGGGACTTCCTGATTAAATAAAGGTTAAATGAATAAATAAAATGAGAAGCAACTGCAATTGAGCTTCTTTGTATTTATTTCGCCACAAACAAAACTAGCCACAATTATCCCAAAGGTAGCCACCATGTCATATCATCTATTTCATAAAGATACACAAACACGTTTGTGGTGTGACTGGGCGCTTAGGAGAGGAGCAGGGTAGGACTCTAAAGAAGAGGGCATTGGGAGTTAAAGAGGAATAAGAAAGTCAATAAAGATAAGGTGATTTCAAAAGGGAGAAGCGAACTGCCATGGGTGTGCACTTCCAGTGAGGAATCAAAAGCAGGGATACACTGCCAACAGAGCGAGCACATCGAAGCTGCTCCCATATAGCAGCTTTGAAGTCCAAGAGAGTGTGAAATAACCTCACCTTGGTCGACTGGTGGAATGGTGCATCCAACATGCTAATGTCACTGTGCCAGCAGCTCAGTCAGGAGGAAAACTCCCCTCGCTTAACATGACGAGGATCCATCCCTCGCCATCTCCTGTCAAACCGCCGCCTCAGAAACATGTCATTTCCCCGCAATGCTGCGACGGTTTCACAGTTTGAAGACACAAAGAAATCCGTCCCCGCTGAGAGACCGAGGTGTTCAGGCATATGAAGTGGACAGAGTGGTAAAAAGGCCACAAACTCGGTGCTTAACAATTTGGTTGCCTTGACAACAATATTAAGACCAAGAGACCCGGTGAAGTGAATCTCACACAGTGTTATAATTAACTTCATGTACTCCCGTTTGGTGCATCTGGGTTTGTCGATTTCCTCAGAACAAAGACATCACATGTAGATTTCAAACCCCTTCAACTGTAACACCCTGAGCGTCTATAGTACTTTACTATATTTGTATTATAACTATACCTCCTGATTAATCAAAGACGATTTGGATCCCTGAGCTGAACTCCTGAAGCTTAAAGTGATGATTAGCGCTGAGGAGGCAGGAGAATAAAACTAAGACATACAAGGGGCAAAGAAATAAACCAGACAAAGAGAAGATGACATGGTCGACTAGAGGTTTCTCTTCCTGAGAGAGGAGCACAGAGCCGGGAGGGAACAGGCCAGCAGTGATCAATATTTAGTTTCTTAATTGGGCTTTTATTTAAAAGCAGAGTCTGCATCCAGTAATCGGTGGGATCCCAGGATAGAGGCATTTAGCTCGACTGAGCCACGAAAAAATCCATAAAGGAGAGAGTGGAGTGGGGCTTTTGACAATGTTAGGAGATTATCTAATTGCGATTTTTTCCAACCAATACTGCAGTTGTGATTTGTACTGCAGTGGCTTTTTATAAATACACTACAAGCTCTGTAATGGCTGGCATAGTGAATAAAAAATAATGTGTGCTAAGCAAAATGAATTTTCATATGAAAATAATTGGATAAATTATGCATTTGTCAGTTAAAAAAATCAACGTCTAATTCAGCCATTTTTAATAGGGTAATTAAATAACAAAAATAACACAATGTGGTATTTTGCTCTGGCAGAAAACATTTTTGCCATGCAGAGCATATTAAAGTCCCAGTGTGTGGGACTTAGGGGGGTATATCAGCAGAAATGGAACATAATATAATAAGTATGTTTTCTTTGGTGTATAATCACCTGAAAATAAGAATCATTGTGTTTTTGTTACCTTAGAATGAGCTGTTTATAGCTACACAGGAAGCAGGTCCTCACCCATGGAGTTCACCATGTTATTACAGTAGCCTAAAACAACAAACCAAACACTGGCTCTAGATAGGGCCATTCACATTTCACATCAGCCATCATTGTTAGTAGCCCCCCAGGACGAGCAGCTTCAGAAAAACACAGTTTTTTTAACACAAAACTGCACTATTCAGTGTTTTTACCGGTTTAAATCACCAGGTCTGTTTGTTTTGGAGATAAAAAGACTTCTGTGGATTTAGTCTCCTCGTCATTGCCACAGTGGCCCCAGATTCTATTCCGATCTACAGCCATTTGCTTCATGTCATGCCCTCTATTTCTCTCCTTTCATACTAACGCTGTCCTATCAAATAAAGGCTAAAAAGCCCCAAAATAGTCTGGAATGTCTGGACATTAAGTTATCAGAGAAAACGGTAAGCACTGAGCTAACGTTGTGCCTCCAACGAGCCAAAAAGTGTAGAACAAATACTTATTTGTGACACAAAACTGCTTGATTGAGTGTTTTTACTGGTTTTAGTCACTGGACATTGAATGAATTGTGACTGGAGCAATTTCAGCTGGTTAAAATCTGCAATCCTCACTGCTAGATGTCACGAAACCCCCAAAATCTAACACACTCTTCCTTTAACAAGACAATAGCCAATCAGAGGCTGGAAATCAGAGAGGAAGTATAGAGAGTTGTTGCATAGCGATGATACACTATCTCATCTAGTTGCATTGGTGTGAACTGGCAGGTTTTTAGAACGTTGTAGAATGATGCATTGCAAGTAGTCGCCTGTTTTTGACTCGTCTTTTTTCAAATCTTTGGTCTGAGCTGGGCTTAACGTTAGGTGTATAACTTCGTAGTGTGTGTGCTTGAAAGACAGAAATAGAGTGAAAGTGGTTGGCATTCAAAGCAGACAGCTGTTGGCGACTGAAGCGGAGGAGAAATCAGCAGTGGTAGTAAATGTAAAGTGCACTCTTTAATATTTCCTGTCACTCTCATCTGCATTGTTGGTTTGTTTTTGTGAACATCACAGCACCTGCGAAAACAGACTACAGTTACTGGTAACAAGGCTACTAGTATTGTTTCTTGTATATAAGAAATATGAATAATCCGACTTCACCGTGGTTATGTTAACAGAGTATCCTGAATATGATCGTCACTGGGATAAGCTTCATAAACAGGTCATTCATGTCCATGTAAACACACTTACTGACAGGAAATACTCAAATCCTTTACTAATGTGGCTCTTGTCACTAAAAAATGGCACCTTTTCAAATGATATTCATAAAAAAACTATTAATGTTTGAGACCTTGAAAGAAGGGAGGTCGAGGAGGAGATACCCTGCACACAGAATGACTTCACTGTTGCAGATTTTATTTCTCACCAAGAGCCAAACAAACACCCTCGTCTGAGGTGCACTACATTACCATCCCACTGAAGCTTGACCACTGATGTCAAGAGTCTGATTGAACTGACTGATGGCCGAGTTAGGGCAACTCCGACACAGTTGCAGGAAACCGGGGACTTATTTATAATCAATGGGTTGCTAGCTAATAGCCGAGCCATAATGGCCGCCACCGGGCTCACTCCTACGCATTGTCACTGTTACAGCACAGCTCTCATTACACCTTGCTGGGGCCAATTTAATTGAACTAACCCAATCAGAGCCCAGGAGCGCTCCGCTCTGCTGAGCTCGGCAGCGCTGGTAATAGAAGCTGATGGAAGAAAGATTAAAAATGTTGCTGCTGAATCACACTTTGCATATCCCACATTCCCTGCAATGTTTATTTGCGCTGGCAGAGATGAATTATGGGAAACGGTGCGGCAGCCGTGTACGCCGGCGCATGTGGCTTTCTGAGAGCAAACAGAGCCGAGACGATATTCTATGTAAATGTTTCTTTAGCAAGTGTAATGGGGTAAAGTGGTGCATGTGCAAAGTGAGCTGTTGAATATTCCTTTTCAATTATGTTTTAATGAACTGTGACAATGTGAGGCTCAGAGGGGAAAATGTCGATGAAATATTTGCTTGAAATTTAATTTTAAAGAGGGGAGACTGCGGGAGGCCTGTACAGAGAGATGTTGGCCTGATTTCACACGCATACACAAACAACCAAACACACACACACACACACACACACACACTGCAGGAGCCTAAAGTAATCCATCAAGTCCTTCTCTCTTCACACACACACTCAGGTTTTAAGTGATTTACTAGTTCTTTCTCACCGACTCACACTCACACACACGTTTACATCTCAGATTTATGGAAAGCTAGCCCAGTGTGACCTACAGAGTTACTGTTGCTTCAACAACTGCCTCCTCGTCACAACCTGCGCTGTCAAAATAGCCGCCACACACAGCCAATCACGGCACACTTCAAAGGCCTTTTCGCCCAATTGCGTTTGGCAGCCTGACTCCAGATCACAGCTTACTGAGCCGAGCGGAGAACTGTTTCTGAGTTAACATCCCCCAGCAGAATGCCTTTTATGGATAAACCAATACATTTGCAAGAAAACGGGAGATGCACCAGAGAGCTCACAGACAAACACACAAACATGAGCACAGCCAACACAAGCCTGCACCCCCTGGATAAGAACATTTTGGAGGGAAGCTGCAGTGTGTGTGGATCGTCTGAGGTAATCAAACTCCGAGAGGGACCCTTGTCAGGTCAGATCTCGACAGGATTTCAACATGAATCCGTCTAAAGCTCCCCGCTGTTGTACAGGGACCACTCAACAAGCAGTCATTTTGGTGTGTGGAGGAAGTTTTGGGAGAGAAATGTGTTTGGAAGCCTGAATGCCTACAGTGCATTATTAAGCAGCCAGTATCTGGGACAAAGTCCTGAGTAAAAGGTCATCTGCATGGTTTAAAGATGCATCATGCAAATCAACTGTTTCACATTTGCATGAGAATGAAGCTGCGCTCAATTTTAGATTTAACTTGGCTCGTGATTTGTTGTGGACATACGATGACGCAGTTTTAGTGATTTTAGAGGCTTAAAAATGGAAAGATGTACCAATTTTTAGATGAACAATGGGTCAGACGTGTAGTGATTACCTTCTCACTCAACCCAGAAGGTCACCTCAGCGTTTGAGAGCCTTTCAGCTTACTGTTTTGTTTTTACTGCCCACAAATTTGTGGTTTTAAGGGGACCTAATTGCAGGGTCATATTTGTATTTTGGGTTCCTAATAAACATGTTAACATGCTTTAATGTTCAAACTTTATACTTTATTTTCCTCATAGTGTCTGTGCTGACAGTGTAGCTCGTTTTAGTGCCTGTCTCTTCAAGTCCCCTCCAGAAAAAGCCCAGTTTGCTCCGATTGGTCAGTGTTTCGGGTCTTATGTAGCTCTGAGTCTCTGCACCATCATTGCAGCGGGGGAATGACTGTAACAGAGTCTAGTGGAACTTTCTATCGTGGAAAAAATCCCCAGTAAAGGAATTCCAGCAGGAATATGACCCTAAATCATGGAGAAATTAATATCAGCAACCACGATTACATGTTTCTCTGATGTTAGCATGTAGCTACATGTAGCCATGTAGGCTGTGAAATGTACAAAACACTTGCAGTAGCCTGCCTGGAGCAGAGGGCCATATAAATAAATCTGTCCTGAGGTGACATCAGCTCATTTGAAAGTAGAAGAAACATGTTGGAAACTTAGTATTTAGAACAATCCTAGACCTGAAACTTTGCCCACAATGTTGTAAACAGAGTAGTCTCATGTAGCCAGACACAGCGTCTCCACAGCGCTGTATCGGCATAGAGAAAGGTCTGGAATCACAGATTGTCTCTCTGCTATAGGGGAAGAACACTCTGGCTAGTTTTTGCTCCTTTAACCAATCACAGTCGTCTTGGGTGGTACTAGGCCCGGGATGCAGGGATGGTGCCCTTGCAAAACAGTGTCAGTGATGAACTTGTTTTGGTGGAACATGTGCACAAAGGGAGGCGAGCACTGTCACTAAACTGGCCCCGCAAAAGAAAACGCAACAAAAAACAATAACAGTTGTAAGTCACTGAGTGATTTAACTTATGGTGATAAAAGAGACTCACATAATTTGATTTTTGGTGCCCTATAAAACATGACTGTACTTTGGACGAGCTCACTAAACCAATTAAAACCGCAGATGTTTTGCTGGATGTTTGAGCCTCTAGTAGAATATTACTGCGACAATATCACAGAAGCTCGAGTGAAGTGGAATGATCAGTACATTAGTCAAGTCAATGTCACTGGCACATGCCGCTGCCAGGGTGAAAAGATGTGGCATAAAAACTCTCACTGACCATGTCCGAAAATGGATCAACATGAGCGTCCTGCGAAATGGAGCCTGGGCTCTTTAAAGATGTGTTCATAAGTTGTTTCATTTGTTGTAGATTTTTACAGTGATTCATCGAATAAATACCATTTTCAGCCTGTAAGTTGTTAGTTTGGAGGTTGTTGTTTCTCGTTGTGAAGGGAATTTACGGTAATATACATGCGGAAAGAAGGAAGAAAGCACAGTCAAAATCCAGTGAGTCTGCTTTGCCTATAAGGATTGATTTATCATACCTTTACCTTTTTTTATTTGAAACTTTAGCCATGTTTAATATGAACATCCACCACTGTAACACTATATATACATGACATAAAATAAGAAAAAACATAATAGTTCCCCTTAAAAAAGCAATATAGATATTATCCTCAGGAATTGTTGGAGGTCAGACCAAAGCTTAAATAGGAGTGAATATTGGGCTTACATCTGTCGAATGGCCAGAACAACAAATCCAAATGAGTGCTAATGTTGCTCTGTATTTGCTGGATGTGTGAATAGATTTGCTAACAGGATGCCATAGGAACTCTGTAAGGAGATAAAGCCCTTGCTGACATAATCAAACAACTTATTTTGCCCAACGTACAGTCAAAAACCTACAGATATCTATTTTATTATCATGAAAGACTAACATACAAACAAACATTCACATTTGTAAGCTCAAAGCAGCACTCTTGCTTTAAAAACTAAAAAGAACAGATGCTAATTGTTGATTTTCTGTTGTTTAACTCAGCATTTCAACTCTAAAAAGATCAAACTCAAAACGTAGCGAGCTCTATCCAGAGGGGACTTGAAACACATTCAAAACAAAACAGGTAAGCACACATTAAACTCTGTGAATCATACCTGTATTTTAACCTGCTAACCATGTGAGCTCCCCCTGTGAGTGTCATCAGACTCACACATTTGTCAGCTTTCGCTTGCATGTATCCATGTGAGTAAAGCTACTAGCTCATCCAGGTCAGCCCTCTCAGCTCAGCCACAACAGTGCAACCGGTCAACCATCTCAAATTCTCCCATGTCACCCCCCCTGGAAACATCCGAATCACAGGCTGCCCATGGCTGTCTGCACTGGATTCAAAGCGCTGGTGTTGGCACACATAAAAGGCTGCTAAAAAAGCTGCAGTCCATAACTCGAAGCTACGGTCCAACTGTGCCCTCGGTCCAATAAGGACAGCGAACTCACTGCTCTGAGTATCTCCTCTCACAGGCTGGGAATTACAAAGTTCTCTCTTCAAGTTTCCCCTAGCAAACAATCACATCCCCTCATGGCTTTTCACAGAGCTCCTTCCTTACCTCATTATTGATGACCCAGCAGATGGACTACTGCTCTATTATCTCAGTAAATCTTGGCATTTCACTGCTGCCTCCCAACTGACATTTATGTTATTTTCATTAATGCCGTTTGGCATTTTTGTCAATTGGCCTTTTTTTCTGGGCATTCAGGTGGAGCAAAGGAACACAGATGAAAGCAGCAATATCCTGATGTCGTATTTAGACTGGTAAAAAAAAAAAGGAAAATATAATTCAACTCATGGTAAAATCATAGACTGTTTAAAATAAAGGATGTGGCCTCCATGTCGTTACTCATCGCTAGTGGACTCCTGTTTGGATTGTCGTTGGATTTGTGGAGCCATAAGTGACCATACTTGTACAAGAGAGTGAAGAGAACACTCATGCTTGCTGCTAGCTGGGTTAGCACAGTGCATTTACAGCTCTGGTTAGAGGTTACAATGCTAACGCTAATTTTCGCTAGCAAAAGCAGGCTTAAAACTATTCCAAAAAAATACCGTACTTATTGGAGAACTCCCTCAAGGGTCTTTTAGTTGAACCAAATGCTAAGCAAGACTTTTTTAGACAACCAAAATTTTAAAATTAACTTGAAAACTGAAATAGCGACAGCTCAGCTCCGGCTATACTTTGTGAATCTGGAGCCCTTTTTTCCACAGAGATCGCGCTATAGGTCCCTCCTTTGAACCACCTTTGAATGCTTTTTATGCTTAACCAAACATCCCATCCATCACACAAGCAAAAGAGGCATGTAGGCCACAACATGCAACACAACAGCGTCAGCCTCTAGTGTGACATATTTATATAGTTTATTTATTAATTTTCCATCAGCGCTTATCCTGTTAGGGGTCACGCTGGGGGCTGGAGCCTATCCCAGCTAACATTGGGCAAGAGGCAGGACCACCTGGACAGGTCACCAGACTATCACAGGGCTGACACATAGAGACAGACAACCATTCATACTCACATTTACACTTACGGCCAATTAAGAGTCGCCAATTAACCTGCATGTCTTTGGACTGTGGGAGGAAACCAGAGCACCTGGAGAAAACCCACGCTGACACGGGGAGAACATGCAAACTCCACACAGAAGGACTGGAGGACAATGGCATAACTTGGCAATAATTATTTACTGTTATATGGTGGTTCATTTTATTCTCTGCTCGGAGGATAAAGAGCTCCTGGACCTCATTGTTTTCCCAATTTGCAGACATTTTCTACTCTGTCCTTCATTGAGTTAGCTGCTAACTGCTATCAGCTGCTTTTAAAATCTCCCGGTGGCTGGTTTCACACATAATACATTGTAAAAACGTCGCAATTGTTCTATCCATCCTGCTGGCTGTCCCTTTAACACATGCCATTTCAGATCTGTTGCTACCTCTGCTGCCCACCTAAAAGGTACAATCTACGATCGCACCTTTTTATAAAGAACAGTGAGGCAGAATAATGGTGTGAAATCCCCCCTTTACCAGGCAGTGTCAACCAACGTTGTCACCAGCAACACCCACACAAAATGGCCACGCCCTAAATTATGCATAACTTTATGTCTTTATAACATTTAAACAAGTGAGTAAAATAAAAATTCACCCCCTGTACAGTTGTCGTGGACAGGAAAATTAACAATAGAGACCAAAACCAAAACCATCACTTGGGTAAAACATTTATAATAAGCTATTTTTGCCTATTTAAAAAAAAAAAAAAAAGATGGGTGCTTCCATCATACTGTCTTTCAAGAGCAAATTCAAAATATGCAACAAGTTGGCAAAGACTCTGACACTTGAAAACAAGTCCTTGGATTTGCTAAGTGCTAAATCTCATGTAAAAAATCAGAGTGATAAATAGAAGTGACCAGTTCATGGCTGTGGATCCATAAGAGACAAAAAAGTACAACAACACCAGGCAAGCAAACACCATCCACTTCATCAGCTGAGGCTTTTTAAATTCTGAGGGAAAACGATTACCTGTAAAGCCCTCAAATAGAGCAAGAGTGGCGAAAGAAAATCAACATTTAAACAGGCCAGTGTTGCACGGCCTATTTTCCCAATAATGACTGCGCAAAGCATCTCATTGATTTTTTTCTGTGCGTGAGAAGAGGTTAATTACAATCTCAGCAGCGGTCAGCACCACACGCTCGTCTGGAGGTAACGATGAAAGACTGAACACCACTAAGTGTATAAGTATAGGTAACAGAAATGCAAGAGAAGTTTTCTTCCCATAAACTTGATGCCAATTTCAGTTCCACTGAAGGGTTGGCTCAGGAAATTGACCTCGGTTTGAAGTGCTACAGCAAAGCAGCTGATGAAAAGAGAAACACTGTGTTTTTCCACCACTGATCTATACTGCCTATTTACTGTCTAGGGCTCCCTAAAGTGTTTGATTTTGTACTATTGGGAGAGTGCATTTTTGGGCAAACAGCACTCGACATAAAGGCTTTCATGACTTCAAGAGCAGAGGAGGAAAGACCTCTCTACAGGGCTGCTTTCAAAGCGTATCTTTGATTTGAGCCCTGGATGTTTTCCATGTACTCAATCTCATTTAATGTTAAACAATATAACCTGGTGGTTTCAGACTGTGAGACGCTCCCCACCAGCGGAGACACAGTGAAGGCTAAATAAATGGTTTGGCAGGAAAGTAAAACACGGAGAAGATCAAGGAAATGTTAAGCAGACGATGAGCCAACTCCGACTAGACCAAATATAACGACTTCAGAATGAGGCTCGATTCAGACTGCTGGGTAAAACATGTTTTCAGCTGCTAATTATCAAACTTTCAGTCTGTTGTTCGACCGGCATCTCGTTTGAAAATGTTTAAATTTACTACCTTTGTTGCCAAGTAGCTGAAATAAAGCCAGTGAATGCTCGACTGTAGCCTATTACTTTACTCAAGGACATATCACCAACCAGGGTTAGACTCAGAGTTTGTTAAACCTGCTTTCTGGAACGGACCCCAGGAGGCTCATAAACGTGTACACACTACAGACAGCTCTGTCTGTGGTCCTAAAATTTTACAAAAACAAGATATTTGTCAATTAATTTATTAATCACAAACCCGTAGATGTAGACCCACACAGCTGCTAAATAAAATTGATTTATTTTTCACTCACCATTGACTTGTTAAAAAGGAAAGTGTTGCTCATTGCAGCCATGTGCTTTAGCCTATAATGATTCGTCCTGCACGCTTTTTTGTTCCAAAGATGCTTAGGTCTGGTGGTGTAATTGGCTCGTCAGTACGGCGGGACAAAGTAGAACAAAGCCTATATATTGGCAGTTAATCTGAAATTGCTTTCAATTGGCCCGGTTGTAGCCCACATTGGCGCGCCTAAGTGCTCGAACTTTCCTGTGGGTGCTCAGGCCCTGAAGCCTGGAATCGGCACCTATGGTACCGAGGTGGTTTTAGGAGGAGCTTAAGGAGAATCACACTGTGCGACTGATATTAATCAATGGATAATTACATGGAAGAGAGTCGGCTGACGCCAAACTGGTGATTAGAGCTGAAAAGTTTTTTAACCTTGTACTGTGTAGATCTACAAAGAGCTTAAATGTGGCCTGCTTATAAATGGCGGGACACAGAATGAAATCATTTTTACGTGGGACTTAATTCCCCGCCTGCACTTGAACAGTATAAGAACAGCATTGAAATTGTAAAATCTGAGCAAAGCAGAACAGGTCTGTTATGACGTGAACGCCACTAAACAGCCTTGCGGTAAAATCAGCTATTCCCCAGGACAAAGTCAGGTCCTATATCGCCAGAAAAATGTGAGGAGAATTGCTTTCTGAGAAAATTCTATCTGATTTACGGTGAAAAATGAGATTGAAAATTTGTTGTGCATTTATGGCTGGAGTGCACTGAGTGTCGGCCCATCCTGGTGTCAAAGTAATAATGAGTTAATAGTCATTTAGATTAGCAGAAATTAACTTCACACACAGTGCTAGTGGCTTGCTCTTTTATGCTAGCGAAATTTTTCCGACCATGGTTGCTAGCAAAACAGAGAAGGCCCGTAATGCTATTCTATAACCAGCTACCTTATTATGCCCCTAATGAAGGAATAAAACTGTCCTACACTTGTTAACTTTCATTTAAATCATACAAATTATCTAAAGCACCATTACCTTGTATTTGCATGTGGGGTTCTCCGTTCAAAAGCCTTACAGCTGTACCAACGGGAGGTTTCAGCTATCGGCCACTATTGAAGCCCCATTCCGCCATTAACAGCAGTTTATATAGTCCTGTCAGCACCGATTAATCTGCCAAAGCAATGAATTGGTCAACCTCAAGTTTCAAGACAAGCTGACATCAGCTTGTTACAGATTTCTTTATCTTACCACTGGGTCCAGTCACAGTCACATTATGTAGCCTACACTGCTATAGCTACATGCTAATGTCAGGGAAATGTAATCTTGGTTGCTGATGTTGTACATTTCTCCCTGATTTCAGATCGGATTCCTGTTTCAACATGTCTGGTTGTCAAGATTTTGGTTTAGCAGCTATAATTGGTGATTTTTCACAGCACGAACTACCACTATTTTTTGTTAAAGTCATTCCCTGGCAGCAAGTACACTGCTACATGTAGCTACATGCTAACATCAGGGAAACATGTAAACTTGGTTGCCTATGCTTTTAATATCTCTCTGATTTCAGACCAGGTTCCTACTGGAATACATCCAGCTCTATTTATTTCTTACTGGGTTTTCATGGTGGAAAATGCTGCCATACTCTGCTACAGTAGTTTTTGCATTGCACTGCTTTTCTTGGCAATTCCCGCCCTGCTGTGTTGTGATTGGCTAGAGTGTGAAACGCTGTTCATCTAATCATAGTGAACAAACATTCAGGTGGCAGGGGCTCGACAAATTGACAGAGTCCACAGCTCGACATCCAGAGGTATGTGGACACTGGAGGAAAGCTGACAGAAGGCTTACAGCTGTGGGCACAGACCCTGCTGAGCTCTCGCCCTCCCTCTGGTTTCTGGCGGAGGAGCAGAGCACAGCCTGGGTAAGTGAGCTCGCTGGAGGCTGCTTAGGGGCTGGAGAGGCAGGCCCCACAGAGCATGTTGGAGAACCAGAGGGAGGGTGGGAGGTCTGTGGAGTCAGTGCCGACAGCTGAGTGCCCGCTGTCAGCTGTCCTCCAGTGTCTACACAGATCTGGATGGGGAACCCCCAGCATGCTTGGCCACCTCTCACCTGCTAGGATTTTCACACCAGCCCTGATAAAGCCTCCAGATTTTTACACACATACGAAGAGTTTATAAAATATGATTTTTTGTGATGAACAGACAAACCTTCTTGCATCGCCTTGTGTGAGCATGGACCTCTGACCAATCCTAGCGCGTAAATGCTACACAGGGCGTTTCATGTCTAGTGGGATCCATATAACCAAGGGTTAGGCACTTGAAGCTCTATAATAGAAATGTAATTTTCTAACACGCTAAAGTCAACAAGCAATTCTGTCTCTCTGCTCTTTTCTTCTGACACAGAGCTAAGTTCTTGTTTGTCTGCTTGCTCATGTCTGTGTGTCTGCATGTATCTGCTCATCTCTCTTGATCTCTGTTATAACCACAACTGACAAATATTAGGCTCCGATCTCAAATAGCAGTGATACTAGGGTATTTCTAAAGTAAAATAAAACAGAAAACAAACCAAATAGACTGAAATTGCAGGCGCTGCACTGATAGCTTTGGCTTGCTGGGAAGCTGATGGAGCTCCATGGCCGGCTTCCCGGCTTCGGGGCACTCTGTTGCGCTTCAGCCTCCTTTCTGATCGGGGCAGCTCTGCATAGCTTGTTGTAGAATAAAGAGACTCAAAATATAGATTGGACATTTGAGGGTTTCCTCGCGAGCAAGCCAAATTAGTACATCGAGACAAGCAGTGTCAGTTGACACACCTACAGATTTCCAATACAAATTAAAAGGTGTTTCCTGTCACTTAAGCTACTGTTTTCTTGTTATTCAGGAACAATTGCTTCTCCTCACATAACCAAATTTGGCCAGAATCATGCCAGATCATTTAGCTGAAGTCACGTCAGGATAATACGTTTATGTCAGGTCACGTACACCATATATTCACACAATAAGAGTTTATGCCAGGTCATCTGCACTATAAGCTTTGTTGTCTCCGCCGCAAAGCAGGGAAGCTGGCCAAGGAGTTCTACGGGCAGATTGCCCAGGGGGCTTTGCGGTGCTTCCACCTGGTGTCTGAACCCGACGTTCTCACCCAGGTGCACTGTTAGGTACCAGAATTTGATACTGAAATTAGATTTTGCATGAATTGGTACTATGTCGTACCAACGTAATTTGGTGGGTACCCTTAAAAGTACTGCGTTCGGTACCCAACCCTAATAATAAGGTGTCACTCCCCCGACTGCAATGACGGTGCAGAGATGCCAAGAGCGCAGACAGGAAAGACCTGGAAACACTTATCGATCATTCATTTTCCGTAACCACTTATCCTGTTGGGGGTCACGGGTGTGCTGGAGCCTATCCCAGCTGACATTGGGTGAGAGGCAGGGTACACCCTGGACAGGTCACCAGACTATCACAGGGCTGACACATAGAGACAGACAACCATTCACACTCACATTCACACCTACAGACAATTTAGAGTCACCAGTTAACCTGCATGTCTTTGGACTGTGGGAGGAAGCCGGAGTACCCAGAGAAAACCCACGCTGACACAGGGAGAACATGCAACCTCCCCCACCCTCAGGGTACCAGGAACCAGGAACCCTCTTGCTGTGACGTGACAATGCCAACCACTGCACCACTGCGCCACCAAATAAAGAGCATGTAATATAAGAATATACAAGTATGAACCTCAACGTGAGTATGATAGGTTCCCTTTAATAAATGTTAGCAATGTTAGTGGAATGGTCTTTAAATGCTGCGGGAGGAGGTACGCTACTCCCAATCAGAATGTTGACACTACTTGAATCAACTAATCAACAGATTAATAAATAATGAAAATAACATTTGGTTGCAGCGGCACTTGTGTACACAGACAAAAGCAGGAAAAAAGCATGTTTGCATGTTTTGTGGTACAAGTTTCGTTTTTCTGTTCTTTTCTCGGCACCACTGGGGGAAATTCCACCTGTCATGTCCCATCACTGTTGCATGCTGGTTCACGTAATCCAAGTAGCTGAAGGCTGCTGAGGACTCAAACTTCCACAGACAGCTCCATCAACTGGTTTACCGACATCTCCCTCCGAACAAACAACTTTTTTTCCTCCCTCCTTTTGCATTCTCAGGCCGGGACACAAATTCATGCAGTCTTACAGAGACACCCCGCGCTGGCTGTGGCTGCAGCCCCGGCCCCGGTCGCCCCGAGGCAGAGTGAGAACGCGCAGCATGACATGCGATTGAGTCTCCAGCTCAGAGCCCTCCGCTGACGTGACTTCTTGCTCCACAGTTCATCAGCATCAATGTCAAACCCCAGTGATATTACTTCCAGAGTCTGGGCCAGTGAGCTGCCAGGAATTGACCTCTGACCTCTTTGAATTCATCTCTACTTCAGAAATGTTTACAGATGGAGCGGCGCGTCACTTCCAGTTACAAATAAAGCAAAGCCTAAGCTGCTGGATAACAAATTGAGCCGCCTCATTGAGAACAAACACCTTCATCCTTGAAATATCCTCGTCCCTGAATCTTATTATACCTCGGCTCTTTTCTCCTCCTGTATAGCTCTCTCCTCGTCTCACCCCCACCCCTTGCTGTCATAACAAGGGTGGTGTCTGCGGAGAGCTCTAGAGAGGGAGAGGTTCATCAGCAAATGGCTCCCTAAAACCCAATCTCATTTATATGCAGATGAAATAAATATTGATGTGCTGCCACGCTCTCGTCGTGTTTTGCCTAATTGATGCCAGCGTTCTTGTGTCACTCGTGCTAGGTATGACTATTGGCAAGAGGCTTGCTCTGTGATATAACTTGTCGCAGACAAAAAAAGCCAGAGCAAGTGGTTTGAGTGAGCAGACAGACAGACAGACAGACAGCGCTGCACAGCCCCCTGAAACAAAGCAAACAAATGAAGTGAAGTGACATACGGATGAGAGAGTGAGACCGCCTTAGATGATTCACTGATGGGTGGGTGTGTGAAGAGAATACAAATATTAACAGCTTTAGAATATCTCAAAGCTCTGTCATCCTACTTGGATGAAACATATGCACAGAAACTGTACAATGCAATAAATGACGCACCTAACAGTTTTTTCATCACTATACAATGATTCTGTTGTAAAAAATGCTACTTGCAAGTTCCCAGAAAGTATGGTGACAAACTGACAAACTGCTTGTTTTGTCTTTTCTGTAGTCCAAGTCCAAAAGATATTCAATATACAGTGACACAAAACAAGAAAAGCAGAAAATCCTCATATTTGACAAGCTGGAACCAGAGAATATTCTTTGCATTTTTAGCCATGCTAATGGCCGTATCGCTTTATGGATGGCCAGTCGGTCCTGCAAACTGTCCAAACTGAAATATTAACAACTGTTGGATGGATTCCCATGAAGTCTGGTTCACACACTTTATGTCCAGTACTTTGATTTACGACCAAATCGCTGCAAACCTGACATTCCCACCAACCCAAACCGTACTTAACTAGTGCTTATTAAATTATTTATATAATTATATATAATTATTAAATTAATGCTGTTATCCAAAGCACTTCACAATTTGCCTCTCATTCACCCATTCACACCAATGGCAGCTGGCTACAATTCAAGGCACTGGCCTAAACACAAGGAACCATCTCGTCCGTGAACACTTTGGCGATCAAACCGCCAACTCTTGGATCTATTTAGCCTAATTTATAAACGTTACCATGCTGACATTTTAAACATTTCACCTGCTCAACATCTGCATACAGGTGCTGGCATCTCGTACCACTGCGCTGAGGTAGTTAGAAATCTTAAAAAAAGCCAAAACAAAAAAACCCTGTAGAATTTAAAAATACACCTTCCTCCTGCAGCTCTTCCCTCTCTGTCCTAAGCCCCTCCCACCAGATGACCACAGGCATATAAACATGTTTCATACAGTAACCCAGTGTTTGTCATACATTGATTTATTTACTTATTTTATTGTACAGTTGCCCACAGCGGCCCGGGCCCTCTGTGTTTATCAGACCACAACTGAGACAAGAATTTGCTAGCTAGCCCACGGTCTCTCCGCCTCGCTCACCGCCAATGTGGACGGCTTTCCCAGCAGGAGAGCTGGCAGCAGCGCATGAGACAGATCTTCAGTCGGAGCTGTGGTATTTCAAATTCAGCCAGTGCAAACCCCACAACCCCAGGTGTCACAGTGGGCAGGTGGCCAGTGGCAGCCCCTCGTCTAACCAGTGTAACGCCAGCGGAACAGTTTGCTGATTGGCAGGGAGTCAGAGCTGTCAGTCCTCTGGAGCTGGGGTTTGTGCTGGCTGCTGCTGCTAAATGAGGCGGAGCTGCTGCCTGCTCTCCTCCCAGTGAGGTGGTCTGTAGCGGTAGGAAGTGAGGCAGAGGGATACACTATGATTCAAGGGTCTAGCTAATTTTAGCTGCATAATCATGAACAAAACTTTTAGATTTTTTCTTTGTCTGTCTGAAACACTTCACCAATTGACATGTGTTTAATTGTGTTTACGGACAGACTTTGTGTTCACTTTTAGACTCTATATTTGATAGGTATGTCTCATTTCCTTTTTCAGGTTGCTTTGCAATGTAGACAGTTGTTGCCAATTCTGAAATAGCAACTTACTCTGCAGGAATTTTCACCATCAAATCAGGCTTTCACCGAAGGGACGCACATGTGCATTTGTACAACAGCCCATAGAACACCCTCTCTCTAAAACGACCAAATGAACTTCGCCAGTGTCTCCCAACATGGCCTAGATTTTCTAAAGCGTGAAAACAGAGCCAAAAGGAGGTGCAGAAGTGTAGTTTTCTCTCAGTCCACATGGATTAAAATATGCTCAAAGACTAACCTGCCTACCTCAGCTTTAAGAGCATAACCGTGTACTCATGTTGCCTATTTGCTTCTGTTAATCATTTCAGCAGTAAATGCACTGTTTCCAATTTTTAACAAGCCAAATGAAGAATAACGTTCGCATTCTGCATTATTCTTTATTTCAGCAAGAATAAAGTTCGATTCCAGTCTTCCAAATTGAGTTACACATCTAATTATCCAATGGACCGTGTCTGCTGTGCTTTAATGAGGCTCGCTATCAGGCATGTGATCAAATCACCACCGATCTGCAGGTGACTGTCATTAGCTGAAGGACCTGAAGGAACGTTGTCAAGCACACAACAATTAAGGTAAAAGCGTTAATTAGTTTGACTCTAGCTGGCTGCCGTCTAAGTACAAAATCGAGTAAATACATTTCAAGTGCAGAATGATACAAACACTCTGGTTTCGACTCGTATTAAGAGGTTTAGCACACGCTCAAGTGCCACAGAGACAAGCTATAGAAAATCTGAGCAAAATAGGGAGAGAGGGAGTATCTGTTGTATTCGGATCATTCCTCTGAGCTGTCACAATATTGTTGCCACACACTCTGCTGCAGTACAAATCTTTTTCAGCAGGAGCAAAAATGTCTCCTGACGTGGAAATGCTCAAAAGCTGCTATTTGTGAAAGTGGCTGGCATAATAAGGATGAGCCATGTGGGCTGGGCGTCATTCTGTTTTAATAAGCTGTAGCCCACTACAATGGTGTTTATCGCTTAGCCTGCTCTGAATGAGACATTTGTGACAATCCATCAGGGAGCTGTGTATACGCTTAAACAATTTAGTCAACGGACAGAAAATCAATCAGCAACAACTTTAATAATTAATCATTTTAAAGGCAGCCTGCAGAGTTGTTTTGTAGAGCAATACAGTTGTGCTTACGTTCAGTTTCTCATACTAAAACACACAGAGGCTAAACAAATGTGTAAATACATTTATTTCCTTATAAACATTTACAAGGCTGATTTTCTCAAGACTTTGAAAGCTGCATTGTTTAAACCAGCAAGTCAGCCTCGTTGCCAGAATTAAGATTCGCGGTATGATGTAGTTCAGATTACATGTAGATGAGCTGAGTTTCTCATCAGCAGGAGAATGGGATGGGGGATGGTGTGACATCTGATAGAGACAGCTGCCAAGCAGCAGACCACTGTAT
Source organism: Cephalopholis sonnerati (assembly GCA_019142605.1). Classification (NCBI taxonomy): domain Eukaryota; kingdom Metazoa; phylum Chordata; class Actinopteri; order Perciformes; family Serranidae; genus Cephalopholis; species Cephalopholis sonnerati. The sequence continues at coordinate 10,024,640 of JAGQAX010000022.1, read as the reverse complement.
GAGGCCAATAAAAGTGGATAGTTTTTAACAACAGGTCAGGACATTTACAGCTGCGTTTGTGGCAAAAAAAGCATGTGTTTTTTACGACAGGTCAGGACAATATCTGCCACATTTGTAGTGACATAAGCAGGTATATTTAAATGACAGGTCGGGACATTTATAGCCATGTTTGTACCGACAAAAATAGATGTTTTTAAACAGCAGTTCGGAACATTTCCAGCTGTGTTTCTAGCAAAAAAGCTGGTATGTTTTTCAAGACAGGTCGGGACATTTCCAGCTGTGTTTGTAGCAAAAAGGACAGTATTTTTTAACAACAGGTTTGGACATTTCCAGCTATGTTTGCAGCAACAAAAGTTGGGATTTTTTTTACGACAGGTCAGGAAATTACCTGCAACATCTGTCACCACAAAAGTGGGTATTTTTTAATGACAGGTCAGGACATTTCCAGCTATGTTTGCAGCAACAAAAGTGGGCATTTTTTAACAACAGGTCAAGACATTTCCAGCTATGTTTGTAGCAACAAAAGTGGGCATTTTTAAACAACAGGTCAGGACATTTCCAGCTATGTCTGTAGCAACAAAAGTGGGCATTTTTTAACGACAGGTCAGGACATTTCCAGCCATGGCTCAAAAGAAAGCAGTTATTTTCTAACAAGCTGCCATATTTACATCCATGTTTCTAGCAACACCAGCAAGTGTTTTTTAATGACAGTCCAGGACATATCCAGCTCCTTTTGTGACAAAGGCAAATATTTTAAGCCAAAAGAAAATCCTACCCAAGCGTTTTTATTTTTGTGCCTAAATCTATCCACAGTATTGTCACAAAACATACAAGTGTTTTCAGGCCCAGTGTGTAGGATTTATGGGCATCTGTTGGCAGAAATGTCATACAATATTTAGAACTTTGAACTAGTAAAAAAAGCGCTTCTTGTTAGCTTAGAATGAGCTGTTTACATCTACATACAGAGTGGGTCCTCTTCCAAGGAGTCTGCCATGTTGTTTTTACAGTAGCCCAGAACAATAAAATCAGACACCAGCTTTTAAAGAACGCACATGCTAAATTGACCGAATTATTAGACCTAAGAATTAACTCGTAGATTAATTGATCATGAAAATGACTGTTAGTTGCAGCCTAAGATGGGAATAATCTCTTGCCCAATGAAAAGGATTTTTTTTTTATTAATTATTTTCTGAGGAGTAATATTGAATGTCCTACATGAAGAAGCATGAAGTGAGTGACACTTGGATCAGCCCCCTTATCATCAGATAAATAAAGCGCTCACTGCTCATATCAGGTCTGAAATTTTGATATCAAGGGACAATACGCATCTAGTAGAAAGTGTGCTGTTATGTTGAGAATCCAAAGTTGTCCGGTGGTGTGCTCCAGCAGCGAGCTGTGCAGAGGGAGAGAGCCTGCAGCCCTAGTCCTATTTTCAGCTTCAGTGGGCAGAGAAGAGTAGAGAGCCAGGCCAGCTCAGGGCAGACAGGATCAACCCCAGCCCCGTTTAACCCTACACACTCCACTTCACACACACATATGCACACAAAGTGGCTCGTTCAAACCACCACCGCTCAAACACAAGGTGAAACGCATTATGGTAATGGAGGTGGCAAAGCATAAATACAGTACGGCAGCGGACATGACTGACAAGGGATATTTAGTGTGTCTGAAAAGAGTTATGAGCAATGTTCAAGAGCCAATAAACCTGTGAGACATTCACTGATAACAAATCCAAAGACCACAACCTGGTTTATAAGACCAAAAACATGATTGCTATATTTAAATATATTTTCATTCACACACCTGTTTAATGCAAATAGCTGATCAGCCAATCACGTGGCAGCAACTCAATGCATTTAGGCATGTAGGCATGTAGACATGGTCAAGAAATTTAATGGTGGTGGTAGGGTCAGAATTTGGCGTCATGGATCCATCCTGCCTTGTATCAACGGTTCAGGCTGCTGCTGCTGGTGTAATGGTGTGGGGGAGATTTTCTTAGTACCAACTGAGCATGGTTTAAACACCACAGCCTACCTGAGTATTGTTGCTGACCGTGTCCATCCCTTTATGACCACAGTGTACCCATCTTCTGATGGCTACTTCCAGCAGGATAACGCACCATGTCACAAAGCTCAAATCATCTCAAACTGGTTTCTTGAACATGACAATGAGTTCACTGTACTCCAATGGCCTCCACAGTCACCAGATCTCAGTCCAATAGAGCACCTTTGGGATGTGGTGGAACGGGAGATTCACATCATGGATGACTGTGTGATGCTATCATGTCAATATGGACCAAAATCTCTGAGGAATGTTTCCAGCACCTTGTTGAATCTATGACACCAAGAATTAAGGCAGTTCTGAAGGCAAAAGGGGTCCAACCTGGAACTAGCAAGGTGTACCTAATAAAGTGGCTGGTGAGTGTATATATGTTTCATTACATGCCATGTAAAGAAGGTCGCCATCTTCTTCAGATCAACTTTAGTATCACGGACTGCTCTGAAGATAGACAAAGGACCCTGGTATGATGCTTAAGTTATTCTTCCTGGAATAAACTGATCTTTTTTAACTTATTAATCGTCAACAAATTAATAATTTAATTATTTATTAGAAGGACAGGTGTTAGTGCTGGCCCAAAAATTTGCATACTGCTCTTTAAAAAAAAAACAAGCTTACAAAGCCATTAAAAAAGACTAATATTTTTTTAAATGCCTGTATCTACAGTATATCTACACTGCGGCGACAGTTAGGCGATATAAAACTGCCTTGTCATCAGCTGACTCCACATTCTGCCGCATCATTAACTAGCCGTCTGTTGTTAACTATTGACACACGGACTCCCGGGCCGTCTTACAAATGGCTGTTTGGCCCATGATTGATTGTCAAGTGAAATGTCATCTCATTTCACCTCATTAGAAGGACCCAATCACATTACATTAGTGTCAATGGCACTGACATATGCGTGCATTACCGCTGCGGAGGGAATACAAGTGCCCCCTCGGGGTGGCTGCTGTGTCAACAACTGAGGCTGAGGAGGGAGAAATACACCGCTTGACATTTGTAGAGCTGGAAACAATATTTCACTGGCTGGAGTGTGACTGACAAAAGAGAAGTAAAAAAAAACTTGATACATCCATGAATAAAACAGCTACTTAAATAATTAAAATGGAGAGTAAACAGAAATATAAACATACATAAAGTCCTTCCTAAGTTCTCAGAGACTAGTTCCACAGCAGTGATTCACTTAATCGTGTTGCATTATTAATACCTGAGAAAAGTCGAAGCTAGTGGAGACATTGGAAATGTCTAAAGCAGTTGCTAGGAGACATCTGTGGCCGTGTCCGATCAGAAGCAATCAGCTATGCAAACAACAATGCAGGTGCTGATGTTAATTTTCTACTTCTGTTTGCTCAGAGAATAACAGAAAACACTGTAGCATAAAAACACCACAACAAGACAGTAAATATTCACTACATAACAACATCAACGAGATTTCACAACATGAATCATTACAATCAATTACTGCAGTGGTTCTCAAATGATGTGCCGTAACACACAGGTGTGCTGTGGGATTTTGTGAAAACCACACATTATTATTGCAATATTCAACAGAGCCTGCACTCTACACTACCATGAGAGCCCTGTTGGTCAAAGAAATGGAGCATTATATTTCTATATATATTAAAGGCGTGGTATGGAATTCTTTTCTGAGGCCATTTCTGCAAAATTACTTGAAATCCATGTTACAACCCAATCACGGTCTATCAACTGCACATATAAGAATAAAAAATGGCAGTCACCTGTGGAACAGGTAGGGCTCTAAAAACAGCCAATCATCCTGACCACTCCACATACAACAAATGGACGGTGATAGGTCAATCAAACTGTCACCTCCCCCTCCCCCTCTGCGCATGTACTATTTCATGCACAGTTAATGCAACGTCAAGTTGACTGCACTCTCAGCTAGTACATGGATAACATAAGCTAGCTAGCTAGGTAGCTAGCTGAATGTTGAATGTGAAGCCGTTAGTTCTAATCGAAAAAGGACATCGGTGTACGAGAGAGCTACTGCTAAAAAAAAAAAGGCGGATGCCAAAAGAGCCAAAACACGAGTCAACATCGGTGTGGCTTTTCAACGTTGGCGTCCACTTAAAGATCAGAAAGGTCTTCCAAGTGATGTAATGGTTGCCCTTTTTCTGCTGGACAGGTAAGACCACATTTTTATTCGATTCTACTAAGCGTTCAGTAGCTTGGCAACGGCACTTGAGTCCATGCACTATCCTCGTTCGCTTACGCGCCTCTGTGAACAAGCAATGCGCGTTTGTGTCCTTTGGAGGCGTGACTCCTTGGGGAAGAGGGTAGGACCTTTCTGGTTGTGGATTTTCTAAATCTAGCTTGTGCACTGTTATTGTCAATGATTCCAGACCCCCTCTTTAACAAACACTTAAGTTAATCACACATTCACTCCGCTCATTGCTCTGCTGCTCTGAGAGTGCGGTGCTCTGAATAACAGTACATTCCAACAGCTCTCCAAATTTATGAACGTTCCAGTTTGTGCCAGAGCGTGCTCTGGCATTTGGAATGAGTATTTCCGAACGCACCACTCATATCACCTTCTTCCATTGTCTAAAACAAGCCAACAGAACTCCTTAGCCAGCGCTAGCTAATGTCTGTGGAGAACTGTTTTGCCTCCAGCTAAGCCCCGCCCACCATTATACTGTTCACTAACAGTAAAAGGGTCTATAGAGTTTAGGTTTGAAGATAACGGTTTCATGCTTTCTCTTTGCCTTCTTGAAGCACGTCTGTGTCTAATAGACATGAAAAACATTTAAAAATCAGTGTGAAAAGCGAGCTTCATTTTGCTCTGTGCAGTTAAAAAGATTTCTTTCTCCGTTAGAGCTGAATTACAGAGCTGCTTCACAGTCTTAAACTAAGGAAAAGGTCAGGATATAATAAAGGCTTTTTGTAAATGTACATTTGAAACGCTCTCCTTCACTGCACATTCACATTTTATGTGATTCTGCCGTTTTACCCAAAACCCAACTTTACCATTTCAGCTCATTGCTTCAAATATTAAAAGACTGTGAAATACTTTTCTTCTGTAACACACTATTGATCCTCTGGAGGAGAGCGTTGTCTTTCCTATTTTACTTTCCTGGCTTCGCAGCTCAAGTTAAAGAAGAAAAAGAACAGCACCCCAGAGTCAGTTATTTGGGCTTCAGTGTCATATTCAAGTACCTTTCAGTAGGGTGCAGATGTTTGCTGGGTCATAAGAGGCGTGTCATGATTTTTTTATATAAGCCCCTCTCATAAAAACTACAGTGCAGGCCGGAGGAATCATTTATTTGCTATAAAACGCCAAACTATGTTCCACAGTCAGACCCACTTTCTTTCACAGGGTTTGATTATGCCTGTCACCATCGCTTCCTTTTATAGTGACCAATGAGATCCCAACACAAGTTGTTAGCACACAAGATTAAACATTTATGTGAGGCCGAGAGTCTGTTTAAAGGCCTGAGCCACTCCTCGTCTCTGATTTGTACTCTGGCCACTGACTTAGCAAAGGCAAAACAATTCTTCTGCCTCCTGCTTCACGTCCCATTTCTTCCCGTTTTTTGGGTGAATGCTATTTTTGCATGCAGGTGTGTGCTTGTGTGAATAGAAGGCTGTGTAAGCATGAGAGACAGAATGTGTGTGTGTGTGTTCAAAGTCTACATCATGTCTGTGTGGCAGGAGAGGGGGGGGCTACATCTGACTGCAGCTCGAGACTGCCATCTATGGGGACTGACAAGCTCAGATGATGGAGATCCAGCAAGTAGATACAACACAGTCACAGTAACTGCTAGGGTCTTACTGAAGAGGTTTTCAGAATAAAAGCAGAGAGATTCATGGCTAGAAGGGTTAACTGAGTCAATAACACCTCAAAACGCCGACAAACTGGAACTGTGTCAATCCTGTGTGTTCACAGATCCTCTAAAGTTAACTCTGAAGTGTGCTTACCTTCATTTTCTTGGAGTATATCAGCTCCTTTCCTGTCAACAAGATGACTATCATTAATGACAAAAATGATCTGATGAATTTTGCTAAATTAGGAAATATCCCATCTGGCCTGTTTGGAGCGCAGCCAGTGATTCACGGTCATTTCATTTCAGAGTGATTTTAAAAAGGACCTCCAATGCTCAATTTCAGGTTCATACTTGTATGTTGGGTTTCTGCTAGAACATGTTTACATGCTTTAACATGAAAACACTTTATTGTCCTCATACTGTCTGTGATGGGGCACCTGTATTCACCCTCAGCCTGAAATGCTTTGTTTTAACACCTGTCTCTTTAAGCCCCGCTTTTGAAAAAGCCTGGTCTGCTCTGATCGGTCAGTGTGTCCAGATCGTCTGTATCTAAGTATCTCGTTGCGTCATTGCAGCGGCGGAATGACTGTAACCGACAAAAGCGGCACTTTCCACCATGAAAAATCAAAGCTTGTGAAACAACCTGATGTTAGCACGTAGCTACATGTAGCAGTGCACATGCAACCAGGCAGCGACTGTGTAAAGCTATGTTTTCTTCTGTTAAAAATCACCAATAAAAGCTTTTGAACAAAAATGGAAATGTCCAAGCAGGGATATGCTTCAAAATCCGGAAGAAACTTATAACATTGACGACCACAATGACATGTTTCCCTGATGTTAACATGTAGCCACATGTAACCGTGTACTCACAGCTGAGCAATGACTGTGTATAGCTTCACTTTTTCACGTAAAAAAAATCACCAATAAACATGGCATGACATGCTCCAGCAGGAATATGATCCGAAATGGGAAGGAAATTTACAACATTGGCAACCAAGTTCATATGGTTTCCTGATGTTAGCATGTAGCTACATGTAGCAGTATACTTGCAGCCAGGCAAAGACTGTGTACAGCTACATTTTTTCCTGTTGAAAATCACCAATAAAAGCTTCTAAACACAGTCGGACATGTTCAGCTGAAATCTGATCTGAAATGGGGAAGAAACTTACAACATTGGCAACAAAGATTACATGTTTTCCTGATGTTAGCATGTAGCTACACGTAGCAATTTACTTGCAACCAGGAATGGACAGTGGATAGCAGCACTCTCTCCTGCAAAAATCTGCATAAAGGGTCTGCATAAAGCTTCCAAACCAAAATCTTCACAATCAGACATGTTCATGTAATAACACGATCTTAAATCAGTGAGATACGACTAACATCAGCAGCCAAGTTTACGTGTTTCCCTGAAGTTAGCATGTAGCTACATGCAGCTGTGTACTTGCAGCTGGGGAATGACTGTGTATAGCAACACTTTATACCCTAAAAGAGCACCAAGAAAAGCTTCTATACACAACCAGACATGTCTCAGCAGGAATATGATCTGAAATCTGGGAGAATTTTACAACACTGGCGACCCTGACGTTAGCATGTAGCTACAAGTAGCTGTGTGTGCAATGAAAACACTTGCAGTAGCATGCCTGGAGCAAATGACCATATAAAGAAATCCATCAAAAGCTGATGTAACAACCTGGTCTCACTCACAACTCGTCAGAGACCAACGCTTGGTGTCACACCACACCAAGGCACCCTTTAGCAGCGATATGAGACACTCCAGACAGCTGAATGTTTTGAAGCCCTGAGCAACTACCACAGTAAGTGAGACAGTCCACATAGGGTGGACAGGTAGATGGGTCAAACAAATACCAGACTTTCACCCAGGACAACCACTGTTTGTGTCCCGTGTGAAACCAAAAGTCAATCAAGTTTTTTTTTAGTAAAGATGTAGTGTGCTAGTATGTGTAGTATGCTACTCTAGTGACATATGTCACGTGATTTAGGTTCAAATTATTTATATTTCTTATTTTATTATGGCATGATGTTTTTTTCCTGAATCTAACCACGTGCTTTTGCTGCCTAAAGGTAAACCTGAAAACAAAATGTGTTTTAAGTTTATTTCGGAAAGGGACTGCATGTGTTAACGAGCAGAAACAAAAAGCTTGCACTGTGACACAATGTGTTTACAAAGCGTAAATTGAATGTCCAAAACTGATGTTGGAGGGCTGCCTAGAGCATCATTTTTTGACGTGTAGGGCCACTGACCATGTGTTGGTATCTGACAAGTTTGGAGTGACAATCTGTTGGACATTATCTTGTAGCCAAAGTAGAAAAAAAGTTGGACACAGTTTTCAGAACAATCTCAAGCCTGCGGTATTTGCTAACAGGCATCACTTTTACACACGTTTACCTCATTATTCAAAACTGGCCACATTTAATATGAATAGCTGACATATTTCTCCTTCGTCATTAGTTCAAGATCCACACAGCTTAATATATTCAGCGTCATACTTGTGTTTGGTCATGTCTCAAGACAGTTTGCTGTCTCTGTTAAGAAGCTGTTTGCTATTCACTCACTGCACAGCAGGAAACGGCACTTCAAAATAAAAGCTCTGTACTTAAAAACAATGTGTTCTTTCAAAGTGGATTCGTTCGCAAGTCACTTGTGGTCCATTCAGAGTGGACATGACTCACTTTTGGACCGCGACCCACCAGTTGGGAACCACTGACACATATGAGGAAAAATAACAAAGCATAACAGGTCCCCTTTAAAAAGTTCCAAAAGACGCAGCTTTGAGGAGGTGTTTGATTTAACCTCTTTAAAGTGTTTCAGACATAAAGCACTCCGCTGTGAGCATCTTCACAACTTTAAATAGGCCTCTCACACTGCGAATCAAAGGAAATTACTTGAATAAGAAATATAAAACCACCACAGGCAAAAGGTAGTCAGCTTGGCATTTCCCCACCAAGTTCACCGAGACCCTCACGATCTGAAACACAATTTCCAGTGCTGAATTATGGGTTTTCACAGAGAGGGGAATAAACAGCTTTTTCTTCAAAGGCAAACATAAAAGTCTGGACTTACAAAGTCACAGGTCTTACAGCAGGAGGCTGTTTAGAGGAAAACAAACGCCCCGAAAAATAAAAAACTCTCCAAAACTGAAAGCTTGTTTTTACCTGAATCCATGAGCAAGCAAATCATAGCTGTGACTTGATTTTCGACGAGTAAATTTGCGCTAGCGTTTTTGTTGAGAAGCCCATTTTATTTAGCCACCCTGTGTCCATTTCTCATTACTTGCGGATTACCTCTTGAGTCCTTTATAATAAGGCCAGCGCTGAAGACAGTAATCACAGTCTGTCAAATGCAGCACAGGGAACAATGGCTCATACTCTATATAAACACAGCAATTTTCTTCAAACTATCAACTCGCACTGCAGAGCAATTTGACTACACTACCTGCACTGGAAACAGGCGACGACAGCAAGATTGTATAACTCAACAAAAGGGCTGAACATGTCCATTAGGATGACCTGCTAAGCTCTGAGATAGAAGTTGAGAAAAGTGTTGAGAAAGTTGAGAGTGCTGCTGTTCCCACTCACACAGGGCAGACTTCTACCTTTTATTAGAGAGCTACTCTTAGATATCCTTAATTATTCAGGAGCTCTGAAAGTGGGGTCTTTATAGAGTAAAACAGAGCGGACGTGATAATGCAGAGCTCTCTTCTCCATCCCCGAAAAGACTTTGATGTCTTTTTCTCATCCGAAGGAAGAAAAAAAACTGTTTCATACTGATGTCTGTGTGGAGAAAAAAATGAATTTCTAATAGCGGAATAATCACTTCTGATAAAAATAAGACTCCATCTTTCCACTGGCCTCCTTTTTGACTTCTCCTCTCCAGCTTTATCATCACTTTCCACACTTATTTCCTCAGCTCTGCTGTGTTCAGGTATACATACATGAGCAAGACCCGGCCTTGGAAATAGAGGTAGCTCCTCACTTGTAGCTCGAGGCAACACATCTCAGGTGTCCTCCTTTCAAAGTCAATGGGCTGCATAGTAAATCCAGAATAAAACCCTCCACTAGAAAACGACACACACCTATAAAGCAGAGTTATTTTGCAGGCACTACGTCTCAATCTGACTCCTAGATCCCAGACACAGCCTTCATTTCCTTCTGTGTCAAACCTGTCGGGTTCAATTACCTCAAGCAAGTGTTTGCCACCGCTCGTGCGACATGTGTATCCTAATTGCTCATAAACAGTAGGTGCTCGGCGCTCCCAGGCGCGGTTTCGGCGGTGACGGCGCAATTAGTTCACAAATGAGCGGCTTATATTTGTAGCCTCGCAACTCTAAGATTATTCATCTCCCAGAGGTGGCGGGAGAACGCTACGAGATGCCTGCTCAGCATTCATCTCCTCTACAAGATGACCCTGATGGCCCCAAACACAGCGGAAATAAGGCAGTCATGAACTGGATCTAGGCCTATGTCGTAATTCACACATGACATATGCACAGCTGGGACACACACACATTCACATGTAAACTAACACCAACTATTTCTTTCAGTATAGCAGAACTTTACAGGCAAACACACTCAGGTCAACAAAACATGCAACATGTTACACAACCAAATAGCCCCTAAAAAATGTTGGCATTATTATATAGCACAGTGGTTGTAGTATATTGACTTTCCGGCACAGAGCTTTTATTTTGAAGTGCTGTTTCTTGCTGTAGAGTGAGTGACTAACAGACAGCTTATTGTTATTGTTGACAGCAAACTAGCTCGAAGAAATCTGGACCCCGTGGTTCCCCCGTGTTCTTGAGACATCACGTTCATGAGAATGGAACAGATGAATGGAGGAATGTACGTACAAACGGACAGACAATCCCAAAACATAATGTCTCCAACCACGGTTATCGCCAGCACAGAGGCAATAGCAACAGTCAACATCTGGTCAAAGAAAGAAGATCAACAATCTGACCAAGCAGTCAGAAGCATGTTATATGAGGTCACAGTGACCTTGACCTTTGACCACCAGCTTCTGAGCAGTTCATTGTTAAGACCAAGTGGACATTTGTGTCAAACTGGAGAAATTCCCTCAAGGTGTTTGTAAGATATCACATTCACGAGAATAAGATGGATGCAAGTTCACAGTGACCTTGACCTTCGATCTATGATCACAGAATTGTAATCACTTCACCCTGACTAGAGTCTGAGTGGACGTATGTGCCAAATTAAAAAAAAAAAAAAAAAACTCCCTCAAGGGATTCTCGATATATCTCATTCACAAGGACAGGATGGACAGATGGATGGACAGACAACTCAAAAACATAATGCCTCCATCTACGTCTATTGGCAGGGCGCAGGCATAAACAGCATTAAAGTTTGATTCCTATCCTTATCGCACAACGTGCACCCACTCGGACACAAGCACACACGTAACTTTGTTGTTTATTTTCTCTCCATGAACTTGTCTTTCAGGACAGAAAGCTTCAGCTTTGTTGCTGCAGCAGCAGTTTTTCACAAGTCTGCTCCTCAGGTCACCTTCAGCAGAGAAACGCCGCGGGGCTCCATCCTCACACAGGCCGACCGTCTGCGACACAGAGTCCCGAAGGCCCCTAATCCTCCACCTGAGAGAGGTGCAGCAGAGACGATCCTCTCTGATGGTCTGGGAGGATTCACGGCTGTGTTGTTTATCACTGCTAAAGGTAGGCAGTGTGTTTATTCAAGACAAATGACACTTTACATTCCCTTTGACAATGTTTCATATCCCGACCGCTCGTTAAGCTCAAAGTGAGCTCCTTCAGTAGTGAACGAACACACGCATTTTTTTCCCTTGAAAACAAATCAGCTTCATTTCCACAGAGATGGATGCTGGAGGCAATCACAGCTCCCAGCTCTAAAATCATAATAATACATCCACCTGACGATTGGGACACATTAATATGGCTGCTTCAGTCTTCAGAGCAAGACAATTTTCCACATTTTCAGAGTTTTCAATTTCAGCATTAGAGACATAATGACATCTATTTTTCATTTGGATTGGTGGAGGACAGAGAAGTCAGATGTTGGAGTGCGAGAATAATTATCTATTTGGAAAAAGCCAGCCCTGCTTGATATAATGCACCAGAGGAATGGCAGACGTGAGCTCAGAAATACTAAATTACACTGTGTTCCTTCATTTCAAATGAATCAAAAATGTGCGTGACAGAGAGATGTGAGTTGACACAGCTTTTCAAACTTCTGCTACCTTCTCCTTAATAACACACTATCAGAAATACAAGTGGCCGTGATCTTCCTGGTTACTTTTTCCAAATCAAAGTGATTTAATGACTTTTCATTCGCACAATCGAGGATGATGAAAAACTACAAAATCTAAAAGGGTGAGCAGACTTTTATTACTCACTCTTTATGACAGTGAGCAGCGACTGATTACATTCACCTTTGGACTGCTGTGAGTTTTAGGGGGAAGCAGGAGAGGATGCAGCTGGTGCACACAGACACGGGGAAAACAAGACACTCAGCTGTTCATTTTTAATATTTAAAAAACTGGGTGAAAACTGGATTAAAAAGACAAAATATAAAAATGTGGGTGACAACTAAACTTTAACACACTATTTGGAGCACAACCACTTTATAGTTTATCAATGTCAAGGGCTGGATGATATGAGTAAAAATAATATTGTACTATTTTCAGGCTTTAGTCCAAAATACTATTTCTCAATATTCTGAAACTACTGTAGACTACTAAAATACTAAACTACTAAATTAAGTACTGTTAACATAAAGTTAAATAAGGTACTGTTATAATAAAGTTACATAAAACACTATGAAAAATAAAGTAAAATAAAGTAGAGTTTAAGTTTTATTAAACTTAAATAAAGTACTGTTATAACAAAGTTAAAACAGTACTGTTATAATAAAGTAAAATAAAGGATCATTGTAATAAAGTTAAACAAAGCACTGTTATAATTAAGTAAAAAACAGTACTGTTATAATAAAGTAAAATAAAGTACTGTTATAATAAAGTAAAATAAAGGACCATTGTAATAAAGTTAAATAAAGCACTGTTATAATTAAGTAAAAAACAGTACTGTTATAATAAAGTAAAATAAAGGACCATTGTAATAAAGCTAAATGAATTACTGTTGTAATAAAGTTATAACGGCTGTCACTGCAGCTGAAGAGAATCAACTGTAAGGAAATTCAGCAACAAGTTCTGCCATGAAAAATCACCAATAACAGGTTCCAAACCAAAATATTTACAACTGGACATGTTCCAGCAGGAATATGATCCCAAATCTAGGAGATATTAACAACATTGGTACCAAGATTACATGTTTACATAAAATTAGCATGTAGCTACATGTAGCAGTGAATAATGTTGTACAGGTAGTCCAGCTCCTCCAGGATGGTACATCCATACAAGAAGGTTTGCTGTGGCTCCCAGCACAGTCTCAAGAGCATGGAGAAGACACCAGGAGACCTGGAGAGGGCCGTAGAAGGGCATCAGCCCAGCAGCAGGACTGGTATCTGCTCCTTTGTGTGAGGAGGAACAGGAGGAGCACTGCCAGAGCCCTACAAAATGACCTCCAGCAGGCTACTGGTGTGCATGTTTCTGACTGTCAGAAACTGACTCCATGAGGGTGGCATGAGAACCCGATGTCCTCTAGTTGGACCTGTGCTCACAGCCCAGCACTGTTCAGCTTGATTGACATTTGCCAGAGAACACCAGAATTGGCAGGTATGTCACTGGCACCCCGTTTTCTTCCCAGATGAGAGCAGGTTCACACTGAGCACATGTGACAGGCGTGGAAGAGTCTGGAGACGATCCAAATCTGGGAGGAGATCCCCCAGGACACCATCTGAGTACATACAGGTACGCAGTGGCCATACACACTATTGAGTCACATTAAGAGTTTCAGTGATAAGCCTGTGATTTCAGTTTTTTTACTCTCATTTTCAGTGTGATTTTGAATCCAGCCCTGAGTGGGTTGATGATTTTGGCTTCCACTGACCGTTGCTAGGTCATTTTGTTCTTAAACTATACAGAGCAGTGTTTGTGTGACAAAAAAATAAGAAAAAAGCATATAAGGTCGCCTTTAACTTCAACACAGCTTGCCTCAAGTGTTTGAACAAAGGACCGATGCTTTTGTTTTGTAGTGAAAAGGATGTTTCATGTCTCACCACTAAGACACCAATGACCAGAACCAAACTGCAGACAAAAATGCAGTACAAACAAATACATGAGCATCTTCCTCCATAACGGACCCAGATGCAAAACCATGGACCAGAAAGTTGTATTTCCTCTCTGCGATGAGAAACAACTGTACGCTGAATGCATGGCACATTATTGAAGCTGCAAACTATTCTTAGTGAGAGAGTGGGCGTCTTGCCCTGTTTCTGCAGGGCTTTCATAGTGGGATGAGCCTCGCAGAGTGTCTGGCATGTTGAATGCACACACATACAATGAGACGCACACACACAGACACACACACACACTTTACACACATCGGCAAACAAAAGCACGGCGAATTGCATCTCTTCACAATGCACACAATCTCAAACACACACCCTTTCTCTTTCTCCGGCAGGAGAAGCTGTGGCCGTGGATCAGCTGTAATTGCTGGTGCCTTTGCTTCACCAGCAGAGCCTTTGACAGTATCCTTGACACGCTAACTTGCTTATTAAACGCTGGCAACAGGCAAGCCTCCTCCTTTACTCCCAGTAAAGCCTCCATACTGGCAGAGAGGGGTGGCAGGATGTATAGACATTAGCAACAATACGAAATTAACAGAGAGACAGATGAAAACAGGAGCTGAGATGAAGACAGAGCTAACACAGGAAAAAGATGATGCATGTGTGTGTGTGTGTGTGTGTGTGTGTGTGTGTGTGTGTGTGTGTGTGAGCTAGAAAAAGAAAAGCAGCAAAGCACCTGCAGGCTGAGACTGAACTTATTTCACTTATTTCAGCTAACTGTCAAGCACATTTTAGGGCCAACTTTTGAAATGTCACAAAAAAATAAAATATGAATTACTCCCATTTCTCACACAAAGGTTAGAGTGAATAAATGCATCTCCCGCACAGCTAAAGAGAGGAAAATGCATCCGTAAGAAAAATGGAAGGAGTTGTGTAAGAATTCATTGAGGAGGAGAGGAGGAGGAGGGGGCAGCAGGTAATGTTGTAATGTTTACCATATTTCATGCTTCCTGAAGATAAACACAACGACTGCAGATCATTAATGCTCCAGTAATGGCCACACACCCACACTGAGCACCTTATACATAAGAGTGTCAGCGGCTGTGACCTTTCTGGGACGTTGTGGTGGGCAGACGACATTTCAGACTGCCCAAAACCACTTCTCAGCTGTTCTGCTGTGAGACTGAAGCGTTTATGGAGCAATCATACCATCGTTACTCTTTAAATGTGTTTCAGCTTTTATAGATACAGTCAGCGTCTACTCATAGTTAGGGGGTGTAGTGAGGGCAGAGTCAGCGAGGAGAAGGACAGAGGAAGACGGTGCTTTGAAACAGCCTGCAAATACTGTGATGTTGTACACTAGCATCATGTTTAAGTGAATTCAATGCACGTTTTAAAACAGTATAGAAGTGCTAACGTAACTCAAGGCCTTTATCACTAGGGATGTCAATGGTTACACCTAAAAAATGTGCCCCTCAGAACTTAACGCTGTTCTATTTCCAGCCTTGCTGCCCCCAGAATTAAATGCATTTTTCCCCCCACTCGCTCCCATGACAGCTCTTTTTCCTCTGCTCCTATGGCAGCTCCACTCCTCACCACTAATGCACAAAGAGAACTCTATTGTTGTTGCTGTCTCTATGCATGAAACTGCCCACAATCCCATCATTGTAGAGACAATAGTCAGGTTTCCATCCGAATGTCTCGAAATTTTTGAGCGAATTTAGTGAAAATGTGCAAAAAGAAAATGCGACTTTATGCCCGTTTCCATTTGTTATTATTTTGGGATTATTGAGAGGAGAGTGCGCCATGAGATGACGTCATCAGAGAGCGTCTCTCTGCCACAAAACAAACAACACACTCGGCTGACAGTCAACAACTGATAATGGACAGATTCCTGATCGACCTGTCGGTGTTTGGAAGAACTCTGGTCACCATTTTGTCAGCATTCACCACGTACCGAGCCATCCTGAAGAAGAGACGACAAGGAAGAATTTTAATGTTAAGAGTACTGTCGGAAATAGCTGGAGGGAGACCACCGCGTACCACCAACGTGTACGTGTGACGTGATATGCGGTCCAGACGTGTGACGTGGTATCCGGTCCAGTCATCGTTTATCCGCAAAACCTGTTTCCATAGCAAAAAGTCGTACTTTCCTTTTATCGATACGCAGACAAATCCACCCCCTCCAAGTGTAAAAACTTTTTTGCGAATTTTTGGCCTTTTTTCGAATTTCTAGCGTTTCCAATAATGTTTATTTTCGCTATTTTTGAAAATTCAAATAAGAATAGGTGGATGGAAACCCTATTAATGGCCAAAAAGATACCTCCTGGCGAGTCATAGCTCTGGTGATCAGCTCTTCAGGTAAAAGTAGTAATGACTTTCCACGGCTTCAGAATGTTTACATTCTGGGGCTACCTGGGAGGAGACTGGAGGTCAGCCAGCATGTTTCAACAGCAATATTGTCCACTGCCACCATCCTGCCACTGGGATGGTGTTACCAGCAGTAATCATGAAAGAGCTGCATTACAAGCAGACATTAGCTTCCACCTGACCTGGCTTGAGGGCCGTGCAGAGCAGCCAAGGCTACAGTTGGCTGGTCAGTGGAGACCTTAGGGTGTGCGGTGGGCATTGTGTTTCTGCATGTTAACACGGCTAGCTGTCCATCCGTCAGCAGAGCCAACAGGAAATAAAATCAAAGACTTACAACTCTCAGTGCTTTAAAATATGGTGCCAAAGCTCACTGAGTCAATAGAGTGCTGGACCAAAGGTAAAGGCTGCTTGTATTTCATGTCATGCTGTGTTTGCTTCTTAAAAATTAACCATTGAGTTACCAGTTAATAAGTGTAAGGCTATCGAGAGAAAAATGACTGAAACTGGCATCCTTCATGTCATGCAGGGATTTGCCAACCTCAACAACGACAGGTCTTTGGAGGCTCACAACTTTTTTACCAGTAGCTAAACAACCTATAAAGCATTGAGTGTTTTTTGTTTAACCAAACGCACCGAATTCCATTTAAATCAACAGTATTTTTAGTGTGTGTAGAGCCAGCATATTCTCAAATGAAACTGAATGAATGAAGAGTTTATTTCAACCAAACCAGAGCTGATGATTGTTGGAACAGCGGAGAGACAAACCAAGACAATTACAGAGAGTTTTATTTTGTTTCTGTCGAGTCTGAATGAAGTGTGTTTTATGATGACAAAATCAGTGTTAATTTCAACGGAGTCTGGTGAGTCTGACTACAGCAAGTTTAGAGCCATTTCTGGTTAAACAAAAAGGATCTTACTCTTTAGCAAAAAGGTCTATCTCTGTAGGAATCCTTTCCATAATGCTGTCAGACACCTATAACAATCAGTCAGGCACTTTTAATGGACGTAAACTGATAAACATTCCTCAAGTGTTCACATTGCAGCCTGTCTCGCTCAATAGTGGACCAATGTAAAAAAAATTGTTGTTCCCATTAGTCACAAACAAAGGTTGAAAATACCCTTTACAACACTGGATTTTCAGGGTTTATTTGATGTGTAAAAAGCCACACAGCAACTCTTCAGCATGGTAGTGGACGCTTTGTTTTCCCTCTTGGTGTAAAAGTATTGTGAGCGTTCCTATAAATACCAACAGTAGCTATTAATTGGATCAATTCTTTCTCCAAAAAAAAGGGGGTGAAAATTGATTTCTGCCTCAACAAAAGCCTTTTCCTCTGATTTTCTCTCATTTAGATACACAATATTCAAATGAGGCTTACACAGCTGTAGCATGCCGGGTTGTCCTCACTGTACTGAAACACAGGAAGCAGAGATAGCAACAGAGATTCCAAGAAATCATATTAGCCAGTCACAGGCTTCATATCCCTCTCAGGCATTACTTCCATCTAATTTGTCCGTAATTAGATGACCAGGATTCATCCTACTGGGTGATTAATTGCTCACAGAGATGATGAGACCCCTCCCCTCCCACTTTCCCTCCCCCCCAGGTAGTAACCATGGCGATGAGAGTGGTGCACTCATGTGAGGAAGGAGAAGTTGGATTGACACGAGCGAGCACACAAAACAAACACCCATGCTGAGGGGGTGTATCTGTTGTTCTCAGATCATTCAGTGCTTATTACAGTAAGTGTACAGTGATTGTGTATACAAGGGCCACAAACTGATTCACACATTCAATTCTATGGAAATTCAACTAACTTTTCACATATTCATTCGTTGATTAGGTTTTCAATGAAGCACCTCAAAGAACTGTCCTTTGTTAGTCTTCTTCTCTGGGGCAGTCATAAGGACGAAGTACAGTGCAGTAATGGAGTACTGGCACACAAAGAACAAAAGAGATTCAGACTATATTCTAGATTTTGTGCACTGAGGAACATCCAACATGGACTGAAATGTTTGCACTTTTGCACTCTATACACATTTTCCACGGTCTGTAGAGCCCCGAGACGTAAATAGAGGCATTTATAAATCTGGGCTTTTGTCTGAATTTCTTTTGTCCGAGTCCTCTATTGCTGCACCAAATACAAATCCTATAATATTAAATCTGTTGGAGCTAGTACACTGCTTCTTCACTTCTGTTTCACAGCACAAGACAACACTGTCAGGTGTTGTCTTGGATTTGGAGCCTGTTATTATGAGCATTTATGAAGGCGTATAATTTGTCCATGATTAGAGAAATTCTTACAAGCTGTTATTATATCAGAAAATGTGCAGAGACAGGACCTTGATCAACCAAACCCCTTGGGATCACAAACAAGCATAAAACCTTTAAGAAAATGTTGTTTTTAATCAATAACAATACTAATATCTGTAATCAGTGGGCAATTTGAGGGGGGGGGGGACAAGGGGGGTACGCCATCAAACTTATTAGCAAAATGACCAAAATGTGTACCCCTTGTTTAGCTGCCATCCCTGTCCATCCCCTGGTTCAAGACTCAGACACTGTCCTCACTGGATCAAGGTGTGTAACCAATAAATTATTTGAAGGACTTGTTTTTGAAGCCTAGGAAACTCGCAGACCAGTAGCATGCCTTAAGTAATCTCATGTGATGCTACTCAGCCAATTAAATCTGTGCATTCCGATAAGCACTGCCACTTGAGCAGAGTGAGATACAAACATAGGGAAGACGAGACGAGACAACAGTCAAACGAATGAGAGAGTCATGGACAGACAGATGGACAGACTCTTACATGTTCATTCTTACCACAGGCACTTCAAAACCAGTATGTCTAATCATATGTCCCAAGAACGTGGCGATTACTAAAAGCAGCAATGCGATACGCCACTGCGAGACAAAGCACTGAGCGTCTTTTGAGCAAACGCATCCACTCTACAGAAGTAAGACCGTGGTTAAGGGGACTGCCCTCAGAATTGGAGAGATGTCTGGCTTAGTCCTTTCCCAGTCATGATCAGCAAACCCTTAAAGCCCAGAATCCCTTTCTATTTTATTTAAAGTATTATGGCCCTTGTGACCCGGCGAAAATGTCTCTGTTACACCACCAGTAGTAATAAATGCCCAGTGGAACACAGGACAGACTTTTGGACATTTGCCATGGAAACATTTTTTATCCAAACACTGCCAACTGCTCTTTGTGTATTTCAGCTCCAGGGTCCAGAGGAACATCTGCCTAAACTCGGCATTTTTAAAAGTATTATATGGCCTCACATCGTTGCAAATAAAATCAATCTCTGTCTCTGTTATTGCCTTCAACTGGTAAATTATGTGGTTTGTGTGGGACTTCAGTGTTCAAGTTCAGTTGAATAATTCTGATGATAGGTCAGTTCAACAAGTACTTCAAATTACAGAGAGCAGTTGCAGTAGTGCCTGCAAGTTATCAAGCTATCAGCCCCACCTATTGTACACAAATAAATTATACTGTGCCACTTTCTGGTGTGCCTGGATATATGCTTGGGGAGAAGAAGAAGCATTGCTAATGCTAGCACAGCAGTAATCTTGTCTTGCTTACTGTGGGCACTGTGTTACTCCAAACCACTCCATAAGAAAAATGTTGGCACCAAATGTTTCTGAAAGCCACAATTATATAGGCCTAACATTGTCGTGACTTTCTAGCAGAAACACTGACGCTTTAATTTTCTTTACATTTACACAACTTTATGGTTAATGTGTGGTTATGCTTTGGCACAAGAACCACTTGGTTATGTTTAGGAAAAGATCACGTTCTGCCTTAAAATACCCACTTCTGGTGGCACAATCACAGCTTGAGGCACCTGCACTGTCTTGCTACAAAACAACCGTCTTTGGTGGCACAGTTAGCGCAGGACTCCAGCTGGAAATGCTGCCAATGTCTTGCTTAAAAAGCAAATGCTTTGGGTGGCACAATCGGCGCACAACTGCATCTGGAAACGGCACCAATGTCTTGCTACAAAAAGAAAACTTTTGGTGGCACAACTGCAGCACAATCACAGCTGGAA
This sequence comes from Cephalopholis sonnerati, assembly GCA_019142605.1. Lineage (NCBI taxonomy): Eukaryota > Metazoa > Chordata > Actinopteri > Perciformes > Serranidae > Cephalopholis > Cephalopholis sonnerati. The sequence goes on along the minus strand of JAGQAX010000022.1, from coordinate 10,004,177 downwards.
ATGCTTTGGTTGGCAAAAGTGCAGCGGGAAATGCCAGCAATGTCTTGCTAAAAAACAACCACTTTTGGTGGCACATTTGGCACTCAGTCACCTTTGGGAATGGTGCCAATGTCTTGCTACAAAAAAAAGAAACACTTTTGGTATTGCAATCCTAGCACAATTGCAGCTAGAAATGCCTAATTTTCTTGCTGCAAAACAACCACATTTGGTGACACAATTGCCGCACAATTGCTGCTGGAAATGCTGCCAATGTCTTGCTACAAAAAAAAACACTTCTGGTGACACAATCGCAAGACAACCGCAACTGGAAATGCCACATATGTCTCACTAAAAACAACAGCTTTTGGTGGTACAATGGCCGCAATATTGCATCTGGAAATGCTGTCAATGTTTTGCTAAAAAAAACTGCTTTTGGTGGCAAACTTATGGCTCAATTTTTGCTAGAAATACTGCCGATATCTTCCTAAAAACAACTGCTTTGGTGGCACAATCGCAGCTAGAAATGCCTCATTTTCTTGCTACAAAACAACAACAATTGGTGACACAATCGCCGCACAATTGCCGCTGGAAATGCTGTCAGTGTCATACTACAAACAACTTTTGATGGCAAAAGTGCAGCACAATTGCTGCTGGAAATGCTGCAAATGTCTCCCTAAAAATAACTGCTTTTGATGGCATCATTGCAGCTAGACATGCTGCCTATATCCCACTACAAAACAATTGCTTACTGGAGGCACAATTGCTACATAATCGCAGCTAGAAATGCATCAATTTCTTGCTACAAAACAACCACATTTGGTGACACAATCGTTGCGCAACTGCTGCTGGAAATACTGCTAATAATACTGATATAAAAAAAAAAAGATTTTGTTGTTTGTTTGTCTAAAACACTGTTCTGCAGCTTGGCAGGCACCTCGCCTAGATGTCAGTCCATCCTCCACCCCTGCCACTTTCCAAAGACAAAGTCAGCTCAAATAAATGGAATCAGAACTACGTCACTTTAGAAAGACTGACATAATACATGTGAAACGGACATATATAATATATCCATGGTTTGTAGAAACGTACAATGCCAAAATTTTCTTCTAGCAACAGGGCTTGTTTGGTGGTCCCTCTGTTATATGTTATGGTATTGCTGCATGTTTTGCTCTTCACTGTTAAATGTCAGAGCCCTATTTCTGACTCTTGTATGGACTTTCAAACTATTTTGTCTCACTCAACAGACACAAACGTATGCCCCTCCATATGCAAGAGCCCTCTGTATTTGAGAGTCATCCATGAATGTAAAAGTAAATACAAAACGCCTGTCACTTCATAAACCACTGCGGGCTAAAAGCCTCTTGTTGCCCAAACACCAAGCAATAACAGTCCATTAGCAGCCATGCAAATGGTAACATCTGGGGCATGTTGGCATCCATCACACACACATAAGCATGCCGCAATAAACACACATACAGTGCGCACACGGGTAACAGTCTGGGATATTTGAGTGGCATCTCATTCCAACTCTGCAGGGAACTACTTATGGAGTCAAGATGCGATGAGAGCCTCGTATCACTTCTAACCCCCACAGCTCCAGCAGATGATGTGATGATATATGTACAAACATGCTGACACACAAAGCCTGCAGATTATGGAAATGAAGGGAGATGGCTGACCATGCTGTATGCAAGAGGCAGCGGCATCAGTGAGACATTATACATTTAGATTCAGACGCCTCGGGGGTCTCCAGGGAGCTGTTACGGTTAGAGCGCAAAGCAAATATTGAAGTGTTTTGTTGGCAACAAAACATTACCACTGAAAGCGCAGTTATTTAACAGATATGTGTGTTTGTGTGCATGTCGCAGCGTGCAGTACACCAGATGACAGAGCTTTGGGGGGTATGGATGTAAAATGAATTTTGAACAGCTTGGTACAAAATTTGAATACAGATCGTTTGTAAAAGCAAAATTTCTTGTCTTTCTGTGTGTTTTTACATCAGAGACAAAAAGCTTCAAACAGGATTTTTATGAAAATAATTTTTTTATGGATAGAAAAGGTGATGCGTGTAGACTTTTAAACACACTGCAAACACTGACTATCACCGAGGATTTTATTGGGATTCTGATTGGTTTACAACATGGATTTCTCCACAGCTTAAAATGATTTTAAAAAAGGGGGGCTGCTTTTCAAAAAGCAGAGCTAATGCTTTCACAGCAGATGGAGGAATGACTGAAAGGCTGATAGAAAAGTCACAACCAGCGTTTGTATTCTTTTCAGCAATGTGAAAGAGAAAAAAAAAACTGGCAAGACGGGAGATCTTCTTACAGGAAGCAGCGGAGGTTATGATCTGTAATCCCTCTGGAGTGTATATGTGAACGTCTTTCACTTTGTAACAGACTTGAAGGTCTCCTGCCAAAGGCTGAGACAAGCTGGTGTCCAGTGATGTCAACAGGAGGTCAAGCTGTGGTTGTGGTTCCCAGGTGTGTCATGTGGCTCCCCAGTTAGAAGACTGTGAGTGGGTGGGTGTGAGTTTGCATAATCCGCATGGTTTATATATAAGTGTGTGTAACATTTATCTGTTTCTGCAGCACTGAAAGAGCGAGTCTACCACGGAGTTTAAATGATTCGCCATGCTATGACGTGGGCCAGAAGCAGTTGAGTAACAGTGCCAGCTGCTTGGTGAGACAGAAGACTCTTCTACAGATGGTAAAACATGTGTATTTTCCATTTGTTACAATATCAACTCTCAATTCTTCAGATGTAAAACCACAAAGTTCTTATGTACTGTCATATATCTCTTCCACCTTTACCGGGGCTGTCAGATTTGGTTCATATTTGCTTTTAAAAGCCCAACAACCATTAACCGGTGACTAACCAGTTGCATTTTACGGGAAAAAAAAATTATAAAAGAGCAAAATCACATGAAATACCAGAGGCCTTTCCTTTTAGTCTAGCACTCCCCTGACTCAATTTGCTTAAGTGGCAAATTTCAAAGCACTATCCATTTAGATGTTTTGAAATTTTAGCGTTTTCTGACGTAAATGGTTAGTTAGACTGGCAACTAAAAAAGAATGAAACAAATCGTTTATTCTGGACGTGGTGACGGAAGTAGTTAAGGAGTGAGAATTGTTTTTGGTGGACCTTTTTCTGAGGTGGCTAAAAATTAACTAATTTAGGCAGCATTTATGTATGTAAGGCAAGACTTTCCTACCCGAAGGTTACTGTAAATTAACATTCACATTTGGTCTATATACACTCCCAAAGTAGCTGTGATGATGCACGTAATGTGAGAAACCATACAAACAGACTTGTAAATGCGTCATGAGGAAATGTATCCATCACCCCTGTGTGAAACATCGTGCTGACCTTTGAGAGAAGCTCTCACATTACCAGAAATGTACTAGATAAGATGGACAAGCACAAACCCTGAAAACTTAAGCTCTACCGACAAAGATAAAAATGTACCAAGCTCAAACTTCACTACCTCATGACTCCTGTTATACATAACCAAATATTCAGAGTTTCAAATCAAGAGCCAGGAGTGTTCGTAACTATGTGAGTGTGCTGTCCGTACAAAGACAGCTTTTGGGAGTGTGACCTTCCTTCCACCCGGCACGAAAGTAGCCACAGCAAAGGTTACAAAATGCAGTATTCATGGAAAGATAACAGCCTGCAACGATTTGACATTATTCAGAATACTTTATTCTTTTCTGCGAGCTTCTGAGAAACGTCTACCTCCATTTTCACTTTCTTCAGAGCCACAGCCTGCCCGCCCGCCAGCCCGCCCGCCTCTCTGTGTGTCAGATGAAATTTGGAATGCACTACTTTCTCCAAATCAGATCTGCTGAGAACAGCACCCCGACTTGATTGAATCCCAACCCAAATTTCAGTTCCAAAGGCCAGCAGCGCAAGTGCGTGGCCATACTGGCCAGCTCCCAGGTGTGAATGTGAAACAGTGGTTTGATGAAAAAAGGCAGCAAGCTCATCTGACATTCCTCAGATAAATAAAAGGTGAAAACAAAACTCTACAGCCGTGCTCGCGGCTCTGAAGAGCTGTGCTGAGGCACAGTGGAGCTTAGTAGGTATAATGTTTACCACTTTCCCCTGGAGATGGGCAATATATCAATATTATATCAATATCATGAAGTGAGACTTGATATCATTTTAAAGTTTAGATATAGTAATATGGTTTGTATTGTCTGTTACCGGTTTTAAAGGCAGTATTCCAGACGTTCCTCTCCCCAGCAACGCTTTCCAGCTCCTCCTGGGGGAACCCTGAGGAATTCCCAGGCCATATGAGATATGTAATCCCTTCATTGTGTTCTGGGTCTGCCCCGTGGCCTCCTGCCGGTGGGACATGCCCTGAACACCTCTAGCGGGAGGCGCCCAGGAGGCATCCTAATATGATGTCCGAACTACCTAAGCTGACCCCATTTGACACGAAGGAGCAGCGACTCTACTCCGAGCTCCCTCCAGATGTCCGAGTTCCTTACCCTATCTCTAAGGCTGAGCCCAGCCACCTCACATAGGAAACTTATTTCAGCTGCTTGTACCTGCGACTTCATTCTGTCAGTCACTACCCAGAGCTCATGACCATAGGTGAGGGTTTGAATGTAGATGGACCAGGAAATCAAAAGCTTCGCCTTCTGGCTCAGCTCCCTCTTCACCACGACGGTCCAGCACAGTGCCTACCTATAGTGCGATCCATCTCATGCTCCATTCTACTCTCACTCGTAAACAAGACCTCAAGATACTTGAACTCTCCTGCTTGGGGCAGTAAGTCTCTCTCAAACCAAAATCTTCTTATGAAGAAAACTTTTTTCTCCATTGCCTCAACGGTGATCGAAGAATAAAAAAAAGCGAACATTTCTCATATTTTCGGTACTTCCCAAACACATGAATTTTCCCTTAAACCTTACATTTAAAACATTTCTGCATATGAGTAGCTGGCCCTGGATTATACTGCAGGAGATATAGTTTTGTTGTTATTAAATGCAGACCACAGTGACTTCAATTCATGAAGAATCTTTGCTTTTTTGAAATCTCCATTTACTGCTGAAGCATGTGGGAAAGACAAAGTTTTCTTAATGAGTTCAACGTAACACACGGTGAGTAATTAATATACAAATGGTCATTTTGTGGGTGAAGTATTCCTTTAATCCAAAACAGACCTGCCTCATCAGCCTTAATCACAAAAAGTGGCTGCAACAGAGGAGAGCATCTCATCCTCCTTAATTGAGACCCCAAAGATTTGCTCTATTTGCATACCTGTCACATTAACCGTAATGGAGGTATTTAGCTGAAAAACCTGCAGAAATCAGCATAACTTGAGATTCCTCCCAAAAGCTCCAACACTGAAAAAAAATAAAGGGGTCTTGTCCTCTGAAGAAATGATAATCAACACTCTTAAGTCATACCAAGACAAAAAAACTGAGCTCAATGTGGAACTTGAAGCACCATGACCCCCACAAGTCTCATGTAGAATGCTTTGGAGGTCAGCCATAACAATCCTGCACCAGAGCAGACAGTTCAGAGCTGTTCCCCTCCACTTCTTGTCAGTGTGATAATTACCTCTCTTCGCTGTGCTGTCAGGTGAGCAGTAACCGAGGGCACTCGGCAGTGAATCACCGTTTTATCACTGAACTTGGATTACAACACGCACTTTTAATTTTCCTTGAATGTGTGACAATCCGTGAGATTTTTCTCATTTCCCGGCCTCGGCCGTCAGCTAACACACAGTCTCACAGGCAGAACTGGAAACCTGACAGGTATGTATTTGCCCAGATGAAATTCTGGTGACTGGTGTGGACACTGGCAGGAAACTCGATGACAATTTGAAACTTTGGAATGAAAAACAAACTGTCTTCTGGATTGTCCTGTCAGGAGGAAACTGGACTTCCCAATATTAAATCTCTTATCTGTCATTGTTCTGCCATAATTTGGAAGAAAGCATCACAAACCTGCCCAAACTGGTAACATATGTACGTATAAGTGTGATCTGTACTGACATCATCACTTGATTTCTAGATAGTAGATGCATTTTCATGGAGTATTAAACCACTATTACTCAGAATAATAGACCAATCAGAACAAAAATGCCTCATGTAAACATTTCAATCGTTAGAGATTGGCCTCATCAAAGGGACTCGAGAGGGTTGAGAGGGTATGGTGTAAACCTTTGATCATCCTCTCAATAGCAAAACATTAGCGCCTAATAACCATGTCAATCCGACTGTTTCTCTCTGGTTGGAATAAATATATTCTTTCTGTGCTTGTTTGCTCCATTAGGGGTAACATTTGGAGACGTAGAGGGTGCCTGTGCCTCATATCACATGCCACAACAGCTGTTTCTACGAGCCTCACTCTGCCGATTCTGACAGAGAATCTTCATAAATTTCTGCCTGCCTTATGTCAGGGCTCAACAATAAGGGTTGCCCAATTGCCTGCGGCAAGTAAAATTCGGGCTAGATAATCTAGCGACTAAAAAATAATGAAACAAATTGTTTTTTTCTGGACCTGCTGATGGAAGTAGCGAGGGAGTGAGCTATCTCTTTTCCTTCTTATCTCTGTTGAGAGTTGCACAAGTGCAGTGCCGATCAGACACTCGCAAGAAAAGGGCATCGGGTGAAGACAAAGTTTATGAGCTGAAGCACAAGTGAACCTTTCAGTTATCTTGGAAACAGGAGTTCAGTTGGGTGGCATTAGATAATGTGGGTGAAATTCCAGCTATGTATTGCGCAGTTTACCACAAACTTGAGAGCAAGACAGATAAAACTGTGTATTGAAATTTAATTACTAATTTGTAGGGGCAAGTTAAAATTGACTTTGGGTAAATAGATTTCAGGCCGGATTGCACTGTTGAATCCTCTAAGTGAATGCTCTGATCACTGGTCTTGACAATCGTCTATAGCTACCAGTAGCAGTAGCCAGACTTTTGGGTATCATTGGTAAATTCTGATGCCTACCAACAGTCTGCATTTGAGGTGGTTAGGGAACATCTGTAATTTGACGCTATGGAAAATAACCTGTCTTACACTTAAGTTAATTACTACTAATGCTTACCATACACTAGAAGACTTCTTTAATACTTTTAAATAAAAGACTAAAGTCTGACATCCTCTTACATCTTAAAACAATTTTAGCGAGTTTTTAGCCACACACGAAAAGATTTTGCAAAGGATCTTGCAGGGTCACTAACTGCAAAACTTCAACTAAGTTCCTTTTTTGATTATTTCCCATCATATTACACCAAACTCCCTTTAGGAAACATGACAAATTAGCAATTCCTTACATGTTCACAAAAACACCTAATTCTAGAGGATAAAAGGCGTCATGTGTCGACAATATTCTTGTCAATTCGGCATGAATGTAATACATAAAGATAAACTGTATTTGCCTACCAACTAAACATTTTGGATTTTGTCACCTCTACTTGCAACCAGCCTCTGTTGGTACGCTGCACTATTTTAGTTGTAGGAGACAGAGGGGATGAGAGGCAAAACGTTTCAAAAATAAAGATGTCCCACTAATTAAATCCCAACCCTTGTTCACTGCACAACTTCACCAGTTTCTCCTCTGTTTCCACAGTCAAAGAGAACCAAGACTTGTTCACGTCCTTGCATCTCCCTGATTCACCTCCATGTTTACTGTCTACCCAGTTTGCTGCTTCCTCTTTGCTGCTGGAGAAAGCACAGCTATTGGTTGTTGACAGTGTTCATGTAATTGAACTTCACTATTTGCATGAGCCAAGACTAAAAACTAAGGATATGATTTTGTTGGAATGTCAAGACGAGAAAAAGACTGACTGAAGACAGCCTGGACTGACTTTTATGACCACCTTACACCAAACAATCAAGATCACAGGAGCGCAAACCAACTGAGGTTTGAAAAGTTGTTTGGTGTAAGGCCGGCATAAATTCTGTTAGAGTGGAACCGATAGACCTCCTTCTGTACTTTATAAACTGGACTTGATGCAGGCGGTCCGTCATGGTGAAGAGGGAGCTGAGCCAGAAGGCAAAGCTTTCGATTTACTGGTCCATCTACATCCCAACCCTCACCTATGGTCATGAGCTCTGGGTAGTGACCGAAAGAATGAGGTTGTGGATACAAGTGGCCGAAATCAGTTTCCTCTGTGGAGTGTCTGGGCTCAGCCTTAGAGATAGGGTAAGGAGGTTGGACATTCGCAGGGAGCTTGGAGGAGAGCCGCTGCTCCTTCGCGTTAAAAGGGGTCAGTTGAGGTGGTTCAGGCGTATGATTAGGATCCTCCTGGGCGACTCCTGCTAGAGGTGTTCTTGGCACGTCCCACTGGTAGGAGGCCCTGGGGCAGACCCAGAACACACTGGAGGGATTACATATCTCATTTGGCCTGGGAACGCCTTGGGGTCCCCCAGGAGGAGCTGGAAAGCGTTGCTGGGGAGAGGGACATCTGGGGTGCTTTGATCGGCCTGCTGATTATTTGGAACAAAGCTGTCTGATACAGTACACCCAACCAAACTCTGCACTATAAAGATAGTTTTCAAAACTTCAAGGTGCATTTTTTGGTTTCACATTTGGCACAACCCCTCTGCAGGAATGGCAAACGCCTATAAATACAAACACATTGTGACAGATTGCCCTCATCCCACTGTGACGTATATTCATCCTGACGGGAACAGTCTCTTCTGTTCAGAGATTAAAATATCCAATCCGAAGGGCATGACACTTTGTGTCACTGACTGATTTAATGAGCACAAAAATAATAATATAACGTGATGGAAACCATATGCCAAGGCCACCATATTCAACGACGACAGCGCGTTCAATCATCATCAGCAAAACCAAGGATGAAATTTTGTAGAGAAAAATTGTTCTGCATCCTTCATAAATTTAGAAGATCTATTAAAGTATATTTGAACTAAACTAGGAGCTCATGTAGCGTTTCACAGCTGTATACTGATATGAAGCTGAGTGCTGAGCAGCTCTGAAGGGAAATTAAGAGTATTTTTGCCTTCTCTTGGCAGCATCATTCTGCATTCAGTGCAGTGCCTTCAAACTGTTACTCTGTAGGTAAGTCTCCTTATTTACTAGCAGGCAGTAAGACACAGTCCTTTGTCTCTATTCTCTCAAACTTGAATTGGGGAGAGCTGTTCCTGCCGCAAAGAGATTTTAATTGCTTTAAGCCAATAAGTAAATACGAGACAGGGAATGAATGGCTTATGTGCTGCTTCATGGGCAGAAAAACAGCAAAACAAACCCTCCTGCTCACACAGATTTCCTCAGAGCTGAATCCCACAGACCGTCTCATTGTTTCTCTCCTCAGTGAGAACAGGAGATAGGGAGGTCACAGCACAGAGAACGAGGACGGAGATAAGGTGAATGAGCAAATTTTTATTTTGACACAGTCGCTCCCAAGACGCAAATTGCTCAGCCTGAATCAATGCAATCATTCTTGGATGTTTCAGAGCTTTCTGGGAACAAAGCAAACAATGCGAGAGTATAAAAGACATGTACAAATTAGCCGACAAAAGAGGGGTGACAATAAATAAGGTGACTGTTTTGTTGCTCACAGTTTACCCCGGCTGCTGAGCACTTATTAATGAGTTTACAGCCTGTAGTCGTCTCTTGTCCCACTGCTGATTAATCTGCCCATCTGGGGGGGGACTAGAGACAGAATGGATCATTCTTGGTCCCAGGGCTTCTTGCCACTTTGTTGCCCTGGTGAGGCCATCTGGGCCAGAAGAGAGCTAATCAGTCACAGGCAAGCCGCAAGCCTGATCCCATGTGGCCAGCTGATCACCCATCAGCACCCAAACTTGAATCAGTAACTTTTGTCACCATGCGAGAAAAATGCCAGAGTGTGTCTTCCTGTTTGTTAGCAAGAACTTATGAACAATGTTACGGGATTTCTGTGGCAAAGAAACTGATACCAGAAAAATCGTTTTAGAATGACAAAGACAAAGAGTATATTTAACGTAGCTCCACCATAACATGGCCGACACTAGATCAACTCAATAAGGTCAGTATTGGCAGCTAAACTCATCCACCATTGGTGTTTCTTTAAAGCAAACATTGACATTGGGGAACTGAACTGACAAACCATCCACCTGTGATACTTTCATTGTTGTCTGCAGAATATATTATAACCCAAAGTGCTACACCAGATGGTACTGAACACGTGGAAAACTGAAAAAACCTCATCAAAACGATTTTCATTACCTTTATATCAACGTCTAAATGAAGCTAACCAACCTAATCATAATGAAGAAACAAATTGTTTCCATCATTTTCCTTTTAAAGACGACAACAATCCTGCCTTGTTTCTTATGTACTCCATCATGTATTACAGGTTCAGTTCAGCAGGGCACACTTTTCATAATGTGATGGAAATCTGTTCACAACATGGCGCTCACGCATCGATCCATTAAAGGGGGACTCCACTAATCTTAGGGTGCTTTCAGACCTAGAGTTGTCTTGCTTTGGTCTGAATCAGGGACGAATTTTGTTACAAAGTTGTATAATTGCCTAGAGTTGGTTCGTGTTCTCACGGCAGCATTTACAAGCGGACCAGATCAAATACCTTGTGTGAGAAAGCTGCTCTTGATTGGTCAGAATTTCCATGTGGGAAAAATCCAGGAAGTAAACAAAACGTTGAAGAAGAGTACACTTGCAAGATAAATGTGACACTTTCTAATGTCACAATGGAGGGACAACTACGCAGGTTGATTTTAGCGCTGCTCATCGTGGACTATATTGCTGTCATTGTTCATTTGAGTCAAAGCATACAGTTTGAAAATGAGGCGCGGCTCCAACTAGAAAACAATGTTTTGATGCATCAAGGAAATCTCGGTCCAGTTGTTTCAATGCACACCTGAGTGTGATTGCTGTGTTCACACCTGCCCAAACTAACTGTACTAAGGGAGAAACGAACATGATTTAAAACTGAACCGAACCAAACAGGGCAGGTGTGAAAGCACTCTTACATATCAAAGTCTGTTTACAGGTTTAAGGGAATATGACTGCATACAGCGTTGGAAACGAGCACCAGCAACCAGCCAAAAGTGGGTGAAACTGGCCAGTGGTACATTAATTTTATCAATTTACCAGCCATGCTGATGGGTAAACAAAGGGCGCATACAACAAATGATTGAACTGCTCTGTCTAAATGCTGATTGAAGTTGAGCTTTCGTTTGTTTCTTCCTTGTCCCGGTGATCAGCACACCCGCTGATGTTATCAAATGTGCGTTAGCATGTTGGATGTGTTTCCATACTCTACAACGATGAAGCCACGCCAACCCGCCCTTCATCGTCTTACATGCAACTCTCTCTGTTGCTGTTTTAGCTGACCGTGTCATTTGGGTTTGCCATAGTGTGACTTCCTCACACCCCAATCCACTTGTTGTGCTAACCTAAGAGCACGTACGGCTAAAAGTTTCTGGGTGGAACTTGCACTTGTGAAATCTATCCAGCTGTGGCACCAAGACAGCATCAGTAACAAGTGGCCTGATTTCATGGAGGGGAGGAGGGAGACACAATAACATTATTGGAACCTGATTCAGATACTGATGAGGTGAAGGGAATTTGAAGCAGGAGAGGGAGATGGAGACTGTGTGTGTGTGTGTGTGTGTGTGTGTGTGTGTGTGTGTGTGTGTGTGTGTGTGTGGTGGATTGTGAAAGTCCTGAGTTTGTTAAAGTTTGGTGTGAAAGGAATCTTAAAGTTCTGACTTAAAATAGACAGACAGTGCACCACTGTTTGGGTGTCTGTATTTTGTTTTTGTGAGAGAGTCTTTGCTTGTGTGTGTGTGGCGTGATGAAGAGAGTTCACATAGCTCTGCTACACCAAATTATGTCTCATTTTTCTGACTTTTCAAATCCTGTTTTTTATCTCTCGTTTACTGGCTTATATTACCTCCAATCGTTACTCACATAAATCAGGGTTGAACTGGTCACAAATTAAACCTGTGTCGAAGGCGGCGAGCAAACATTGCTTTGTTGTAAGAGGTCCCAAGCCACACAGGTTGGAGCGACAGCATTAAAGCACTGAGCAGGGCCCTGCCTGCAGCTACTCTCTTGTTGTCCTCTGTGATGGTGTTCTGCAGCTACCGAGAGCCAATAAACAAGAGGATGACACTCAATTCAACTGACACACTGCTGCGTACCATCTGAAGAGCAAGGATTCAAAACTGTCCACTTTACCAATCAGAGCTGGATATGTGACTAATGTGGTCAGCACAAACTGGTCCAAACTACGGTCTGGGCAATTTAAGGAACTTCCACATCCAAGTACTTGCATTTCAGTACTTTCAAGTACTTGAGTACTCACAAAAAAAGTGAGTACTCAAGCAAAAATTTGGGTCAAGGTAAGGGCTAGCCTACCTTTCTGTGCTTCACAGACTGTTGAGATTAGCAATGATACTCAAGTTCAATATTACATGGCTTGCACTAGGGTTGGGTTTCTCTTCATATGTGAACCGATGCTTTTTTTGATACTTCACTGTCTCTGTAATATAAAATATATATCTTTGAACAAAGTGCAGGGGTGACGTACCAGACTAAAAACCAATTTTGCTCCTCTACTCTTTTCTTATCAAACATAGAGCTTATCTTCTGTCTCTGTCTGACCGCTCGTCCAGCAGATACTCAGCTATTACTATAAAAATATAGAAAAGAAAATACACAAGATGTTGAACTCATCGCAGCAGATTGGCACTGCAGTAATAGTTCTGGATCACTAGAAAGCCAACAGAGCTGATGGAGCCACATGACGCCGTCAGAGCCAACGGAGCCAGACGAAGACTGATGGAGCATACGGAACTGCCGCAGAGCTCCGTGGCCAGCTTCCTGGAGCTTCTGCCTCCTCTCAGAAGTTGAACCTGGCGGCTCTGTGGAGCTCCATTACCAGCCTCCAAACTTCGTGGCTGGCTTCCAGGCTTCAGGGTGGCACTAATCTCTTGTCTAAACCCTGCATTCTCACTCAGATGTGCTCTAAGCTAGTGAAATTTAGCACAGATGGCTTTCATTCATGTGAGTCGGTATTTGGTAGTGCTGACCCAACCCTAGCTTGCACTGTACATTCACTGTGTTTATTTTGTCGCACTACTTCCAAACACCACTCTTGTGGCTGGTCATTCTGCCTGTAACGTCAGATAGATAGATATACAGATGATGCATTTCTTTACAGATGGATAGAAACCTGATACGAATTTTGTCCGTTTTTTGCCATTCAGTAGTTTGGAATATCTGCTTGGAACATTACTGGGACAAAAACAGGACTTGCTAGATACGTGACATGTTTTGTGAAATATTTAATTAGTCATAATGACAATCTGTATATAATGTATAACCATATTTTTAGGAGAATAACATGACTCAGATTCACAATGTGTTAAAACTAAATATACAAGTTCCTTTTAATCATACAAACTCACTTGACAATCAACACAAGCAACTGAATTAAAGGAAATAGCCTGTTAGCTAGTTAGCAGCCTGTTAGCTAAGCTAGCACACTGTCATACGGCCTCTACAAAATCCACCGCAGAAGTTCAATTTTTGGAACGTACTCAATTCTGGGCCGAAATATTAAGGGGGGGGGAGTTTCAGGAATGAATAGACATCCCTTTGCCTCTTATCTGCATGCATATGTAATTGTAAACAAGGCGTATATGTTCAACAAATACTCACGTCCAAATCGAGTACAGTACTCATGCCCATCCCTGGTTTTAATGTTACAGATTGTATAAGTCAGACAGCGTGCCTTTTTGTATCTGTACCATATGCCCGAACACACAGGGAGGTCACCCACATGGCACATGGATACCACTTAACCATCGGCCCTCACAGGGGCAAATGATGCTGTAATGTTCTGGGTCAAGTTATTAATATGGAAGACACCACTGTTTAAAATTAAAAAAGGAACTTTCATTCAATGTGCAATCTGTTACACCTCATTAAATCTCAACAGTCTGTTAAAAAATGACTCATCATTAACTCCTGGCTCAGAGACCTGATTTTAGAGATTCATTACTGGAAGACTTAAAACAGCCAAAAAAAACCTGAGAATATAAAAACTGCATTAGAAGCTGAAAGAAGACTTTTGCTTATTTCCAAGAACAGAGGTTCTGTTCAAAGATGTTGCCGAGTAATTGTCGTTTAACCTCCAGATATCTGTGCTGCAGGCACTCGTTGCGCTGCTGCTGCTGTCATGTAAATTCCTTTCAGTCCTGCTCTTCGGAAAGAGAAGAGAAACAATATACTGCCTGAATGGTTTGCTCTGAAGCTTAGATGAGGTTGCACATCTGTCATAAGAGCTTACTTTCCATTGTTTTTGCTACAGCTGCATTCTTTACATTCCAGTGGCTGTGACTCCCTTTGACTCCGGGGAGGAGGGAGGAGGGGACAAGACACTCCTCTGGACTGATTCTTTAACGCTCATGCGAAGGTGTCACTGAGCGACAGAGCAGAGGTATTATAATCCGGGCAAAGTTAAGTGCATCGTCACAAACATTTGACCTTTGTCAGGGGTGCTTCCCCTGTTGTGAAAAGTTTGTGGTGAGAACTTGAGACCAGGATGAGGAGAACAGCTTTCACTGGACAGCTTTCACTGGGAGGAGGTGACAAGTTGCCTGAAGCTCTGTGAATGTGTGAGGTCGCCAGAGCACAGTCACAAAAAACAAAGTCTAGCGAGGCTACAGGAAACTTGAATTTCATTTCTGACCTTTGGGAGCAGAATATCTAACAAATAGCCTAGGGTATTTTCTTACTGGCCTCTGGGGCTTTCAACTGCATCTTCCTGTCTTCACTGAGCAAGCTGACTCAGGTGTCCTCACGTGACTTAAAGGGGACCTGTCATCCTCATTTTCAGGGTTCATACTTTTATTTTGGGTTTCTACTAGGACATGTTAACATGCTTTACTGGTCAAAAAACACTTAATTTACCTCATACTGTCTATGCTGAAACACCTGTATACACCTTCTGTCTGAAACGCTCTGTTTTAGCACCTGTCTCTTTAAGCCCCCCTATCGAAAAATCCCTGTCTGCTCTGATTGGTCAGCATTTCCGTGTGTATTTGCTGCCAGAGGAGTGACTGCACTGAAGTATGTGGCACTTTCATCATGAAAAATCACCAATAAAAAACAAAATCTTCACAATCGGACATGTTCCAGCAGGAATATGATCTCAAATCAAGGAGAAATTAACGACACTGGCAACCACGATTGCATTTTTCCCTGATGTTACCATGAAGCTACATGTAGGAGAGCATGTTATGTAAATACTTGCAGTAATGTGCCTGGAGCAGATGACCGGGAGTCCATCACAAGCTGACGTCAGATTGTTGTGACAGAGAAAGAACATTGGAAAGTATTCAGACCAGTTTCAGGCCTAAGGTTTTTGCTCTCAGGGTTTATATTTGCATACGTTTGCCTCATTTTTTGAAACTTTGGCCATGTTTAAAATGAATATCCCACATTGTAACATTGTGTATATCAATGACAGATAACAAGGTAAAGCTTAATAGGTCCGGTTCAAGTCTGTGTGTACAACATCTGTAGTGAACATCACATCAGTAAAACATTAAGGACTCTGGGCAGCAGGCTGAATCAACACCAAAGACTGGCATCAGCTGACCAAAACTGGTCACAGTCTCAACTGGAGCCCCTTTCACACATTAGGGCTGCCCCTGACTAAGAGTTTTTTGTGCCAGCTTTCAAGAGCAGGGCGGCAGGTTGCGTCTGAGGTTGCTAAGCAACCTTAATAGGCATTGTATAGTCTATTAAGCTGAAATCCTGAGTGCAGAGCTGATCTTCTTCCAGGGGCTATAAGTGTGTTTATAAGTGTGTAGACCTATCGTCTGTTGGACAGATGTAAAGCTCTGGGTAGCCCTGCACTAACATGATCAACTTTTCCGTATTTATCAGACTGAATGTTTACAGAAGAAGGGAAAGATATCTGTCGGCTGTGATTGGTTTGTAATGTGACTCCTGTCTGACTGCTGAGTGTAGCCTCTTCCTGTGTCTGTCCTTTCAAATTAAGGTTTTGATTTATTCTAACAAGGCATAGCTCCTAACAAAGCCAATGAACTCTCGCCGACTAATAACCTTTCCAACTAAAGTTTGGTGGACTATTAGGGGACAGCCCTATCACACGTGCCCAGCAAAGTTGGATTGGACATTGAACGGACTTTATCCGACCAGCTCCCTCATACATAGTCTGCTTAATGTCCAATTGAGCCTGTGTGTGAATAGAGCAGGTTATTGTCCGAAGACTTCACAATGAGCGATTGGGCGTGTTGACAATGTTTCTATCACACGGCTAAATGCTAAACAAGAAGACAGAAGAAAGCAAACATCCGAGGATGAAGAGGAAGGGTCAGTTACAGAAAGACGTCAACCAAAATGTCTAACTGGAGTGATGACAAGGTTCTAAATATGAAACGATTAAACATCCACCCTTCGCTAGTCAGCACCAGAAATGTTAGTCGGTTAAACCAATTAGTATTTTATTCATTTACAAGGCCGCTTAACTGTCATGCACCCACCCGCCACTAGTGGGAGCTACAGAGCCGTCAGACAGCAGTCCCCCTCCCCGCGGTAATGCTCAAGTAGACTGGAGTTTTAAAACAGCACGGTGGGAAATTAGAGAGTTGTCCTCTCACAAAACCAGCGCGGTTTGGCAGCACTTTGATCTAGAAAATGAAAACAAGTGCTAGCCACACTCAGGCCAATTTGACATCGATCACCTGGAGATGCTGTGATCCCGCCCAGTCTGACCCCACAAGATATGTTTCCATTTAACTTTGTTGAAGGTAAAGGCTTCAGGAAGTTTATGGAAGATGTTGAGCGTGAATCCACCATGCCGAGACCTTTGGTCAGACTAGTCAATGAGTCGCCAGGTACATCCCTAGTTCTAAAACCCCTGTCGATATAGGCCGAAGCCGACTTCATCAGAAATATTAAAGGAGCCGCAGGAGACTTTCTTGTTTCTGACCAAGTTACGAACCAGCTACGTGACCGCGGCATAATCTGCGTCATCTCCTGCCTCCTGCGCACTCTACCCAGGCGCCACCTTTTGCCCACATTAAATGGAGTACTTTCAGTAGGTGAGAACACTTTTTTGTGCTGGTTTATAGATTCAACCATTACCGAGGTGACTGTTAAATATTTTAAGTCCAACTGCATTTTATTTCTCTGCTGAAATTGGGCTTTACTCTGCAACCTTGCAGCAAGTGGCTGAATGACTATTCACTGTATGTGCTTCACTTGAGAACTAAACAGACACTTTCTTTTTGGTATTAGCTCTGCTAACTTCTAAAGTCCCTGTAAATCATCTCATTAAGCAGCGAGACAGAATCAAAGGAATGTAACTAATCTGAATAAATAATGTTTTTACTAGATTACAGCATCTGCATAGAAATAAGCCTGCTATTTCTGGTAAAACTCCACAAACGGGATTGTCAATTATTTAATATAAACAAGACCAAAGAAGGACTATTATCTAAAATAACAACCTGTATTTTCAAGACCATACTAAATGCCATAAATGCCTGGGAGCCGTAGAGTTTTGCGGTCAACATCAGCTGGCTATAAACAGTTAAGTACGGTTCTTGAATGAAGAGTTTTATGTGCATCAAGTGGCCATTTCTCCACCCTGTGGGTGTAGTCGTAGGAGGCTCTGAAAACTTACGAGACGACACTAAATTCTCCTCTTTCCTAAAAGTGTTAAGACATGAATCTCAACGTGCCTTAGGCCGAGCTGCGGTGATAATTTGCCGAACCACAGTGGATACGGCTCCCTACAACAAGTCGAAATGCCTCCAGGCTGCAGAGTGGCTGCGCAGGAATGTCTTGGACAGAGATGTTTAGGGAACTGTGTATATCTGTTTGACCTCATTAGTACCGCAGGCTAGAGCCGTAGAGTCCGTGTGCCAAGTCTGTACTCTCGCCGCTACTTTATACACACCAGTGGACGGAAGCTTGTTTGCTAGAATGAATTGAAGGGAGGCTGCAAATAAGAGGGATAGAGAGAGAAAGAGTGTTTGTGTTTATTTGCACGAGGATTAACTTACACTGTTGGCATGTTGATAAGGGCACCGCAGTTGTAAGATGAGCGGATTTGGATGTTGGAGCAGGAGAATGAGAAAGTAAGTACCAAAAAAAGCACACAGCATCCTTGGCATACTAATAACATGTTGTAAAAATGTAAGACTGACTGTGGCTGTGCCACTTGCTCAGGCAAATCATGCAGTGTGCAAATTATTTTATGTTCCTTTATTCCCTTGAATACAAAAATCCCACAGGCAGACAGGAAAATTCTTCTGTGGAGTTGCTCTTTGTGCACGCAGACCTGCACACATGCGGCGAACACACACCGTATCTCCCTCACAAACCAGTGTGTGACTGTAAAAAGGTGCACGGTGCAGAATCAACGACTGTAATGCGTGATGACAAGAGGCCGGGACCCGTATTCATCCTCCAGCGCTCATGGAAAGCATTCAGTGGAGAGCGTTTAGAAATGTCTCAATGGCTTTCTGCACAGACGGTCACTGTGGGACTTAACTGAAGAGGGCACATTCAGTGTGTACCAGTCAGGTAAATACAGGTGGGTGTAACAGAGAGGCCCAGAATGGTTCTGACAATCTAGAAGGAAGTGGAAGTCTTGGTAGACCAGCAACACTGCATAGTTGGTCGTAATGTGCGGATGAGATACAGCAGATTTTCTACGAACATTAAGCAGAATGAATGTCGGGTCTTTGAAAATGACACAGAGTCATTAATGATTCATCCCGGGCCAAAAGTTAATGGTTGTAAAAGACGCGGAACCACATCAAAGGCCTCCAATACAATCTTGTGTCCAAGCTGAACGGGGAGTTGTTTAACAGTCAAGTGATGCTGAGCTCCGACGGAGAATTATACTCAATACAATCACCATCAGCTGGAGCTCTGCTGTGTGGATGGCAGCTCAGTAAAGTGCCACTGAGTGGATCTGTTTAATACTTTAACATTTCCATTCTCCTCTGGAGGCCGTAGCTGCAGGCTCGGGGACACTTCACAGTAAACAAGGGTCCTATTTAACCCTGGAACCCAGTTACATTACTGGCATTTAACAGGAATTTAACCTACTGTTTGTTACAGGACAAGGCAGAGAAAGACAGCAGTGCCGTAGCAGTGCCGATGTTTAACACGTTCTCACCACAAACGAACCGCACCAGAGTTTGTTTGTAACCGGACTGAGACCACCTCTTCAAGAAGGTCTCGGTCGGGTTGTTTTGGTGCACACCTGAGTGTGATTGCTGTGTTCACACCTGCCCAAACGAACCGCACCTAAGGGTCAAACGAACTTGAGTTCGGCTGAACTGAACCTAACAGGGCAGGTGTGAAGGTTGGGTACCAAACTCGGTACTTTTAAGGGTACTGACATCGTTCTACCAAGCACCAATTCACATTAAATCCATCTGTGCCATATTTCAGTACCTGAGAGAGTATATGGGTGAGAATGCCGGCTTTAGACAAGAGGTGAAGTGCTGCCAAGCGCCCTGAAGCCAGCCACGGAGCTCCCAGGAGCAGAACAGGAGGCAGAATCCCCCGAGCTGGGAAACCTGCCACAGAACTTCATCGGCCACTCTGTTGGCCGCTCTGTCGGCTTCCCAGTGAGCCAATACAACTGCTCCAGCCTCATTCTGCTGCAGTAGTTTCAGCATCTGATCTATTTTCCTTTCTATATTATTTTAGTAATAGTCTAGTATCACTGCTAGACGGGCAGACACACACACACACACACACACACACACACACACACACACACACACACAAGCAGACAGAGACAGAAGATTAGCTGTATGTGTGATTAGAAAAGAGCAGAGGAGGAGAATTGCTTTTTAGTCTACTATAAAGCACCTCTGTTTTTCTGTGTGTGCTTTGTCATCCCTGCAGCTCGTTCAGAAATTACAGTTTTGTTATGACAGATAAATTAAGTACCAATAAAAGTTACCATTGGGTGCCAGTACCGAATCCTAGGTACTGGAACTGGTACCACTATTGGTTCAAATGTGAACAACCCTATGGCACATGAACATTATTATATACCACATGTGAAATGTCATGAAGATATGAAAACACAGACACAGCCCTACTACTGTTAAAAACATAGACTTAATCAGGGCCAGAATTAAACAAACCGGCTCGCAGTTTCGGAATTGTGACAGAGCTAAAGCATGATCCTTTTTTTTTTTATTGTTTTAGGTTTGCCAGCTTCCAGATAACACTGGAACTGCACAGCAAGTGATGCAACAAGTGAACTGTGAATCATGCAAAGCACTAATTATATGACAACATGCGTCAGCATCTTTGCAAGCAAACCAAGTTTGGGTTAAAAAATTGGTTTTATGTCTGTTTCGGTTGTTTCTACATTGGCTGTTGTTTCACGCTGGAGCTGAAGAGATGCTGTTCAAATCCAACTGTTGTAACAGATCGACAGTGACACTCTACACAGATATAATAATACTATAAACTACTGGTAAATACATTACAGAAAAGCATCAAAGAAAAACATAGCAGTGTTGGCAGATACTCAGGCCAAAAGTCCACATGAAAACACTACAGCACAACTGAAGCACTGTCAAGAGCATGCTTAACCAAGTGGCAGCAATATAACCCTGACCCCAGAGCCATGCTGGCCAATCAGAAGCCTGAAAAAAGGCTACTACCAGCGCATTGAGGAAGGTCCGCAGCAAATTTATGACTAAACTAGGGGTGTGCCATATCATCTCGTTCACGATAACACCAGTATAATTGTTAATATGACATGAAAAATCCATATCATGATACTCGCGATATTTGATACTTATTGACATATTGATGTCAGTCCGTTACCCACGGCAACAACACGCATGGCTGAAAGCGAAATTATTCCTGACGCCGTGGTGGTTCCAGAAAGAGGAGCAGCTTCAGTAGTGTGCAATAAACTGTGGCGTCCTGAATGTTTTATGAACAGCCCCGGACTTCTCAGACTCTTTTAGTGACTCACCGCTCAGATGGAACTCAGTCAGCGGCTCCTCTGGCAGCAGCACAGTGTCTCTCCCTCTGCTCTCTCGTCGTGCGCACACGGGAGTCGGTGTCGTCAAGTGCTTTTATCATAAACTTTTGGTAGTGTAAACCTACAGTGTGATAGTTGTGGTATCATAACAGCCTGTCACAGGTTACAGCGTGATGATTAGAGGATAAATGGCAGAGCATAAAGGTCCAGGTGGAAAAAAAACAACTCAGTCATTCAGGATTTGACTAAAAGAAGGAAATCACCTGTTGATTTATATATATAGGGGACATATTTAGAATTCGGGAGCAAGTGGTACCATGTGGTTTTCTAGGCCCGTCCCACTAGGTGCCATTGAACCCAGTGTTTCCCATGCACAGGCAAAGCAAACTTCACTTCATGTCCACACAGCTAGCGTGGCTTTGCTCTTATTCAGCCGAGCATCTTTTCGGGGTTGGTAAAGCTGTGGCTGGCATCACAATCCCATTTGGGACCAACTAGGCGCCAAGGCTTTTCCTGCAGCACTCGGTCACAGATACAGAAAAACACCATACAATTGCTCTCAGCATGAGGTCTGGGTGTTTGCAGGGACCGGATGACTACGCCCACAGTGCCCACTGGCACAGGAAGAGAGGAGGGAGGCGACGTGAGAGAAGGTAGGACAGCAACACAGAAAAGTGAGTGGCGCGATAGACAGGAAGCTTAGCAATGCAGCCCTCATTTGCCACGGCTAATCAGAATAACAATGGCTGCTTTCAAGTTAGAATAATAGAGACCCATCACTCATCATAATGGCTGGAAGCATGGCCTGGCCGGGGTGAGCCCATACAGTCTGCCACAGGAACCAGGGGAGGCTCATATAGTAGCCAGGCAGTGGACTGAAGGAGCGGCTAATAGAGGCATTGGTCTGGGCCACTGGACTGAAGCCAGAGGCTAGTGGACATTTTAACGAGCTCAGAGAAGCCGGTGTTACAACCGAGAAGCATTAAATTCCACCACAGCAGTCAGACTCACTTTTTGAGAGAGCGAACACAGAAATATGCAGACCTGTGTGAGCTCTGAGGAGTCTATCAGACAGCTCAGCCCCAGCTGTATTCTGTTATTGCCTCATATGTTTTAGATCTACTGTCATTTCCATGTTAAGGTTAGGACCAATTGACAGACTATTAGAGGAATACTTAACTCCCGAATGACCATTTGTGTATCTAACATTTACCCTGTGTTACACTGAATTTGTGAGGTTTTCTCACATGCCTCAAAGGTTAAAGAAGAATCCAAAAATGCACGTCACACACTGAGCGAGCCGCCTGTTAATGACACTGTGGGCTAATGGGCATGTAGCTACTTCCATGTTTCACATGATACGTCATGTTTGTAGTGGACCAATGAAGATGAGTTTACATATCACCTTGGGTTGGTCCTTCACCTTCTCAAAATTATCCCACACTTTGGATTTCCTGCCCGACATGTTATTAACTAGCCTGTGGAATAACCGCAGGTACCAGCCCTGGAAATTAGGGGCCGTTAACACATCATGTCTTTAACCGCCTGAAAAACGCGAGGTCAGGCGCTGAGCTTTCAAGAGTGCAGTGACAGGTTGCATCTAAGGTTGCTTAGCCATCTAACAAGCATCGTATAGCCTATCTACCCGAGAGCAGAGCAGATCTTCTTCCAGGCGCTGTTTATAAGCGTCGTTCATGGCGCTGATATAAAGCTCAAAAACCTGCTGGCCATGAATCAACGACTCACTGGAGACATCATCAATCATTAACCAGGTTACTTTTCCACTCTTTACTTTGGTAGCAGAAACAATCTGGAATGTTTTATTAGACAAATTCAGAGTAGTGTCATCATCATACAACTAAACAGCAAAAAATACTCCATACTAATGTCACATATAGCCTGGTGATACCTGCACGTTATGTAACTCTCAGCCGACGGTGAATTTTTTAGATAGTATTTTCGATGTTTCTACATATTCCATTATAAGATTACAGAGTATTGTTTATATTCCATGCCACCAACACTGTACTGTCGTACCATTTCATCTCACATCATATGAAGCAGCCTACTTCATTCATGGTTATGATGATGTCACTCGTAATAAACAACCCCGTCAAGCCAGATAATGAAAAGAAATCCTGTTGAACTGACTTTGTCATCCAGGCCTCAGAAACAAACTCATACACCACCCTGACAAAGGCAAGATAGCCCATAGCATTTAACAAATAAAGCATGGTATAGTTTGTATGCAGAGTGCTGTGCATCCATAGAGGTAGTAAAAAGAATACAGTTTGACCCAAGCGACACAAGACAGTGAGTGTACCGAGGTTGTGTGCTCACTAAATTAAAGAGAGTAAATGCATAAAGCCTATTATTCAGTGAACTATAGAAACTTCTGTGGTCGGTGCACACACTCATTTTCAACTGCATGCATGAATGTGAGGTAGGATTAATTCTAGGCAAGCAACAGGAGAGTTGTAAACAGTGACCTTTCAATGTAGTTCCACTGAAAAGACTAAAAGGCACAAATCCCATATTTATGCCCCGAGGAGGAAGCTTCAACAACGAGAGCGAGGGAGGACAGAAGGAGAGCGATTGTGCCTTCAATTTTCTTTTCATTCTCCTCTTTTTATTTCGGTCTTTTTCCCCACTGTCTTTAAAATGAAAAAATTATCAAAAGGCAGAGTAAAATGAGAGGACGGGGCGAGGGAGTTAGAGAAAGGGATATTAATGAAGGCAGAGTGCAAACAGCAGGGCAGCAGTGAAGGGAGGGAGCTTTTTGTTAATTGTTGGAGGAAGTCAGGCAACACTTGCTGTCCTACTTCTTAAAGGATGTTGCGCTGGGTCAGGAGGGAGAGAGGCCACACACTCCCTTGACCTCTGTCTAATTACTGCATACCTTGTGGTGAGTAACAGCAACTCTGCAGAGACTCGCCGGAGAGACGAGGACGATGTGATGCCAGACGGCAGCCTGGTGCCTTCCATGTCTCCCTGTGGTTCAAAGCAGCACGGCGTGGCTCTGCTGCCCAGGGGCAATGAGAACTTGAGGGGAAAGTGCGAGTGTGTGTTCTAAATTCTCGGCTCTCTCCTCATCACCGGCTGCAAACGCGCTCTTCCCTGGCATAAAAATGTCGAGATATGAGTTTTTAAAATTCAATAGATTTCAGGCCTGAACGCTGATCTCGCAGTAGCCCAGAGCGGGATGAGTTTTCAATCAACAGCCGAGCCTAAGTTTTGCTTTCTACTACATACGCCGAGCTCAGAACGTCTGACTCAAATGTGCTGGAAGGGTAAAGTCAAAGAGGGCATATTTTGGACAACATATTTTCAGCGTGCGCGAAGCTCCTGAAGCGTAAAATCAATGTTTAAAGAAACCAAGCGCAGGGGAGAAAATAACAGCCAGGAGCCATGGGTTATTCAGAACAGAGTGTGGCCACAGTACAGTATGGCCAACAGCCCAAAGATTCTTCTGCATTTCACTCTGGCACCAGGACAAACAAGACAGCCATCTAACACACAAATATCGATTTTAACCTCACAACTTTGCATGAATCTGAAAGCTAAACTGTGGTGGGAAAAAAAGAAGACAAATGTAGTGCAGCTGATTACTACAAGACTTAGTGAGCAAAGCGAGCTAATCTTTATTTAACAGCACCATTCATGCACCACTCACAACTCGTGAGCTACAGCAGAGGTCGCAGTCACAAACACAATGTGTGTGGTGTAAAGATAAAACACTCGACATGAGTAAACACAAATAAAACGGACACAAGTAATTAATAAGTTACATCAAAATGCAATGTGATAGGCTGTCTTACATGCACTTTCTAGACTCCCTGAATTTAATCTAATTTATTTATCATTTTCTAATTATTATTATTATTGATTTATTTAAATGTTTTATCTGTTTTTTTTGTGTGTTTGTTTTTATCTTATTTTGCTGGGTTTAGATGTCAGTAATATGTATACGGTTAGTATTACTGCTGTGTATTATTGTGCTTTCTTTGTATTGCCTGCTTTGCAAAAAGTTAAAATATATCTGAAAAAATAAAATAAAATAAATAAATCATTCAGAAGTTAAAACCATTAAGAAGTAGGAATAAAATAATTTAAGACCAGCAAACGACCAGTAAGAATTATTAAGACGTGATGACGTGAAAGTAAGAATACTTTGATTTATCGGTTAAAAATTAGAAAAACGAGTGCTGATAACAAAATACATTAAAAAATCACTGAACTGAATTTTGCTGACGTTTATGGCGTGATGTGTTTTGCAGGGGTCTGGGTGCAGAGTGGAGGAGAGACGGAGAGTTAGAGAACACACAACCACTGCACTCGTTGTGTTGCTGTGCATGAAACCTTCGCCGGTGAAAACACCTGCGTGACAGCTGATGTAAAACATAGGATTGAATCAGGCTCAATATGGCTCAACATAGCCGATATCGATCAGTTAAAAAATGCCTTGATCGGCCCTGATACCAATCGTTGAGATCAGATCGGGATACCCCTAAAAAAGCAAATGGATCCTACATCAAGAGTAAATACAGACAAGGTAACTATAATAAAAAATTTAATTAAATAAATGGGCATTTGGGATGCAGCCATGCACGGAGACTAAAAGGATAATGTAACTGATCTATATTTGATCGCTCAAGTTTCTGTTTTTGGATTCACTTTAGACTGTCTCTGACTACTGGCATGAAATATTCCAAACACTCTGTAACATTATGTTATAGTGTCTCTCAAACCTTATTTCAGCTAATTAGCGTTAGCTAAATCTCCCGTTTTCTGCAGACTTGTGCCCATTTTGACAGACAAACCTATAATTACAGGTTAAATTTACTGGAAGACAGCGTAAACACCTCAGCACAGGTGTTCTGTGGTCGAAACTGTAGCAGCTGCGAAGGTGCAGTCGATTGAAATGCTTTTCAGATAATCCAGTGAGCACTGAGTTACAGTAGTCTAGCTGACTGGAAATAAAAGCATGGACGTTTTAATACTCAGAAAAGACCTTCTAAAATCGTCAATACTTCCTGTTACATTTGCTTAGAATTTAGGAACAGTAATATTATGTTTTATTATTGCAATATAATATAATTTAATATAATATATGAACTTATCTGTTGGGTTGATTTTTTCCATGAAAAATAAAAAATAAGAATACAAAATAAAAATAAAAGATAAAAGTAAAATAAAATAAATAAAAAAAGAAAATCATAAAAAAACTGTTAAAAAGATTTCATTCAAACAAAAAATAAATTTATATAGATCACTGTGCACTGTGTCATGGCATTTTTACTTTTTATTTATTTATTAATTCATTTATTTATTTGCAACATAAATTTAAAAAGAAATGCCATGACAACTTCCTAGTGCACAGTGATGTATCGAATTTTAATTTTTGTTTAAACTAATGAATAGATCACATAAGTTGCCTTTTTACTATTATAATTATTATTATTATTGTTGTTATTTATTTATTTATTTTTTAATTTTACAGGACATTAATTTATGGGAAAAAACCCAACAGATTACTTCATATATTATGCTATATTATATTATATTATATTATATTATATTATATTATATTATGATACTAAAAAGGGAGGTAACCAAATTTGAGGAGCTGGAATCAAAACATTTTTGGCACGTTTGCCTGATAAATGACAGAAGATTACTCAGGAATTTAAAAACCTGTAGCCAATTAATCTTCTGACAACCGATTAACCGATGAATCGACTAATCAACTTTTCATTTTAATGCTACATTTAGGTTTGATTCACTTGGACTAAACTGGAAGTCAGGGATATCCAAACACCCACACCTGCACTTCATATACTAAGTGCCTTGGTGTTTGTCCTGAAAGCTGTCAGCTGATAAAAGACACCATGTCACACCTCACTGTTCATTCATACCTTAATAATACGTAGCGAGACAGAGGGATGATTAAGCTGAGTGATCACACCATTAACCTTTGTTCACGCTGCAGCCTCTCAGGCAGAGATGATGTCACCGTAATCAAAGGTGAGTTGGCGACAACAGTCCTTCCTTCATTTCCTCCTTTTTGTTTGCCTGGACTGTGAAAGAGTGGCGTTGAGCATTATCACGGCATTCACAGTATATTAATCCTTCACATTGTCATTCTTGACGCGACAGCGACCTGCAACACTCTTTGTTGTTGTAAATGTGTCACTTCAGTCGAAACGCGCACGTCAAGAGCGCCGAGAAAATGGGTACAGATTGAGATTTAGAAGAAAGGGCCTGACTGTGTGACACATTTGAAAGATTAGCGGTCCGACTGTGTGCCAAAAAATAAAAGATGATGTGACTGAGTCTGTGCCAAGTTAGCACTCTCCTCCGTGCATGGGAAATGAACAAATAAATTCTTTTGGTGTTTACTACGTTTTACTACAGTGAAAACCTGCATTTTAGCGTGTGACAGCGCATGCCGGCACAAGAGGAATGAATGATGACACTATCAAAACATCTTTGCACTCTGCTCATAAACATGAGCATATCTCAAAAGCTAAATAACATACATAAATCATATGGAGTGTTAGGAAGATTTTGTTCATGTATTTACATTTAGAAATCTTTTGGATCAATGTTTATTGTGTTTATTTACTAAAAAATTAAATAAAAACATCACAATATGACTTTTTCATGATATTAAAAACAAGACTAGTATCATGAACAAGATGATACGGCACACCCCTAACATGGAGATTATAGGTGGTATGAGGTGATGTTCTCACTAACGACAAAGTAGGGACCGTCATCCATTCACTTCACTCAAATGCAGCCATTTTCTCACAGTTTTGTTCTCTACATCATACCATTGGCCAGTTTTGATTTACAGATCCAGTTTTCTCTACGCTACACAATTTACTCTGTTCATTCATTTCTTATTCCTTTGAGAACCAGTCACTTTGACAGTCAGTCAAACGTTTTATCAAATTGAAGCTTTCTTTTTCTTTTTTTGGTAATATATTTATGTGTTGTGTTTCAGCTACTTGTTCTACACTAAATGATTTTGTTGCAGTAAGGACAGAAACGAGCCAAAGTAGCAACAAAGTGAAAACTTTATTTCGATCCAACTTTTTTGTCGTGGAGAGAAAAACTGAATTTTTGTTACACCATGTAATTTTCATAACTTTTCACTGCCTTTGAATTTCAGACAAAGCTTCTGAGCAAACTGAGTGAAGTGAACTCTAATGAGACTTAACGTCATGTTCAATTGAAAACAAAAAACAAGTTAAGAAACTTAATCTGCAGCAAAGGAAGCATGAGCCAGAACCCAAAGATGCATCTGAAGGACCGAGACAGAAACAGAAAGCAGCGCTGCTCTGCTTGTCAGTCGAATTAAAACGAGAATAGTGTGAAAAGCAGCGCGCCTCCTCCCACTGTCTATCAACTCTCTTTCCTGCCTCCTTTCTGTGCTTTCTCTGCATCCGCTGAGCATCAGGTGTGTGTCTCCCTCTCTCATGGCCGGGCTGTCTTTCACAAGGTCCCTCGTACTCTAGCTGGCAGTTAGGAAGGCATGAATAATGTTTGTGAGCGCAAGGACAGACAGGCCCGAGCTGCGCAGTCACTCTCTTCATCTCCCCAACCTATTTAAACGTGCCACTCTCGGTCCCCAGCGGAGAACGGGGATGAAATGAGCGTGTGAATGGGAAGGAGGGAGACGGAGAAAAGCGAGAGTGAGAGACGGTGCTGCATATGTATAAACCCTCCCAGGAGTGGTGATGTGAGCTGGCTTAAAGCAGCTGGAGGTGACCTCGCTGCAGGCGAAACTAACAGGGTGGATGCTGGTTGCTAAAGGGGAGCTAAAGGCTAGGATGGGACTTGACAGGCATCCCCAAAAAGTCCAAACCATCCGCAGATAATGGTGGCCTCAAGGACGTATGAATCCTGAGAGTAAGACGGATGTGCTGGGTGTATAGACTTGTTAGTGCACAGACTGCTACAACACAGAGACAGAGGCGGTTTTATTGAATACACACGCTAATAATGTGTCTCATCGTCTCGTGTAGGATCTATACAGCGTGGCGGTAAATCAATGTCTTGTTTACAGTCTTATTGCAGACTCTTTATCTTGTCACAAACTGCTGCTCTGTCAGTTCTGAACTGCGATTCTTGCTCCTAGACACACACCGCAGTTAGATCAATAACTCAGGTTCGTAGTGTGTTTTTGTATTGTGTGTGTACTGTATGTTATCCATTGTTCATATGACGGCTATGGTGTAATCTGTTTCATTATTTATTTATTACATGACCAATCGATAATACAGCATTTTCTACAAGAAGCACTTAACCCCAACAGGATCTGAATCAGTCTGTGAGGTAGCTGTAGCATCATCCTTTCTTGTAGATATACTGAACAAATATTTAAACCCAACACTTTTGTTTTTGCTCCAATATTTCACAGGTTTACGTTAAAAATCTGAGACTTTTTTCATGCAATTTGATCCACAAAACAAAGCCCAGATGCCTGGGGTTCGCACCCAGGGTGGGGGAGACCTTTTGTGTGGAGTTTGTATGTTCTCCCCATGTCAGCGTGGGTTTTCTCCGGATGCTCCGGTTTCCTCCCCCGCGACCCTAACAGATAAACAGTTAAGGAAAATGAATGATGACTGAGATGTCACAAGTAGGAGGCGTGCCTTTGGCATACTGACTGCAGCAATGTCCCTCAATGCCCATAAACTGAATGTTCCTTTTACTACTATAAGCAGTCTACAATGTCATTTCCGTTAATTCGGCAGTACATCCAACCATCCTCAAAACTGCAGACTACAGGTAACCACACCAGCTCAGGACCTCCACATCAAGCATTTTCACCTCTGAGACCAGCCACTAAACCAGCTGATGCAACAAACAGTTTGTACAACCACAGAATTTCTGCACACACCATCAGAAACCCTCTCAGGGAAGCTCATCTACATGCTCATCATCCTCACCAGGGTCTTAAATTGACAGCAACCTTTGATACAAGGCAGGATGGATCCATGACGCCAAATTCTGACCCTACCATCTGAATGTGGCAGCAGAAATCCAGACTCATCAGACCAGGCAACGTTTTTCCAATCTTCTATTGTCCAGTTTTGGTGAGCCTGTGTGAATTGTAGCCTCAGTTTCCTGTTGTTAGCTGACAGGAGTGGCACCTGGTGTGGTCTTCTGCTGCTGTAGCCCATCTGCTTCAAGGTTGGACGTGTTGTTGCTTCAGAGATGGTCTTCTGCACACCTTGGTTGTAACCAGTGGTTATTTGAGTTACTGTTGCCTTTCTATCATCTTGAACCAGTCTGACCATTCTCCTCTGACCTCTGACCTCTGGCATCAACACTGGATATTTCCTCTTTCTGGGACCATCCTCTGTAAACCCTAGAGATGGTTGTAGGTGAAAATCCCAGTAGATCAGCAGTTTCTGAAATACTCAGACCAGTCCATCTGGCACCAACAACCATGCTGCGTTCAAAGTCACTTAAATCACCTTTCTTCCCCATTCTGATGCTCAGTTTGAACTTCAGCAGGTCGTCTTGACCATGTCTACATGCCTTAATGCACTGAGTTGCTGCCACATAATTGGCTGATTAGATTAGATTCCATGTCACCTACACTAATCATCACCTGGTGATGATGCTGGGAAATACAACATTCATCAGATTCAACATTCAACGATGTCACGAACATCAAGACATGGTAACATTAAAAATTCAAACTGAGACTGTGAGAGAGTTCTCAACCAACTCACGTAGTTAATTACTGCAGCTATCTTAACAAAGGGTCAATTACCAATGCCACTGTGATTCCATATTGTTAAAAAGTTCCTGCCTCTGAACTCAGGCTGTGTCCAGACTGAATCACTATTCCCTAATTTGTATTTCTCGATGTAGCATCTTGAGGTCACTAATTAGTTGTAACCCACTCAAACAAATTATGTGGATTCGGACGGACATCCCGGTAGCTGGCTGGAAGAATGTAAATGTCCACTACCGTCGCTGTGGCAAACAATATGTGAACTTCCAAACAACAATAAGTAACAAATAATCCTGCAAGAGCCAGCTAATGCAAATTCCACTAACTATCTGACATCCACATGCCTACAAGCTGGTTCCTTAGTGAGCTGATGAATTTGCTGATCCTTTGAAAAGCCCATGGATGTGCCTCTGCTCATCTGAGGGGACTGAAGTTTGGCCTTTTAGCTCGATGTACTAGGTGACGAATGGTAAGCAACATCTAATGCTGCTGACAACTGTCTACTTGTTGGTTGCTGGGTGATAGAAGTCCGCAATAACTTATGGTACAGTTTTAATATTGTAGTGAGTAGGGCTTTCAGTTTCGGTTAATTTTGCTTTTGATAGCCAGGCACCTATTAACCGGTTACTAACTGATAAGGACATGAAATGTAAGAGGCGCTTTCCTTTTAGTCTGGTGCTCCATTGTCTCAGAGAGCTTTAGCGCTGCATATCGAAGCCCTATCCATTTAGAGCTGGTGCAATTTTAATGTTTTGTGATATAACTTTCTTGCCTTTTATTTTATATTCTGTTGGCTTTGCTGACAGACAGCAGGCTAGCCGGAAACATAGTGCCCACTGCCCACCCTCCGGTCTCCACTGGTTAACTAGTGTCCACTCTGCAATGTGCACCGGCCGGCTCAGGTGGGAGCTAGCTACCGGCACCACTCATTAACGTTACCACTGTTAGCGACATCCCAGTGGTGGTGGAGTGTTGCTACAGAAACATGGTGGCCACCCTTTGGTCCCCCCCTAAGTAGCCCCAGTGAGTAAGCTGCCACGAAGGATTCATCCGTTGCATCCTCTAAATTCTGGGAAAGAAGGCTGCATTTCTCAGCCACATTTGAAGGAGCCTTCAAAATGGGACGGCCTTGGTCACACTGATGTGCCCCAGTTGGTCTTCAAATACAGCCTTCGAAGGCTGCAGCCCTTGAGTTGAGACACAGCTAATGTTTCTGCATGCTAATGTAGCTAGCCGTCTGTCTGCCTCCAACCAGACCTGACTGGTGCGCAGGACGGAAATGCGTAACCGGTCAAAAATATTCATTGCGGTTAACTGTTGACATCCTTAGTAGTGAGCATGGGTTTTTACTAGACATTATAAAGCTCTGTGGAAAGTAACAACTGCCCTGAAAATATATTTCATAAATCTTAATTACAACTCAGACACCATGAAAAACATGGCTGACCATGTAATAGTGAGATTTGTTGTCTGTTTCCAGGGCAACCAGGGGAAGAAAAATGTTTTGTCGAGCTACTGTTGTCCATTGTCCGCCATCTGTAGAACCGATTAGCCTTCAAATAAAAAAAAAAAATCCATCTTGGTCCAACCCTAATCCACTCAGAAACACACTTACTGAGATGGACACAAATGCTAATACTTTCTCCAGCACACACACACACACTATTCTGTGTAGAATAAAAAGACAAGACTGTTTGATCCGTGCCAAAAGACGAGCAGAGAAGGACAGACCAACCACGGAGGCTCTCAGAAAGGCTTTAATCGCTCCGTATTGATTGTTCCCTTTTTTGGTGAATCAGCAACAACTAGTGTGGGCTGAGGAGTTTGCTTAATATTCCCTTCTCTCTGTGAGCAGGTCAGCCAATTTCACCCTCCCCGATGCCTTCGCTCCAAAATATCCCATTTAGATCTCATTTATATTCGTACCACTGGCAGTTTGAGGGTGTAGGAATATTAACTTTTCCCAACATGAAATATGAAATCTTACAATATCTCCCACTGCGAAATCTTTCGGGATCCAGGGGAGGGAGGGGGGGTGTACCTATCAAATTTTGCAGGTTGCACAACAGCAATCCATAGCCACTTTGTGATTCATCCCAGCTCCTCGACCCTCATGTTTACTCTGGCTTCATCATCTGCCTACAGGGCTGCTGGGTCTGCAGTATTCCTCTTTGTGACTTTGATTGGGTTTTGATAAAAAAAAAAAAAAGAGGCCTGAAGAAGGCTGAAAACAAGACTGCTCTACATGTAAGAAAAAAATAAAACTAAGACTCAACATGACAACATTGATTTGTTGCAAAGGTGGGAAGAATCATCTTATCTTTGGAACGAAAGACGTGTCACTGAGAGTTGACATTTTGCAATAAATGAGCATTCATGGAAGAAAAAATGACACATCCCCGCTGTCACTCAATGTAAAACTGTGTACATAATAATAATAAAAAGTCTGCTGTAGATAAATCATTCACTATCAAGTCCTCCAAATACAATACACACACACTGACAGCTTCAGTGTCAATGACAAAAAAGCATCAAGCTATTAAACAGATGAGTCTTATACTGTCTCTGTTTTGTATCCATTAAAATTCACAGCAAAACAGCTTTTTTAAATTTCAACTGTCTGATCGCCAACGTCACTCATCAGTCATTGACAATAAACAAGCTCTGTCTCCTACATCTGCACAGGTACACACACTTCCTCCTGCTAATACATTAACTGTTCCCACCGTGTGAATATTAGTGCTGTGTTTGATGTCACTGTACTCAACGTTCTCTTAAACATGAACAAGCAGTTTAATCCTCCTTCATTTAGAGCACCAAGATTGCCAGAATCATTAGTTCAAAGTTATTGTGAGTGAAATATGTTGGGCCATCTGGAGCTGTATTCGCACAACAAAATATCACACCTGTTTGTGATCACAAGATCTGCCTGGTGCTGGAACAATTAGCCAATGAGATGATTAGTCCAACAACAGGAAACAAAAGAAAAGTGACTAGTTTGATGCCTGATTTATTGTCAAGATGAACCATTATTAGCCAAGCTAGCACCATGGTTCTTGGGATGCCAGTGTTGGTCAAACAGTCCGCCCACCACTTTGTTCCAAACTTAAATACCTATAAAGCTATAGGATGGATTGCGATGAAATACAGAACAGACACTCATGGTCCACAGAGGATGAATTCTAAGAATGTTATGATCCTCTGCCGTCATTAGGTAAGCATTGCCCCCAACTTTGATTTAAATACCTGCATAATTAATCACATTCCCATCAGCTTCAGCTCTAATTAGTGTTAGTGCCACTTAGCAAATGTTAGCATGCTAACACGCTAAACCAGGGCTACTCAAATACAACCTCAATTGGGCCAGAATTTAGGGCCAATCCACACGAAGCCTTGTCAGGGTAAATTCGGCAAAGTTTCTAACCAGTTCGGCCTTCCATCTATACGAAACCGAAAAGATATCTTTCTGAAGCAGGGGTCCAGAGTGCACAAATCTAAAGATGCCGCCTTTGCGTCTTCGTGTGTACAGCCAATGCACGACTATTGGCCGGCAATGAGCCCCACCTCTCTAACCTCTTCTTGTTGTGCTTGTTCTGGATCTTCTTCTTCTTCTTCCATTTGTATACACGACACAAGCTTTTTGTGCATGCTCCAGTTTTAAGTGGCACACCATCTCCTGGTTGGCATATATACTGCAGCCTTTTTATGTCGTTTCAGTGGCTTGAACTGCCTTCATTTTGACGCCTGCATTCTCGAAGTCGGCGCCATGCTTCCAGAACTCTGTTGCAATCCGATCATTTTATTTGGCGGTTTCAAAAAGACAAGTCTTCGTGTGGATATAGCCTTAAAACCAGGAAATGTTGATGGGCCACAGCAGCAAACAATCTATATAAAGAAGTACAGCAGTAGCACACTGCTGTGATTGGTTGACTGCAATATTGGTCCAGGAATGCATGTGTGACGCTGTTTGTTATTTCTGTGATTAAGCGACCAATAAAACCTTGCTGAATAATAATCTTTCTGGTCAACTAACGTTTGGTCGACTATTAGAAGGTAGCCCTTCGAGGAACTGCAGTTTTTGGCACATGCTCATTCAATCGTCAGCCTCGGAGGTTGCCGCGTGGCTGCTACAGCTGCATTTCATGAGCTGCTGCCCACTTTCATCCAAGCAAAGTAAAGGCCAAAATATACCACTGCTGAACAGCGCGCATCACAACAGCTACCTCTGTTTTTAACTGAAAGATGTCACTTCCATCTTGCAAACCAGCCTTTGACTGACATCACAGACAGCAGCCCAATTGCTAAATTTATCACAGCTAATCTAACAGCCTGACCCAGACTCAGACCACCATGGTCTTGTTTCTCCAGCCGCCAAAAATCACCTCTATACATGGGCCCCTGACAGATTCTGGGCCAAGCTGTGCTTCACTGGTTGCACTGTCGATATTTATGCCATTGTTCATTTTGAAACTTGTCTCTATTTTTGTTAATAGACAAACTGTTACCTGACTATTGTCTCAGCTTTAAACATTTTTTGGTTACAGCTGAGGATTTGCTGCTTTTTCTGTTCAGTTTCTATTATTTATTTATTTATTTTTACCGCTGATCAGACTGAATTAACAATCTGAAGGCAACACTTTGGGTTATGGTAACCTCTAAAGGCCATTTTACCTCATGTTTAGGTTTTGTTTTAGGTTTTCATTCATCAGAAAAAGTCAGTATTGATAAATAATGAAAACAATTGCTAGTGTAAGTCCTAAATCAAGCTGCAAGTGGCCTTGAATTGAAATCCTGTACGCTGACAGTACAAAAGGTTACACATGTTGTGCTGGTATATGACACGCTCTTGTGGGTCCATTGAAGAGACGTTGTAAAAGCTTTTTCAAAGCACCAAAGCCGCTGACAGCTCCTTACTTTACTCACACACACAGTAGCAACCTGAATGACATACTGTACATTCACTCAGAAAAACCTGAGCAGATGCACAAAGGACACAAACAAGAGGGATGATGGGAAGCAGCTGCTTTGTGGAACAACAGAAACAGACACCAAAACAAACACTGTTCAGAGTCTGTCATTCTCTCATTCATCTATAATTCAGTGTAATGAAAAGGTAAAGGGCTCCTCTCTATTCTCAGTCCCTTTATGATCCAGACACCGCTCATTTATAGAGCTCAGATAATGGAGAGAATCATGACAATTTCTTCCGTCTTTCACTGTTTAAAGAGAAAAATAAACCTTCACGGCTCCACAGATTCCTTCATACTGTAGTTAAAGTAAACACAATGCAACAGAGGCACAGATACACTCAAACAGGAGCGCAGTCTGGCTTCCAGTTGTACATAATATGCTCACAGCCACACATGTAACAGAGCACACACACAAAAGTTAGCAGCTTTCTTTTCCCTCAGTCCTTGGAATACTTCCACTTGCCACAACAGATGGCTGATGTTGACAAGGAGGGAAAGACAGTTATATGTTAGTGTGTGTGTGTGTGTGTGTGTGTGTGTGTGTGTGCGCCTTATCATTACCTGTCCCTAGAGGTGAGCCTGGCAGTCAGACAGTGTAACAGAGGCAACGACAACAGGATCTCTCCACCAAACCTCTGTCAAGCATGATTGGACAGCATGTGGTAAGTGGTGCTAAGGCCCCAGAGACATGCTGACACACACACACACACACACACGCACACACACTGTTGGATAGCAGCTCTTTATGCCTGCGTGTGAGTCTGTATGTGTATCACACTTTCTGTGTTACACTTGCTGGTGCAACTTAACGCTCTCAATGGGACCCTGACAAGAAGACAGATGAGTCTGACTGCACTGAGAATCATTACCACACTCCCACGCAACACTCTGACTCAACACAACTTCTCAGGGATTGCCCCGTCCCATCTTTCAAACCCCCAGCAGAGCAGTGACCAGTCCAGACTCATCATCGCTCA
Source organism: Cephalopholis sonnerati (assembly GCA_019142605.1). Classification (NCBI taxonomy): domain Eukaryota; kingdom Metazoa; phylum Chordata; class Actinopteri; order Perciformes; family Serranidae; genus Cephalopholis; species Cephalopholis sonnerati. Next base: position 9,967,490 of record JAGQAX010000022.1, on the reverse strand, counting down.
CATCAGTCATCCCATTACTTGGGCACACGCCATTGACTTGATAGTGTCATAACATACTGGTTTTCCCTTGAGCTGTACTGGAGAGCTCGAGCGGTGCTGTTTTATGAATTACTTCTTTGTTGTATGGATTTTTTACGGTGAGGATTCCTGTCTGCAAAATGATCTTTGGGCACCATGAGGCTGACTGATGGCGTATAAATGCCTTTAACCTACATATTTGCTCTTACACAGAGCTTCCAGCCATTTATGCGGTTCACAAGACAGCGACTCAACCGTTGGCATCGTTTCTGCAAACAACAGATACCTTATATTTGCACCTTACTGTGTAGTGGATACTAGGGCTGGGGGATATAACGACTATGATGTAGACCTCCAGTCTATTTCTGTAAGCTGAAACCATTTCCCTCAGTGGAAACAAAGCTTTTATTTACTTTAATTTCACAGATAAGAAACAATAAATTGTGAAGACAATAAAGCCTCCACAAAAATAGCATTTTAAGTCTTGTGTGTGATTTATCCTGGCTTCATATGAGCAGAGGGAATCTCTGCTATTTGCTAGGCTAACTCATACAATGTTAAATGCCATAGGCTTGTGCTAATAACGTTAGCATGTTGTATTTGTTTGGAAAACATGTTTAGTATGAGGCAGTTGTTTTGTCGGTGAACCTTGTGAGCTGTAATGGAGACGAATTTTGTAAGGTTACCTTTGTTAAATGTTGCTGTTGTCCCTGGTTTTATATAAGTAGAGGAAAAGTCTACTAGCTGCTAGGCTAATTTATACAATGTAAAATGCCATAGGCCTGTGCTAAAAACATTAGCATGCTGTATTTGTGGGGAAAATGTGTCCAGATAAAGACAAGTGTTTTGTCTGTGAATGCTGCGAGTTATAGTGAAGCTGATTTGTGTACTTGTGTTTGAAATTGTTGCTGTTAAGCCATGTTTAATGTGTGTTTAATGTGTGTTTTGAATCACCTAAACTTTACAGCACTTCACAGAAACCCCGCCGCCGACTAGTGTTTTGGAGGAGTGTTTGTGACATCTCAAATCTGGCTTTGATTTCATAACCATAACTACTGTTTATTCAGGGAAAATGGACTAAGCATTAAGCTCTTTTACAACAATGTCCCGAGTTACCATTCAATGGGCTTCAAGGATAAAAATATATAATTGCAATAAAGTGATGAAAAAAGTCCATAAAAACAAAATAAGTAGCAGCAATGTCTATCAAGAATTATGAACAGCAAAAAAGACAAAAAAAAACCAACTGCTTTTAGTGGCACTATCTCGGCTGGAAACGCTGCAATGTCTCGGTAAAAAACAGCCCCTTTTTGTGGCACCATCTTAGTAATTTAGTCATTTATTTTATTTAAGAACAACACACATTAATCAAGATTTCTGTAAATGTGCCAACATTTCTGTGAGTGTTAGCCAGCTGGCTAATTTTCAACTGCAGTCCTTTGGCAAGATGTTTTGAAACCAATAAAAGGATAAAATTCACAGGACAAAGACAGCATAAAGACTTAAAGACATCATTAACTACAGCGAACAGAAATGCTCAAGATAGAACAGGAGCCATGCAAAGCAACGAGCAACAGCAGAGCATCACATTTTGTGGCAGCAGCGAACACAGCAATGTCTGTAAAAAACAACTGCTTTTTGTGGTACTATTCCAGATGCTAACACAGCTACAGGTCATTAAAAAACACCCACATCTGGTGGCTAAAAATCCACTGGAACTTGTTCTTTGTTGGTCTCAAACAATGGTCAACAGCTTACCCCTCCACCAAAGCCAGCTCATATACCACATCACGTGAGTTACACTGATATGATACATATGAAAAGAACAAATGTAACACATCCGCGGTTTGCAGAAATGTACAACACATGTACTAGTATTAGTACAGGATGTTTCAAGAGGAAGTAGGGCACCATAATGAAGGGCTAGGGTCATGTAAAGTACTCCTGTTTAACTGCAAATTGAAACTAAGACACCATAAGACAGAAACACAGACAAGTGAAGTCAAGACTTCTATGTATAAATACATCTTTAACCTAAATCAAAAGCAGGGCTACAGATGAGAGGACAGCCTCCTTTGATAAACATTCTGAGGGCTCATGTTATTTGCCAAAATCAAATTATAATGTTGGTGCAGTCACTGGACAGAAACCTTTCTGAGAGGGCAGAGACACTTACGTGCAAAAGTGACACAGGCTCTGGATACAAAGATTAGAGTAATATCACCAACGTGGAGGGGTGGAATCACAGCACCTTTATTAGGTTTAGGCTTTATTGGCCACGTTCGGACCAAATCCTGAGGCAAACACATGTGGAGGACCAGTTTTTGTTGTTATGTCAACAATAAAGGCTGTCTAAATTTTATAAGGGAGCTCTGGTGTCAATGTGCCTCTGCATTTTTTTCAGAAATATCCTCGTCACTTAGCACGTGGCTCAAGAAAACTTGAGAAAAAAGTTTTTGCTGGAGGGAAAGAACAATGTCACACTGGCTCAGTGAAAGCTGGGGTAGGCTGTTTTATTTTGGTGACATTGGGCAAGTTTCCCACACAAAACTTTGAGCATATTCTAATTCAAGTGGTCAGAGAGAACACTAGACTTCTGCACCTTTACTTGGCTCTGGTTTCTAGGCCGTGGCAGGAGACTTTAACCAATCACAGGTCATTTTAGAGAGAGGGCGTTCCTATTGGCTGCTCTACAAATGCAGGTGCTTGTGCACGTCCCTTAAGTGACAGCCTGATTTGGCAACAACTGTCTACACTGCAAAACAACCCAAAAAAGAAAGACAGACTTTAGTTTAGCGTTCTGCTGACTGGTGTAAAGGCTCACAGTTCAGTTCACGTTTGTGTAGCTACGGTTAGCTAGAGCCTTCAATCACAGTGTGTCCTCCGCCTCACTCTCCGCCGCTACAGACCATCTCGCTGGGAAGAGAGAGGACAGCAGCTCCAGAGACGGACCTCTCGTCAGCAGCTGCAGCAACCTGAATTCAGCCAGTGCAAACCCCAGATCCGAGGGACCAGACAGCCTGTCACCCAGCTTGATCAGCAAACTTTCTGTTGCTGCTGTTACACAGGTTAGACCCAGTGCTGCTGCTGGTCGCAAATTCAAGCTTCTGTAGCTTCTGACTCGAAGTCTGTCGCTGCAATTGCCGTCCGCTCTCCTCCAGGGAAGCAGTCCACAGCGGTGGGGAGTGAGACGCAGAGACTGTGGGGTAGCTAGCAGCTAATTCTTCTCTCATTTGTAGTCTCATAAACACAGGGAAAGCAACTCTACAATGAAATAAGATATAAAATAAATCAGTGTATGGGTCATACTGGGTTACTGTATGAAAAGTGTGCATATGCTCGTGGTCGTCTGGTGGGAGGGGCTTCTGACAGAGAGGGGGTGGCTGCAGGAAGAGGGGGTTTTTTAGCCTTTACAGATTTCTGCCTACCCCGGCTTTAAGAGACATACTGTACCAGATAGCTGCAATATACTGGGTTTGACTAAGGCCTGAGAAATGTGTTAAAAAGAAGATCCACCAAAAACTGAAATATAGGTCATGAGAGTATGCGAGATATAATCTTGTTGAGCTCATGAGTTATTTTATCACGTGCTTCACAGTGCAATATTTCCTATTGCACATTAAGTCAGAAACAATCTCTGCCCTCTGACTCATAAATCCCACTCAAACTAATCTTAGAAATACCTGGAAATGATTAGAGAGTGCAGGTTGCTGATTTAGGATTCATAATGACTCTAGCGACGTTAGGACAATCTGTCCGATGCTTGCATTTAAACACTGGACCAAAGCGGTGGACTGACAGACCAATCACCATCCCTAGAGCCACGCTGTTGGCTAAAAACAACCTTTTAAAACTAGAAAGGTGCTGCCATTCTTGCTGCCATTTCTGCCTGGCCGAACCCTCCCATGCTCAGGCTGCTGTAATGACTTTCCCCAACAACAGCGCACGCTAAGTGGGCACCCGGCGAGCACGCTGATTGCCTTCGGCTGACCTGGAACTGTCTGTACTCACCTGCCACCAACACCACTCAGCGAGGCTCAATCAGCATACAGTCTCGCAGCCACGCTGAAGTACAGCTACTGTAAGAGCTTCTCACTGTAGTGGCAGTGAAAGATGCAGTGACAGCCTCCATAGCTGGCTGCATTAATCCTTCACTGGAGCTGAAACAGGAAGCTGAACTGAGGCGTTTCAGTGAGTGTGATAGAGAGAGGAAGAGAGATGGAGGGAAAGGAGCATACTACATTATGTAAAGCTAATTTATCTCGATGCTCTGGCAACAATGTTTATGAATTACGGGGAAAGAAACAGTTTGAATGTTTACTCTTCATGCAGACTATCCGAGGTAAGACTGAGTGGAGAGGGAATACATTTGGAGCACTTGTGATATACCTGCTTTTTACTATTTTGTAGGCGGTGGCGATGCAAGTGGCATTGTTTACATACTCGCCTGCATGGTTGGTGCGTCCTACCAGGATTAAAAGCATTAAAAACATCCACCAAGCAGCAGATAAGCGTTAAATCATCCCTTACTCTTCGATTGTTTCTAGTGTAAACATAGTGGTGACACGCGACAGGGTTACTTCAGTGCAGAAGTCCCCAAATACTCAATCGTGACTGACTTGTCAATATTAAGCCTTTAAAATCTGAGCAAATTGTTTTGGTTTTTTCAAAAACATGCGAAGAAGGCAATTAGCAACAAAAGACAAGATGACCCAAAAAATTTGCAAGAAATTTGTAAAAAGAGAAAATAAAATTTTAGAAAAATCTATCTATAAAGCAAGAAGCATCTGTGTGTCTGTGGCTCGCATATCTCTCTGACTGTTTGTCAGATCAACCTAAGCTTTCGGATATGGCTTGCACATGGCACGATGGTGTGCATCCTTCATTTTGAAGGTCTATTTTTTGACGGACGCCGCGTGACAACGCGTCAATTTCCACAGACCAAATGAGTCAAACAGGAAGCCAGGCACAGAAAAGACTAGAGTATACGGTCAATTTTCAAAATCAAAACACCCATGAAAACTCCGGAGCGTATTTCACATCGCTACAACAACATGATGTCAAAGTTTGTGGCCCCCGGCAGGCAGAGAAATCTTTTCTTTGTTTGTTGGTGTCTTTTTACCTCCAGTGTTTCCACAAATTATAGCGTGACATCATGATCTCACGATCCGTCAATTCCAGCCGCTCGCGTGCGCGCCGCTATAGATACGCTTCCAGTGGACATTGACGCCCGGCACAGGACGGAGGAGTCCGTGCCACGGCCGGACCACGCACGCGACGGATCCAGTGTACACCCGGGGTTATGGCATTCCCTTTCTTCCCTCCCCCATATAGGAATAGATTAAGTGATGCAGTTTGCATTAACATGACATGTTTCAGTAATCTCATGGTAAGTAGTATTTCTTAAGTTTCACCACGCTGTTCTCATCTGCTCATGGTGTTTGCTGACATGGCTACAACATGGTTAGATTGACTAAAACATTGCCTAAACTTCCCATACCAAAGTATAGCTAGGTCGGAAACGTTTGTTTTTCCTTTTAGGCGTGCAGGGTTACGTGCTTGCTAGCTACCATTTCAAGATTTTTCGCCTACAGAAAGCTAGGAAACCTAATGATGTTGCGTGTCTCTCCATATCTCAATGTACGTTCATGTCTTACCCAATGTACAGTTTCTCTATTAACACTATGTAAGAGTATGTACACCTCTTTGTACATCCAACCATCGAACACAGCCTCATTTCGCCATACATGAAAAATCTACTTAAGCTTCCACTTTTCTATAGAAAAACATACTTCCTACGGGCACTGCACTAGTATTTAAAAATTAGTGGAGGGGGACTAAGTTAAAAACAAATAAACAAATGAGGGAATGGTGTGGAAAAAGACCTTTAAAATTATCATAATTCTGTAACCTAAATTTAAATATGTAATAATGATAATTATAAATATAGTTTTCTCGCTGGCTTTTTCTAAAAATAATTTTCTGAATCAATGAATTTTTTACAATTTGTGGAACATTTCTTCCCAAGTTGCTCATTGCCTTTTATACCCATGTTTTTGAAAGAATTAGTACCAATTTACTCAGGTTTCAAGGGTTTGAATACTAATTGAATATTCTCTGGTCTAGTTTAGCCAAAAACAGAAAAACACCAAATCTGTCAGCACATTAGTGTGTCACTACTAAGCTTGTTTGTGGCCAGTAGCATACCGACAACTTTATCCTCACATCACCTGACATTAGCAGTTTCAGACACTGAACTCTCCTGCTATTATTACAGACATGTGAACTCACCACAGACACTTGCCCCCATTAATGGGCTCCCAGCGGTGTCCCGCTGCAGAGTGAATATAGGGGAAACACTGAAATGGATATTAACCATTATTTTTGGCATAAAAAAGATATTTTGGGCCTGGAGGGGGTTCCTGTTGGCAGCCGGCCAGGTCTGTACAATTATAGTGGAAACACTGGTATGTCTTACAGGGTGGTTTGGGGAGGAGATTAGAGCCTTTGATTTCATGCTGTGTCTTAGTTTCCCCTTGACAAAAACAAAGGGCTGGTGACCACTGTGTTAAAGTAACAATCAAGCCAGGAGCAGCAGCAGAGGCAACAAACTTTATTAGCTTCTCTAAAGTTCTCCCAGTTGTTGGGTCATCTGTTCAGAGTCTGGCACTGACCTTACTTCACCTCTTGACATCGTACCCCAACTGTGTATGGGCTTAACTTGACTTGAAGCATAGTGTATGGTAGAGTTTGGGTCTGTCACTACCGTCGCTGCTGATGTTACACCGAATTCTGTGACCCATAAGATTCCACAATCCTGCCCCTTAACTCTAACCTTAACCAATCAACAACTCATAAAACTCTGCTATTTTTCAAGGGTGTGATTTTGTTATCTGACAGGTCACACATTTAGGTGTTACACCGGCTTAACGGTGAAACTACAGTGCCCAGCATATTCCATATACGCATGTTTTATACAGAGCAGTAAGGCACAATAATGGCGCAACATTCCCACCTTGAAAATACTGTATGAAGCAACCTCTCATCTCGTCTCGTCATCCCAAACACATGACCTTTCTAATTAACAAACATGTGGCAGCTTTGGCTCGGCAGTATGTACTTCGTTTTTTGTGTGCCGTTTTTTGTGCCCTCCAATCCATGGTTTTTAATGTAGATGTGTGGAAGGCGCGTTCAAAAGCAAAAGCAACGTCTTCCTAGCATGCAAGCATTCCCAAGCACCTAATATTCAGGGAGTGACGGCTGCACCCTGAGATAAACGAAGTTCAACTGTTGGAGCGCAGTAACGCACACAGTATGTCATGCGATGAGGAACAGCCAATCAAAGCCAGCACATATCTTTTATTTCTTCTGTAAGTCACAGTCTATGATAAATATGAAGAAAAATGTGATCATTTTACTAAAGGACTACCCAGAGCTTTGGATCTGTACCATAAACAACATTTTAAGCCTATAAAAACTGACACAACCTGCCTCCACTCTCCTGAAAGGTGGCACAGAGTAGGAACAAGTGCAGCACCCAGTGCACGACCTCTTGTTTTCCAGAGGTTAAAGGCGCAATGTGTCTCTGCCCTCATACACCTGAACAGCAAAGCTGGATATCGACCAAACCCTAGTATGTGCACAACCAATCCTATGAAGGATCACAAGACACCAGGAACCCACTGATTAGACTTTTTCTCTCCCAGTACAGACTGCAATACCTCAGAGTCTCTGCAAATACCAAGTGTCCCCTTCATTCCCATCGTCTGGCTGATACTTGATCTTCTTAAAAAAGGTCAGGACAGAATCAGTGCACCCCTACAAAAACAGCCATCATGTACGCACAGGTTCGAAGTTTATAACAAGTATATCAGTGCTTTAAGAGTGCTTTCAGACCTAGAGCTGTCTTGCTTTGGTCTGAATCAGGGACTAATTTTGTTACACAATTTTATAATTGCCTAGAGTTGGTTTGTGTTCTCACGGCAGCATTTACAAGCGGACCAGATCAAATGCCTTGTGTGAGAAAGCTGCTCTTGATCGGTCAGAATTTCCATGTGGGAAAAATCCAGGAAGTAAAGAAAACGTTGAAGAAGAGTACACTTGCAAGATAAATGTGACACTTTCTAATGTCACAATGGAGGGACAACTACGCAGGTTGATTTTAGCGCTGCTCATCGTGGACTATATTGCTGTCATTGTTCATTTGAGTCAAAGCATACAGTTTGAAAACGAGGCGCGGCTCCAACTAGAAAACAATGTTTTGATGCATTGGATGTGCTGAATGTGCATATTAAGGCAGTACAGGAGGAGGCGCACATTAATAATCCTCCAGGACTGTAACATGCTCATGTTTAACCCAAACAATGTGTCATGTGACTGCAGTTGGTTTGGATCCAGGTCGGAACACGTTCTCACCACAAATGAACTGCACCAGAGTTCGTCTGTAACCAGACTGAGACCACCTCTTCAAGAAGGTCTCGGTCTGCTTGTTTCACTCTTAGGGGGCAAACGAACTTGAGTCTGAACCGAACCAAACACGCAGGTGTGAAAGCACCCTTAGAGGGTTAAAAATCCCAGTTTTAACCTTCATTGCCATCAAACCTACAGCAAGTGGTCTCAGTCCCATCCTTACATTTTCCATAATGTCCTGCTCTAATGAGAATTCACTGTGTCTCTGGGAGTGTAATTGTGCCCTATGTTCTCTTATACACCCATCAGTGTTTTGTGGAGATCCTAATTACGTGCTACGGGGCAGGCCTGATTGCTGGTGGCAATCTAATCTAATCCTCACCTCAGAGACTAATAAAAGACTTAATATTGTGTGTGTGCATGTGTGTAAAATGGGATACAGCCCCAGGATTTCAGACGCTGTGAAAAATTAAAGTCATATCACAGTGCGTACAAAGTGATTAAATGCATAAACATGATTCATGGTGACTGTAACGGAGAGAAAGTGAATCATGAGTCGGCTTTTTTTTAATTACGGAGGAGACTGTAATGAAAGTTGGCAATTCAGACGAGATGTCCCAGGAGAAAGGGACAGCACTTGTACAGTTGTGACATCAGTGTAGCAGCAGACCAGTGCAGAACAGAACTTGATGTATTATTCACAAAGGCCATGAACAACCTCTGGAAATCGACCGTGCATGTAAACTTGTCGGTGACCCTGCTCATTGACCAGAGGCTAAAGGAGGGAAAACAAAGCCTGATTTATGACTGTTTTATTGGGACGTAGCTGGTCCATTGTAACCTAATATCTGAGAGGGTTTGAACTTTAATTGCTGGCAGTTTGTCTGCTTGAAGTTAATAAAGGATAAATTATGTAAAAGGACAAACCAAGCAGCTGTTGGCTGTGAGTGAAGGTTGTGTTTACAGCCCGATTTTACAAAAACATTCACTTAAAACCGAAGTCGTTGTTTTGTTGTTGCTGCAGACAAACAGTGCTCAGTGCCACCCTATCATTACCAACACCCTGGATGTTATTTTATCCTTTAATTATATTTGTGCGTAGAAATGCAACAAATTTTCAAACACACCCGGCGCTGGATGATTCACATTTCTCTGCTTACTCTCATATGCTCTAGCAGCTCGAACAATAAGCAGTATTTATCAGAATCTAAGTGATTTGTCGGCCATCTGGAAAACTGAGTGTGAAAACAACATTAAGCACGAGCAAGATGGAGAAAAAGCTCTGCAGATTAAACAAGTTAAAACAGAGAGAGGGATGTTAGCATGCTGGTTATTCAAACTCAACACTTCCTGTGGCTCCTTTTGACTGATAATGCTTCCAAATATTGTATATGAATTTACTGTAAAGCATCACAGGAAGCAGTGTTTCTCCCAGGATTCTTTTTCCAGCAAAGGTGCTGAAGTACGTGACTTTTATTTTGTACTGCTGAATAATATTGAGCGCGTCCACTGAAACGAGAAAGCTTCAGACACATATTTGTCTGTTTACGTTTAATGAATGCTTCCCATACTGCATATGATGTTACCATCGTTCCTTGTACATGGGGGCCGATGTGACATTTGAGATCTAGTGAATGCTGTGACTCTAAAGCCCAGTTCAGACCAATGATTTTCAACAAGATGAAACCATTTCAGAACACTGCAGAGGTATGCCAGTGTTGGACGGTAGGTCGCTGCTGCTGCTCGCTGTATGTGCTAGCAAATCCCTTCATGTGAGAAGCTACAAACCAGAGAACGTGCACAGTTTTTGATTGAAAAATGCAGATTATTGATTGACTTATCTATTAACTGCCTAATCATTTCAGCTCTGCAAATGTTCTCAAATGTTTCTGCAGCAATAATCGACCTGTTAGAGTATTTTGTTAATAACAGTACAGTCTGAGATCTGACCCACCCACTAGAAGACGGCACCTGCTATGCTACATCCAGTTAATGGAGTACGTGACACTCAGCCCCTCCAGGATGTTGCCAGGTTGCGATTGCAACATTAAAGAAAATTCAACCAATCCCTGAATTATGCACAACCTTGTATTTTTTTCCAATCGAGGCAACTGTTATTGAAATTTGAGCAATCATCACAGCTTCCTGTGAGTCGCCCACACAACTTCACCATACTCGAGTTCTTATTTCTGGTTGTGAAGATGCAGACATGTATGACATGAACGTCTCATATTTACAGACAAAAACTACAGATAAAGACCGTACAAGGCAATCCCCTGATGATCTGCACTCAAGTGGGAGGACTGTTTCACACTACGTGCAACATTGTGGTGAAACACAAACAAAAGTCATCGACTGACATAACACTTTTCAACCACATAACACACCCGGAGAACAGCTGAAACACAACAGACAAGACAAATCACCATGACAGAGGCTGCTGCATCCACATCTATTGCACATGAGTTAGATTAAATATTAGGGAGGCACAGTATTGGATCTTTTGCCAATATCCAACATGCCGATATGTAACCACTCATCTGACCAATAACTGACACTGATCTTGATACATCCACTTTTTCCCTGCCTAATTTTAGTCATCTTCAGGTCTCTTCTGTGGTGGAATTAACATCATATTATGCATGCAAACTCTCATCATGATGGCCCACCAGCAGATGGAGACATGAAATACAATGTTTTTTAATGTATGTAACATTCATTCACTGTGCAAATTTAAAAAAAAAACGTGTTAGCCTGTTCTGATAGTTCATTTTAAAGTTGATATTAGCCGATACCAATGACGTACCGATATTATCGTGTCAGGCTGAAACTTCTCCTCAAGTAACTTGAATGATTCGATTACTAAAAAGCCTCAAGGCTTCGTTAAATCCAGTACAACTTTCATGCGCACTATGTTTCACATGGATGGCTGTACCTGTTGTACAGCGTTATGTTACTTTCGCTGTTGATAGCCTGCATAGCTGTAACGTGGATGTGAAGCGTGGACTGCAAAACAATGGAGGAAGAGGGACAAGAAGACAGGGAGAGACAAAAAGAGCAGACACGCCAAAGAAAACGACAGAAAGTGTAGAGTGTGAGATCATTACAAGATAAAATGAAAACGAAAACAGTTCAGTGTGTATTGCGAAACAGAGTTAGCACACCACAGACGCACGTCCTCAATGCTACAACATCTAAGTAGAAAATATCCACTGTATACATTGAGTTCGCCAAACAGATCCAACACAAGGTAACGTTAACGTCATGTTTAATTGCATTTAACCTTAATCAGTGATTGCTAGCTTTACACATGTAAAGAGCATACGTGTATTATGGCTTTATAATGCATGATTAATAACAGAAATCAATGCAGTGGCTAACGTTACCTGGCGACATATCATGTGTATTAGCTAAGTTTTGCTGGAGAAGATAACAACACACGGAAAATAAAATGCTGTAGTTAGTTCGTTAAAGCCTTGGCTTCAGTCATGGAATTATGTTAGTCACAACCACATACGCCCCCTCAATCACTCTCACACACACACACACACAGTAGAAAATGGAGTGTAAATGCATAAATCGAGTACAGCAGGTATATCAATATGGATTGCAGTCAGTAGGGTCAGCAGGTGTAAGGCACCCTTGACCACAGTGAATGAGTCTAAACTAGCCAGTCATAGGAACTTAAAGTATGATATTAATATCAATAAAACAAGTTAAGTGTACTCTTGCGTCGCAGAGTCGTACTTTGGACAGTCATAGAGACCGCAGATGCAGCATTTGATCTGTACATTGCAGACAAATGTTTTAGCAATTAAAGCAATAAAAATGTTGAATTGTCAAAAAATAAACAAATTTGTTGCTCATTTCAGAGACTTTTATTATTTTTTCTTTTACATATTACTATTGCCCTTAATAAAGCTAAAGTAATTTAATGAAAACACGCAGTATTTCTTATCCAATTACTCGATTAATCGCCAAAATAATTGATACTCGATTACTAAAACAATCGATAGCTGCAGCCCCATTACTGTGCATCCCTATTAAATATGCATGGATCGTGGTAACATTTGGGCAGTTTAAATCACAAACTCAGAATGTATTCTTAATGGAGCCCATTGCCTTTGATTATTTTTACCAATTATACAAAAAAAACTGAACAATATTTGCGTTTTCACTTGGTCCCTCAATTTTTATTGGAAAAAAAAAAAAAAAGCCTCAACACATTCCAACATGAATCGCAATTTTATTTTAGAAAAGCTGCCATGAAATCAGTCATTTTAGGTCCCAACAACCTCCCAAAAAGCCTGTAAAAACCTGGAGCGACTGAGCAGTAATCCAGTAATAAAAGTGTTGAGTGCCTCCACATCTCCTGGTCCACCACAGTATCTGCGTCCACGTCATGTGGAACATCACGGAGCATTTGAAATAAAGTTTTGGGAAGCGTGCATGCAGAAAGGCTGGCTCTCAAATCAATAAAAGTGAGCTATAAAGAAGTGACAAAGACTTCAGCGGTATATTGCAGCGGCACAGCAAGTGGACATCATCTGTCAGGCCTGGCTTACTGTGATAATACAGTGCTGTGCTCTTTGACTCTCTCCTCAAGAAGGAAACTATTGAAGCAGATTAAAGGAGTTAATGTGCTTCTGCTGAGGAGTGAAAAATATCTGTTATTGAGCGCCCTGCTGTAAGGACACTGCAAGGGTGTTTTTCCCCCCAATAATATTTACTTAATGTACATATCAACCACGTTAAAAACAACTTGACACCGTCAACAACCAAACACGAGCGGAGCAACGGGAGAATATCAATCACTGCGGCAATCACTGGAGGACATAAATATTTCATGGTGAAAAAGTAACACATTAGTTTGATATAGGCTTGGCTGCCTTTTGAATAAATCCCTGGTGTGGTGCTGAACGCGCACACACACACACCCACACCGTCACACACATACAAACACACAGGCTAAGACTTTGATCCAAAGCCTCTTACAGGGTTTTGCTGATTTTTTCACCCCAAAATGAGAGCCCGCAGATCCTTCTCTCGGCTCACAATGCGAGACAGCCAGTGTCATTAGCTGCGAGGATCAAAGACGCAGACGGCCGCACGAGTGTGTCCGTGACATCAGAGCTTCACAAGCAGTGGACAAAGTTGACAAGCGTTGGATGGAGTTGGTGCGAGTTAGGCGAATTTACATGGCTTGTGATGTTTTTTTAAAGTCAACATGGGTGATCTGGCTGCTGCTGCTGCTGCAATTCAAAACTGTCTCCAACAACTGTGGAGTCTGCGGACAATCATGGCTTCAACACTCACTTAAGGTATCCGCTGCAACAGCTTCTGCTGTGTCTGTGACCTTATCACACTTTATGATATCTTTTATTCCTCCTGACACCACGCTAATGCTGAAATAGGGACTTGGGGATTTGCTCTAATATTTATACAATATCCTCTGAAAATCCAATTTAGTCCACTTAATGTGGCACAAATTGGATGATAAATATTCCAAACTTAAATGTCTACTTTGCAAAAAGAATGTGTTTCAAAGGTTAAAAATACAGAGCAATGTTCTGTCCTTAAAGAAAGAAAGTAAACTCACAACTACAAATACCCCAAAGACCAGCTGAACATCGATACTTTGATATTTGGTTGAATTTAGGCTGTGACGACAGGTGACCAAAATTCAACGTGAGGACGTCAATGCTAACGTCATTTTAGCGTAGAATACTGACGACAGATGAAGTTGATATTTTGTTTGTTTTGAGTTGTGTTGTTAAGTAACCAAAATCCGACGTCCTTCAAAAATCTCATGCCAACACTTTCTTGATGTGGAAAAACAACATTTAGATTGAAGGTATGGAGAAAAAAAAACTGAATATCAACTTCAGCTTCCAACTTTTAAATGATCATCAACTCAATTTTTTCCTCCAAACAAAATTTAGTATCTGTCCAACATCAGAGTCCAACGTCTTTCTGATGTCATACTGAAGTCTGGGGGCAGCTGGGAGGTCACTAGGGGTGGGAATCACCAGAGGATCCACGATATGCTACAATCATGATACTTGAGCTACAATACAATATTACTGCGATTTTAAATATGTCGCGATATGCTGAGCATTGCGCTAAAACATATTGCCATTTATTACCTTTTCTCAACTGTAAATTATGTCCCCAAAGGAAGGTATCGTCCATGGCTGTAAGCAAGAATTAATGATTTCGTTTTTGGCTTGAATTTTTGTTACGTCAATGAAAAGTCTAAAAATATAGAAAAGATAAATTAATAAGGATCACGAGGGCAGCAGGCCAAGCAAAGCACCCCAGACATCCCTCTCCCCAGCAACACTTTCCAGCTCCTCCTGGAGGACCCCAAGGCGTTCCCAGGCCAGATGAGGTTTATAATCCCTCCAGTGTGTTCTGGGTCTGCCCCAGGGCCTCCTACCAGTGGGACGTGCCTGAAACACCTCTAACAGGAGGCGCCCAGGAGGATCCTGATCAGACGCCCGAACCACCTCAACTGACCCCTTTCCACACGAAGGAGCAGCAGCTCTACTCCGAGCTCCCTCCGGATGTCCGAACTCCTCACCCTATCTCTAAGGCTGAGCCCAGACACCCCACGGAGGAAACTCATTTCGACCGCTTGTATCTGCAACCTCATTCTTTCAGTCACTACCCAGAGCTCATGACCACAGGTGAGGGTTGGGACGTAGATGGACCAGTAAATCAAAAGCTTCACCTACTGGCTCAGCTCCCTCTTTACCACAACGGACTGGGGCAGCACCCACATCACTGCAGATGCTGCATCTCACGCTCCATTCTACCCTCACTCGTGAACAAGACCCCGAGATACCTGAACTCCCTCGCTTGAGGCAGTCCTTCTTATATTATATTGCATGTCTGCCAATGTCCCCCTAAATCCTACACACTGGACCTTTAATCTTGATTTCTAATGGCCACACAGGCAACCAGAAAGGTTTCGTTTTAACATTGAGGGGGACACAGATGAAGCTCTGTAATTTTTATGCACCAATTTGTGCCTTTTCTGCGTCAATTTATAGTGTGATATCTTAAATTTTGTCCAAATAAATCAATCAATCAATTTATTTATGTATTTATTAATTAATTTACATAAAATTCATAATTTAAATTTTAAATTTATAATTTATTTTATTTTACTTTATTTGAATTATTTTATTCTATTTCATTTTATTTTAATTTATTTTATTTTAATATAATTTATTTTATTTTATTCATTTTAACAGTGACAATGCAAAGCTACTTCGCTGCACCAGAGTTAGCTACAAGCTAATTATCATCTGTAGTCCCTGGGCAGGAAACAGAGAATAATTCCTCTGCTTAAAGACACTATTACATACAAAACACAATTACAAAATACAACATATTCATGACACATCGGCTTCAGCAATAACAACAGCAAGACGACACAACGTCAAGTCATCGCAACAAAACAACAGCGACAATAATACAACTACAACACCAAGATAAAACAAGACTTTACGATGATGTCAAGTGTTTGATGGGTGCATGATTGAGTTGATTTTAACCATGATTTATCTTAAATTTAAAAGTCTAATCTCACTTGGTGCTGAGCAAACTCAGTATTTGTCACATAAAAACACATTTACAGTGAACTATAATAAAGAACAGACGCACATGTGAAGCCTACACCTATGCATACAGCATCTGTTTGTTTTTAATATTGTACTAAAATGAGTTTTCTGGGATATTTCCACATAAGTCTGACAATAAAGTGCAGTCCAATATAATCTTATCCAGCATCTAATCTAATCTAATCCATTGTTTATGTCAGTGGTATTATACCTGGGCTGTGATCCTGACCTGTGCTGGCTGCGTGACATTTAGAAATATTACAGCATCAATATGTGTGTTGTTATTAGTTATGTAGGAGGATGAAGCCATGCAAGTGTGTGTGTTTTCTGACTGCCCCAAATGTAACACACCCCCTTAAAAGCTACAGCACATAGCAACAGGACTCAACCAAAACACGTCTAAAGCACCTCTTACAGCAGCTACAGTGGAGGCTGTGATAATTTCTGACCTGCAGCAACAATAAAGAAACAATATGAAAAGTTCATTTCCTCTCCATGGTGCGTTTAAAGCCTCGCGCACACAGGAGGCATCAGTTTTGGAGACAATAGCACTGCTGTCAAAACACAAAGCTAACGGTTTCCAAAAATGTCCGTTAAAAAAAAAAAAAAACACACACACACACAGAGAGAGAGAGAGAGCGGAGAAATGCGGGAAAGTTGGTGTGAAAGCAGAGAGACGTCACCTTGTTTGACACACTTGAGTCGGACGGGGTCTTTGCTGTGTTTGACCACAGCATGGACGTCCCTGGTGGTGAGTCCAGCCACCGGGGTATCATTGACTTCCAGGAGGAGTTCATCCTGGAAGAGTTTGCCGCTGTGGCAGAGCGCCGTGCCCGGGAGAAGCTCTCCGATAACCGGGAACTGTCCATTCTCTGCGCCGCCCTTCAGCTCCAGCCCCAGCTCCCCCTCCTCGCTCCTGCTGAGGACACTCTCGTGGACTTTGTTAGTCCAGTGGTTCTTCCTCTTCTTCAGGCTCTTGGACATGGCTCCAGCGGGGGGGAAATCACATGAGTGCGGCCGTGGAAGAAGTTTTAGCGCTCTTTGGAGTCCGCCGGTGTCACCCTAACACTGGGATGTGTCCAGTTTCACCAGTAAACGCCAGTTGTATCCATGTCAGCGCGCACACTCTCACACGCACAGCAGCTGGATCATCAGTCTGCCTGTGCGTGAACTGGGAGCTGCTCAACTTGTGATGCCTTCACGTGACGCCTCAGAGATCGGGATTGACAGGTTCGGCGTTCAAACGCGACCTGGTGGAGAAGTTACACAGGACTTTAATGTTAGGAGAGAAAGTATGAAAGTCATTAAACTTAAATATTAAAAAAAAAATGCGTGTAAGCTTAACTGAGCTACTCCTGGAGGGACTTTTTAAAAGTTTATTTATGTTTTTAAATTCAACATTATAGGGTTCATTCATTACAGAGTATGTGTGTTCAAGATTGTCATGTAAAAGTCGGAGAAAATATGTTTCATACTTTTAAAAAAAATATATAAAAATGAAAACCCTGAGTACTTTTTTTTTTTAATTAATTAATTTCTTATTTTTATCTTTATTTAAGTTTAATTTGAAAAGTCAGAGAAAAAAATACAAATAATACTAGTAATAAAAATTGATTAAATAAATAAATTCAAACCCAGAGAGAGTTTTTTTTAAATAATTAATTTATTATTTTTATTAAATAAATTCAACTTTATTGAATACCTTCACTACAAAGAGTTTGCATGTTCTAACTATTTACTTAAAAAGTTAGGGAAAATACATTTCATCATATATAGAAATGTAAAATTAATTTAAACCCAAAGACACTTTTTTGAGAATATGTATTTCTTATATTTCAATTTTTTTTTAAATTATGTACAGTATGTACATTCCAAATTTTTGTTCCTAAAGTTGGAGAAAATTTATTTTCCTAATAAAAAAAAATGTAAAAACAAATTCAAACCTGGAAAGATTTTTTTAAAAGTAGTTATTATTAGCATTTTAATAAATTTAACTTTATTGAATATTCATTACATTCAGTATGTATGTTCCAAACAGTCATTTTTAAAGTTTAAGAAAATTTAAACCTCACGGAATTTTTTTGTTTGTTTTTTTATTATACTTTTTTTTAAAAAAAAATTCAGCTTCATTGAATACATTCATTAGAAGGAGTGTGTATGTTCCAGGATTTAATTACGAAAGTTGTAGGAAATGAATTAATAATATAAAAAATACGTAAAAATAACTTGGAAGACTAAATCTTGTAGGAAATACCTTTAATAATATAAAAATAATGTAAAAAGAAAGCCAATCCCAGGGGGACTCATACACTCTTCACTTACCCCTTGAATGTCAAAATTTTGTCAGTAAATTAATTGTAGTGCAATAAAAACAACTTCGTTAGCAAAATAAATTCACTTTGTCTGACAACCTTTCCATTAAATGAACTCAACAAGGCCTTTTAATTAGCTGCCATCACTTGCAGACATTAAATCACATTTGAAAAACTACTGTTAGAAATTTGTGCAGTTCTACCACTTTAAAGTACCTTTTGGCATGTTTTGTAGCCTATAATGCTCGGTTTAAATAAATAAACAAATCACTTCATATACACATATTTTTCATTTTCTAACTTTCACTCCACCACGCATCGTTCTTTGTAAGCTAACTTCTAAAAAATATCAATCTCAAGTGCCAAATTTATTCAAATGCATCAGGGAGAAGTGTTTACAACTTCCAAAGTTTGGAGTTTACAAGTTTCCGAGTGGCACCTGAAGGCAGCACCCAGCTCCAACCAACCCAACTGACCCGGATGTGAAGGCTGGAGGAGGAGGAGAGAGGCAAGGCTTTTCCCAAATCCAGCTTTCCATGGAAAAAAAAAAGGAAAAGAAAGGAGAGAAGCAGAGTAGCGGTATTTCCACTGGCATGGCAGCAGAGCAGCAATAAGACGGGCTTTTTTTCATACCACAAATATGTCTCTTCTTTTTGACATTTGCTTACAGATCAAATGCTGCAGATTGTAAAGCTTCACAAAGTTAGACTCAACTCATACTGCCTTTTTCCAGCTGCGTTGTCATTCCTTTCCCCCTGAAAGTGGGACTACATCAATTACAGTCTATTTCTGGTTGGACGAGGGCCCGCAAAGGTCACCTGATTCAAATCCGCTGTTGCTAAGAGAAGTCTCTCAAACATGTTTTCATTAATTTTTCAGGTGAACTTGACAGATTTTATTTCCTTGAACACCCTCAAGGTCTTTGGCGAATGCAGCTTTTGTATTTCCTGAAACTCCTTCAAGGGCGGCGAGTGTGTCTCAGCTTCGTCTCATTAATGATATTCAGATTTCAAAAGCGTATTCTGTTCCCTCTAACAGCATTTGTGATGCGAACACTCCAGTCTGTAATAGTTGTGTCATTCGCTCTGAGAAATGGCTCCGAGAAGAAAAATCCCCTCGTGTTTATCTCAAACTAGAGGAAAGGGACGTAAAGCAAACGGAGAACTGACTGAGTGTAATCCATCTTCAAACAAATGTGTGTTGTGGGTATTTTCTTTCGCGGGGTTGACATCTTTAAAACGTCCAATCTGCTTTGTGAAGCCTCTTCTGAACATCTCGTCTCACTCATTTACTGAGCTCATGCTCAATAATGATAGTTTAAAGCTTCACGGACATAATTGTATAGATATACGATGATAATATGTGCGCAGTAAATCCTTTTTGAGCCTTAAAATTGTTTTTCTTTTAACACATATTCCAGTAATGAGCTGGAGTGCACTTGTTTCTCACACAAGTGTCACTCATTCGGCCTCGTTCAAAGGAAATTCTCGTGTAAACAGTGTTCAAATTACCAAATTATTAGGATTTTTTAAATAGCTATGCTGTTTCAAAGCCGTCTCCACACAGCCAGATATAGAAATGTGGTGGAGAGATTTAGTGTTGCCTATAAAACCTCAATACATTGTTCTCAGAGCTGTTATCCACGTCTGATGTCTTTCATCGGGAAACAGATTCTGCTCAGGTGTCGGGGAGTTGGGTGAGTCGTCCCCGCACAGGCTGTTCTCAGTAGTGTTCTTGTATAACTCATGTAACTGAGAAGGGTGTGATCATGATATTAGAACGCTGATGGGAGTTAAGGAGGAAGTAGTATAAAGAGATGAAGTCAGTATAAGAAGGCAGGTGGGGGTGGTGGAGTGGTCAAACAGCACAGGACTTTCCCCCAGGAGGCTGGTGTTTTCGTCCTGTGTGAGACCAGGTGAACTTTGAGTTGTTTAAAAGGTACGTTTTCACCATGTTTCTTTTCCTAAACCTAACCTACGTAACTTTACTTTCTCAAAAACCTACCCTACGTAGCTTTACGATAAGTTTGTAACGTGAGGATGCCCAACCTTGTGTCGTTTTCTAAACCTAACCTCCCTAACTTTGCCTTCCCAAAAGCCTAACCTTTGTAACTTCATTGTCTTAACTTAACCTACGTATCTTTATGTTAACATGCTAATGCCCAACCATGTTTTGGTTCCTAAACATAACCTGTGTAACTTTACATTAAGCATGTAAATGAGGACGCCCAACCTTGTGTCTTTTCCTGAACTTGACCTATATAACTTTGCCTTCCCAAAAACCTAACCTATGTAACTTTATTTTCTAAACCTAATCTACGAAACTTTATGTTAATGTGACAACGCCCAACCGTGTGTCTTTTCCTAAACAACATACATAACTTTATCTTAAGTATGTAACGAAAGGATGCCCAACATTGTGCCTTTTCCTACACCTAGCCTATGTAACTGTACTTTATAAACCCTTATCTGCGTAACTTTCCGTATGCATTAATCGCCCAACCATGTGTCTTTACCTAAAGCTAACCTACATAACTTTACAATAAGTACGTAACAGGACAACACCATTGTGTGTTGCTAATTCATTAGATACCATATAAACCACTGTATGTGGATTCGCTGCAGTTTATGCAACAGTTGAAACAGTGTTTTTTTTTTTTTATGTATTTTTCATTTTTATTTTGGTGACATACTGGACACACCCACAGTCTGCAGTCTGACCAGAGATGAGGGGCCAGAGGTCAAAAAGGTTCCAATGAGAGGATCAAAAACTGTCAGTTGCTTAAAGGGGAGACTCTACAGGTGAATAACTAACAGATATTAGCATGAAACATATCTATAGAAATGGACTTTAAAGATATGTATTGTAAAATTCCATACACGTTTAGGCATAGACTGTGTGAAATAATAGATGTAGCCACTGTGACGTTTGTGGACTCCAGATTTAAAGTGTCCCAACCCTCACCTATGGTCATGAGCTCTGGGTAGTGACTTGAAGAATGAGATTGCAAATACAAAAAGGTGAAATGAGTTTCCTCTGTATGGTGTGATGGCTCAGCCTTAAAGATAGGGTGAGGAGTTCAGACATCTGGAGGGAGCTCGGAGTAGAGCCGCTGCTCCTTCACGTTGAAAGGGGTCAGTTGAGGTGGTTCAGGTATCTGATCAGGATCCTCCTGTTAGAGGTGTTCCAGGCACATTCACCTGGTAGTAAGCCCCGAAACAGACGGTGCTGGAGGGATTACATATCTCATCTGGCCGGGGAATACCTTGGGGTCCCCCAGGAGGAGCTGGAAAGTGTCACTGGAGAAAGGAATGTCCAGAGTACTTTGCTCAGCCTGCTGCCCCTGCAACCCAGCCCTGGATAAACGGATGAAAATAGATGGATGGGTTGTGAAGCCTTGAGTTTGGCATTTTAGCCATCACCATCTTGGATTTTTGGAGCCAGAAGTGACCATATTTAGACAGGAGGGTGGAGCTAACGCTAGCTGCTAGCTTGGTTAGCACAGTGGAGTTACAGCTATGATTAACTGTGATAATGCTATTTTCACAAGCAAAAAATAAAACTTAAACCATTAAAACAAACTGTCGACATAGAGCCTGTGCCATAACCTACACCGTAGCCTGATGTACACCTCACCGAAATGTAAGCTGAAACCATTTCCCTCAGTGGAAACAAAGCTTTTATTTACTTTAATTTCACAGATAAGAAACAATAAATTGTGAAGACAATAAAGCCTCCACAAAAATAGCATTTTAAGTCTTGTGTGTGATTTATCCTGGCTTCATTTGAGCAGAGGAAATCTCCGCTAGTCGCTAGGCTAATTTATACAATGTAAAATGCCATAGGCTTGTGCTAATTACGTTAGCATGTTGTATTTGTTTGGAAAACATGTTTAGTATAAGACAGTTGTTTTGTCAGTGAACCTTGTGAGTTGTAATAGAGCTGAATTTTGTAACGTTACCTTTGTTAAATGTTGCACCCTGGCTTCACATGAGAAGAGGAAAAGTTAATCTGAAGTAAACCAAAGCTGGAGTCAGGAGATAGTTAGCTTAGCCTAGCTTAGCTTAGCGTAAAACCTGGAAACAATGGTAAACAGCTAGCATACAAAACCAAAGTGTAAAAACAACAATTTGTGGCTTACAGATTAAATTATGTTTTGTGTCCTTTAGATAAAGCATGTTTCGTATAGACTATCTGTCTCTCAGCAACAAAGTGAACGAGCATATTTGTCAAAATTTCAAACTGTTTTTTTTTTGGGTGCAACAATACCAGAATCTGTCTGTCAAACAACCATCATGTGCAGGAAATTAATTGGAGAATGTAAACTCCCCCATATTCCCGGAACAAATACAAAGATGACCTTGGTGTCCACCCTGCTTGTGACAGATTTTTTAAACGCCCCAAAACAAAAAGCAGATCTCAAAGAGACAGATTTGTAATTTCTCCTCAAAACAATTTTGGTGCCCTTGAGTCGTGACGACAATAAAGCGACAGACAATGCATCACTTTCTCCTCGGCGGGATTTGGAAAAGTGCCCCTGCATTCCAGAGGTGGGAGCACTGCATAGTTGAAAAATTAAAAAAGAGAAAGAAAGTGAAAGAGGAGGGGAGTATTTTAACAAGGGCAGGAATTCTGGAGGCAGTGTTTGAACAAGGAGAGGAATGCTCTGCGCGTGGCAGAATAAGTGCCGGGGAGGAGGAGAGAACACCAACAGTGCAGGGAGTGAAAGGACTGGAAAAACAGTGTGGGATTAGACCGTGTGAGATATGCTGGGTTAACATCGAGCCTATGGGCTGATGAAAAAACGACTGTTAAACATAACGTGTGTGTTTGGAGAGCAACATTTTCACAATTCCTGTTCATATAACTGTCATTTTTCCTGGAAACGTGACACACTCAGCAGCTTCGGCTCCTTTCTGCAGATTCATATTGCAGGAAATCGCTCCGTTCAGCCATCAGTCACATCTACACAGCCAGATGGGAGTTCATTGGCTCAGCCAGTGATGCTGCCCCTGGGATTGCTACACTGCTCTGCTACATGATGTAATGGTTATGACAGGCCTCATTGCAGGATAATTAAAGCTGGTCAGGAATAAAGCGAAATTGCCTGATGATGGCTTCCGCTGCCAATGAAAGAGGAAGTTATTATCCACTTTGTTTGAGCGAACACTGCCATTCCAGCTCCAGCAGAGTCAGTGTTGGGGATCTGGCTGCTTGTTTTACAACGTCGCACTCGATACCGGGTTGAATGATTGAACAGAAGCTGCTCTTTCCAAGCCATCAGTGTGGTTTTCACTCAGTCTGTTTGTCTTATTCAGGACAATCCATCGGAGGCATCTGACCTGTTTATATCCATGCCATCTGCTCGACCTTGCAGCGCGGGAAAGGTCCAGTCCGTCACTCTGCGTCTCTCCGTGCTTGACCCCCGAGGATGAAGGGGTGCCAAGAGATGTGCGGCTGAACCTGGTATACTGCCAACAACATCTCTGGCTTTGCTGGAAGTGGCAGTGAAAGGTTGGGGACACTGTACAGTGTGGAGGAAAAACCCATTCATTCATTTTCTGGCTGTTTTTCATGGTCCAAGCCCTTAAGTTCCAGTTAAGCAAAATCCTAATGCTTCAGCATACACTGATATTTCAGACAGTCTTGTATAAATAATGGATGTAGCCACCGCGGTTTATGGACTCACATTCTGAAGCCTCGAGTTTGGCATTTTGGCCGTCAATATCTTGGATTTTTGGAGCCAAAAGTGACTCAAAGTGACCATACTTGGACGAAAGGGAGGACAAGGAACTGCGTTTATTTGGCACTTGCTGGTTGGCTTCATTTTTCAGCCCCAGAAACTGCGGCTTGATGCTACCCTATGTACAAAGCCAGTTCTATAAAGATGAATGGAAGAACCAAGTGGCAGCCTCTGATCTGAAAAATGAAGCCAATGCAGAAGTGCCAAAAACTGCAGTACCTGCAGTACCTCCCATTGGAGGCGTTCCAGGCACATCCCACTGGTAGGAGACCCCGGGGCAGACCCAGAACACACTGGAGGGATTACATATCTCATCTGGCCTAGGAACACCTCGGGGTCCCCAAGGAACAGCTGGAAAGCCTTGCTGGGGAGAGGGACGTCTGGGGTGCTGTGCTCAGCCTGCTACCTCGTGACCGGACTTCGGATAAGCAGCTGAAAATGGATGGATGGATGGACAAAAAATTGTTTTGGTCTCTATAGCTAATTACCCTGTTCATGACATCTGTGCATGAGCTAAATTTGTATATAACTTGCCGATTTATCTAGGCTTGAAGTTATGCAAAATCAAAGGCGTGGCCACTTTTGAGTCTGTTTTTAAGATTTTAAAATCGATCCCAAAACAAACAGGGAGCCAATGTCAAGAGGCTAAAACTGGAGTGATGTTGTCGTGCTTTTTGGTTTTGGTTAAAAGTCTTTAATGGTCTAACTCCACATTCAGTACTGAATAGTTCACAGTCTTTTCATAGTTTTAGCAATTACTTTCTAACAAGTTTAATGTGTTTAGAAAGAAATCTCTGATTTTATTTTATCTGGACTTTAAATAAGCTACAAACGAGTGATAAAATCTGTTAAAATAAATGTTTGTTTTCTGTGAAATGTAGCTCTTTCAACTGTTATCGGTCTTAATGTTTCCTGAGACATTTTAAACTGCAAAACTGTAAAAAATAAACAGGCTTTATCACTACGTTATTGGAATTTTCCCTTGGGTAAACAAAATAAAAACACAGAAAATGGTCTCCTGACGGCATTTTTAAAAACAAGTACAGGACAAACACCCACTCTAGATAGTGATACAAAGGGTAGTGGCACGCATTGTATTTCCTGGCTAATGTTAAGAGCACAGTGACTTGTTAAAGCTATAAAAAGTTTTTGTTTGTTTTGTTTTTGTGCCGTGTTAGGAGCCCTGCCTCTAAATAAAGTGCAAATCCTCTGGGAAGTTACATTAAGAGCTGTGGCCTCCCGTGCAGCTCCACTGCTGAGCCTCCTGCTGCTTCCTGTCCACTGATGAATTAGTCTGCATGCACCTAATAACACTTCCAGTAAATCAGAGAAGCTCAGGGTGAAACTCAGGGCCTCTGTCCACCAGCTTTGATTTGATTGGCCTCTCCATGATAATAATGGTGTTTTACCTTCAGTTTGGGCCACTGTTATGATCGTCTCCTCTGCTCTGCTGTCTGATTTTTAATTTACACTCTTATTATGGCCATGGCGGACGATCCAGGCAGCATTCTGGAGTAGTCTCGGTCAGGCTCTCAGGAAACCACCACTTCACAAGTCCTGGTCTCTCCACCAACACTCAGCCTCCCTCCCTCCCTCCACCCGCCCCCCCCCCGCCCTATCAGCCCAGACAGATAAGTACCTTTTTCCCACGGTGAGGGCTTTTAACTGCCTCCAAGCCTGGAGAGAGTCCCATCGCTCGCTCCTGCGAAACCAGACTCCGCTTCCATCTCGCTGGGGGAAAGTTACATTCACACAATCACAGCCAGTCATCTGTCTCCACCAGTCGGTCCTCGCAGGGTCCATCATCCATCAGAGGGGGAGTGATGACACTATTGCCATGCAATCAACAGCGTGACAGCTTGATAGACTTCCACGAGCCGCCTCTCATATCCCGTCACAAAGCGTATCTGACAAACCAGCAGAGACAGGTCATCAAACTAGAAGATAGCAGCTTTCAGTCTGAGATTAGGTCTAATATTTTCCCCAACAGGATCGGTTATCTCCTCATAAAATGCACCTTTATCTTCTCATATTGGTCAGATTTGTTAAATAATAACAGATTTATTTATTTGTGTGCGTGTTGTGTTTTGTGTTGATGGATGAATGGGAGAATAAAAGAGTTTCTCAGGTGTTTATTGGGTGTTCTTCAATAGTTGGAATGTGAATGGTTTTTATTTTTGCGCTCAATAAAAGCACACACCCTGCATATTTACAATGATATTGTTGTTTGTGTCTATATTTCTGTGCAGATAATGGCGATACAATGTATGCCTGTTTTTAGAATTCTCTAGATGCAATTTAGGTGATACTGTTGCATTGATTAATCTATCAACGCAACAACGAGTGCTTTATTTCAGACAATCGGCCCCTTTTTTCCCACAAAACTCTTAATTTTATTTTATTTTTTCTGCCGTAGAATAAACACATCATCGAATTATGATGTCTGTGGCTTCTGGTTTGATTTACAAGAGCATTGATTGTTCTGCTTTTTACCTTACCCAGCCTGAATATACATTTATAATACTGCAACCGCAATTCCCAAAATAAATGTTGGCATTGTACATTTCTGCAAACTAGGGATGTTCCTAACAATGAATTTCCCTGACGTTTGAGGTAAATTTTAAACTTAGACCTGCCGACTTGTCTAAAAGTAAGAAAACAATCAGAAAACAGTCACAATTGAGCACAATTTAGTCTATGAAATTAAACATTTTCCAAAAAAAATCTTGCTTGTAAGAGCCATTTAAAGTCAGTAATGGAATTTTCAGTAACAAAATTATATTTTAAATGTCGCTGAAATGCATCATGAACACATCATCCTACAAAACAACAAAACAACTCACTAAAATAGTTAACCAGTGACATTTAAAAACCAATATTCTTTCGGAAAATAAATCTTTAATACATCGTTAACATTAGTACTGACAGATGCTTGCTTTTTTACAATGCAAAATTTAATTACTTTAACCAACTAGTATTTCTGGTGCCAACTAACAAGGGTAGCAGTGTTTAATTCACTGACTAGTTACTAGTTGCGCACATCCCTACTGCAAACCACATGTTATATTTGTATGTTATCATGTAACGCATACTGTAGTGACTACTATCAATGAAAAAAGTTGCTAAATGGCTTAGTTGGCTAAGTTAACTGTGAGTTGTTGAATATAATCCATGCTGAAGTCCTAAAATGTGTTTAATGATGATTTATAAAACAAACAATTGGATAACTAAAGCAAAATGAGATGAAACGAAATATTACATGATGTGATTATGTGAGTGCATTATTGCGGTCAACAGAAAATATCGGAGCCAAAAACTCCCCGTTTGTCTAAAAAGCTGCCGTGCCAGTGAACGAGCATGTAAAATAATGTGAAGCAACACCCACACCTGTGCCAATTACTACCGGAAGTGAAAGTGATAAACAACAAGGGTTAAATTCACATTCTGGCTCTTAACTCTACTCTATGGTTCAACAACGCTGTGGTGACTGTGTAGTTATGCTTAGGCACAAAAAAACCTTTCTTATGGTTAGGAAAAGGTCATGTTTTGGCACTGTCCTCGGTGGACACGAGACGGACCGAGACGAAGTCAGCTCGTATACTACATCACTTTAGAAACGGTGATATGATACATATGAAATGTACAAATGTAACATATCTGGTTTGCAGAAATGTACAATGCCAATATTTTCTTCTGGTGACCGGAATGTGTATTTACATGTGGGCACATTTATGCTGTCATACATATGACTAGCATCATAAAACCTTGGCACAAGTCAAACATTATGTAAGTTGACTCCATGGAAATATGCATGCATTTAAAAAAAGAACATATAACATATGTAAAGTGCACATTAACCTGATGACATAATTTCAACTACAAAGCTAAATACAAGCTGAAGTTCGCCCTGCCTAACCTCACTGGTGACAACACACGAGTCAGCACTTCACCGTCTGATCTGCATTCCTGAGTCAGAGCAGACATTTAGGAACTCCTCTCACTCAGTTTATATTAAACTTTCCCATGATTGATTTGATGGAAAGCCCCAGAGGCATCTAAAAAGTTCTCAGTGCAGTTACGATGAATGGCAGAGATTAGAGTGATCATTTATGTGTCTGCGCTTATCATTTCTGAAGATAAACAATTCTAACCTGCCTGTTATTCTCTCAGTCACCTTGGACAGGATGCTGTGGTTTTGATGGCTATATGGTTATTAATCTTACCGGTTTCATCTTCTACGGCAGGAACTAACAGCACTTTCTTTTTTCATCACCTCTCTGCAGACACATTCAGACTACTCGGAGGTAAAGTAGCAAATGTGTTCAAGGATATTTAAGGTTAAAATCCACATTTTGTACTATAGAAATACACCATAAATAAGCAATAATCACAAATAAAAGTCTCTCATCAGTACAAAAAGTCAACAGCGGTGTTAGAAAATATCTGGTTCTTGGACAAAAAGTCAAAGGTACAAGCCTGTGTATATAAAAACTTTAAAAGAGAGAACTTCAGTCAATTCCAAAGGTACATTTCAGCAAGAAATATCACCACCAGGCTTCAACTTCTGTTACAGGTACGTACGTGTTTAGAAAACAGACAGTGGAAACTGCAGCTAAAATCAACTTATATAACATATAACATATTTGTTAGCTGTGTCACTGCTTTTTGTCAACAAATTGAACGACCCAGTATTGAGCGAGGAAACAGTCACCGTCAGTTAACGTTTACTAAAAGTGGTTATTTTGCCACTGACAGGCTCAGATTGTTATAATAAGTGTCTGACAACATTATGAAAATGATTAACACAGAGATAACTTATCCTATCATTCCTGTTTAACCAGAAAAAAAGCTCCAAAATTACTGCCATCAAACCCACCAGACTCCATTTTATTATTGTAAAAACACACGTCATTCAAAGTCCACAGAGGTAAAATAAAGCTTATAACAGCCATCTTGGTTCATTTGTCAACTGTTCCAACAATCACCAACTCTGGTTTGGTTGAAATAAATCCTTAAGTCACTCAGTTAGATGTGAAAATACACTGGCTCTAAAATTACTGTGTATTAAAAGAAGCGTGGTTGGTTTGGAGATGGTGATTTCAGGGCTGTTTCTGGTTTACAAAAGGATCTATCTCTAGGGATGGGTATCCTAAATATTTTCTTGATACTACTACTCTTGCTTTTAAGAAAATATATTTAATTTAAAAAAGAATAAATTCAGAGCAGGTTTATTGAATATAATATATAATATAATAGCAGCAACAGCAATTTCTACAACAGCAAACATGACAATACTGAGTGAAGTTTAGTATTTATCAGTCACTGTAGGTCATTCCTCCTGTCCTCTGTCCTCCTGTCCTCTATCCTCTTGTCCTCTGTCCTCTATCCTCCTGTCCTGCTCCCTCTCTGCTGATGTCATTCACTGTGTGCAGGTAACATTAGCACTGGTAGAGCGAGGAGGGGCTGTTTGTCTCAGCCAGCAGCTTAGTTTTAAAGTATTTACCCAATTTAATAAGTGTCAAACTAAGTTAGTCTACACACAAACATCATTTTAGCGTATTAGTAACTATTCGCAATTAGCCGAACTAGCATGCTGTCCTTGTGTAAGACAAAATGTTAGTGATGGTGGATGAGAGATGACAGACAGCAGATTGAATATCGCTGTCTGCATGTTTAAATGTTCATGGTTGAGAACACATGTATTTATGTAGTATTGGCTTTTTACTCCCCATGGTTGCACTTACATTGCATTTACAGTAACGAGTGTAGCTGCCGACAACTCAAGTAATTTTTGGGTTATCTTTATTTTGTTTCCACAGTGGTCTCTCTGCTGTTCACTGGCTTTACTTCATGTCATGAGGGTGTGTGTGTGTTGGTTTGTATGGATTATAAGGACAGTTTATCGGTAAACATACCAACATTATTAGGGCACCATCCGATTATGAGGACACCCCTGGTGTCCTCATAATTCAAACAGTGTAGCAGCACTCAGGAAGCTGCCACGAAGCTGCTCTCTCATTTTCTCAAAGTGTCGCCGTAAGTACAAAACCTTACATTTTGTGTGTGTGTGTGAGGAGGAGTTCAGCCCCGGCAAAGAAAACAAGTGTCAGGCTGCTGGATGATAATGAATTAAACCAAAATGTTGAAAAGTACTGATAAAAGAATGAGTAACGTTTGAGCTCATCAATACTCATTCTTTGGTAATTTAGCCCCGGGGCTCATTTAGTACCAGGTTTCAGTGCATTAGACACTTAGTGTTCATTTTTGCCACTGACAGGCTCAGAGTATTTTTCTTTTACCCGACATAAATTCACAATGCTAAATCGCCCGCAGGGAATATTAAACTTAAGCCCTCTCACTCAAT
This sequence comes from Cephalopholis sonnerati, assembly GCA_019142605.1. NCBI lineage: Eukaryota > Metazoa > Chordata > Actinopteri > Perciformes > Serranidae > Cephalopholis > Cephalopholis sonnerati. The sequence goes on along the minus strand of JAGQAX010000022.1, from coordinate 9,937,016 downwards.
GCCGGACCAATTCCAAATATTGTGGTCTCCATTTGTCACTGAGACACAAAAACATTGGAAAATAGAGTCTAGCTTGAAAAATACAAAAGTTACCCTTCAACACTTCCTGATTTAAAGACAACCAAATACAAATTTGGCTCTGGTTTGTGCCAAGTTATTGCAGCAAATGTCCAAAGAATGTACATTAAGAGACTTAAATGAGGTTCTAAATGAGATATTCTACTGTACTCTATATCACTTATTCCCAACTGGTCCGGCCACAGGGTCCAGATGTCTCCTAAGACATCAGTTCTTGGTCCACACAGTTTATATATGCTGTGTCATACTTGCGTTTGGCCGTGTCCTCAAGCTAGGTTGCTGTCTCTGTCATGTAGCTTTCCATTAGTCACTCACTGTACAGTAGGAAACAACACTTCAAAATAAAAGCTCTGTCCTGTCCTGACAAACTCGACTCTTTTGCGAGTCACTTGCGGTCCATTCAGAATGGACTTGGGAGCCACTTTTGGGCCGCGATCCACCAGTTGGGAACCTCTGCTCTATATCAACACAACAGTCAGACACATGATAAAAAATACAAAGCTATAATCACAAAGCATTAAATAAAAGATAAGTTAAAGACTTTTAGGCAACCCAGCAATCAGTAAGACTTAACAGATTTTATACCAGTACTATTTTGGAGCAATTTAACGACTAATGCTTTAATATAGTACATGAATCTCTTCTTTAACAGACACATCTGACTGTGGGTGTTTCATCACAGTCTTGCATAATCTCAGTTTAAAGGCAGGCAATTAGTAATGTCCTTTAATCCACCATTCAAACACCAGAGCACCACGACTTAGGACTCAAAATACCCTTACAACTGCTGAGACAGAGGGGGCATCCAAAGTTCGAGCAGCGGGCTGAGAGGTCAGGTATCGCCTGCAGCGAGTGGCACCGACGACACCGACTGGCACCTCTGTGAAGGCAAGAGGATTAAGAGAGCAAAGTTGATCTCAATGTTTAGAAAACACCAACAGAGCAGGGTTGAAGAGGTTAGCGGCGCTTTCAGTATCCCTCTAATTAATATTCAGACCCTGTAACTACACAAGCCAGTGCCCCTTTGCCCTCCCTCGTCCCCGTTTGTCCAGAGTGAAGGAGTTTGTGTTTAAAGACAGATCTCCTCGCCTGCAGCTACCCGACTCTCTGAGCCTCCGCTGAATGATTGGGCGACCCTGGGCGAGCTTTTCCCAGAGGCCTTTTCGGTATTCTGTTCACAAAGCCCCGTCTAAAGACCCTCATTGATCAGCTGCTCCTAAAGATCCTCTCTTCTCGTTTAGTGAGGAGTAACTGTTACATCACTGTCACGGGAAATGGACAAATGGTCATCTGATTTATGAGGGACTCACGGTTACAGTATGTTTCTTGTCTTACAAACGTTTGTCTTTAGAGATTGTATTTTAAATGCAGATGTAAAACAAAAGTTAGTGGGCATGATTTGTGTTTCAAAGATGGCTCTGAGTATTAAGGTAGATTTGATTTTCAGCATACAGTCATGAATATATGAACAGTACAGAAATCAATCAGCTGCTTCAATTATCTTATCTGTTAAAATTAAGTGCTTAAAGCTAATTTTTCCCCCGTTAAGAAATAACTAAAGGTTTTTACTGAATCTATTTTAAAGAAAAGTTGTTCCAATTATCAAAAGGGACAGTTATTTTCACCTTAATAAGTAATTTAGTCTTGTACTGAGTCTGTCTCAAAGTCCCTGAAGGCAAACTCCACTACTTGAGCTTGAGAGTTCATTACTTACCTTGAAAATGCAGAAGTAGTTTGACAAAAATTCTTAGAGCCGGGTCCATTTACTAAAGCTTTCAACACTTTCCACAGCCTCAGTCTGCAGATTGGGTTTGCACAATTGCCATGGAGATGCTTCAGTTGCTTAATATGTGATGTTAGTATGAAGTTTTGGTCAAGTGAGAACAGGTGGTCGTAACCTCTGTTCTTCTGTGACCTTTAGCATCGGCAGCGAATGGCTTCCTGATCTTTATCTGACCATCCACTGACCCCTTGCTAGAGGCTTTACTTGTGTTCATTGTGCTGTTATCTGTTACAGCCTATTATCATGTGACTTCGGCCTAAAGCTGTGGACCTTTCGCGAAGAAGATTTCCATGTTGAGTAATAAACCTTTAAAGGGACAGTTCACCCCCAAATGAAAAGTACATATTTGTCCTCTTACCTGTAGTGCTGTTTATCAGTCTAGATTGTTTTAGTGTGAGTTGCAGAGTGTTGGAGATATCAGCTGTAGAGATGTCTGCCTTCTCTCCAATATACTGGAACTAGATGACACTCAGCTTGTGGTGCTCGAATCGCCAAAAAATATATTTAAAAAACTCAACAGCAATGTCTCTTTACAGGAATCATGACTTGGTTACTCAAGATAATCCACAGACCTTGTTGTGAGCAGTTTCATGTAGGAACTATTTTCTTTCTACCGAACTACACCATGGCTGAGCTGTAACGTTAGCTAGCTCAGAAGTGCTAGGTGAGCTAGCAGTAGATGCGCGCTTCCTTCTGCATGGAGATACGGATGATTATGGTTTCTGGAAAGAGACATCCACAGAAATAGAATGAGAGCACAACGGATATTTCCATTCAAATCATTGAAGCGGGATGTTCAGAGCGGCGGCCATGTTTTTTGTGTACTGTTGCCATTGCAAGTGTTGTAGCAGGCTAACTTGTATAAACAAACTGACTTGCGGGAAGTCATGAACTCACTGAGGTGAGATTTCATAGTTGCAACCACACAAGCTGAGTATCATGTTCTCAAATAAGCAGTCCGTTACTCTTCAAATATTTCCACAACAGTTTATTTTGTTGCTTCCGAAGACAGAGTGAGAGCCACTGCTCAGTGGACAGCTGAGAGGCAGAGAGAAACAGCATGAAGATTGGCATGTTTTCATTTCTAACTTGGACAGTGGACTAACTAACTAGATGACTAACAACACTAAGTAAGACGGGAATAAAAAGCAATGACTTCGTCCGGCTTACTCAGTGTAGAGGTCCATGGTGTGGGCTGGCTGTCTAAAGAGGCATCTGAGGTACTCTGGTTATGGTTGAAAATCCTTTATTTGCATGGATTAGAAAAAAAAGCAACCATCCATGCAAATGAAGGATTTTTAACCATAACCAGAGTGCCTCAGATGCCTCTCTAGACCGTCAGCCCACATTTTGTTTCCTGTCGAGTTTGACTGAAGTGTGTTTACAATTAATTAACAAAACAATTAAGCTAATGTCAGTCTTAGTTCGGTGAAGGAGAGAAACTTGGATTGGTGTACAGCTGTGTTTCTTTGTTTAATAAGACAATCAGGTGTAAGGGTGCTTTCAGACCTGGAGTTGTCTTGCTTTGGTCTGAATCAGGGACTTATTTTGTTACAAAGTTGTATAATTGCCTAGAGTTGGTTCATGTTCTCACGGCAGCATTTACAAGCGGACCAGATCAAATGCCTTGTGTGAGAAAGCTGCTCTTGATTGGCCAGAATTTCCATGTGGGAAAAATCCAGGAAGTAAACAAAACGTTGAAGAAGAGTACACTGTCAAGATAAATGTGACACTTTCTAATGTCACAATGGAGGGACAACTACGCAGGTTGATTTTAGCGCTGCTCATCGTGGACTATATTGCTGTCATTGTTCATTTGAGTCAAAGCATACAGTTTGAAAACGAGGCGCGGCTCCAACTAGAAAACAATGTTTTGATGCATTGGATGTGCTGAATGTGCATATTAAGGCAGTACAGGAGGAGGCGCACATTAATAATCCTCCAGGACTGTAACATGCTCATGTTTAACCCAAACAATGTGTCATGTGACTGCAGTTGGTTCAGATCCAGGTCGGAACACGTTCTCACCACAAACGAACCGCACCAGAGTTCATTTGTAACCAGACTGAGACCATCTCTTCAAGAAGGTCTCAGTCTGGTTGTTTTGGTGCACACCTGAGTGTGATTGCTGTGTTCACACCTGCCCAAACGAACTGCACTGAAGGGGCAAATGAACTTGAGTTCGATTGAAGCGAACCAAACAGGGCAGCTGTGAAAGCACCCTTAGAAAGGTCCAAAAAGGAGTTCTCAAACTAGTGAATGTAACGCTGACTTGTTTTGTCACCACAACTCACAACAATCACCATTTTCTTTTGTACTTTTAAAATGACCATGACAAACAGTTCAACGCTCTTTCTGCTCTCATTCTATTTCTATTGAAATCACTTCAGTAGCCAAATGGTTTGCATACCGACAATAAATTTACATCTGCGTGCTGACTGCAGCTGAGCGAACTCCAATCCCTGATAAGAGCCCACAAGGTGTGATGCTATAAAGCTTTTGAAAGCTCAGGAAAATTTGAACCTTGTGCTAAGCCTTTTTTACTCACACTCCACTAGTGTGAAGGTGATACTGAAAAACTCAAGTAAACAACTGAAACCAGGACCTTAATGTTATTATTTACACCTGTGTTTCCAACAGTGGCATGTCAAAATGTCTTCTAGCCTGTTCCTCAGCTTCATTATCTGCAGCACTTTCACACTCTCGTGGTGTCAGTTTATGTGGAGTGAATTAGTCGAATGATTTTCTGCCACATTTTCCAACACAAAATACCAAAAAAAGCCCTTGCTATGCAATCTGAACCCCTCTGCTGCCTCATGAACTCACCTGGAGGTTATGCTCTCTACAAAAATCTGAATTTCCACCTCTGATTATCAACTAAGGGCTCTCACATCCCCTTTTGACTAACTACCGTGACCTACAAAACTCCAAACCACATCCTTCTCCAAACCTGCCACATTAATCAAATGGCTTATTTTTATTCATCACTCTGTTCCCATTCTCCCTCAAGCCTTTTTGACAAGGTAGCACCTAGCTCGCTGCACTCCACTGTACGCACCTCCTCTGTCATGCAGATGCAGCCCACAACTTAATTATTCATCCCCGATCTATCCGTTAACAGCAGCCTACACTGCAAGTCACTCACCCCCAGTCAATAAATATTCTCTTTGCTAAGATTAGAAGATTTTGCATGACCTAGATATCAAATCAAGCTATTGTTCCAGCTCTGTCATGCTAAATTTTCTCTGACAGTGAAGGCAGAGGAGAGGAGGAGAGAGAGAGAGGGTGAGGCAGATGGATGCTAACTTGAACGAGTGCTTCAGTTCAACAGTGACCCCTGCTGTAGAGTGCAGACTGCTTCTCCTTCCCTCGGGGCAGGAGGCTTACAGGGGTCTCTGATACAGAGGGGGAGGTCTGTGCGCCTTCAAAGTGGCTTCTGCTCCAAGCTGAAATACTCACAGAGGTCTGTCAGGCACAAACTGCATCATTTTCTGTGTGTGACTGTTCACTGTCAAGGGTCCACACCTGCTCTACAGAGTCCCAACTGTGCCAAACACAAGACTAAAGTATGATTATGAATTAATAAGAAGAATAAGTGTCATGCTGGACTTTCAGGGCTGGTATTTCATGTATTCAAGCCTCTCCCATTGAAAGACAAATAGATATTTGCTCAATTACAGCCTGAACGAGCAGTAACTACGACAAACACTTTTTAATGAAATAAACTGATTAAAAAACAGTCAATAAATAAACAAAAATAATTATAACTCAAGCTTCACTAACTTTTCCCTGAACTTTCAACTGCCTCTTGTCAAAAAACATTAGATTACACACATACACACACACACACACACACACACACACACACACACACTACATCTGTCATTCATACTGATAAATAAAAGGTGTGAATAGAAATACAGAGAGTGCAGAGTCCTAAACAGCCAATGTTGCATATTCATGTGAACCAAAAAAATTTGATTAAAAAAATCTCTCCACACCTGAATGTGTGACAGGTGGGTCCAACCCAGTTAACTTCAGGTACATCACATTTGCACGTTATTATGTAGCAGATACACTGAAACGTTAAGTTTCTATGACGCTGTGGTTAGATTTCAGCACAAAAACCACTTGGTTATGGTTTGGAAAAGATTGTGTTTTGGCTTAAACCTTTGAAATCTGGGCAGTTGGCTTGATTTCTTGTTTTCACACACACAGGAAGAAGGCAATGGGCAATGAAAGAAGAAATAACCTAAACCTAAACCTAAAAAATTTGCGAGAAATTAGAAAAAAAAAAAAATTCGAACAAGAAAATTAGTAAAAAAATAAAAAAAAGAATAAAGGTTTAAAACAAACAAACAAGAAAATGACCTGGAAAAGTGCTTACAAATTGTAAAAAAAAAAAAAAAATTCAAATATGTAATAATAATAACTATTAAAAATGTTCAAAATCTATTATTTTGGGAAATTTGTGGGACATTTATTGCTTTTAAAATTACACCAGTTACCTCAGGGTTCAAAGGTTTAAGTACTCGCAAGAGGCGTCTGAAAGCAGCACAAGAAAAGTGAGGTTGTTTATTTGATTACAACATTTCAGTTTGTACAACTTGTCCAATACACCTAATAAAAGTCGAGACAGACCAAAATGTTGTAATCACATAGGTAAGCAAGTAAATTTTTGCAGACATAGGTCACAAAGTGCTTCACAAGGGCAACATACAATAAGAAATCAGAGACAAAGTGACTACCTGAGCCACGTAATGAAAAGTGCACAACTATTCACAACTATTTACACACAAACAACAAAAAAGATAAATTCACACTAAAATTTGAAAAAATACAGCTCTGGGGCAAACAACTTACCCAAGTCACACGTAAATTACAAGAGTTACAATTACAGAGTTACAAATTGAATATCTGACCAAATGTCTCCAGTTATGTTCCTGAGTTATATGTTGAATAATGGCTAGAAAAGTGTTTTTGCAGAACATTATAATGTCACAGTGAAATTGACCTTTGACCTGTTGAGTATAAAATATCATCACTTTGTCATTTTATCCTGTTAATCATTTGGAAGAAATTTTGTCATAATTAGTTTATGAAATCTTGAGTTATGGCCAAAAATGTATTTTGTGACGTCACAGTGACCTTTGACTGCCATAATAATCAGTTCATCTTTGAGTCTAAGTGGACGTTTGTGCCAAATTTAAAGACATTCCCTCCAGGTGTCCTGACACATCATGTTCACAAGAATGGGACGGACAGGGGGACAACTTGATCTTCAGGTCTTTAAATTTTCCTTTTTGTAATTTGGTTCACTGATGTGTTTGTCTGTTGCATTTTGTGATTCATCTGTCTCCTCCTTTAATATTTATTTCTGTATATATTTCTATTTTGTGCTTTAATTTGGAGATGTGTACGCCATACTAAATCTAGTGAGGTCCAATAAACAAGCAGCAACAGGAACTCTGATTGTTTTGGAATAGATTTTAATCTTAATTCCCTTTTAAACTTTTAGTTTTAATGCACAATTTTAATTAAATTTTAATTAATCAATTCATGCTAAAACTTTAAAACATATATATGTCATCAAATAATTATAGTTAAACACTTAAAATACTAAAATAATTTGGGTGGCACTGACTCCACTGTCCTGACGTTGTGTCCCAGTGCAGGTCGGTGTGGTCACCTCCAGAGTATGTCAGGAATGCAGTGTGCCCCATCCAGGACACAGTAATCCAGCCCTAATCCTCACCTTGACCATTTGTCTGAGTGACAGGTGTAATCTTTGTTCAAGGTTGTTGGTAGACTGCTGGCTTTAGAGGATGGAGTGTGGGGGGGGGGTTGTGGCAGCTATCCATGCCATGTTAGAGGGGCCAGTTCCTCTGGAGTCTCCAGTCCAAGCTCGTACAGCTGCAGCCTTGTCTCTGCTAGCAACATGCTTTATGCTTCCCCATTGCAGGAGAGAAAGAGTAATCACTGGTTCTGCAGCAGCAGTGAAGATTTAGCAGTCCTCTTACCTTCAGCCCAAACCGTCAGTCACTCAGAATAGAGCAGCTGCCTGGAGGCTGCCGGTGGAAGTATACATCATCCACCTATCATATCCTCCTCCTGCTGCTAACCACCATTACGCCTTATGAATCAATGTGTCAGAGGAAAATATTCATGAAAGGCAATTAAAATAACTAAGAGATCCATCAACCATAAACACAGGAGTTGACAAGATTACCATCTTGATGAATATTTATCACATGGCGAGATCAAAGGGTTTCTTCGCTGCTAAAGCACCGGCAGACCTCTCGCAGAGCTGCGTGTGAATGCATAAAAAAGAAGAAACATGGTGTTTGCTCAGTGATGAATTTGTTAAATGATAAGGATGTTGGTTTAAACACACACCGGGGGCTTGTGGGTAGACATGGCTGCTGGTGGAGGAAAGGTTGAAGTGTTCAAGAGAGATTTGACAAAACTCCTGCAGGCTTCAATACATTTAGGAATAAAGCCCTAAAGCTGAAGAAGATTTTCTAAAGGCTATGTGAGACAGATAAAACAGAGCAAACTGTGTTCAAAGTGCTTAAAGGACCAGTGTGCAAGATTTAGCGGGATTTAGTGGCATCTAGTGGTGAAAATTGCAGATTGCATCCAGCTGAATATTCTCCCTGTTATGCAGGATTTATGCTTCTGCATCGACTCGTTGCCGTACCTACGGCATAGGCTCTGTGTCGACAGTAGCCTGATGTGCACCTCCCCAGAAATGTAACCACAGATCGTGGCGACGCAGACCTCTTGTCTATTTCTGTAAGCTGAAACCATTTCCCTCAGTGGAAACAAAGCTTTTATTTTTTTAAATTTTGTAATGTTGTTAAATGTTGCTTTTGTCCCTGGTTTCACATGAGTAAAGGAAAAGTCCGCTAGCCGCTAGGCTAATTTATACAATGCAAAATGCCATAGGCTTGTGCTAAAAACATTAGCATGTTGTATTTGTGGGGAAAATGTGTCCAGATAAAGACAAGTGTTTGTCTGTGAATGCTGCGAGTTATAGTGAAGCCAATTTGTGTACTTGTGTTTGAAATTGTTGCTATTAAGCCGTGTTTAATGTGTGTTTAATGTGTGTTTTAAATCAACTAAACTTTATAGTACTTCACAGCAACCCTGCTGCCTACTAGTGTTTTGGAGGTGTAACTGCAGAGTGACACAGACACACCACCGCACAAGTATAAATGCTCACAACAGCATAAGCCATGTGTGTAGGCTGAGAGCTGACCCACATGTATAAATCCTGCTTTCAAATTCCTTCAGTGTTTATTGTTCAGAAGGTGTTTACCGGGAGCCAAATTATCCACAGAAAGCTCTTCCTCTCCAAAACAAATGGACTTGGTGATTTAAACCACTAAAAGCTCTGAATAAAGAAGTTTCACACTCAAAGTCTGCTAACTACTGTGGCTAATGGAAAAATGCAAATAGCTCTATCTGGAGCCAGTGTCTGGTTTGTCCACTCTGGGCTATTGTAGAAATATGGTGGTGCAACACTGTGGACTCCCTGGATGAGGACCACTAAACCTATGTAGATATAAACAGCTAATTCTAAGGTAACAAAAACACAACAACTCTTATTTTCAAGTGATTATACTCTGGAGAAAATATACCTTTTATATATTATTCTATTAATAACCATGACTCTAAGTAATGTAGGGTAGTCCCCAGAACCCGTCATATGAGGATAATACAAAATTATGAATTTTAAAAAAGTGTACATTTACCACATCTACACAATGGATGCTATCAAGTTGCATTTTGGGAAATGTAGGATCCAGTGGGTTAGGAGCTTGATCCATACTGGAGACTGAAGTCAGAATATCTCAGCCTCTACTGAATCCGTGTGTCATTCGTCCTTTGAATACTATGGCAAAATTAAACAACAATTTTTCTGCAATTGTGCTACAAAAACTGGGTGATGTTTAGCGAGATGTCAGCGCCATTTCGTGAGGTGATTGTGCCACCAAAACTAGTTGTTTTTCAGTGAGAAATTGGCAGCATTTCAGCTGTGATTGTGCCGCCAAAAGTGTTTTTAGCGAGATGTGCCATCAAAACTACTGTAGGTGTTTTTTTGTGGGTATCTTAGGGAAAAAACATGATCTTGGTTTTTGTGCCTAAACATGACCACACGTAAAGTTTAAACATATCTGCGACGTCATAACGGAGAAATGTTAAATTATGCATAGTTTGAAGAAATGTACAATGCCAACATGTATTCTAGTTTTTGGGTTGTTTTACCTGCATTACTTAGCAACTGTAAGCTAACTTAAGCTAAAAAGAAACGAGACAAGTAATTCCCTGACAGTTTACCAACACATTTACGTCTCTAATAGGAGAGTTAAAGTGTAAATCATGTAAATTACCTTTCCAAATGTGTATTTTTGTTTATAACAGTGGCTGTTTTCATTATGGTGATAACCACCCAAAGGCCAGAGTTGAGCCACCGCTACCACATCACAGGCTGTAAGAAAAACAACTACAGTATGTTAAACAAGTTAAGGAAGTGGCGCAGTCAGGAAATGGAGTGAGACAGATGTCAGGCTTTTACAAAGTCCATTAAAAATATCATTAAATTTGCATATGACCCGGGACGGAAGGTTGTTAAAGCTCAGCAGATAATTTGGAACATTCGATAGAGTTGAACCCCGATGATTTCATTCAAGGCTAAACTCTGCCATCAGCATTCAGACAGGATGAGTTATTGCCTTGTCTTGCCCGAGCCTTGAGTGTCAACCAAATTAAAATTCTGCTCAGAGCGGAGGACACATAACAAGAGAAACTTTTCCTGCAAGGTAGGAAAGAAGGAAAACAAAAAAATGTGGGCACTGGGGAACTGTTAGAGGCAAACAATGCAGGGCCTTGCAGCAGGGTTGGATGATTTTCTGTGACAACAGTGGGTGGGAAATGGCATCGGGGATCAGAGGTGAGGCTGAGGAGGTGATGCACTGGGCCGGGAGCATGGTGGAAAGTTAGGTGAAGTGAGGACAGAGCCAATAAAGGTTCCTACAAGGACCCTCATTACTTCAGTGCCATCACCCTCCTAAAATGGGCTCCTGTGCTGACTGTCTGGATCCTCTCTTATCCAGTCAAGCTGATATGTGAGTGAGGGAGAGAGCAGATAGCCTCCCGTGCTCTCCATCTGGCTACAGACACACACTTTATGTTTACCAATGAGCTCACCGAGGAGATGGCGTCATTCAGGCCGACAGGTAAGGGTGATGAGCACCGCAAGCCTGTCAGTTTGTGTCTGTTTTTCCAGTTTCACCTCCGTGAATTGAGAGGAGGAGAATTGGGATGAGACCTGGAAGTTCTGTTTAAAAGTTGTTAGGAACAATGAGCGCTCCTGTTGTACCTGACCTGTCTTGTTAGTGAGCAGCTTTGGCACCAGGGCTGGCATTTATTGCACTCTGTGTGTTACTGATGCTCCCACTTCAAGATCAACACAGGATCAGACATACCCCTTCTTCCTCTCCTCTCTGAGTTCTTTCGTTTCGGGGTAACACATTCATAAAAGTCCTTGTTGATGAAGATGTTAGTGCCTTCGAAGGATTTTGCTCTCTTCAAAATTTCTTGCTTGTCTTTGCATCGAAGCAATTTAACCACAATCGATTTCTATAAGCTTGAAGTCTATTTTAAGGTGGTCAGATAGCATCTTCTTTGCCTTGATCTCTGTTTCACTCCAAGATAAATATCTAAAGTCCAGCAACCAATCTATCATCAGGTTGGTTCTCCTTGACGGATTTTCCAAATAATCTGTTTTTGCAGACAGATTATGACAAATATAGACGTTCAGTAAGGCTTTCAACCTGGTCTCACTCTCAACTCGTCAAATACTGACGCTTGGTGTCAGATACCTATGCACAGAGGCAGCATTTTTTGACACTAATTGCAACTGCCGTAGTATAGAGAATGAGAAAGTCCACATAATGCAGGCAGGATGTGAGGTGGATGGGTCAACAAACTCAGCCACCAGAGACTTTCCATTCCTCAGAGATTTTGGTCCATATTGACATCATAGCATCACACAGTTGCTGCAGATTTGTCGGCTGCACATCCATGATGAGAATCTCCCGTTCCACCACATCCCAAAGGTGCTCTATTGGACTGAGATCTGGTGACTGTGGAGGCCATTGGAGTACAGTGAACTCATTGTCATGTTCAAGAAACCAGTTTGAGATGATTTGAGCTTTGTGACATGGTGCGTTATCCTGCTGGAAGTAGCCATCAGAAGATGGGTACACTGTGGTCATAAAGGGATGGACACGGTCAGCAACAATACTCAGGTAGGCTGTGGTGTTTAAACCATGCTCAGTTGGTACTAAGAAAATCTCCCCCACACCATTACACCAGCAGCAGCAGCCTGAACCGTTGATACAAGGCAGGATGGATCCATGACGCCAAATTCTGACCCTACCATCTGAATGTCGCAGCAGAAATCCAGACTCATCAGACCAGGCAACGTTTTTCCAATCTTCTATTGTCCAGTTTTGGTGAGCCTGTGTGAATTGTAGCCTCAGTTTCCTGTTGTTAGCTGACAGGAGTGGCACCTGGTGTGGTCTTCTGCTGCTGTAGCCCATCTGCTTCAAGGTTGGACGTGTTGTTGGTTCAGAGATGGTCTTCTGCAGACCTTGGTTGTAACCAGTGGTTATTTGACTTCCTGTTGCCTTTCCCTTGGCATTAACAAGGCACTTTCACCCAGCGAACTGCAGCTCACTGGATATTTTCTCTTTTTGGGACCATCCTCTGTAAACCCTGGAGATGGTTGTGTGTGAAAATCCCAGTAGATCGTCAGTTTCTGAAACACTCAGACCAGCCTGTCTGGCACCAACAACCATGCCACGTTAAATCACCTTTCCTCCCCATTCTGATGCTCAGTTTGAACGGTTTGACCATGTCTACATGCCTAAATGCATTGAGTTGCTGCCATGTGATTAGCTGATTAACAATTTGTGTTAACAAGCAGTTGAACAGGTGTACCTAATAAAGTGGCCAGTGAGTGATGGGATTAACTCAACTTGAAATGACTGCTTACACCTTTACAAAACAGAGATTTTACAGTTTAATTGGATATTAGTTATCCTTAAAAGGGTTAATCTGTCTTTATGTGTTAAAACAGAAGAGGAACAAGAATCCATTCTCTTTGCATTCAGGCTCAGTTCACCTGAGCTGGCCTGACAGCAAGGGGCTCATATCCTTGGCTCCGCCGGGTGCCACAGCTCTGATTACGCTCTGATCCAGCTCATAAGCAACCAGCCTAATTCCAGGAGCTCTGATATGACACCTTAGGGGGTCTTTGTGTCTTATCTCAAAGCGAGGTCCCTCCATTTAGTGACACGCACAGAACTGAATTGTTCTGTGGAATAAAGAGAAGAATTACGGGCTAAATGGCGGCGATCCAGTGAACAACGGTGCTTCTTATCAGAGCGACGCAGGGCACTGGAGGTTTTATACCTCGGCTGATGGTGAAATACAGCAGGGAAGGAAAGGAACACAGATGTTGGGCTGTCTGTTACGTCAAAATTCATTTTAGAGGACGGGGCAAATAGAAATAGAAATTCATTATATTGATCCAGGCATTGTTTCAGTGAAATGTGTCAGACGCTTCCTTTTATTTGTGTTTATAGCTGTTTCACAGAGATATAACAAACACTTTCTTTCTCCCTCTCTCCTCCCCCTTATTTGCAGTCAGTTTCTATAAAAGAATACCAATCATACAGCAGTCTCAGTTATGAGGGAAATATCCCCTCCTAATACCATGCTGACAGATTGCTTTCCGCACCAGCAGCGATGGTCCCTCGCAGCTCCATTGCTAATTCTGTCAGACGTCACACACTTGTGGAGACACTAACATACCCCCCTCCCCCCCCAGCTGCCTCAAAAAGACATGAAAAGCCTCATAATCTGACAGTCGAACTGAAACTGACGCCTGTCAGCATGGTAGGCAGCAAAAGGCAGACAGTGACATGCACACACACTCACACACACATGGTCAGTGCCCAGTGAGAGCCACGCGTGACACCCACAGCAGTGTATCCAATGCGATGAATACACTCCTCATCACACCACGGAGCATGGCATCATATCACACAGAACACTTCCCACTGAAGTCGGATGACTGAGACTGAGCATAACAAGTGAGACTTAATTCAGCCCAACGTGTGACTTTGTTAGGCAACAGGAAATATAAACAGAGTGAAGAAAAAAGATGTCTGACACAAGAACAGCCAAGAGCTTTACTGTCACCTTACTGTCAGCTTTCACTTTTACTTTATTTATTGCCGTGATTTTGACAGGAGATCGCAACACCTTTCAACTCTAAGGGTTTGTCATCTGCATAAGTCTGAAGACATCAGAAAACAACCATGAATATGTGTCACATGAGTTATGTACGAGGTATATAAGATAGTATATAAGACGTCCTTCAGATTGTCAAGCTTAAAAGTGGCCATCATGTGAAAGTAAGCACAGTTAGCACTGGATGGAAATTACTTCTGAGAGACGCTGGACTCTTGCGTTGGACAGACATCAAATTTTAGTTGAAATAAAAATTAGGTTGATGATATTTTAAATGTCTAGAAATTTTGCTTATGTTGGATTTTGTTTGTTGCTCTACATCAAGATGATGTTGGTATGAGACATTTGAAAGATGCTGGTTGTTGATTCCTTAGCATTGCAACTTAAAACCAACAAAATATCAACATCATCTTTCATCACTATTCTACATCAAACTTACACTGGCATTAGACACTGTCCTGACATGGCATTCCGATCACCTGAAGTCACAACTTTAAATCAACCAAACATCAACTTATAACAAACACTGGTGGTCAGCTGAGAGATTGCTGCTTGGAATCTAACCTGGTATATAGTACACCAGTACCCCGTTTAATCCTTGTATTAAGATGCGTCTTGGGTTACCCGGCACAAGTGGAAAGTCTGTCTTTTGACACCTGGCGTTAGAATGTGTCTCCACATGTGTCTCAAGTCCCCACTTGTGATCGTATCTCACTTCTATGCTCTTGACGCAAATCAAGTAGTACATCGTTTTCGTTTGCAAAGATCAAAGCTGTCACTACCTAGTCTGCCGGAAATTAAAAGAGGATATGGCTGCATGGACACATTCCAGATGCAAATCATGGATGTAAAAAGAGCTGAACACAGCGTTGAAGGCGGGGCGCCATTCATTTCTGGTCAGAACGCTGGTCAGTAGTGCAAAAAAAGTTTGACTTTTTAAAATTACCTGGATCTTTTGTATCATTGGACCGTTAAAGCAAGTGCACTAGAGACTTTTACAAGCCAAGCGGCTATCTCAAGACATGTTAAGGATGCATTGGTTGCATTGCAGGCCCCCAGGAAGGCTGTTCAGCCTTGCTTCCAATTTTGTCCAAGTGGCCACTTGTGGTATTGCAGTGCAAAAATCATCTGTGGCCCAAAAAACATTTTCTTCATCGACCATTTTTATAATTATACAAGAGACGTCCATGAAGAGACACCTCAAACTGCAAACAAGGTAAATTATGATTCTCTCTATTATGAATTTTTGATCCATGGAGGTTTTATATCGTGCCAAGAGAAGTGATTTAAAAATCCATGATGTCATCACAATGTAAAGTCTAAAGGCAGAGTGGGAGCTTTCATATTCAGTGGGCCTCATACCCCAGAAGTTAAACCCATACACTAGAAACTTCTTCTGATATATGCACCAGGCGAGCAGCTCCATTGGACTGAATAGGTGCCATCTTGGGGTCCAGAATCTAGTTATTAGTACACATCTGTGGTACTCTCACACCTGTTCTTAAAGCTTTCTACTTGTGACTCAATCATCCAAGACACATGTTAATACAAGGTGTAAACAGGGCCCACGTGTACTAACCACCATGCCTGCAGGACACTCACATGGCCAACCAATTATTTCTGTGAAAAACTGCCAAGTGGAATGGGTCCTTCTTAAAGCAGCTTAAGCACACTCATTATTACTCTAATGAAAGTAATAAGAAAGATATGGTGGTATTGCATTCACTCAACCATTCGTCCATTTTCTGTACCAGCACACAAAATAAGCTGCGGGGGTCCATTTGACCTTTAGAATAAAATTACCATGATGATACTTTTATTCTTCTGAAATGAAAAATAACACCACGGCAGGAAAGGTCGTGGTCTGTGAAACAGCGGGGTTCATTTTAACAAAGTGTGTACAATCAAACGCCCACATTAAAAAAACTAAAAATAATTTGTCTGCAATTGTATTATTACATATAATTGGGCTCGCTGAGTTAATTGTGTAGCTACAAAGAGTACAGAAAAGTAATTTAGCAGAGGGTGCGTGTTCTCCCCCATGGCACTCAACGCAGGAAACAGATGAGAGGGATTTTGGATGGATTATGAGCATTAGCACTACGCTACCCCCCCCACACCCCCCACCCTGGCGGGCCTTATTATTAGTTGGCTGAATATATCATTATGAAAATGTCTTTGTCAGACTGTGTGCCGCGCAGGATGCCATCTTTTATCAAATAAGAGCGAGAATTATGACAATTTGGATCTACAAAGAAAATGCAAGATGGAGGCTGAAAACCCTCGGGGGAGTTGTAACGCATCACTAACTTGGAAACAGACTTAAACATATACAAACATGTGCGCGCCGTGCACGAGTGTGTCCTCTTGTCATTTTGTCAATTAGGGAGAAGAAGATAAAACTGCTCTTGTCTCATTCCAGCCGTATATTTTGAAGTGACCTACTTGCAGAGAAAAAGCTGTCAAGAGATGGAAAAAGGCATGAATGACATCTCGTGTGAAGATGGGAGACGGAATGGAAGCAAGATCAAATTTTCCTCTCTCATCTGTCAGGGTGTATACAGTATATTGACTCGTACTGTATATATTCTCAGTGTGTATTTATACTTTGTTCCAGCTGCTCCCCGCAGTCTCTTACCTATTCTAGTTATCTTTCTTTTGGTCCGTCTCTCCCTTCCCTCTCTCCCCAGAGGGCGAACTCTAGCTTCTAAAATCTGCTTTATTGATCTAATTTTTGTGAGTGCTGGTCCTGTCATTGACAGATGAAACTCTGGGAGATATTACAACACACAATACACCTCCTCTCCAGACCCCAGCAAACTCAGGCAGAAGTTGGCTACTATTTCTTCTTTCTTAGTTTGCCGGAGTTTAACTCACATCAACAGTGTCGTTGCGGCGGAGCGGTTTGTTGAGCAAACATGATGAATAATTGAATCGGGCCTGGACAAACACGGCTTATGATTAAAAACAGACTGTGACAACATTAAGAGCTCGACAAACACAAATCAGCAGTCGTGGCAGAAAATCGCGGGGCTCAGACAGGAAATTGGTGGGGTCCAACAATCGCGCCCTGAGGGACTACTTACATGTCCAAAACTGGTGATTTAAAACGGAATAAAAACAAATGAGCAGTGGCTATAAGTAAGAGAGATGAGCTGTTTGTTGGGGGTGTTTTGGGACAAAGTCAGGCTCTCTGTGGGGAATGGCTTTTACTTTCACTTCAGACTGTAGAGCAGGAATACCAATGAGAAATTCATAACTAGGACCGCAGCCAAAACAAGCTCTCAAAGCCTCCTTTCTAGATGGGCTCTGATGTCCCTGCTTAGTGCGGTAATAAGAAGCTGGAATTAAGTATTGAGGCTGAGAGAGACGGGTGTGCAGTGCAGGAACGCCTCTTTACATTTCTGCCTGTGACTGTAGGTAGCGGGGGTTAAGTGGGTATATTAGGCTAAGATCAAAAAGATGATTACGATGTACTGTGAAGCTGCACTTGAGTGTAAAAACGCTCCTTGGTAATGTGTCATTATTGCAAACAGGCATTACTGCTGCACAGAGTGAGGCAGACTTTTTCAGCCTTGGATGTTTTGAACCTCCCAATAAACAGTGTTATTAACAGCTGAATCTCAGCAGAGCCTCACTTCCTTTCATGTCAGAATCACAATGTCTTTATTTGCATGACAAGTGCAAATGTGATGCCAAAGTGCTAATGGAATCAAGAATTAATATGAAATATTCATAAAAATGTTATCGCATGCATGCATTAACCATAGTAATATTGTTGTTTGTTTGACTCTTTTAAATGCGCTACACAACTTTTCCTGTCTGTGTTGACTTTCACTCACTTTGGGCTCAGAGTTTTAACGATAAGTCTGGTGATGTTTTTATTTTTTAGCATCTTCTATGTAGCCAGAACCTTATATAGCCTTTTCCTCTGTGCCACAGAGACCCATTGTTGTCCAAAAAAAACTATTAAAAACACATCAATCAGCCACACTGTTGCAGTGGGTAACATGTTCCTTCATTATGTTGAACACGAGTGCTGCATTTCATTTTGAATCAATCACAAATACACCATGCTGCTGCTGTAAACACTCATTAGAGCGCCGACTGTGTATTAATCCACTGCTGAAAATAATCCCCAACAAATGTGCAATTTACTCCTGTTTGACTAACATTCGCCAAAAACTACAATTTCCAGCTGTTTTAAGAAACTATTATGCCTTTGTCTAAACTGACAGTTTAAATGTTTTCTTTTTTTTTTTTTTTACCCATTAGTCTTTTTACCCAGATCTAACAAACTGCTGGTTTGTTGACAGTAACGAAAATGTAGAATATTTTTGCAGCAAGATCTCTTAGTGTACAAAAGTTGATGCAAGGTGAGTTGTGTGGCGATGCTCTATAGTATCCTTGTCACCTACAAATAACCTAATTTAATCTTTGACTGGAAGATACGTTGGACCTAAACATAAAGTTGCAGTCATGTCTTTTCAAGTATTTTCTTTTAAAAACTCAAATTGTACCAAGTAGAGATGTCAGTTTTGGTCAATTTCAAAAACCCAACACCCATTAACCGTGACCGAGTCCATCCCTTTATGACCACAGTGTACCCATCTTCTGATGGCTACTTCCAGCAGGATAACGCACCATGTCACAAAGCTCAGATCATCTCAAACTGGTTTCTTGAACATGACAATGAGTTCACTGTACTCCAATGGCCTCCACAGTCACCAGATCTCAGTCCAATAGAGCACCTTTGGGATGTGGTGGAACGGGAGATTCTCATCATGGATGTGCAACCGACAAATCTGCAGCAACTGTGTGATGTCATCATGTCAATATGGAACAAAATCTCTGAGGAATGTTTCCAGCACCTTGTTGAATCTATGCCACAAAGAATTAAGGCAGATCTGAAGGCAAAAGGGGTCCAACCTAGTACTAGCAAGGTGTACCTAATAAAGTGGCTTGTGGGTGTATATCTGAGCCAATGATAAGTTTACTTGTATAGCCTTGAGATTGAAGCAAAATTTGTTTGAGTTGAGTATTTTTAAACACCCCAAACTTATAGGCTATCAAACAAACCAATTACAAGTGCATACTTAGAGGGGAATTTAATTGGTACAAGGGTGTTGACAAACTTCAAACCAGTGAACTGTAGTGTGTCATGTTTCCCTCCAGAGGGCAGGGTCATGACACCACACAGACACCATGAGAGCGATCCTGCTGTACTGAACTCGTCCCTGACTGCAGGCACAATTGTTTTCCCTCTCCGTCATGCACGTTATTTGTCTTACCCGTCACTAATGCCTGTTCTGGAAGCAGCAAAATGGCACTTTGCTGCTCTCTAGTCAAGCATCAGGAACAAGGCATTTCCAGGCTAACAGTGTCCTGAGTGGGTGTCACTCTGGCTGCTAAGGGATGAAGAGGGACAGAGAGAAAACAGTGCGAGTGTGTGTGAGCAGCAATTCATTATCAAGAAAATGTTGAAGGGCTTTGTTTGTCCTTTCACCTGTTCCTCACTTGAATGGAGCTACATTGCCTCCTACAGTATTTTTGTACCGCTTCATCCTCCTTTCATGTCTCGCTTGACCCCGGCTGCACTTTCCCTGTCTCTCCCTCCTACGGTGCTTGTTTTCAGTCACCTCTTTGCATTTCTATTTCATATTCTTCTCTCCTTGTGGCTATGTGCTTATCAGCGTGAGCAACATAAGATAAGACTTGAACAGCAGGAGCATTTCTGGATTGTTTGAAGTGGAGAAATACCCGAGGACATTACAGCTCCTACTTTGCCTGAAATAGTAAACAGTAAAACCCTTTTTGGAGGTTTTCAAAGATCAAATGTTTAGATTACAAGCTAACAACATATCCAATTGACCACTGGTGTTTCTTGCCAACATCTGACTCCCTTTAAGCAACTTTCTTCTATTCCAAGATCTTAGCAATTCCTGTAGAAAGAACAATGTTATCATGAGATAGAAATGCTGGGCAAAAATCACACAATAAAACTAATGTTAATAAACTGGAATTGTTCTTTCAGGAAAGAGTTTGACATTTTAGGAAATCAGCTTTGTTGCCAAAAGTTAAATGAGACGATCAATACCACTCTCATTGCTGTGCACCATGAAGCTAGAGCCCAGAGATGATTAGCTTAGTTTAGTTTTTTTAAAACTACAATTACCATCTTGTGGTTGTATTCCTCCACCAACCAGTGAAGTTGCAGTTTACAGCCATGTCTGTCCAGACGCATATGTAGCCATGACAGTAGACAATGCTACATGGATGCTTCATACTCACTTTCAACCTGACAGCACAGAAGATCTATCCAACTGGTAGAGTTTCAAGGTGGGCACCCAAAGATTAGTGTCACCTTTTCAGTATCTGACCTTCTGTTTCTGATTGAAGACTTTAAATAATGACCAGAAAAGTGCTTCTGCTTTATCATGTCACAGTGAAGTTGACATTTGACCTTCTAGATATAAAATTTCATTGCTTAATCTTTTCATTATATTAGACATTTGTGTGAAATTCTGTCATAATTAGCATTTTAATTCTTGAGTTATGGCAAAAATGTGTTCTGTGAAGTCACAGTGACCTTTGACAACCAAAATCTAATCAGTTCATCCTTGAGTCCAAGTGGACATTTGTGCCAGATGTAATCAAATTCAAAGCAGTCCTGAGATTCACGAAAGTGGGACGAACATGAGGCAGGGTTTCCTACACATTAATTTATTTGTGGCAGCCCACCATGATTAAAACATCTGCTGCCACGTTTTTATTTTTTATTTTTTGCAGCTCGAGCGTGCATTAGGTATGCTGTTGGACTATATATCCAGTTCAGTAATTCATTACATCACAAGCTTGCAGCACAGAGCATACTTGGGGCAATCTGGGACTTGTGACGGAGCAGCAGAACAGCAGGCGCATGAAACTTACCTATTTATTGCGCTGGGTCTAAAAGTTTGCTTTCACCCACTAGCAGCTGACTCCTAAAATGCATTGATCTAATGTGATCGGTTCGGATTGGACCAGATCAACTGATCAGTTATCCACTCTGCAACTCAAAACTACACAAACTACTGCTAAGGGAAAAACAAAAGAGTGCTGCCTGAGCTGCGTTCAGAGACCCACAAAAACCTCAGAATTTAGAGAGGAGACATAGACTGATACATATGAACACTCAGGCAAGACAAAGATTCTAATCCTGTGTGAAACACTGCGTGAAGTCACGGTAACTTTTGACCTTTTGCCACCAAAATCTAATCAATTCGTCTTTGAGTCGAAGTGGACGTTTGTGCCAAATTTGAGGAAATTCCAACCAAGATGTTCTTGAAATATCAAGTTTACGTGAATGAGACAGATGCAAGGTCACAGTGACCTTTGACTACGAAAATCTGATCAGATCATCATCGAGTGGACATTTGTGCCAGATGTGATGAAAATGGCACAGACGGTAAGACACAGTGACCTTGATCTTTCTAATTAAAGGTCATCCTTGAGTCCAAGTGAACATCTGTGCCAAACCAGGTGTTCCCGAAATATCACCTTTAGAAGAATGGGACATACGGATGCACAGAGGGAACATACGTATGGGCGGACAGACGGACAACCTGGCCATGTCTGTTGCCTGCGTGGAGGCATAACAACTGGTAACAGCTAACCTAGCTCTGCCCAAAGTTCACTATTTCCCCAACACAATGGTCCTCAAACTTTTTCTGTCAAGTTCCCCTTCAGTAGCCAAAAAAGTTCATGCCCCCAATCCCAATTATTTTTTATCAGTTATCAACAATAATTAGTAAGCAATGCAGACCTGTGGAAGAACAAACCAGGATCCCATTGACTCACAAACTCTAAGGAGAAAGTGGAGTTAAAATGGACACACCCTCAGAAAACCTGCCACAAACATCACCTGACAAGCCCTAAAATGGGACCTACAAGGTCCTGGGAAAAGAGGTCACCCCAAGAGCAGCTGAAGAAGAAGTGTCCAGACAGAGAGAGAGCAAACCGCCAACATCAGGGTGAAATGCAGGACATTCGTCAATGGCCTATGCTCCCTAGAAGAGCAAAGGGCTTAAGTCAAGTAAGTCATTAAAAATAATTGGGGAAGGATGCCAATGCCAGTAATCGTACATCAACAATGTGGATGTATTTACGTGTGATTGCTTGTTATTTCACATGCTGGCTTTGGCTTCTAATAGTCCTCCTATGTGTGGCCTCAGTTGATCAATGCCTGCAAAAGGTCTGGGGAAACAAATTCAACGTAGCAGTTGGAAATTGCAGAAACGCCCCGTCACCAGCCTGCGAAAGGTCAACTGGTGTACTGATCATAAAAGATCCTGTCACAAGACACCGAGCTCCCAGGCAGGCCGCAAATTGTCTGCCCAAAACCGCCGGCTTCCACTTCAATCCTCTTCAGGGTGCCAACACAACGAGCAACATCTTTCCAATCTTCGCTGAGTGCCATCCTGCTCTTGTCTAAAGCAGAGAGCGATGGTGAATGCGGCAACAGGGCCATGCATAAAAGATGAGTCATGAAATAATGTGAAAGTGCATATGAATGAGTGCATAAGTGCACGTCTGTGAGTCTGTGTCTGTGTGTGTGTTTGTTGCAGTGGACAGGAAGAAGACACACTGCACTCACTGCTTCTTTTATCTCTTCCCTTTGTCATTCTTTCTCCCTTTTCCTGCATCTCACAGAGATAAAAGAACAAAATAAAAGGAAAATACATCCACTTCCTGTCTCAAGCTTGCCATATTTCAAAGGTGGATAGGTCGTGCAGTGGCTTCATAAAAAGGCCGGATGAGGTTTTGTTTGTAAGACATGGCCAGAGAGAGGGCGTCAGTTCAGCTTTTCTCAAGTTTTTTTTTTTTAATCCAGAGGGTACGCGAGGTGAAAGCACAGACAAGGTGAAGTGGAGATGAGATATAGCTAACTCAAAGAACTGCAAACACACTCACACACCAGACTGTCCTCTGTGTGTGAGTGCGGATGATTATGCATCTTCCTGAGCCACAGAGGAGGGGTGAGGATGACAGATTTCTCTCCCCTTGACTGTCAGCGCTTCCGGTCTCTGTGCGGCCCGATAACACAGAGGCTTGCTAATTAATTACCTATTGATGCATTTATCGTCTGCTGTGAGCATTCATAACAGTCAAACACCCGTGGCCTTCAGCAGAGACGGGTGCTGATGCCCTGTAGACACCGCTGAAAAGTCAGCTTCTTCCTGCAACGCTGACCATCCGCTGAAATAGCAATAGCTCCTAATAACACTATAAATAATAAATCATTTATAGTTTCTGAAGTGCTTTACAGAAAGGCAAAGGAGCATGAGGCATAAAAGATAAAATTGAAATGCAGCATTGCCATGGCCAAAGATTGTGCAGTAAAAAGTCTTTAAAAAATGTGGCACTAGTACGTGCAAAAACAAGAGACATTAAAAAAACGTAATCCTGTCATTCTGATAATTATTGAGCCCTGAACTCAAGTTTCATACTGAAAGAATTCGTTAATAGGGTGAGATTATTTCCCTTGTTTCCAACAGACATATAATTTTTTCATCATTTTCTCTCAACTTAATGACAATTACTTTTTTTTAAAGTGGAACAATTTGCCTCTCCTAACTCTCTCCTGACTTGGAAAAGTCACCCTGTGGTTCCCCCTGATTAACACTGTTGACCTGTCAGCACCTGTTTAGCACTGGCTCAGCCACGTCCATGTTAAGAGCCATGTGCAGACAACTTAGACGCCCTGAATTTTGCATAAAACCCGCTTCAGATGGATGTTTTCACACTGTAACAACAAAAACAGAACCCCGAATAATACACTCGATTGATAGAGGTATGATGAATAACATTAAAGGAGCTGTCTGCAACATTCAGTATATCTGATTCAGAGTCTGGGATGTGATTGTCCACTCAGTTTTCAAAACGGAGTTGGCTGTGCCAGCGGCTAACAGCTGGCAGCCAGAGGTGCTAACTCTATAAATGGCCCATAACAATGGTAAATGTGCTGGCAGAGCTAACACTGTTACCTGGGGGGGAAACTGGACAACACACTGTCACTCCCAGCTCTTTACTGACGCTTGGTCAGTGGACATAAATGGTACACTATGATGCTCTAGATACACCTCCAGCGTTGGATTTGGATGCTCAAGGGCGGCGTGTCAATTTACGTGCGTTACATGCATTGTGTCTTTTCAAAATAAACTTCTGTTTTCACAAGAAATGTACGTTTTTCATTTTTTAAAATAAACTTATTACAGGTAAAACATTTTTAGGTTTATGCTACAAAAGTATGTGGTAATCTCTAGGAAACAACATCATGGTTTAGCTTAAAATAAGTAGGTTTATTACTACTGAAATGTAATGTCACATGACATACATACTAGCATAGTATGCTACACATACTACCACACTACGTTGTTATTAAAATAACTCGATCAAATTGGTTTCACACACGAGACAAACACCAGTCACCAGGGTGAAAGTCCAGGGTTTGTTTGACCCATCCACCTTGACCCCCACTTACTTTACGCAGACTTTCTCGCTCTTTACGCCATGGCAGTTGTGTGTCAAAAAAGCCGCCACCCAGTGCATCTCATATTGCTGCTAAAGGTGCCTCAGTGCTTCGGTATCTGATGCTGAGGGCCACCGACCAAGCGGGTGCTATGCTTCCCGATGACGCCATCCCGGTATCAGCGGTAACTGCTTTATGAACACCGTGCAGGGTGACGGCGATAAGCTAGCCAGCGGGACACACTTAGTACATTAACGTGACATTAGAGAAAATAGATTAATTTTGTTAGTCCGACTAAAACCGTACTAAATCAAATTTCTCAAAGTCGGACTAAAACACCCAGATAATGGGATTGGGAGTCGAATTACTCCTGTGTGTATACAGTCAACTGGACCCAAACTGGCTGAGGTGCTCGGCGCATGCTACACAGTGTCCGCCATGGGCTCTAACCCGGACGTCAAAAGCAATAAATGTACAACAGAAGAAGAAGCCCGTCACAACATCACAAAATCTACATCCAGAGCCGTGCATTTTTGAAAGGATGAAATGTACAGAGCCCACACATACGTAACATGACATTCTCTGCTCAGGACACCATCACTCCACTCTATCTTCACACTGCAATTAGCGGTTTGCTGCTGTATTGACGCTCTAAATGTCACATGCAGCGTCTTTAACAATGGCTCAATTCCATTAAGGTTTACAAGTTTAAATGCCTTTGTGTTGCCCATGTTGGCTTACTGCCATTGTTCCCTGTGACGTTTAATGGAACTTCGCCATCTACTAAGCCCGCTACGACAAGTCAAAGTGTCTGCTGTGACAACGGCCCATTGTGTTAGGAAAAACTGAAAACCTCTCGTTCAGAAGCCAAACCGGCGTCGAGACTAAATGCTCAGTGTTATCTAATTAGACAAAGAAACCCTGCACATCTAAGCAAGCCATTACAAGGAAAAGCTGCAGTTAAGACGTATAAAACAAACACAATATGACAGCCTTTTGAATTTCAGACACTAATGGTCTTGGAGATGAAGATCAAAGCTAAAAGCTGATACGAGGATTTGAGAGAAAGTTGTCAGAAAAAGTCACTTGGCGGTGTCTGGTGTCTGTGCAGCTCGTCTGCTCTCACATTATAATTAATGTGACAAACCCAGACCATTACAGGGAGGACTGGCAGCCTCTGTAGGCCGCTACATTACTTTTCTACTTCTGTACCAATGGGTTGGGTTTCAGGGGAAATGTGCTGATACGCTTTATCTGCAGCTACATAGACTCAGCTGTATGGCTTCTGCAACAGGAAAGTTTTAAGGAAATATAGTCTTAATTCAGAGCATGTAAAAGTTTTAGAGTTACAGTCCTAAAACCCTGAACCTAAACCCTTAACTCCACCTGGTCGGCAGTGAAGGGATTATAAAACTTTGGATAAATGGCACCAACTGAAACCCTCACCTACTGAATTCTTAATGAACTGGATATACGAGAACATCTTAGAAAGCAGTGGAGTCGGAGTAGTTTTAAAGAGGAGATAAAAGCATGAATGACCTTCTTTAAATCTGTGGAGGATAACAATGTTTTGATGTTTGAATTGATCCTCAGTTGGCAAAGTGGATTATTGTCTCTACCTGCCGAAGCCACTCGGGGCATCTCAATGCACCCTTTACGTTTCAGGCCCCTGGCTTTAAGTTGAAGGACAGACCTCCAAGATCACTTCAAATTAATTTTTTCCTCATCAGCTTCAGTTTGTCATAAATGGCTGTAAAGGGAGAATTATTGCTCAGGGCCAATCTTGTTTTCCACGGCCGTGTGACACTGTTTGATGTTGCATGGTGATTGGGTTCGCCTTGCTATTGCTCATCTCTTTGCTAAATCTGCATAATTTTACACATACAGGAAACTGAATTGACACGACTCCTTTTACTCCTGCCATCAGACGCTTTAAGGATCA
The DNA here is from genome assembly GCA_019142605.1 of Cephalopholis sonnerati. Taxonomy (NCBI): domain Eukaryota; kingdom Metazoa; phylum Chordata; class Actinopteri; order Perciformes; family Serranidae; genus Cephalopholis; species Cephalopholis sonnerati. The sequence goes on along the minus strand of JAGQAX010000022.1, from coordinate 9,910,376 downwards.
TTTTCTTCTTCTTCTGTCATTAACCTGAAAAAATATTCCTGTCACTGCAATGAATGCAGATGACATATTTGTCATTTTCGTGGTATTTCTTTCTGTTTTTAGACTGATGTGGCATTTATCAGGTAGAAGAGGAGGCATTAAATGTGTGACTTATTCTTGAAAAAGATAATGTTTCACATTTTCATTCCCTAGTGTAACTAACTAACCAAGACGTTTTGCCAGTTAACAGCCAAGTGGGTCTTTATCAGTGTCAGAGCAGCAGTCATCAGTCACTGTGTATTTATTAGTGTTACTTTTCTCATCCAGGGCACAACATGACACACACTGGATGACTTTATACAGTCATGACAGAATCTGCAGATCAGGGCTGACACCTTGTGGTCGGCTAGTTGGTTCATATGCTCTTGTCCGACCAAATTCTCATTGGTCGTGTGGCCGTGTGTTCACCAAAGGACTTTTTTTCCTAGGTAAAAACACCAAGCGCTCCTCTGAAAATGCCCAGCTGAAAGCGCCAGAGCAAAGTGGAGGCGCAGGCTTTTATCAGCTGGGATGCTTTGGTTGCTTGCGGTTGCTATGATACTGAATATCCGCGGAAGTAAAAATGTTGGCACAGGGCAGAGAACTCGCTGTGGCTCTGGATGAAAGGAAGACTGAAGCACATAGGAAGAGAGGATGAACCCGCCGGTCTGTGTGGCAGTATTACTTCTCCACTATTGTTGTTCAGTACTTGTACGTGTAGGATCTGACAGCTGATCTTTGTCCTGCCCCTCCATCACTGTAATTGGACGGCTGGGTAAAAGTGACAGTGACAGGTGCAGCGTTTTACCCAAAGCTACACATTTTTCAACCCTCAGTGACACTAAATGTGCAGCGCTCAGCAGCATGGACACTCAACGCCTTGTCACTGGAGTTGGGTCGGCACTTTTAAGTTTCAAGCCCTGCACTCAGGATTTCAGGTAAATAGGCTATACATGCTTGTTAAGGTTGCTTAGCAACCTCAGACGCAACCTGCTGCTGCGCTATGGAAAGCTGGCACAGAAAAGGCACAAAAATAGCACCGAGTGACCAACCTTGTGTTTTCCAGGTGGTTAAATATGCAGCATGTGTACGGCCTCTAATTTCCAGGGCTGGTACCTGCGGTTATTCCACGGGCTAGTTAATAACATGTCGGGCAGGAAATCCAAAGTGTGGGATCATTTTGAGAAGGTGAAGGACCAACCCAAGGTGATATGTAAACTCATCTTCATTGGTCCACTACAAACATGACGTATCATGTGAAACATGGAAGTAGCTACATGCCCATTAGCCCACAGCGTCATTAACAGGCGGCTCGCTCAGTGTGTGACGTGCACTTGTAGATAAAATATAGGCCTATATTAATGAAGATTCATTAGTACGGTTTGTATTTCTCTGTAATGTAGCACAGTGTTAACAATGTTACTGATACTATTCTTTCTCACACCAAAATATATATAATATATATTAATAATTACATTGATATCTTAAACATGTGGGCGACTAGTCAACTAATGGCCCTAAATGATGACTATTGGCTGACTAGGAAAATTCTTAGTCTGGGGCAGCCCTTATAATAGCCTAGTATCACTATTTGACCAGTAGACTCACACACACACAAACAGACAGGCAGAGACAGAAGATTAGCTCTGTGTGTGATTAGAAAAGAGCAGAGGAGCAGATCTAAGGTTAAGTCCACTACACCACCCCTGCTGCTTGGTCAGAAATTACTTTTTTGTTATTACCAAAAAAGTACCTTTGGGTACCACTACTGAATTCCAAGTACATATACAAGCACCAGTATCTGTTCAGATGTCAACAGTGCCCAACCTTACTGGTCACACTGCTGACGCTTGTAGCACAGTGTAAATACGCAGCACTCCTTTTGCAAAGAACTCAATAAATAAGCTGGTCTAAGGACAACATGGTTTGTTGGACTCACAATTCTACCAAGGAGAATGCACTTAGTGCAAAGTAGGTAATTTCAATCGATCAAGATTTTCTTTCATTGACCACAGCCCTACTGCAGGTGGACTGAAACACTGTGATTCTACTGAAGACATTGTTTGGGTATTAAGAATTCATTTTTTTCATTTGTTTTAAGATACTGACACTTGTTTCCTCAAATGTTCCTGTGATGTATCAGATAGGAACAGGAAATCACACTCCATGATTCAAGGCAACGGTGAGAGCGGATTATAGACAACAGAAACAACGCAACAGCTCAATGTGTTACATAGAATAAACAATGCTTTCTCAATGACATCAGGTTGTGAAACATAAGTGCTGCCTTTTTGTGTTTACATGCAATGTGTTTTCTCTTGTTTGTGTGTAGGAATTCTTACAGTTATGTACTGAACAAAGACAATACAGTGTCAGCGTTCGTTCGCTCATTGTGCTGATATAAATGGAATCCAGGCAGAACGTGTCCTTCAAAATAGATTGAAGGAATAGATAGACAGAAAAGATTTATAAGAGACATTTATTTGCTGCCACATTCATCATGACAACTTTTTAAGATTATAATATGTCAGGGTTGTGTTTACAACTTGTTCTGCTGCCCCCATGTGGCCAGAAATGAATTAATGCAGCTTTAAATACACAAAAAATATTGAAAATATCTCCTAATTTGGCATAAAGATATATATAATGAGCATCACATGTGAACAGAACAAACGCATCATATTCATACTGCACTTAAAAGTTTGTGCGTGTGTTACAATCTAAGACTATATTTTAGGTCTGTGCCCCCTCTCCTGCCTCTCCAGCAGCAGCTGACAGCTCATCTCAGTGAGTCATGACGCTATAATCCACAGAGATTACCGAGAGTCATATGAAGAATCAGTATCAGAGCTGCGACTCCATCTGACTTCAGAGCAGCCTGGACCAATAGGGATGGATAAATGATCCTCATCCCAGGCGCACAGAGAGGTGAAAGTTAGCAAAGTGATGCTGTATTCATTCTCTGCCGTCTTCCAACCTGATCACCTCTACTTTTGAAAACTCTTTGTCCCTGTGAGAAACCCATTACTGATCTTTATTGTGATCACCCGTCAGCCTCGCTGCTGGTGACTGTCGTTTGCACAGAGCTCATCCTTACAGTGGAAGATTACAGGAGCCTCTCTTTTAATAGGAGGGTCAGGTAAGGAGAGAGGCATCAGGTGTAGCACGGGCATATTTCACTCGCACTGAAATTGTGTTGTCAGTACATAAATTAGGATTTTTTTTCTTGTAATGTATTAACCTTGGTTCACATTTTGGAGCTCCACAGCACAAGTTTTCAACAGCTCCTTTTACACTGCCTGTTTGAGGTGGGAAGGTTGCACATTTATTGTACCTTGCTGTTCTGTATAAAGGGTATGATTGTGGAATGGGGGGGCAGAACTGATCATCTGTGTTAAAAGCGTGGGCCTGCAGGAGGGGACGAATGTGCTTTTCTTTAAGATATTTTTGGAGGCTTTTTGCCTTTATTTGATAGGACAGATATAGTGTGAAAGAGAGATGGAGAGAGGGGATGACATGCAGCAAAGGGCTGTGGGTTGGAATCAAGCCCACGGCTGCTGTGGCAAGGACACAGCCTTTTTACATGGGGCGCCTGCCCTACCAGGTGAGCGAGTGGGTACCTCACAGATGTGATGTTTTGACAATGTGTGTGCGTCCCACCACCAGGAGGTTTAAAAAGCAGCTAGAAGCAGTTAGCAGCTAACTCAAAGAAGAACAGGGACTGAAAATGTCAACAAACTGTAACGACAATTAGGTCTGGGAGGTCTTACCCTCCAAGCAGAGGATGAATTAAGCGCCACATAACAGGTACAGGAAATGATTGTTATTGCCATGTTATGCCACGGTTATTGCTTAGACACATAAAGCCCAGGTCAGACCAAAGATTTGCGGCAAGACGAGTTGAAATGTGCAACTACTTGCAATGCGACATTCTACAACGTTCTAAAAACCTGCTGGTTCACGCCAATGCAACTGGAGTAGATGGTGCATCATCGCTATGCAACAACTCTCTGTACTTCTGTTTTGATTTGCAGCTTTTCAGACTTATTTTGTGGTTGAATATAATTTGTAGCTTCTTATAACTTTAATAATAACCAGCGCCAATGAATGAATCAAGGAGAATGTGTGTGTGTGGGTGGAGCCTAAGCACATACAGCGAGCAGCAGCTGTGACCCACAGACGGCTCGACGGGGACAGAGCACCTGCCGCATCAAGCAAACACGCCATCTGCAGTCATTTTGACTCGTCCAGCGGACTTCACTACAAGCCGATTGGCTGTAGAAACAGGTGATGTGCTTTATGTTCTAAAACCAGCCACTGGCAATTTGACCAGCGGAGCTGCAGGTGACACCATCAGCCAGCTTGAGTCACACAGCTAGTTCACACCACTACAACTTTTCTCTTCAATGTTTTAAAACGGTTTTGTCTTGTTTGTCTCATTGGTCTGAACTGGGCTTTAGTCACACTAGAAGCCAACTCTGTTGTGTTACACGTCACATCCACCACAACTCTTTTTCTTCCGGGATGCTGGCATGCTATCTAAAATCACACACTGGTGCTGCATTATGGCAGCATTGTTTGGGTCTATGTAAAAAAATAAAGCCAACATACTGAAGAGCCTTCGTTTGGGCAGTATCACAAGATCTCAACAGTCCCTGGCTGCTTATCTTATTCTGGGGGATAACCACAGCTCCTATTATTTGGGGGTTTAAACAGGGATGTAATCAGGAAGTGTAATGCTGCCATGGAGTCAGTTAGCTGTGGACTACAACTTGACCAACAACCTGTTAATACTTTGGTAAATCGGTCCTCTTAAAATTGTGCCATATAAGATTATAGCAATACAACAATAATAAATATATATCTGGAGGTACTGACAACTATCACTGGATTACTTTGATACCGAAGAACACTAAAAAACATGATGATTCTCAGGCAAATCACAGAGTTATAAAAAGCATCTTTTATCTAAGATTTCTGAGCAGACTTATGGACATTTATTCAAAGAGTGCACTGATAATGATATCCATCCTGAAAGGCAAGAGTCCAGCTGAATCTAAAAATATATGCATCATGTCTGTGCTAAGTTTCAGAGTAATGACTCTGAGAAGGAGTACAAACTTTGACACAAATTGGTCACCAAGGGTTTTAAAGTACTTTAATTGCCTCCACCACAGTCACTGCTGCTGCTGCAGCTGCTGATCGTGTTGATGAGCAGCCAAATCAAACTAAAACATATCAATAACTTCCTGTTGGGTTTAGAACTTCAGCATGGCCCTGTCTCACCTCTCACTTCATACAGTACCTTTGCAAACCACGGATACGCTGCGTTTCCAGCTGCGATTGTGCCACCAAAAGTGGGTGATGTATAGCGAGACACTGGCAGCATTTCCAGACATGCTGATGCAACCAAAAGCGTGTTTTTAGCGAGACACCAGTAGCACTTCCAGCTTGATTGTGGCATCAAAAGCAGGTGGTTTTAGCATAACATTGACGACATTTCCAGCTGTGTTTTTGCAACCAAAAGTGAGTGTTTTTAATGGGACATTAGCAACATTTACAGCATTTCAAGACATGATTGTGGAAGCAAAAGCAGGTATTTGTGATGAGACTTCAGCAGCATTTCCGGCAGTGATTTTGCCACCAAAAGTGGGTGTTTTTAGCAAGACATTAGCAGCATTTTCAGTTCGATGGTGGCACCAAAAGCAGGTGATTTTAGTGAGACATCAACAGCATTTCAAGCTAGACTATGGCATCAAAAGCGGGGGGTTTAGTGTCACATGGGTGGCATTTCCAGCTGTGATTCTGCCACCAAAAGCAAGTGTTTCGAGCATGATGTGCTCGATGGTGGAACCAAAAGCGGGCGATTATAGCAAAACACAGGCAGCATTTCCAGCCATGATTTGCCACCAAAGTGAGTCTTTTTAGCATGACATGGGCAGCATTTCCAGCTGTGATTGTGCCGCAAAAAGCAGATGGATTTAGCGTGACATGGGCAGCATTTCCAGCTTGATTGCGGTATCAAAAGGGAGTCTTTTTAACATGATGTGGGTGGCATTTCCAGCTGTTACTGTGCCACCAAAACCATGTTTTTAGCAAGAGAGGGGCAGCATTTCCAGCTTGATGCTGGCACCAAAAGCAGGTGATTTACATAAGACATGGGCAGCATTTCCAAACGTGATTCTGCCACCAAAACCATGATTTTAGCAAAACACGGGCAACTTCTCCAGCCGTGATTGTGCCACGACACCCAGTATTTAGACTCAAACATTATCTTCTCTAAATCATAACCAAGTGTTTTTTGTGTCTATACATAACTACATGTTATTGAAACATAAAGTTTCAACAAATGAGCCACATAATAACATAGAAATGTTACATATCCATGGTTTGCAGAAACATACGATGCCAATACTTTTTCTGGCGACTAGCTTACTCCCCCTCCACCCCCTCTCTGAAATCTCTGAGCTACAGTGCTGGCGACTGATCAGGCTTCAAAGAGCAGTGTAGAGGTACCATACCTCTACCTATAGGAGATGGTGATTAGTCATTCCTAATCATTCAGTCTTGGGATTCAAACTGGCAACCACCAAACTAGCTGGCACAGATGGGCTAGAGAGGCACTGCAGTGTCTAAATTGCTTCCACAGGGCAATCCATATTGTTTACACAAGTTACTCCTGCTTATCACAAAGTCATTACAGCCTGAGGCGGATTATAAAATGAAGCACTGCCCAAACATCAAAGTGTGTGTTGAGTGCAAGGAGCAACAGACCAGTCTCACTGTGCAATGGTGTGAGTTTGACACAGCAATGACTTCTGCTGTGTGTGTGTGAGTGTGTGTATGTGTGTGTGGGAGATAGAGGGTGAGCTTGTGCTTGTGAGCGAGCTCCTCCAATGAGGAGAATGCGTGTTCTTCTCACGCTCCGCTGAAGCATGAAAAACACTGTCGACAAGCGGGCTGGCAGCCAAATCAGCGCACAGTGTTGGTCAAAGATGTGAACCTCTTCTTCTCCTGTGTGACCTCTAAGGATTGGAGAAAACTCGGCAGTTGAGATCAATTACCAAAACCTGTGTATCTTGTATCTTTATTAAGGCCCTGTCTACACGTAGACAGATGTTTTGGCCCTCGTCCACATCCAAGTTTTAGGCCACTTAAATTGAGATTCTAAGGTGCAGACTTTTTTAAATGCTGGTTGCTGTGTGTAGTATTTTGGAAACCATCACGTCGTCTCCTCAGTTTGCACATGCACATTGTTGCTTTGTGAAATGAGCATACACTTGAAACAACAATACTGGCAGACGTCTGCTCGGTGTATTCACTACTTTACACTGAATCTTAATATTGCTGCACCACTTCACAGACAAACCGAGGCATCTGATGGGCCGAATTTATTTAGTCCAGCAGAAAGTAAGGTTTTGGATCAGGCCTGTTCAAACCAGCAGATGGTGGGACATTTTCCAGCATGGGACTGTTGTCAACACAAAGTAAAAGGAAAACTTTTGCATGTCTAGTGTCCGTAGAGCCGTTAATATACAGATGATGCCTCTAGTGTCCAACACAAGGAAGTGCATTTCTTTACAGATGGATATAAACCTGATAAACACTACCTGTAGCCATGGAAGAAAGGCTAATATTGTCTGTTTTTTTCCTTTCAGTATTTTTAAATATGTGCCTGGGCAAACTTAGTTGACATCAACACAGGCGACTGAAATTAAGAAATCAGCCTGTTATCTAGTTAGCAGGCTGTCATACAGTCTTCACAGTCTCCGCAAAAATTAAATTTTTTAAATGTACTTGAGGAAAATTCCAGAAGGAAATAATACAAAAGGGGGAGGGGGGTTCGCAGGTACATCGGATATTACAGAGATTCCCATAGGAATGAGTAAACTTCAAGTTGACTTGTCTCTGTACACATACGGAAGTGGAAATGAAGCGTCACTCATATGTTTGAGAGAGCTTCTTCATCTTTGTATCATAAGAGAATCAACAGTGATGAGATCTCCCATAGGTGTTTTGAAAAAGGTAACGTTAGCCTGGACACTTTACTACCTTTGTGATGAGGGAAAACCAATAAAGACAGCAGGCGGGCATTTGGAGTCATTATTGTGTTTTGGTGAGGACTAGAGCTGAGCGACATGGACAAAAATTCATATCTCGGAATTTACAGGCTCACTGGCGATACACGATACACATCTTGGTATTTTCTACGAAATGGGTTTTATGTTCAGTTGCAAGTCAGAGCCACATTTGAGATGCATGCACTTTCATAAAAACTGATTGGGATTAAAAATAAAATGCAAAGACGAATGAAAATGATATCACAGTTTAGTTTATTTAAACACATTAAAACACACATTAACATGGCTTAATAGCGACCATTTTAAAAACAAATACACAAAACAGCTTCACTATAACTCGCAGCATTCACAGACAAACACTTGTCTTTATCTGGACACATTTTCCCCACAAATACAACATGCTAATGTTTTTAGCACAAGCCTATGTCATTTTGTATTGTATAGATTAGCCTAGCGGCTAGTGGACTTTTCCTCTACTCATATGAAGCCAGGGACAACAGCAACATTTAACAAAGGTCATGTTACAAAATTCAGCTCCATTACAGCTCACAAGGTTCACTGACAAAACAACTGTCTTATACTAAACACGTTTTCCAAATAAAGACAACATGCTAACGTTATTAGCACAAGCCTATGGCATTTTACATTGTATAAATTAGCCTAGCAATGAGCAGAGATTATCCTCTGCTCATATGAAGCCATGATAAATCACACACAAGACTAAAAATACTATTTTCGTGGAGGTTTTATTGTCTTCACAATTTATTGTTTCTTATCTGTGAAATTAAAGTAAATAAAAGCTTTGTTTCCACTGAGGGAAATGCATGTCAGGCTGTAGTGTAGGGTGCGGCGTCAACTGTTGCTGGAGAACTTGTGATTGAGCTAGGTGACCCTATATTGAAATACACAGTGTTGTCTAAATGTGTATCTTGCTTGAAAATACATCGTTATATCGTACATAGTGGTTATGCTGCCAAGCCCTAGAGTGGACACAGATCATTTGTAAAACGAAGGTTGTTGGTCAGAAGTAGTTTTTAAAACAGAGGGGAAAAATATCAGTTTGTATCCTTGATTAAATGAATCTATATCATTAGTGGCTGCTGGGCTTCTTTGAAAACTGGACGATGTATCTCAAGATGTTTATCCTGATTATCGATATATTTCTGTTTCATAAATTGATTAACTTAATTGTCCTGCACCCACTGACAGCACTGATGCAATGAGAGGCAGTTTAAGGTGACTCTGTGGTGTGTCTTCCCTGATACAGCAAAAAAATCTCTCTGGCAGCTCCACGGCAGTGAAGCAGTCATGCTGCCATCTGCTGGTAAAAGAGACCAGTTGGGTGCAAGAAAGAAACTTGATATGCTTTTGTAATCTGTTGCACAGGGACACACACACACACACGGAAAAATAAGGAGGAGTTCAGCAGATAAAAACAACGCACACGTATCCATCTTCAAGGACATGTGGTGCCTCGAAGTTAAGGTGGGCTCCAGGTGTAAATCCACTCGTTTAATCTGGAAAAGAGCAAACCTGAATAAACCTCACGCCATCGTGTCATGTGTCAACTTCTGCTGTGTCAACACACACACACACACTGCCGTGAACACTGAATTTGTCATTCACCCAGCGGAGGGCCTGGAGCTGCAGCTGAGTGACTGTTATATCGATTCAGAAGCTTCTCCTCACCTCTGCCAGCGATTCATGCCTTAGTTAGTTTCTCCTATTGATCCCCGTCCTCTCCCAGCATCGGCAGTGATCGACCTATCAGCCGGCTGATTGAAGATAAATTTCACAGCCATATCGCAACCAGGGGCTGTCTACAGCTTAATCCACTTATGCTTTCCTAATTACTGGAGTGTGTCAGAAAATGGAACGCGGCATTATTCAATTCCTATTTTCTCAGATGTGCCCAGCACACTGAAACAACTAATAATATAGGCTATACACCACCACCACCACCACCGCCGCCACCCTTCCCCAGCTATCGCCTGTGGGCAGCCCCGTGATGTGACTTCCAATGAGTTTCTCTGTCTGACAAGAAGCCAAGGACGATCGTTCAGAACGGGAGGCAGTTTGGATAGATATGCAACGGCAGACATGATCCCCTCTGTGGGCAAACAACGGGGTGTTGTTTCGAGGCACGATCGCATCAGTGGAGAGGCAGAAGAGGGAGGGGCGGAGGGGAAACAAACACACTCCGCGGCACAAATCGACTGCTTGTGCCACTGCTGATCCGACGTCCACGCGGCGACGCATAGACGGGGAGACGGACGGCAGGAAGTCGAGGACAAACTCCATTTTACACTTATTGAATCAGTCGCTTCACTGTCCCTCACTCGAACCCATTTCCCGTCTTGTAGGAGGGACACACACTGGAACACACACTGCTGCGTGCTGAGATCAAAGCCACAGATGACATATTGATTTCTGAATACTGATTTGGTTTTATGGGATAACACTACTTTCCATCACGTCACTACCCGGCTGGAGCAAAACTGCTTATTTTAGACACGGGGAATCCTCCATTAAACTTCATCCAAACCATCACCTCACTGAGGGGGGGGCTCTGGCAAACTGGGACTGAGTGGCGGAAAATCAAAAACAATGTTGTATTTCAAGGGGACATCTGTTCATTCTCTCTGCCTCTCTTCTCTAAAATAAAAAACCTTGAAAAAGAAAAAAGAGGGGGGCCTGTTTTCCACTGTGATGAAATGATACTGTGGTGAAGCAGAGGGGGTGGGCTCAAGAACAAATAGACACAGAGACACGCATCGTCTGATGGATGCCAACCACGCGTGTCCTTGGTTGATGTGTTGTTTCCACAGCAACACGGGGTCTTTATCGTCATCGCATGGAGAGCTGGGTTATGCCAGTGCAGGAGTTCTTTAAATAGCCATCAGCAGTTCACAACAGCACATGATTAGGCCCACCGCTACGAACTCTAAAACCGTCTCTGTCGTCACTGTCATAATGGGAATAATCCCCATGAAAGCAACACGTTTCTAAACAAAGCCAACAAGGTGCTTCACGTTCCAGGGGAGTAAAAAGCTTGAATGGAGAAGAGGAGCAGAGAGGTGGAGTCGTGGTTCTAAAAGTGGATAACATAAACATACATAAATATTTCCATGTGCAAAGATGCAACACGTGGGATAAATAAAGGACAAGGCAACTGAAACAGATAAGAACTTAATCACATAAATGTGGAATTACTCCAACATATGAAAGCACACTGGAGCTTTTTGCAGGATCTTTGACTGAGGTCTAGCTAAGAAAAGACCAAAGTCATCTCTGTCAGTCACTATGTGACGACAGAAGAAAGAGAAGATCAATAAGAAAAAGACTGAGAGGCTGCACAAAGACACAGCTATGCTTTGAGCTAAATGCCAACATCAGCACACTAACATGCTCACAGTGACAAGCTAACAAAGCTAATGTTTAGCAGGTCAATGCTATTCACCTTATTATAGCATCTTAGCATGCTAACGCTTGCTAATAAATAGGTCTGTCTCAAAGAGGAGTGTGTCGTATCATCTCATTCATGATAATACCGATAATATCATAATTTTTAATATGATATGAAAACTTAATGTCATGATACTCGCAATATTTTGGCTTGTTGACATATGATGTCATACTGTTGGCTGAAAGCAAAAGTATTACAGACTCTGCGGTGTTTCCAAAAAGAGGAGCAGCTTCAGTAGTGTGCAATAAACTGTGGTGTCCTGGATGTTTTATGAACAGCCCTGGACTTCTCAGACTCTTTTAGTGACTTACCGCTCCGAGGGAACTCATTCAGCGGCTCCTCTGGCAGCAGCACAGCGTCTCTCCCTCTCCTCTCTCACCGTGCGCACACAGGAGTCGGTGTCGTCAAGTGATTTGTCATAAAACTTTGGTAATGTAAACCTACGTGACGCTCAGTGTGATAGTTGTGGTATCTTCACAGCCTGTCACAGGTTACAGCGTGATGATTAGAGGAGAAATGGCAGAGCACAAAGGTCCAGGTGGAAAAAAAAGAGACGGAAATCACCTGTTGATTTATATATATAGATCCCAGGGGACATTTTTTGTATTTAGGAGCTGTTTAAATGCGTAATTAGTGGTGGATTTAATTTAGTTGAACTATTAATATTGTATACAGAATCTGAATCTCACTCTGAGTTACTGTTGTTGTTCACAAACTAAAGAAATGAGAAATCATTTTTGTTTTTACTGAATATTTGAAGGCAAACTGTGAAACTATATCACCTGTTTTGTTGCAATTCTATGTTCTTAAATTAATAATAAAACATTTTTTCACTACTTTGTCACATCCTCAAGAAGATCGTTATCGCAAAATTACCTTGAAATATTGTGATATTATTTTAGGACCATGTCACCCACCCCTAGTCTCAAATATCACTTTTTGTACATCAAAGCTTCAGTGAAAAATATCGTAAATAAGAGACAAGGCCATCATTTGATGCACCTAATGTGACAATTAGCCATTTTGTTAGCATGCAGGTCACATATATGTTAGCATATATTGAATAATAGCTAGAAAGAAAAATACTTCTCAACATAGTGCTACTCACAGTTTTCAGGTGAGCTTGTTGAGGATTTGTGACATTTCAGTTTCCTTTTCCACTTGACATTTTGGACATCTTGGCGGAGTATCTCTGTAAGCCTGTCAAATGTGGTCAAGCTGTCCCAGTTTCAGTAGTGCTGGACTGTGAGTGACTGACAGTATATGAAAGCGAGCTGGAGTCTCAAAACTATCACCAGGTTTAAAGTAAAATACTTATTGTTGATGATAAATGTTGGATAACTGCGTCTTCATTCAGGTCAGTCCTACTAATTAGCACAAGGGGAAGCACGCTGCTAACGAGAATATCAGTGGTTTTGTAGGTATTTGGTTGTAAACCAAATGATGATGATGATGGCACTAAAATAAAATTTAAAGGGACAGTTCGCCCCCTAATTAGAAATACATGTGTTATCTCTTACCTGCAGTGCTGTTTACTGATCTAGATTGTTTTGGTGTGAGTTACCGAGTGTTGGAGATGTCAGCTGTACAGACGTCTCCCTTCTCTCAGATGTAATGGAACTAGATGGCACTCAGCTTGTGGTGCTCAAAGTGCCAGGAAAAAACATGACGCCCTTGTTCTGAGCAGTTTCAAGTAGGAGCTATTTTCTTTCTACCAAACTAAACCTGCCAACCAAATCACTGTTCAGAGGGAAGCGTGTATCTACTGCCAGCTCACCTAGCACCACTGAACTAGCTATCGTTACAAGGTCTGTGGATTATCTTGAGTAACCAGGTCATGGTTTCTGGAAAGAAACATTGCTGTTGAGTTTTTCAAATGTGTTTTTTTGGCATTTTGAGCACCACAAGCTGAGTGTCATCTTGTTCCATTATATTGGAGAGAAGGCAGACATCTCTACGGCTATTATCTCCAACACTCAGCAACTCACACCAAAACAATCTAGACTGATAAACAGCACTACAGGTAAGAGGAAAAACATGCATTTGTAATTTGGGGGTAAGGGTGGACCGATTCATCATCGTAATCTGCATCATTGATTATGAAAATACCTCCATCTGCAAAACATGCATCAGCACGTCACAATAGAGGAAGCTGAAAACCTCCACTACAAAGTGACAATGACTTCTTACAGACACTCAAAGTGAAAGCATCCTGGAACAGTCTGTCAAGACAGCAGCAGAGAGCATCGTCCTGTTTACTTTGTGTCCCCACCCAAACATGACATATTATCAACACACACGTTTCTGTTAGCAGTAGTCACTTAACCTTTCTGCACCGCTGCTAATAATACCACATGTGTCATCTAATGTTATTATCCGGCTGTTATATATTTTCTGTTTACTTTAACAGGCATGCACGAGCAAGAGAACAGTTTAAACTAACACAACAGACAGTTGTTACAGCCTGTAAATCCTTTCAGTTAACAAAAATACATTTGCTAGTAAATATCTTATATTATCTTATATTACTCCAGTGATGACATAAATCCATGTCTTAACCATTGTAAGTTTTAAGTCAAATACTTCAGAGAAAATAGTGATTCTCCAGTTCAGGGAAAGGACTGCTATCATTTACATATACAGTGATTAAACTAATGTGTTACAGCAATGCTTTTGAATTTGAGATCCAGTACTTTCTGATCAGGTATCTGACACAGACGGCCTATTATTATAATTATTATTAATATTATCACAACACAACAGTGACGTAGAAATTAGTCTAATTTCAAAATATGCTGCTATTGTCATTGTTTTAAAGAGAAGATGATTAAACAATTTTTGTTATTTATTTTGGGGTTATTCAAGTCTGTGGTTTCCAACTGGGGGTGGGTCGTTGTCAAGTTTGAAAAACTAAAAAAACAAATAAACTTTATGTAAAAGTACAGTGAATTTCCATGACAGCACGTTCATTTTAAAGCTCCATTTCCTGCTGTAGAGTGAGTGACTGACCGACAGCTACTTGCCTGATGACTACGGATGTGCACGATTAAATGTTAAAACTATTAAACGTTAGTCGGCACCAGAAATATTAGTCGGTTAAACCAATTAGTGTTTTATTCATGTATAAGGCTGCTTCACTGTCATGCAGCCTCCGGCCACCAGTGGGTGCTACAGAGCCGTCAGTCTCAATTAAAATTTTTGTTCAGTCGACAGGGAAATTAGTCGTCAGGAACATCCCTACTGACAACATGGCCAAATGCAAGTATAACTCTGGACCAGGAGATTAATCGGGTCATAAAAAAGATGATCTTTAGAATAATAGATAAATTAGTCATTAGATTAGTCAACTAAATGAAAAAATAGTTGTTAGATTAATCGATCAAAGCTAATCAGAAGGTGCAGCCCTATTTGGGGGTGAACTGTCCCTTTAAAGGGTCACCAAATTCAGTATGAACCATACAAATTGTCATTGCAATCCATTCAATAGTTAAATTTATTTATATTTCAGCTTTTAGTCTACAGAGCCACACTGCTAGCATGACTAAAAATGCATATATATGTATATATATGTTCCATATTGGTCATTACTGTGCTGATGACACTTGAAATTTGTTGAAGTTTTGTTGCCTAATTAACAGAGTGAAGGTGACAGGAGTGTAGTAATGACTCTTTGTCTCCAGACAGACCAACGACTTGTTGCCTTAAAATCTGCTGATTCACTGTAAAATTATAACAGTTTGTACAACAACTACACCCAGTGACAGATGTAACCGGCCTCACAGATTTACCAGGAAAGCTGCCGAGCTTTTTTCTAAAACACGTTTTACATTTAATCCTGATTTTTATGCAGCGTTGGGTGAGTCATACTCCCTAATTGAGAGTTTTCTCCCGCCTACATGAGACAAAGCAACAGCACTGCAGGTTAATTGGCGGTTGTAGAGCCCGCAGGGAGAGCTTTTAGCTGCCTGTTTTGCAGCAATCATCATTTCTTTCTTCTTTTTTTTTTGTTTTGTTTTGCATGGCGGATGTTTGAGGGTTAATTTGTGCTCACGCAGACCTTTGCTCAAGTACATTTAGGAAAACTAAAAATGTTCCATGAATAACTTGGTTCCTCTTTGAATACAACAAAAACTAAATTATTCAAAGCAAGGTGAGGGTAGCAATGGGTTTTAATGAGTTTTTGACACACACCATCAGCATGGGCTATTTATACCAGCATCATTTGGAGTTTGATTAGACATTCTTTAAATGTCTCTTTCTGAATTCAGTCCCATGACACCTGACACTTCTCTTTTTATTGGTTAGTTTATCATTAGCTTGTTTTCCTCTTCTGTTTTGACCCTGCTTAGTGTTTGATTACTGAGCATCTCTTCAGTGTATACAGTTGAATTTTAAATCCGATCCACACCCTTTCCTGCATGTAAAACATGTTCAAGTGAGCTGCTGCAGGCTACAGAAACAATTTACAGTCTGAGCAGTAAAATGTGATTAAGTCGAGGAAAAAAAGGGGTTTAATCTTGTCAATGTCAAGTTAATGTCTGGAAAAAATAATGGGTGATAAAGACGAACTAATTAACATTACACCGCTCTCAAACAATTAAAAAAAAGGCAACTAAATGAATTTTAAAAATATGGAGTGTTAGCGTTAGCTTAGGTAGAGCAATTGAGTCAAAGCTGCTTCATCTATGGCTCATTTGTCAGCTGACCAGTATCATCCGATCGTTAAGTGTTCATACAGGAGAAGTCTTTATAGAGCTTTTTAGAGCCGACGTCACAGTAACGTCACTTTATTAGCTGGAGACAAAACACGACGCACCACCACAGGGCTGTAGGCTACATAGGAGTCTTAAAATGTGGTCTTGTTGTGTTATTGGGAGCCAGAATAGAAGGAGTCATGGCTCAACACTTAAATTTTATCACACACCAGCCAACCCTGCCCTTTAATGAAAACAAAGACAACTATGGTTAACTGTGATCAGACCAAAGGACTGGACGGAGGCCATCATCAAAAATGCTCACATGTGCAGCGCACACTTCATATCAGGTTAGGGAAGAAGTATTTCCCGTTGTAGGGATGAATAAGGTTATGTGTATTAAGGGTTATCATGTCCACCTCATCAGAAACTGGGGAGCTATAAGAGGAAGATTGGATTTCTCTGGAACGCTAACTTTTTAGCGCAATAGCTAACGTTAGCTTAGATGGCAAAACAAAATGGAGGAAACCGTTCAAGTGTCGTCCTCCTTTGTAAGACTGGCTTCCTGTGACATCATCCATCCACTGAGTGAGAGCATACAGGTTGACCAGTCTGGTCCCGTTGGTCAGTGTTTACTTTTTCAAGTAACACTGGCGGTCCTGGAGAGTGAGTGACCTGACATGGTGTGTTTGTAAATTCAGTCTGACGCTCTACACTAAAATTAGAGCCCTGTTGGTCGAAGAAATGGAGCCTTATATTTCTACATGAATTAACGAACGGTTACATTAATCACATATTCACTCCACTCAGCGCTCTGCTGCTGCGTCGCCCCAGACAGAGTGCTCTGCCACTCCAGGAGTGCGGTGCTCTGGACAAACCAAATGGTACATTCTGACAGTGCTCCGAATTCACAAACGGTCCAGTTTGTGCCAGACTGCGCTCCAGCACTCAGAGTTAATATTTCTGAATGCACCACACGCATCATCTTCCTACATTGTCTAAAACAATGTTGAAAGGACAACATGTACAGAACAACAACTGCTGTTAACATCCATCCATCCATTTTCATAACCGCTTATCCTCTTGAGGGTCGCAGGGGGCTGGAGCCTATCCCAGCTGACATTGGGTGAGGGGCAGGGTACACCAGATTATCGCAGGGCTATTTAGAGTCATCAATCAACCTATTCCCAATCTGCATGTCTTTGGACTGTGGGAGGAAGCCAGAGCACCCGGAGAAAACCCACGCTGACACAGGGAGAACATGCAAACTCTGCACAGAAGGGCTCCCGCACCCGGGATCAAACCAGGAACCCTCTTGCTGTGAGGCAACAGTGCTAACCACCACACCACTGTACCGCCCCTGCCGTTTACAGCTGGGAAAAAAAATACTTACGTGGAAACTGGGCCTTTTTAAGGTATCACAAACGACTGTCTGGCCAACGACCAAACAATCGACCAACCAACCAGGATGATCTAATAAGGCCCCACCTTGGACCAGACTAGTCTCTGGGGTATCGGCACACCCCACAGGAACTCGATTGAATTGGGATCTGGGGACTGTGGAGGACACGACGACATCTGGATTTCTTTGTAGTGTTTTTTCATTGACAAAACTGAAAAACACAGTATTTTAATCTTCGTTTTTCTCTAATGATTTATGAATGCATTTAGAGTAGAAATCTACCACTTATATATTTTTTATGTATCTGGAACATAATTGGGTTCTGAATGGATTATCTTAAGTGCTATATATATTGACTGCCCAAAACACAGAGTATATTTAAATTTATGCTGGAGTCATGTTGGGGGAAAAGTGTATTTCCAGCTTTCAAAATATAATTTAAACACGTTAATTTGTGTTATAAATCTTAATTCTACAATATTCTGAGTTTCAGAATGATACAATGTCAAGTTTTCTTGACATGATCTAATATATTCTAACTGTCCAAAACATAGTATGACGTCAACATATTGGGAACAAAGTCAACTTTTAATGCTCATTTTGACTACGGTATGTTGTACTTTTATTCGTTGGCTCTGTTTTGGTTTTTATCTGATTTATGATATTCAGATATAGGGCTGGGTATCGCCACTGATCTCCTGAATCGATTTGATTTCGATGTAAAAGGTCCTGATTCGATTCAATTCAAATTCCAGATTTCTGGATTCGAGCTGGTAATGTCGGAGCTTCTCAATGCTACTATCGTTAATAACTTGGTGCCGTGGCTTGTTTGCTACCAGCGAGATTAGTGGGGTTAAAGCTTCACACATCTGCGAGAAAAAGGCGTAAATTAAAAGATTGATCGCAGATTTTATGAATCAATGTCAGGCCATTCAAATGAAGATCGATTTGAATCAGATGAATCGATTATCTTAACCCAGCGCTATTCAGATATGTACGGACTTTGTAGCTTTGTTTGAGAAAGTGGAATATAAGTGTTATGCATTACTATGATTACTATTATATAGTTTTTAAAAATAAGAAAAGAAAACATACAGATTTCTTATTGTACTACATTTATCTTGTTTAGTATTACATATTTTTTAATACTGTTCGCTAATAATGTGAAGCAAATGCATTTCTGTTTACTGCATTACACACACTCAGCACACACACACGCGAACACACATACACACACCGATATACCCCCCATGGCCAAACATCACCTCTCTTCCACACTGCTTAGTCACAGACGAGATTATCAGCGAGCTGTAGGTGGGGGCTGACTCATGTGGGAAACATTAATCAGAGCTGTGTCAACATTAAGGTGTTGTGACATCAGCTGCATCTTCCAGCTACTGCAAATGCAGGAAGTGACAACAGTCTAATCCAATAGCATCTAAACGCCTCTGTGATACCGCCACTGTTATGATATTAGGGCTCAGGAAATTTGTACTAATTGGGAGCCACAGTGTGAGCTCATGCTTCCCACAGGTGTAGTGCTGCCGAGTTATCTCTAGAGGGAGCTACGAGTATGGAAGCCGGGGCTGATGATGGTGCTGCAGGTAGGGAAGGAGGGAGACACAATGTCTGACAGCAAACTATTTTGGTACGTCTTCGCATCAAAATGTGGGCGCAGTAATAGCCAGAGAGCAAATTATTTCTGATGCACTTTAATAAATGTCCCATGTAATGACAAACAAACTCATAATTTCTTCTTAAAACAAGTGGAAAATGTGAGATAATTCAATTTGTTTGTGGTGTTGCCTCATTTTCTCCCACTTCCAATGAGTGTGACTACGTCAAATCAAGGCAGGATAAAGTACACAATGATTTAAAGTGGAAAAAAAAGAAAATTATAGTTTTAAAAGCAGGCTATTTTGCATTTTAAGTAAGTTTATCACCCCGCACTGCCGGCACGCCATTGTCTCTGCGAGGAAAGTAAGATTAGAAGAGTCAGAGTTCGATTAAACGACTAGTTAAATTGCATAATGTTGCAGTGCGGCAGCCTGCTAATGTGCACACCACATAAAGCCATTAAGTGGACGCCGGCGGAGATGCATCCACTCTGACACTGTTTACTGTTGACAGTCAGCTCCTCCTCCTCCCCTTCTCCCTGTTAGATCACAGACTGCTTCTGCTCAACCACCCTGACAGCAATTTCCGGATACAAAGATGAGGCGGGCATTTGTGTGTGTTTGTGGGGTGCTGGGTGTGTTGACGTGCGGGCGAGCAATCACAGAGTGATAAATAATTAAAGCTAGTTTTTCTGGCATAAAACATGTGGGAACAGAAATGATTTCAAAAGACACAGACCGAGAGAGGCTGATAATTACGGCTCCTATTGATTATGTGCTTTGCCTCCGAGAGATTTTTTCCCTTTGTAATTAGGCATCGGATTCCTCTGGAAGTGCCTCTAAATGACCATTTACAGGATTAAATATAGATGAGTGCTGATCTGAACCCTGCGAGCCCCCACTCCCTGTTCCATTAACAACTATATCTCTTTATGCTTCACATCATCAGCTGATGAATACAGATAACAACGTGTGTTCAGCTGAAAGCAGATCCATTAGCATATTTACTATATGTAGAAACATTTGTCCTTTTGAGTGGTTGAGTCTCAAAATGCTCTCTGTCTCTTCCGCCGACTCAGAGCAGGTGGCGGGGTCGGGTAATGTTCAGAGAAGACGCTCCTACACCGGAGCGGTGTGCACGCAAATGGAAGTGCGCTTGCCTTAATTGCAAAAAGTGGGACTAAACAATCATTTGGTGCCACGATGTTATGAATAAGGAGTGATTCATTCACAGTGAGAGCAGCAGAAGGCTGCTGCCCACGGACAAGCTGAGTAAGTGAAGTGGCGGCGGCGGTGGTGGTGGTGGTGGGGTGGGGGTGGGGGGGTCCCACTCAGCAGACAGTATGGACTCACACAGGAGCTGCATCAAAGCTGTCATGAACATCCCTGTTTGACAATGTGTGGTTCAAAATCACACAGAATTAGTCTTTCCTTGTAGCTCAATTAATTCAATTAATGACTTGAATACACTGAAATATAACAAATACTGAGAGAGCAGAAAAAAACTGAACTATAAACAGTCACAACAGGCACAAATGCTGCATCATGTTACGCCTGGAAAACAACATCAGGAACTGGGCGTTGCCCTGGTGCCAACTCTCAAAGGGGCGGAGGCAGGACAAAATGAGTTTGGAGCTGACCTTTACCCAGACGTTGTTTTTTTAAGTGTGTAACAGGCCTAAAATTTTGTCTGGGGGGGGGTCATACTGGTAATTACAGGAGAAAGGAAAGATAATCTGCCGGCTGTGGTTGGCTGCTCCTTGACATGCGGTGTGCTTTGCTGCGTTCCAGCTTTGTTTATCTCAGGGCGCAACTGTCACACCCTGAAAAATAGGCAGTGGTGTAATGTAACAAAGTAATAACACTTCATTTTGTGCTTAACCCTCATGCATCACTGTGGACATTTTTGTCCATATGGGTAAATTCTTCCTCTTCATCTGGCCATCATTTTGGCTGTGTTAGGGCAAATGGCACATTTTTTTGTAATTTGCAATTTCGAATTCAAATTTTAATTTTTCTAATAGATCATCAGAACACTGTGGAAACATTAGGGACAAAAATGTCCACTTCCAAAAAATACAAAAACTTAACAGATTAATATTTTTCTGCTTTTTTCTGCATAAATCTCTTAAATAACTTCAGCCCTGCTCAAAACTACCAAACATTCAATCATTTTGAGGATTTTAACCCTTTAAATGCCAGCTTGATTACATTTACCTGGCATTTAAAGGGTTAAAATCCTGATAATTATTCAATGTTTGATAGTATTGATCAGGGCTGAAAATAACCAAAAGATTTAACCCAAAAAAGCAGGGAAAAATTAATTTGTACTAGTTTTATAGCAGTTTTTGGAAATGGACATTTTTATCCTTAATGACTTAAGAGGGTGGTAAATTTGAAATCTGATGCTACACAAAAACTATTAATCATTAATGTCAATATTTTGGCTAATCTTTGACAGACTGATTTAAAAACAATCCCCCAGCCACCCAAGATTTATTATATGGAAAATAACGTAAAAATCAGCAGGTGATTTCCTTCTTTTAACAAAATCCTAAATGATTGAGTTGTTTTTTTTCCCACCTGGACCTTTATGCTCTGCCATTTCTCCTCTAATCATCACGCTGTAACCTGTGACAGGCTGTTATGATACCACAACCATCACATATTCAAATGTATGGAGTGTTTTGTCGAGCTGTGAGCATCAGGTAGGTTTACATTACCAAACGTTTATGACAAAATCACTGACTCCTGTGTGCTCACAGTGAGAGAGGAGAAGGAGAGACGCTGTGCTGCTGCCAGAGGAGCCGCTGAATGAGTTCCCTCTGAGCGGTAAGTCACTAAAACAGTCTGAGAAGTCCGGGGCTGTTCATGAAACATCCAGGACACCACAGTTTATTGCACACTACTGAAGCTGCTCCTCTTTTTGGAACCACCGGGAAGTCAATAATAATTTCGCTTTCAGCCATGTTGTTGCTGTGTGTAACAGTATGACGTCAATATCAATATTACGATATTAATTTTTCTTGTAAAATTAAAAATTATACCAATATTATCATGAACGAGATGATATGGCACACCCCTAAAAGTGAGGAGCTCGGAGTAGCTGCTCCTTCATGTTGAAAGGGGCCAGTTGATGTGGTTCAGGTTTTCAATCAGGATGCCTACTCGACCCAGAACACGCTAGAGTGATTACATATCTCATGTGGCCTGGGAGGAGCTGGAAAGCGTTGCTGGGGAGAGGCTTGTCTGCAGTTCCTTGCTCAGCCTGCTGCCCCTGTGGCCCAGCCCTGACTGAGCGGATGAAAATGGATGCATGGATGGTCTATATTTGTTCTCTACGCACAGCTACACGGCCTCCAACAGGTTAAAAATACACAGAACTGTATAAGAAATGAGTAAAATCAGTTTAAAAATGATTACAATAACACTCATTGTACCAGAGGCAATGTGACCTCGTGCGTGATTTTACATTTCACATTAAAATAAATCAATCAAATCAATGCATGCATGATCCTGTCGTCAAAACCATCCAGTTAATTAATTCAGCACCAGTTAACAGAGCCTACGCTTCCAAACCCTGCATAACCAACTGCATTATCACTTGGCAAAACTCAGTATGAGCACAGTGAAGCTGGCAGCAACCACACACTGCAAGGATAGAGTGTGTGTAGCAGGTAAAAAACCTGCCCTGCATACACGACTATGGCATCCAGTGGTCTCGTCATACTTTAGTATGCTGTAGTATGTGTGACTATGAATGTGACAGCGTTTGCCTTTGGCTCTCTCAAAATATAAAGGCCCCATGCTCACTGTGAGATGATGATAAAGACAACCGATAAGTATTTCACAATTCGAATGCAGCCTCATGACAGCAGTAAAGCAAAGTTACTTCTGGGCTGATAACGTGATATTGGAAATTTAATGCTACTGTGACACTCTGACTAGCGTCGTCCACAGTTTTAGTTCAAAAGCTCATGTGACTGGAGCTGGACCTTTACTGTTCCTCAGCAGTGGGCATGCAGGAATGTTAAGAGGCTGGAAATGCACTGTTTAATCCCAAACATCCTCATCAAAGCCTGCAGGGCTGCTCTCACTGGACCATTGTTCAGACTGAGGAGGAGGGAGAGGGGCAGACCTGCTTTGAAACCCAGCTCCACACTCAGTGTGCCCTTTACTTGTTATTAATAAGGGCCTTTGTGTAGAGAGGCTTTATTTCAAATAAATACACATGTAAAGAAAGAAAGAACACTACACAGGGACATCTTTTAGAGGCCAAAAAATGTAACTGTATTGCCTGATACTCACACTAAACTTCCATTTTGTTTTCACATCATCATTAAGTTAGACACTGTATCTTTGTTAGCTGTTTTCTGTTTGGGAAGGGTTGTTGATTTGACCTAATAAGTAGCCACTGACAAGCATCGCTAGCTCTGTTAGCACTGTTAATGTCAGCACTAGGGCTGCCCCCGACTAAGAATATTCCTAGTCGACCAACGGTCGTCATTTAGTGCCATTAGTCGACTAGTCGCCCGCATGTTTACGATATTATTTTAGTTATTAAATGATATATTTTGGTGGTTTGAGTTGAAGGTGTGAGAAAGAATAGTCTCAGTAACATTGTTAACACTGTGCTACATTACAGCAAAAGACATCCCTACGGCTGATATCTCCAACACTCAGCAACTCACACCAAAACAATCTAGATAAATAGCACTACAGGTAAGAGGAAAAATTAGCATTTAAATTTGAGGTGTAGTGTCCCTTTAATCATGTCATGACACCTCATATTTCTCTTGTGATCCCTCAGAGAGCTCCTGACCCCTGGGCTGAAAACCAGTGGTATGGAAAGTCAGATATACATCAGCCCTCGACTGACTCCGGTGCAGAAAGACACGCTTTCAGAAAGACTCCACACTGAATTAAACACAGGCAGCGACAGGATCAGAGAACCAAGGGATGAGGCAGAACAAATTAGAGAGCTGGGGGGGAATTAAAACTAATCACATGGATACAGAAAAGGGAATGATTGAGGACAGACAAGAATAAGAAACTTATTAAATGAATGGAGGGACTAAGGGTATCCATGCCAGCTGTGAGCCATTTTTAGTCCATTCAGCCGCACAGCTCTTTCTGCTTTCTGCTCCACCTACCACATTGATAAAGCCCTGAAATAACATGCCTATTTATGACGAAAAGTTTCTCCTAGAGGGCCATCGGATGACTGGCGTCACTGTGAGTGGTCTAAAATTGCCACTTGACAAAGACACAATGTTCCCAGGTGAAACACCTCAGCCTTGTCGTGCACCCCCGCTGGCCAAGACCCACCCACCTCTGTCGTCGGACACCTAGAAACATCAGGAGCTATTTATAACAACTTCATCCCGTCACTATGAAGGAATATCTCTCCGTTTTCCTTCTCTCTCTCTCGCCTTGCCTCCTCGCTCACTGTTGCCATGGAGCTCTGAATCAATGACATCACGGGGAAGAGTGTGTCTGTGCTTACGTGTGTGTGTGGAGATGAAAGCTGGAATCTGCGGACTGAATGAACATGGCCAGCGAATATCAGGTGACGAGCAGAGGCAGCCATCCAGCTGGAGTGTGCACACACACAGCATCCTGCACGCAACAGACAAACACACACACACACAGCAAGTACATGGCACACAGACGTAAACACATCAAGCTCATACAGCCTTCCACCCACTCATCAACACACACAGCCGATCTGTCACACTCTCGCACGTGAATAAAAGAATTGATAATAATTGGGTTAATGATAATGACAGAACTTGCTTTGTCAAAATGGCTGCTCTGTTATGTCTCAACATAACATCTCTACACAACACAATTCTGATTGTTAATAAAATAGAGCAAATGCAGTATGTTGTATTTTAAAATGACTCTCAGGTTATTAGTTCTTAACCCAATCAGCAGAATAAATGTTACGGATATGGTCAAACTTTATATTTATTTACGTTTCAGTTTTGTATTTCATGTTGCCATAATGCTGTGCTTAACATCTGGTTAGGCTTAGGCACAAAAACTGCGTGGTTAGGGTTAGGAAAATATCGTGTTTGGGCTTAAAATACCCAGTTTGGTCGCCACAAACACGGCTAGACTCGTCCTGAACTGTTTTTAAAAAAATTTGTTGCTACAAACACAGCTGGACAAGTTCGGAACTGTCATTACAAACAACTGTATTTGTCACTACAACACCACTAGACTCCTTCATTGCTAAAAAAAACACTGCTGGACATGTCCTGAACTATCAATAAAATTGTCTGCTTTTGTAACTTAAGAAACACAGTCCCAAACTGTCATTAAAGACCTGCTATTGCCTCTACAATCACCCCTGGACATGTTCCAAAGTAATGTTACCAACACTTGCTGTGTCGCTACACACACCACTGGACATGTCGCAAACTGCTGATAAAACACCTGCTTTTGTCGCTACAAACACTGCTGGACATGTCCAAACTGTTGTTGAAAAATACCTGCTTTTGTCGCAATAAATACCACTGGACACGTCCTGAAATGTGCTTTAAAAACATTCACATTTGACGCTACAAAAAACACTGAGTATGTCCCAAACTGTTAACCAAACATCCGATTTTGTTGCTACAAACACAGCTGGACATGTCCTGCGGTGTAGTAAAAAAGACCCACTTTTGTCACTAAAAATACCATTGGACAAGTCCCAAAGTGTAATGAAAAAACATCTGCTTTTGAAACTACAAACACAACTGGACATATCCCAAACTGTTTAAAAACATCCACTTTCTTAGCTACAAACACTGCTGGACATGTCCCAAACTGTTGTTAAAAATACCTGCTTTTGTCACTACAAACACTTCTGGACATGTCCCAAACTGTTGTTGAAAAACACCCTCTTTTGCTGCTACAAACACAGCGAGACATGTCCCGAGCTGTTGTTAAAAAACACTTGCTTTTGTCACTACAAACACAACTGGACATGTCCCAAACTGTTGTGTAAAAACATCCACTTTTGTTGTTACAAAAACTGCCGGACACATCCCAAACTGTCACTGAAAAACACCTGCTTTTATCACTACAAATACTGCTGGACATGTCCCAAGCTGTTGTTAACAAATACCTGTTTCTATGGTTTGTTGGTCTCCTGGATTAGTCAGCAGTGGTCTCCTGCTTTGCAGCCATCTTGTCTAGGTTTCATGCCATCCACCACCCCTCCTCCTGATGAGAAACTCAGGTCATATATATTTAATCTGAACTGCGTCATACATATGAAATGACAAATGTAACATATCTGTGGTTTGCATAAATGTACAATGCCAACATTTTATTCTGGGAACTGGGCTGTAGTTCTTACGCTGTGGTCTTTTTTACAGCATGAAATATGAAATTACACAGATGTGTCTTAAAGGGTCAATGCAACTACATCATAAAAAAGTTAAACTGTAAATGTCAGTTTTATGGTGGCTTTGCACATGTGTTAATGTGTCTTTGTATGTGTGATGTTTGACACACAGGAGGATATCCTCTGTGGGATAGGACAAATATTTGGCATGACACAGAAGTTAGAAATGATCTAAACAGAGGGTGTGTGAGATAATATGTTTATCGTCAGTGAATAGACCCTTTAAATATCTCAGACAGGCCGACTTTACACATTACCAGCAGGGTAAGAGGCCACTTCAGAGTGCGTGGCTAAAGCAGCAGAAAATAGAAACGGCTTTCAGATAGAAGAGTTATGTGATAAAAGAGTCAACCATAAATGACTGACATGCATGACGACCTCAGACAAAGACACATGGCGTCTCCTGTGCTGCGAGAGGTCCAGTCTCCAGTCTGTGGAAGAATGTGCAACACAGACGGAAAGTGTGTCTAGTTCGGTGTTACAATGCGTCCTGTCCGACATGGCTGCAGAGCTGATAAGCCTTCGTCTTATCTCTGTTACCAACTGCTGCCCCCAGTGAGAGTGACTGAGAGGAGAGCAGACAATAAACACAGCGATGGACCAACACTGAAATAATGCCTCCATTGTTCCTTCTATTTACACCCTCCTCCTCTCCCTCGCACACACACACACACACTTCAAACATTCCCCTCCCTCTGTTTACTGCTGAGAGAAACCTCAACAGTGTCACCCGTGTTGCTTTTACACTGCTACATCATGGCCGCCCCCTTGTTTACTCTGTCTTCTTCTTCATCTCTCATCTTTAAAGGTGCTATTAATACAGCATATGCCCCCCCCACCCACATACACACACTTCAACTCCTCCAATTGGCAGCACACGTGGGAGCCAAACCCCTCCTTCACAGACCCAGCATACATCACACAGACCCGGCGTCGCACTCTTTCCTCTCATTTATCTCTCTCAGACTCTTCCCACCTTGCTGTCAGGCTGGAACACAGGCTCAAACGCGGGGATGCCAGGGTTAACGCTACTGCAGCACACATGCAAATCAGCACTGTTCATGAGTGTGCAAACAACCCACACATGCAAACTATTCGTGGCGCCCAAACTGCGTAAATGTACAATTGACATGGGAATCCCTCACAACAAGAGAAGCAGGGGAGTGTTTGAAGCTGAAACTTCCTTCGAAGAAGGACTGTGGAACTTTTGTTTGAAGATAGATTCACATAGACAGCTAAAGTTACGTACATTTTACTTCAGCAGGATATATTGACAGAAATAGAAGATAATATTCATATTAATCATGTTGCCTTTTGTGTTTTTTTGTTAACCTGAAGGCCACTGTACGTTCTCTACACGCTTGGAAAGGAAGGAGTGAGCAGAGGGGTATTCCGTATTCAGGTAGAGCAGGTCGTTCCCAGCTCCTCCAGTTCGCATGTTGAAGTATCCTTGAGCAAGATTCTGAACCCCAAATTGCTCCTGATGGTGTGTGAGTGTGTTAAAAACTGAGTAGCAGCTGACACCTTGTATGGTAGCCTCAGCCATCAGCGTGTGAATGTGTGTGTGAATGGGTGAATGTGACTCGTAGTGTGAAAAGCGCTTTGAGTGGTCGGATGACTAGAAAGGCGCCATACAAATGCCTGTGCACTTACAATTACTACTTAAAGCTGCTTTACAAGAACACTTCACCCACCAAATGACAATTTGTATATCAGTTACGTTGAATTTTTCTCGCATGACCCCAGTGAACCAAGAATCCAAAAACGAAGAAGCTTCTTGATGAATTAAAGCCATAGATGACTGTATGCAACAGTAGCAAAACTATCTCAAAACATCTGTTTACAGAACAGTCATATGCTCCGTACTTCCCACACAGACAGCCCTGTCCGACAGGGAACTTAACGATAAGTGACACTTCATATATGCTCTTCAAGCCTCCATTGACAAAAACAGTAATTTTACCTCGCTGAACACAGGAGCTGCTGGTCTACCACTGCCTCAATGAGTTGGTTTGTTTGTGTTGTTGGGTCAGTTTGGGTTAGTTCGGATTCATCCAGTCACCCATGACTTCAATTCAGCAAGAATGTTTCAGAGTTTTGGTTCACCATCGGTAGGCGGAAAAAAAGTTTTATTCACAAATTTAGCGTTACACAATGTGATACATAAATATATAAGATCATTTGTGGGTGAACATAGAGAAAATCAGGTGGACCTATATCTCCAAGAGCCTTATGTACAACATTTTTGCAAAAATAGTCAGCTATCACCACAACGTTACGTCGTAAATTGCTGGCGTTTAAGTTTCATTACATGCACCAAGCAGGCGCACAAACTAAAACAGAAATTATAATACCGAATACCAGCACGTAGGGCTGGGCCATATATTGATATATCGAAATTCACCTTATCCAGAGCCCAGGACAAGCTCATCAAAGCCCACTCCTCTTCACATCCAGATCCTCAGCTCCCTCTTCATCTCATCTCACCACCACCACCAGCGTCTGGACTCCGTACGAGTACGACGACTTAGCCACCCTCCTGGAATATGACATCACAATGTGGTCTAATTTCTCATACTTATGTGCACATGTAAATAAATATTCTTTTCTCCCAGAACGAGTCTCTCATGGTTGAAATATTGTTGTATTTGATTTTTACCATATTGCCCTGCTCATGTGGTAACGTATTTGGCCACTTGCCTTGAACATAATGTAGTTGGCAGTCACACAACTGCAGCTGCATAAACATTAAACCACAGGTAGGGTAAGGCCTCCAAAGTTACAGTCAATGACAGTGTGACGGACCCCATTTGATAAGATTTCCCTTCAGGGCACTCCATCTGAAAAGATTTTAGATACGATTAAGACCAGAACCCTATGGTTGTCAACTACAATTAAGGAGATAATCGTGGAGGAAGTGAAACCTAACACCAGAATAGTCACGCTTATGATTCTTCCTAACATTGGGCTCACCTCTATAATGAATTAAATAGTGAAAATAAACCATTCCCATTTTCCCGAGGACCCCCTTGAACTCCCTCAAAGACCCCTGGTCGAGAACCACTGGTCTATGGTACAGTAAAATAACAAGAAAATACAAAAGCAGTAAAACTAAATTCCATAACCACAGTGAACACAACATTTGGGCCTAATTCATGAACACACAGGCACAGCGGCTACACAACCACATACACAACAACAATCAGCAGGTAACGCAGCATGACAACAAATGTGACGATAGCTAAACAAGCTAACTAGCTTAAATGTGATGATGCACATCAGCGCTGAAATTATTTTTTAATCATGTTTTTAAGTCATATGAGCTAATAATATTTAAAATAAATAAAATGATTTAGGTATTTCGAGCCTAAGACCTGGGTCTTCAACAGGGGGTCCAGGTCCCCATGAAGTGCGCCAGTTTTTGAAGCCAGTTTTTGTGGTGGTCAAACAGTGGTACTGCAATTTCTGGGGTCCGTCACGTGATGCTCTGCAGCCCAAACACTTATATGGTGAAAGAGACTCCTGTGTATCGGAGGATACATTTTTTTGAGCAACACAACCCCCGTGAAATGACTCTTTTCACTATCAGGATTAAATCTAGCAAGATTAAATTGTTTTAGCTGTTCAGCTGGCAGACGTAAGATGCTTGGACACACTCGATTGGGCTTGTCCGCTTGAAGTCTCTCATGCGCCTGCTCTATGGGCCGCACAGTGTGGAAGTAGTGAAGATAATCCAGGATCATCTGGGTACTTTTTTACGAGGCAGTTGAACCATTTTGGCCTCGTGCACCGCTGAGCGACTTTCATAGGAATGAACAGGGCCTGCATTCATTGATGCATCCAGTTCTTCTAATACGTCCATGGCATTTTTGCACTCCCAGTTTCCTCATCTTGAAGTCAATTGTTTTATTTTTAACAGGTTTGTGGTTTGATGCCTTCAATAAAGTCTGTGGTTGACACAGGTTTGAGACACTTTCACATTTTGTTCTACAACATAAAATACATCAGTAAATACCCCACTCATATATTTTTAAGCTTTTGTAAGTCTTAGAAAGGCGATTGCTTTGAAGTGGCTAAATGAGACTACAGAACGTCATCATGCCAAACATGGCTCTACAGCCTCTTTGTAGTTGGGATGTTAGGTCATGCAACCATGGTGTAATTGGCTTATAGCCTAATGTTAGCCTCTGGCGATTGCATTTAGACTTCAAAAATCATACAAGTGGTGAAGATTACCTTTGCTGAACAAAACATTTGTTTGCTCAAGAGCTTATTTTCTGCAATAAAACAAAATTAAATGGAAAAATTCTATTAGGCTTTTTGATGATGGAACCAGATAGGCTGACTGTTACCCATGAATCCTTCTGCAATCATAGAACAAGGAGACAAACTAGTTACTTAACATTTATGTATTAATTTTCTAAGTGTACGGACATTCTTTTGTGACTTTTTCGAGGAAGACACTGACACCTGAGGATGAGGCTATCACACTTAGCTGTACTACAACTACAATTATCTCAAGTGTTCTATGTAGTAGAGGTTCCTTGCTCCTTCTCTCCTTGATCTAAGGGGTCTTTGAAAACCCTTCGCCTCAGTTTCTAGACTCCGCAGATTCAGCCTGCCCAACAACAAAGTTAGCAACTAGCCTATCCCAGCTGACATTGGGCGAGAGGTGGGGTACATCCTGGACAGGTCACCAGACTATCACAGGGCTGACACATAGAGACAGACAACCATTCACACTCACATTCACGCTTACGGACAATTTAGAGTCACCAGTTAACCTGCATGTCTTTGGACTGTGGGAGGAAGCCGGAGCACCTGGAGAAAACCCACGCTGACACGGGGAAAACATGCAAACTCCACACAGAAGGGCAATGCAAAACAGAGCATTTTTATTCAGCTTTGTCCCTTTTATTTTCCATTACCTCTAAAGAGGTATTGTTAGAGAGGGAAGCCATCCACGATGATATCCACAGGTCATGGCACCACATATTTACAATGCAAATTATATTAGGGTGACACACGTCAAAGACACATCATAGAGAGAGTGCAGACAGCTTTATGAGTGCTTTGCATTACAGTCATTCTGAAAATAAGATGAAGGTGGTTTCTGTATCCCTACGTGCGAGTTAACCTTTTCAGTGTGGCAAAATGTTCAGTGATCATGATCAATTTTCATTAAAGCGAACCTTTCCATTGAGCACCACTGCAGGTAACGCAGCCTTAAAGGCCACAGTGGAATACAAATGTGATGGAGGCTGTGTGCAGAACTGACAACATTGTCTCTAATTGCCTCTGTGGGACTCTCTGTTTGGAGATAACAAGGTCGCTGGCTTCATAAGAAATGCATAGAGTATGTATAGCAGTGCCTGCTCTGTATGGTAAGCTCACCATTCATGAAGAAGTGAAGCCTGACAGCATGAATACAGAAGTATTAAAGCATGAATGAATGAACTATTACTGATAAAAGCATCTTCTTATAGAGTGGAGTGACAGCTAACGTTGACTAGCTCTGCTCCTGCCAATTTCGTACCAAAGGCAAAAATCTCTGTTCGTCCAAAATATGGACCTGCACTTGTATGGCACCTTTCTAGTCTACGAGTCACATTCACCCATTCACACACACAATCATACACTGCTGGCTGAGGCTACCATACAAGGTGCCACCTGCTAACACATTCACATAACAATAGAACAGCCATCAGGAGCTATCTGGGGTTCAGTGTCTTGCTCAAGGAACTTCGACATGCAGAATGACCCGCTCTTCCTTCCCCGGGGCAATTGGACGCTGTACGACAGAGGATGTCATCTCATTTGCTCATAGGCAATGGCAGCCAACAACGTCGGACACCAATGTTTGGCAGATAAATCAGAGCATCCCAAGTACAAATTCTTTACTAACGGTTGAAACTGTAGGGTGGTGTAATAGTTTAGCATTGTCGCCTCACAGTAAAATGGTTTCGTGGTTTGAACACCGGAGTGGGGGAGCCCTTCTGTGCGGAGCTTGTATGTTCTCCAAATCGTAGCAAACTGTGGTTTCCATCCCTGTTTTCACTATTCATCTGGATTGTGGAACTATTTTTTCAGCTGCCTCACACCCGTGTGTAAACTTCCGCTTGATCGCTCGTTTGACCCTGAAGCGTTATACACTCCAGCCCACTTGATGGTGATAATGCTCCTCTACGTGAGTGTCGCCAACCGGCAGGAAACCATTGCAATGTAATGGGACACAGAAAGAAGCAGAAGAAGAAGGCTGGCGTTGTGTTCAAAGGCATCGTACTGCGAAGGTTGTTTACAAGCCAGTAATAATGGGCAAGTTTTGTATGGTCAGCGACTGCAGGAGAATTCCTCCGAAGAGGAGGAGCGCACACAGCACTATCGAGCCGGCACTTTCACTGAGCTAAAAGACTACAATGACTACAACCTTGTCGTAAACAACCCCCTTTCTGTTTCCGGTGGCGGATTACTACCAACGGACAATGAGGCTTCCTATAGGAAATCAATGCATGGACAAAATGTCAAATAAATCATCACAGAAACCACAGTTTGCTACGATTTTTATGTGGGAACATCAAGGAACACCACTGACCACTGGGTGAGTTTCATGGCTTTGAAAACCAACGTTTAAGGTGGTTTTAGGACAGATTTACACATGGCCATAGACAGCATTGTTAAGCCAGGCAGGGGAAAGACAAATTCTCTCAAATTGTCAAAGAAGATTTTGGTCTTAACCACTATACTTCATCATTAACAACCAGGAATGGGGCTCAAAGTGCAAAATACTGGACTTCTCCTTTAATATTTTTAAATGCAGAGCAAACAAGACCACAGCAAATAGGCAGAAATAGCAAGACTGAAAAGCAGTATACCATGAGTAAGGAGAATAAGAAAAATATGCTGCAGTTAAAATGCTCAAAATCTATTCTCATTTCATCTTCCCCGTATTTATTCAACTTCTCAGTTCATGAATTAGCTTGAATACCGCCATCTACAGACGCCATTTACGATGGACCGAGAAACTCCAATCGCAAACTGTGAATCTGAAGCTAACTTCAGCCTCGTGTCTGACCAGGTGACCATAACGTTATCACACTTCACTGATACAGACGAGGAACTTCTTATTTCTTTTCTTTCCTCGGCAACTAAATACTTATACCCAGTTTAAACAACATATTATATCATTGACAGCTAACGAGGTTTACCTCAGAGCTAACGCCGGTGTCCACTGCACTGAAGTCAGTACGCTGGGTGACGCAGCAGGAGCACTCCGTCGAAACATTGCAACTTGCCTCCATTTAAAGTGAAATCTTTATCGTGACGGGCCTCAAAAACTCGCACAATGCGTCCAATTGAGTAGCGCTCTATGAGCTTTGTTTCTACGGGTCCAGCGCCAGGTGGATGTTCTCTCTAGCGCTCTGTAGCTTACGAGTCGGATGACGTAGGCCTATGAACTCTGCCCTGACCCCTGACCCCCGCCTCTCGTCCAACGTCAGCTGGGATTGGCTACAGCACACCCGTGACCCCTACCATCATAAACAGATACAGAAAATGAATGAATGAAGATACATATGTACAATAAAACAGCAACTCCATGTGGTTTGTAAATGGTTTTTATTAGCAAAATAAGGGAGATGAGTCTACAAAGATTCTCCGTCCATGGAGAACATACACATACATTGACAGTTGTGGCAGTTTCTTCATATGAACAGATCCAGGACTGTATTTATCACTCTTCTTGGCAAAGTGGTACTGATCTAAAAATCACAGACCAGGCTCCCTTAACCGTCTTAGCTCCCATCGCCTGAACGTAAGGCTTCACGAACTCATCGGTAGAACCGCGTCTGAACCTTGAAACATTCAGACCTCATCCTCACCTTTACACCCATCTTTTCCTGTGGTTCGGCTTTTCTCTCCTTAACACCAAAACCTCCCAAACTCTCCTCCGAATACATTAAAATATACATTAAAATGTGCCTGCCCTGGTCTCGAGCGTATTATTAGCTCAGTGCCTCAGCTAACCATTTTCCGAATGGTTGGGAAGAATGGATATTTTGTACACTGTTTAAAAACCAGAGCCCCGGATCTGCGGGGCGAATGTAACAATATACATCTCAGTATTGTACTGTGTGATCGGCCGGCGAGGCCTTCCATTGTCATGGCTGGTGGGGGGATGGGGGGTAGGGGACGTGGAGGCTACATGTTGGTCACCATGGAGACCCATGTACCTTTAGACCAGAGGGAAATCTTCGTCCTCCCGATAGCTCAGTGGTGTGCACATAGAAGATAGCAGGGACACTAACATATGAAAACAAGTTTACCTCTTTATGTTTAGAACAATTCAGCAGGCAACAGAACAAGCATTGGGACTACGACCGCAGTAAAAAGGCATGCGAAGGCACAAGTACCAACAAACTGGACTCAAAAGTTTAACCCCTTTTCTTCCCTTTTGTTTGGTTGTCGGGAAGGAAGAAAAGAAGCCACCAACAGCAAAGTTTCCTTTTCCAGAGACAGCGGCAGAAGGAACAGCAAAAAACGTGATCTCCTCCTCCTCAAAAAAAAAAATTAAAAACAAAAAAAAAGTAAATAAAAAAACAAAAGTGTGCGGAAAATTTGCGGTGACGCTTTTACAATGATACAAACATCCTACACAAATGTCGTTAACGCTAGTTCAAAATGTTCCAAGACAAAAACATAAATAAAGCTGTTAAAAGTGGCATATAGTACAGCACTGGTCCGTGACTGATCCTCCTGACTCTTCTCATCTTCCCCACCAAAGATGCACAATAAACTGGCTCCACTGCCTGAGGACAGAAGAGGGGAGGGAGAAACAAACATGAAAGACGTCGGGGAGGAGTAGGAATGGGAGTGAGAGGTTTTAAAGAGAGGGTTTTGGACCCTGCAACCAGCATCTCACAAACATCTAAATGGAGCAGAAAATGCATTTAAGCCTTCAATACCAAGAGAAAAGGAACTGATTTCAGAGATTTAATTACGCATGTGATTATGATGGATTATGCCGCATCTCTGTGGTCAACTCCAGCTATGCTGCTCCATAATTCTGAATGCTTAAGCTCTGGAAACTAACCATTTTAAACCAATTTGTTAAACACACTTGAAAGAGAAAAGACAGAAAGCAGGCGCACACTTAAAACCAGGCTCTCATGATTTCCTCAGCAACACCCACTGCATGCTTTCAGTCATAATTCTGACATGCCCCCTCATTCAGAGCCACATGTGAGCCAGGCGAAAGGGCGCGGACTTTCATTGTTAGAAAGATAAAACGAAGAATGATGAGCTCCTTACCAAGAAAAAAAAGGTTATCTTCACCCCCGTTCTCCTCAGAAGAGACCACAGTCTTTCAGGTTGTTCTTGATGATGACGTCGGTGACGGCGTCAAACACAAACTGCACATTCTTGGTGTCTGTGGCGCAGGTGAAGTGGGTGTAAATCTCCTTGGTGTCCTTCCTCTTGTTCAGGTCCTCGAACTGACACTGGATGTAGGCAGCTGCTTCCTCGTACGTGTTGGAGCCTGGAAAAGGAAGACGAGGAGCGGGAAGTGAAGGAGTCAGGAAGTCGAAACATAGGAAAAGGTATTGAAATTGTGTATTTGTATTGTTTGAAAACGGATTGGCATGGCTGGGCTTCATCCTGCTAAATATTTGCTTGTTCGTCTACAAAGCTGGAGATAATTTTGAGCATTTCTTGTCAAAGCCGGATGCTTAAAGGGACAGTTCACCCCCAAATCCCCCAAGAACAGGTCATGATTTCTGGACATTAATAGGGTTTCCATCCACCTATTCTTATTCTAATTTTCAAAAACAGCGAAAATAAACATTAATGGAAACGCTAGAAATTCGCAAAAAAGTTTTTACGCTTGGAGGGGGTGGATTTGTCTGCGTATCGATAAAAGGAAAGTACGACTTTTTGCTATGGAAACAGGTTTTGCAGATAAATGATGACTGGACCGGATACCACGTCACACGTCTGGACCGGATATTACGTCACACATATACGTTGGTGGTACGCGGTGGTCTCCTTCCAGCTATTTCCAACAGTACTCTTAACATTAAAATTCTTCCTTGTCGTCTCTTCTTCAGGATGGCTCAGTACGCGGTGCATGCTGACAAAATGGTGACCAGAGTTCTTCCAAACGCCGACAGGTCGATCAGGAATCTGTCCATGATCAGTTGTTGACTGTCAGCCGAGTGTGTTGTTTGTTTTGTGGCAGAGAGACGCTCTCTGATGACGTCATCTCATGGCGCACTCTCCTCTCAATAATCGCAAAATAATAACAAATGGAAACGGGCATAAAGTCGCATTTTCTTTTTGCGTATTTTCACTAAATTCGCTCAAAAATTTCGAGACATTCGGATGGAAACCTGACTATTGCTGTTGAGTTTTTGCAAGTGTTTTTTTTGGCACTTTGAGCACCACAAGCCGAGTCCTATCTACTTTCATTATATTGGAGAGATGGCAGACATCTCTACGGCCGACATCTCCAACACTCTGCAACTCACACCAAAGCAACATAGTCTAATAATAGCACTACAGGTAAGAGGAAATACATGTGTTTTTGATTTTGGGGTGAACTGTCCCTTAAAAGGAAAAGTTAAACAAAAGCTAGAAAGGCAAATCAATCAAAAAAGTTGAGGTTTTATAAGGGGTTAAGTGCTTAACTATTCCCTGACTGAGAGCAGTAACTGTCGAAAGTCTTTGCTGGTTGCTGCCAATGTCATGTAAAGATAAGTTTATGTTGGGTTATGTTTGTGTTCCTTGCGCATGTTTGCTTGCCAAAAGATGACGTCTTTAGTGTCAAGCAGAAGGCTCCAAAACTTGCCGCGGCACTTTGTTGTGCATCTCTAATGCATGTGCACTGCGCTTTTCAGTTCAACGTGGGCACCTCTGAGGGAAGACGTCCATGTTGATAGTAAGTTGATTGCCCTGGTCAAGCAGGTTCGCCCGCTGAGTCCTCATTGAGAGACCGCAGGGACTGTAAAATGGGCTTTACATTCTTGAACAGAAATAGCCAGCACACTGGGGAAAGATGAGGCTTTTTGCAGCAGGGTGTAGAAGAACACGAGAGATCACTATAAAAGCTAAAAAAAACAGTCTCATGGAAAGCGTGGTGACCCAGAGGGAAACAATATTAATCATAGTACACAAATGTAGCGTCTGGGGGTACTTCGCGGTTTATGAATGTTGCCAGAGAGCCTACTTTCCCTGACATTCCTTTTTTAACACTGTTTCTTGCTTATCCATACACCCTTTTACAACCTTTTACTATTAAGTGGGCGGGGCTTAGCCGGAGGCAAAACAATTCTCCACAGACATTAGCTAGCGCTAGCTAGCAAGTTCTGTTGGCTTGTTTTAGACAATGGAGGAAGATGATACAGAGGTGCATGCAGAAATATTAACGCCGAGTGCCGGAGCGCACTCTGGCACAAACTGGACTGGAATGTACCATTCGGTTATCTAGAGCACCGCACTCTCAAGAGTGCAGAGTGCCGAGTGGAGTGAATGTGTAATTAACTTAATTGTTCGTATATTTATATAGAAATATAATGCTGCATTTCTTTGACCAACAGGACTCTCATTTTAGCGTAGAGCATAAGACTGAATTTATGAACTCACCATGTGAGGTCACTCACTCTCTGGGACTGCAAGTGTTACTTGAATAAGTAAACACTGACCAACAGGACCAGACTGGCCGACCCGTATGCTCTCACTCAATTTGACAGGATTGCTGAAGGTGGGATGACTGGCTTTGTGGTTGATTACGACACTAGCTATCGAAGCTAACGTTAGCTAATGCGCTACGCGTTAGCAATACAGAGAAATCCAATATTCCTCTTAAACCTCCCCAACCTGATATGAAGTTTGTGCTGCACATGTGAGCATTTTTGATGACCGCCTGTGTCCAATCCTTTTATCTTATCGCATTTTACCATCGTTGTCTTTGTTTTTGTTGACGGGCATATGATCAAATTTACTGTTTGAGCCATGACTCATGAGTCATGTTGTGCCTCCAGCTAATAAACTGATGTCATTCTGATGTCGGCTGTAAAAGGGTCTGTAGAACTTTTTGTTTGTACACGCCCTGGTGTTTTAGAGCACATGGCAACAAGTAACGCACTGAGCATAAACACGTCCGTGCAATCTCGTGGCTCATCCGCCGTCTGCGGAGGCGGCGCCATCGTGTCTCGCATAAGTATAAACAAACTAAAGACTGTGAGATGTCACTGCTCCCTAGAAAAAGTCAATAATAACCAGGCACTGGTAGGCAGGATTTGTTAGCTTTGGACATTGCAAGTGCACCTGTTTCCAGTCTTTACGCTAAGCTAAGCTAACGGGCAGAAATGAGTATGGTATTGATCTTCTCATCTGATTCTTGTCAAAGCAGAATCCACCTCATGAACACATTGTGAAAACATTTGCAGGTTGTCATGGTGTATTTGTAAAAAGAAAACAAAGAAAGAAAGAAAAGAACATGTTCTGTAAAATGCTGCCAATCTCACCAGCATATTCTGGGTAACAGATGGTGAGAGGACTCTTCTTGATCTTCTCCTCAAACAGGTCCTTCTTGTTGAGGAAGAGGATGATGGAGGTGTCTGTGAACCACTTGTTGTTGCAGATGCTGTCGAACAGCTTCATACTCTCATGCATTCGGTTCTGAGGAGAAAGAGGAAGGCGATGTTGATCACTGTACTCTGCTCACTCATCCATAAACATGGAAAGATCCTAAAGCGAATCTATCCTTTACTTCTCTGCCCCACTATGCTTCCAGTAAACAGAGACAAAGTTCCTGCTGTGTACAAACACAGAGTGCATGCTGTTGTGTTAACCATGAGTCAGAGGCCGAAGCACTCACCATCTCCTCGTCCTCAGCCAGCACCAGGTCATAGTCGCTGAGGGCCACGCAGAAGATGATGGCGGTCACACCCTCAAAGCAATGGATCCACTTCTTCCTCTCAGACCGCTGACCGCCAACATCAAACATTCTGGAGGGAGGAAAGAAGTAAACATGTTGCTCAGCACACAAGCATACATACACAGTACACGCAGTGTTTATGGAACCCAAAGGTAAAAACATAAATGAGGAGTCACTGTGGCTGCTCTGGCCCCGCTGCAGTGTGTAGTGATGACAGTGAGTGATAAAGAAACAAGAAATTCTTTGTCTATTGTCCCTTGAAAACAATCCTGATAAAATCTGAGCAGTGCAGAGAATACTCAAGTGACCAGCAAATGTCTGCCGTGTTACAGCAGAGGGAAACAATTCAGAGTAGCAGCAGACGTTTAGGTTCTGCAGTCAAAAGTAGGGGTGGCAGATATATCCAATATATCAATAATGTTCAAAGTATCACAGCTTGTTCCACATGGGATGTATAAAATGTACACATCACAAACACTGGGTTTAAATTGTTGCATGACTTTTAAAGCCACCAGCATGGGACTCGCCTTTACGTTTCAGTTCTTGCACTTTCTCCTTTGGCTCTCTCGCTCTCACAGAAAAAAAAAGCAACCATCTAGCCACATTTTGCAACCATGGAGCACCACTGTGACGTCCTAATATTAATATATGAACCAGACAGGTGGTAGTTTGTTTCCTGCTCAGTGAATTAATCCTCAAGTTTAACTGTGCCGCTGTGTCGGTTAAATAACTTTCTGCTAACTGCTAACTCTGGGTGTTTCAGAATAAAAGCACAAGTGGTTCTACTTCAATCTATAACAGTAATTTGTTAAACTTAATTTAACGGTATTTTAACTTTAATAACAGTATTTTATCTAACTTTATTATTACAGTACTTACTTTATTATAGCAGTAATTTGTTTACTTAATTTAACAGTATTTTAACTTTATTATTATAATACTTTGTCTAACTTCGTTGTAACAATACTTGAACTTTATTACAACAGTACTTTGTTTATCTTTATTATAACGGTACCTTATTTCACTTAATCATAACAGTACTTTATTTAAACTTATTATAACTTGGTTAAATACAGTACAAAAGTTACTGTTACTGTTCTAGAGGAAAAATTCGGTTGTATTTAAAAAGTTCAATTCTAATTTTGTTCTGAAGCTACTCTTTTTTAAATTAATATATTTTCTAAAATACAGTTATTAAGTGAGGAAAAAGAACCGATACGAGTATCGATAAAGTACTGAACCAATGATAAGAATCAGTAGCCTCTTTTACACAAGAATTGTGCAAATTTGCAGGAAAGCCCAATCCGTCTTCTTTCCGCATTGGCAGTATAAAAACAAAATAGGGGAGGGCGGCAAATTGCCGCCTGCCTACTTAATGTGCCTTTTTCGGGGCAATGGGGGGCGTGAGCTAATAACAGAACGTGCAGCTCAACGTGTGACGTAAACGGTGACGTACCGAGGAAAGCCGCGGCTGGTCAGTCCTTCGGCGATTCTCTCGTACATCGGCCCGTCCTTCACGGTTCCCGTCATCTGACGGTTAATGGCCTTCTCGTTAGCAAGGGCAAGGAGGGCGCGCAATTCTTTATCTCCCCAGTTGCTCATCTTCTGCTTTGCCTCTCCTTAGTGCTGCTAGATACTCATTCCTGCTATCAGCTGTTTCCTGGTTTGAAATCCACGCCAGTGGGTCGAACGTGCGGCGTCATCAACAGCCCCTCCCACAAGTCATCAGCAGACCCTCCCGAGGCGGAAAGCCGCCTCACTCTGTTTAGGTCAAAACCTTTCCGCCAATATGACTACCCTACGAGGTGGAAAATTGGGCACCTCGGATCAACTCGCCAATCCAGCTCTGTGTGTCTAAACGCTCGCAGCTTGCCGACAAAATGGCCGAACATTCGCGGAAAATCTGGCAGTGTAAAAGGGGCTAATAAGAGCAGTAGTATTGATAACATCTTGACAATACCCAGCCCTAATTATAACTTATTACTTACTTAATTTAACATTATAATAACAGTAGTTTATTTAGTAGTGTAGTATTTTGTTGGTCTACAGTAGTTTAGAGCCGATTTCTAAATATCAAGATATATATTGTGTATCGTGATACGGCCTAAAAATACTGCAATATTATTTTTAGGCCATACTGCTCTGCCCTTGTCAAAAGGTATACATTTTCAAATCCACACCAAAGTGGCATTAACTCTAGACATCATGTACATATCTTCATAGATTACTCACATTCAGGAACAATTTCTAGACAAGCCAATCTGAAAATAAAAAACACTTTCAATTCAGGTTCCAAGGGGACGCTGTATGAAACAATCTCAAAAAAATGCACGCAGCTGTAGCAAGAGAACCAACAAAAGGCTCATTTAGCTCCTGTAAGAGCTCCTATTGGTCCACTAAACTGCAAAAGCCACATCTGGAAATACTACTGTTTTAAAGGCAGGATTGGGAAAGAGACTGTTAGAAGTAACAATGAATGTTAAAAAGAAGTAATCACATTTAACTTGTTGAAACATGTCAAAGACCGACATCATGATTGTTAGGAACTATGAGGCAGAACAAACACTTTGCTTTTCATAAAGCTGGTTGGACGCTGCTGTGTTATTCCTGCATTACAGAGAGCAATGACTACTTTACAGAAGTACTGTAATGTGTTGCAATGAACTCTGACAGCAATGGTGTGCCATCATGACTGTAGATTTTAGCTGCTGTCTGGAATAGCAAAGAAAGAGACTAACATAGAGCCATTTTGCGTGTGTGTGTGTTTATGGATCATATAACATGGTGTTATTGTCTTCTGTTGTGTGGCCCAGCTGCATGAATTTCAATGACACTGGCATCAGCTACCCAACTTCTGGTATCATGATATCATCGGGCCTTCTGCCCCCACTTCCTGTATGTTTTTTTTTTCCAACACAGGGCCACAACTGAGTCATCGCTAATGCGCACAACACCTTCACAGACTGTCACAACTTACAGCTGTACATGTACAAAGGGAATTTCTATGGGAGTGAATGAGTCAGTGACAGGAAGGAAAGCTAATTAAGCCATCACGAAAAACACTTTGAGGCCGAGCCAGCTGTTACGGTGAGGAAATTCTCACTTGAAGTGCAGGTCCTTGAACGTGAAGTGCGTCTCCACAATGCCCGTGGTTTTGACTCGAGTCCTCAGGACATCCTGCTGAGTTGGGATGTAGGTGGCCTGGGATATCCTGTCC
The DNA here is from genome assembly GCA_019142605.1 of Cephalopholis sonnerati. NCBI lineage: Eukaryota > Metazoa > Chordata > Actinopteri > Perciformes > Serranidae > Cephalopholis > Cephalopholis sonnerati. The sequence goes on along the minus strand of JAGQAX010000022.1, from coordinate 9,867,552 downwards.
AAATCGTTCAAGTAGCTGAGAGAAGTAGACAAAGAAAAAAGGGCATTAGGAGGGAAAACAATAACATCAGAGAGAAAAGGGGAGTGAGAACGAGAGCAGGAACAAGGGGGAGAAAATGTGTCAGAAGTATCGGGGTCAAGTGTCAAGTCAGTTTTCTGTAGGTGTAGTTTTTTGTGGAGCAACATCTTACGAGAAAATGAGTTCATTTCCAGTTCTAATAAAAGAATCTCATCCAAAGTTAGCTAAAGACACAAAGCTGAACACAGTTAAGTTACAAGATAAGATGCATAATTTGCCTGTGGTAAATTTAGACATGATGGCATGACGGCTCAGTGGTGAGAGCTGTTCCCTCACAGTGAGCAGGTCCCGGGTTTTAACTCGAGCGCTGGTATTTTTAGTGAGGAGGAGTGTGCATTGTTTTCTCTGTGTTTGGTGGACTCCCTCTGGGTTTATCCCTGAGTCTAACGATGTGTAGCTGAATTGGAAACTCCCTACGTCGAAGAGTGAATGTGCTTCTGTGTTAGCGCTATTATGGACGAGCCATCTGTCCAGGGTGCTGTCCCACATTCTGTCAAGTACCTGCTGGGACAGGCTCGAGCGTTCTCGTTGCTGTGAATGGGGATATACAGGTATAGAAAATGGAGGGATGAAATCATTTTAGGGTGCTTTCACACCTGCTCTGTTTGGTTCAATTCAATCAAACTCAAGTTTGTTTGCCCCCCCTCAGTGCAGTTCGTTTGGGCAGGTGTGAACACAGCAATCACACTCAGGTGTGCACCAGAACAACCAGACCGAGACGTTCTTGAAGAGGTGGTCTCGGTTTGGTTACAAACCAACTCTGGTGTGGTTCGTTTGTGGTGACGTGTTCCGACCTCGATCTGAACCAACTGCAGTCACATTACGCAACGTTTTGTTTACTTCCTGGATTTTTCCAGCATGGAAATTCTGACCAATCAAGAGCAGCTTTCTCGTGCAAGGCATTTTATCTGGTCCGCTTGTAAATGCTGCCATGAGAACACAAACCAACTCTAGGCAATGATACAACTTTGTAATAAAATCAAAAAAAACCCCAAAAACAAAATTTCCCACGGGTCCATCAAAGAGCCCACATCTAAGTCAAACAGGTTTTCTATCAGCACTTTTGGTCACATTGATTTGTGTTTCCATTTCCAGTTTAAGTGTACCGAGTTGTGCTGTGGGGTCGGGCCAAAGCGCACAGATTGCCTCCAAGTGGACAGCGGTGACATCAAATGGTCTTTGTCATCATTATTCAGCATTAGAGATGAGAAACTGATAAGACTTTGTTGATACCAATACCATTATCAACACTGATATCGGTTCTTGATTCCTGATCAATCTTCTGAGTGATAAAAAAAGAAGGCCTGCTCAGGTTTTATTATCTCTGAGTTTGAGTATGTGTAAATGAAATGAGAGAACATTAGTACAGCATTGGTTTTCATTTAGGTTTTCTTAGCCAAAGAAAAACTCTGCTAAGCCTGCCAGCATAGCACTACTGTTACTATTACAGGATATTTACCCACGGTAGCGGATGTGCTCCTTGGTTGGGAAGCAGTGGCACTGGTGCGTAGAGTGCCACTGCTCGGCATGGCATTCCTGGAATTCAAGCCCATGTTGGGTAAATGGCATTTTAGTGTATTGCTGGTGTTTCCACCCTGACTTGAGATCATCATTTACAGACTTTAAAGCAGCTCTGTTGCCACATTTATACAAGAAATGGAGCCATGCTTTTGACTGATTCTTCTTCTTTGCCATGAAATCTTTTGAACTGATAAGTTCGGGGGCATTAGATTCCAATGGATCGGATAATCTAACACTGGTTCTTAAAGTCCGTCCAAATTTAGCAACAACATTCAGGGACAATTCAGTGACTCCGCTGCCACTGACATAGCAGACATAGCTTCATCAGTTTCAATTGCGTCTCAGAAAATGTCAAAGAAAATGGCAAGTGCTTGGTTTGCCGATAAAAATTTAAGCCCTGCTTGCTGTTTGAAATGAAGACCATGCGGGCAGGAGATGGGTATCAGGCGTACGTTTGTACAGTGCTGGAAGAAAATTAAAAAACTCCAATAACAGTACAAGAAAGTTGTTGATAACACAGACAGAAAAACGTTACACCAGTTAATGACGCCTTCAAGCAGGTAGTCGCATCGTATGGAGATGATGACTGTCCTACATACCATTTTTTTGGGTGCCGGAGCTTTGGTAGTCATCAACAGTGAATATTTGAGACTGAACATCACTTTTATATATATTTTTTTTTACAATTTAAAATCGATAAAATCCTATTTTAGATCCTCCTTGCTCTGCTGTCACTCTCTGTTTATCATGAGGCTACTGCTGTGGGAGTCTGAGCTCTGCATCGAAGACGGTGAGAGTCCTGCACACACACATAATGACAGGGCTTACTGTTAGCATCACACGCCCAGCGTTACCCAACGGTTATCAATGGTTTTAACAACAGAGTCAAGCTGTTTGTGTGTCAGTGTAAGTTTGCCGGGACTGTTTGACCGGCTCTGTGTTAGATGTTAGCCGCTGTAGCTGGGTTAGCTCGTGCTAACAGGGCAGACGTTGAACTAACCAGCTCTGGAGACTCAGCGCTGTGTCGAACGACAGCAACAGCCAATCATCAGGCAGGGATTAGCTATCACAAATACATTCTGGTTCTGTGGGAAACTCTGAATGCTCATTATATTTGGCTCCGAATCTGACACAGCACCTTGACAAAGCTCTGTGAAACAGAAGCGCAGAAACAGCATAGCACCAACGAATATCTGAATAGTTGAATGTTCGGGTCCAGTCACGCTGGACCGTTTGTTAAAGGGCTAAAAATGTACCTGAAGTATAGACCCCTTCACAGAACGTAAACATCCGGGTGGGCGGGGCGATCACTGGAGGCAGAAGTAGAATGAGCACAGTGGCGAGTCCAAGCGCGGCTAGCTAGCTTATATTGTTTTGGGCCTTTTTGGCGATCGTTATCGTGCACAACATGGCCAAAGAAGATGCTAATTTATCGAAGTATGTACAGACACTCACTATACGGGATCGGGAGTGTTATTTAAAAAAACTGACGTTATCAGATTGGACCATCTTGACAGACCCCTACGCGCTCACTCAATGGAAGGACGACGTGACAGGTTTACCCTCTGTTGAATGGCCGGAGATTTACAGTTACTTAATAGAGAAACCAAGCGTCTACAGTAAAGAGAAACTAAGGGCATATAAATCGTTTTCATCTGTAGAAGCCTCGCCTACAAAATAAGATGAAGCTTTATCAGTGTCAGGCAGCCTAAGCTAACGTTATATACTGGTTGGTTGGGCTGGTTAACTTTAGCTACTAAGTTAGTTGATTACTAATTTCTGAAAATGTAATGTTAGGCACGGCAAGATACACCAGAAAATGATTTATTTAGCTAGCTACCTAGCTAGTAACGTTAGTAGAAATTACCTGAGGGGTGTACTACGAGATTAATGGGTTAGCGAGGTATGTTGAGTCTAAAGCCAGAGTTTTCAGTGTCACGAAGGTGGCTCTCTTTTAACCTGGCTAGATCACCATGGTAACTTATGCTTAGCTCATAGCCTGGTCCCGACCAGGTTATATTCAGAGTTTAATCTTAAAATCAGCTATAAAAGCGCCGCTGTTTCACAGTTTAGCGCGTTTGGAGCTGGCGTAACCTTTACTTTGAAAGTCCAGTGGAGCTGGATCAGAACCGAGCATCTGTACGGAGGGAGAGATCGCACTGATCCGCTGGTGTTTACTTTCTCTCTGAGCGTCTCCGCCTACAGATGTTCAGCTGAGGGAATACGCCACTCACTGTTGAGCCGAGCGTCAGGAGGACACTGAAACAAGCATTACAGATAATCAGATAGCTAATCAGTTAAGTTAATCATTTCACTTTGATGTGGCCATGAATAAATGAATTTCAGTGTTTGGCCTGTTATATGGCAGTGTTGCCCAAACACAAATCTTGAATAGGTCTATGCTGTTTTCACAGTTAAAAAGGTCTTTGTTGTCATTGCACAGAGACAATAGGCTATGAGATTTACTGTACAGCACCTAAAAAGTTCACTGTATATTCATACGCACACCCAGCCTCACTTTCAATAAAACACACTCACATTCTATAATTGATCAGTAAAATATATGAAAACAATATAACAACAGTTGTTGCTCTAGTTTATTGTTTAAATGGATAAAGCTTCGTGTTTAAAAGTACCGCAGTGTTCAGCTGTCAGAAATTAAAATCAGCCTCCTCTCTTTACGTATTATTAATTATCATATTTGCAGCAACAGTGTTGCTTTTGGCTGTGATCAGGCTTTTTTATATCGCTCATACTCTCTCCATTAAAACAACCTGCTCCTCTTGGCTGAAATTAGGGACCATGTGCAGAAGTAGAATCATATGACGCCCAACACCTCTTTTTATATGAACGTGCAGGAGCACAAAGCTGAGAGCCGGACTTGACAAACCAAGTTGTTAACCACCTTCGTGACACCGTTTAACTCTGTTTAGGGGCTTTGGGTTTTGTTAAGCCAGAACATGAACACAAAGCCTGGCTGTGTTGAGCTTCCTTCGTAGTACACCCCTCTGATATGAAATGCGCGCTGCAAACACGAGCATTTTTGATGATTGCCTCCGTCCAGTCCTTTCTTCTGATCGCATTTAGCCATAGTTGTCTTCGTTTTTTTTTTTGACTGGCAGGTGGTATCCGATAATATTTTAGATTTAAGCCATTACTCTTTGGGTTCTGGCACCCGACCGCACAGCAAGATGACACCATGATAGCAGAGATGGCAAAGTCCTGGCGCCAGCTAGCGACCAACGTTAGTAGCTGCCTGTTTGTTTTGCCTCCAGCTGAACACGTGACCTAATCGTGACGTAGGCTCAGAAAGGGTCTATATTAGAGTTGATTTCTTAGATAGACGACACGAGCAATTTTATTTATTTATCAGTGTGAAGTTTTAGCAAATTTCTTAATTTTCCATCTTTAAACCTCAACTTTTAGACCAACATCCAAACATCTACAATTCCAGGACAACTGAACAAACTCAATCTGCTGAGGAAGTTACTGTACTATAACTGAGCAGTTCCTGCACAGACCTCGTGGTGAGATATTTTATCATCTGCTGTTTTAAAGGTCGAGAATGACACTGCAGTCCCAATTCTTTTTTAAGTTACATATGCATTTTTTATGCATACTGCAGGTGCAGGCGTAAGATTTGTTTCCACGACAGAAATACTTTCAGCATTAGGTGTAAGTACATCCCATGAAGGAAAGCGCACTCTACAGAATGATCCTCATATCATCCAAAATGATAGCAGCTGTCTGGATATTAAAACTACTAAAAATACCTTAATGTGGGTTTGAATTGTTTCAGATTTAACTCTAAAAATGAATTCTGAACGATCATTAAACCTTGTTTTCATTTCCTGACTCATTAACTTCCCTGCCCTCATTGATGCTGCTTGCAGCTTTAATATGTGTTTAGTATTTGTTGTCATTGTACGGACGCATTTGCCATACTCGTACAGGATGTCACACATACACCTTGATTTTGACCCATGCTGGGTACATTATGACCCAGGCAAATATTTCACAGTTACTGCTGATAAATCACAATCGGAAAAAAAATGAGATTAGTGACCTCTAGTTGCTGGCAGACAAACACAAGTAATCTCCCCTTCACGCAAACAAGCCTTTTGTTTGTCTTCCAAAGGTATTAAGTGAAGTAAAAAACACACAAGCTTTGGCAATGGTGTTCCTTATTCACAAAAAGCCCCTGGACAGCAGGATTAGAGGAGCCAATTAGAAAAAGGCCAACAGCTCCCTCGGCCTGCGACGTAACCGCTGATGTTTGCTCTGCAGCAGCAAAACAAGACAAATGGCTTTTCGGGTAACAAAAAAACAGGAGCTGCCCTGTGATGATTTCATTTGTTATGATGCCAAGGGCTCTTGCACAATATATAAAGGATTCAGGCTGGTTGAGGAAAATACAGTTAAGATACAAAGGAGATTTTCTCAGTATTTGTGGCACTTCTCTTTCAAGCACGTGACAAAATGTTCCTGCGCTGAGGTGGAAGGTCAAAGATTAAATTGTCTTTCCAGCCACCGCTCTTCAGGCTGGGTAGAGGAGGGCAAATATTGACAGTGTGAAAGTCCAGACAGATGCATGGTGCCGTAGCTTTCAGCACATGGCTGACGGCTGGGACAAGTTGTGTTTAGCAACTTGAGGCAGCAGATTTCAGTGGAATGACAGAAATTCGTCTGGTCATCTGATGTGACTTTGTCATTAAAATTTGCTGAAGTAAATTGGTGTGTGCACCACTGAGTCTATTCAGTGGGGTGACTCACGATTGTTTGGAGAACCATGCAACTTGCTGTTTATCTGTATATGTGTGTGTGTTTGTGACTCACTATGCTGCCGAGTCATTGAGCTGATATTCGCGGGAGCGGCTGAAGCAGGCTTGAACACCTCCGTCCTTCCACAGTCGCTTAATGACACCGGCCAGCTCTCCCGTCATGAAGCCTTCCTCCGCCGAGCCCGCCAGCACAAACAGCTGCCGCGCGTCGTCCTGGGAGAGGAGTCGCATGAGAGTCAATATCATAAATCAGCCGTCAAAGTCATTAGACCGCCATTATTGTCAACATTAATCTGCTAATAGGCTGAAACGCCAGTCGCGGGGTTGTAAGGACATTTTAGAGGCAGCTGCTGATTCCTTTGTCTCGTCGTTTCTTGCTCTAGAAGTACAAAAGCACTGCAAAATATCACATTAAACTTGACTTAAAATATAATTTAAATGGCTTTTAAACAACCTGAAAAGACCTCGGACCCGCTTGTTTCTGAGCACCACAGACTAACAACCAAATTACACTCCCCTCCCTCTGTCACTCACAGCTCTTGCGGCGTCCCCAAAGTCGATCTTGAGGCGCCCCATGGCTCTGATGATGGCGATGATGGACTGGATGGTGTTGCTGTAGACCACAGCTTTGTACTGCTTACATTCCTCTTCTGAGTAGCCCGCCTCGTGGATGATCCTGCAGAAAAAGGGAAAAGCAGGGTAAGCAGGCGAGCCGTTTTCCAGCACTGCAACAAACAGCAACCAAATTGTCCCGAATGCTGCCAACAGAGACAGAACACTTTGCTTTTCATGGCAAGTTCTTCACGCTGAATCATGTCTTTCAACTTCCTTTACTTCTTTTCCTCCTTAGTTCTTATTCAATATGTCTTTCAAAACTCTTGACTTTACACACCCATTCTAGCGTCAGCAGAAATATTGTTAATCCACAATGGCCATCCTCATTTCTGCCTGCTGAAATTACAATCACCCAAGGAGAACAATCCTCTTCTACAGCTGCATCAGTGTCAACTGATTGGTTTTTATTTAATACAATAAAATTCAGCACACAAAAGTGCACACAGTACTAAAACTCCTCAGGATATCAGAAGTCACATGACTTATTTCCATGGCAGTCCTGAGATCCAGGCCAGGGGGCAGACAGCAAGAGGGAATGACATGTGTATGCTAATAATATCCCATTTTTACACTAATACATCTGATAAAAAAACATGAAAACATCACTGTTATACAGTCATATAAACAACTAAAAAAAAAAAACTTACTCAGCATCTATTTTTTTTACAATTACTCAGAGAATGGGCAGATTAATTTCACTTGAGGTTTTATTCCACTCCTCCCTCCAGTGTAGAGGAATGTGCGTCTCACTACTTTATATTTCAGATCAGGTCGTTTCAGGTTAGGTACACAAGCTCTTGTACTGAGGCCATGAGAGTCCTGAACATACTGACAATACAAGATAAAATAATCTGGACATGGACCTTGTAAAAAAGTCTTGAAAGTCAGTGCTTATTTTACCTTAAAAATTCTACAGAGACATGATTAAGATTTGTTGTTGTACTCATTGGTGTTTAAAAAAAGGGTCATTGTCAGTAAATCTTGTGAAAATTAGAATGGGATGCAGAATGTGATGCTGTGCACCAGTGATCTGAGCTTTTCCTGACTCAAATTTCCAGACTTTTCAGACCATATTTGACATCTGAGTACAAATAACTACATGTTTGTTATGTTAATAAATGGTTTTACAATTCAGCTGCTAACATGCATGTGACATTCTGACTGTGTGTGCTGTTATGTTGCCAAATGACTGTCAGAAGCTTTGTAACTAGCAACCGTAGCTCATATAAATTAATTAACACAGCCTTGTTTATTCACCGTGTCCATGGAAACAATGATGAACGTGACCACAGAGGTTTGGTTTCCTTATGCAGAAAAGATCAATTTACAACACAGAATACAAATAGAATAGGAGCAATAGTCTGGAAACACAAACTTTTTCATCATCTCTCCTTTTTTTCCAGACCTGTCCAGACCTGGAAATTACCAAAATCAAATTCCATACTGTGTTGAGTGCTGTTATTAATTTTAGACCATAAAGGGCATCTATGAAGCAGAGAGCAGAGGAGTATGCTTTATTGGGCTATGGCCCATCTTTTCAAAATGGCCTTTGTCCCACTCTAAATTGTCAGGTGCTTGTTCCCTGTTCCTGTTTGGGGCCTCAGTAGCCTGTATTTGCTCTGTGTTTTACTTTCTTTTTGTTTCTTTGTTTTATTTGTTGTATTGCCTTTGTTTTTACTGAGTGCATGTTTTATTGTTTGGTTGTATTTTGCGAGGCACTTTGTCAATTTTATTTCTGTGAAAAATACATTTTATTATTATTTCTTTATGCTATGACAGTTGTCCTAAATTTAGATTAAAAAAAAAAATCCCAATTCATCGCGATATATTAAATCATTCCCCGGTCTTATGATACATATCTTACGGCCAGATTCCTGCCAATACACAGCCCCTAGCTGCAACTCACCTATTACCCTATTATTTTCAGATTTACAACTTATTGTTTGGTCTATGAAATGTCAGAAAATAGGTAAAAATGAATGTTATGATTTCCTAAAGGTGACTTTTTCAAATTGCTTGTTTTCTTCAACTAACAGTTTAAAGAGGCAGAGGCAGGGGCCCAAGAGGCAGAAAAGGAAGGAAGGAAAAGGAGGAGATCTTTACAAAGCTGAAATTTGAACGTTTGACATTGTGCTCATAATATAATTTAAACAAGAACTTGATTAAAAATAATTGTGAATTAATTTTCTATCCATCAACCAGTCCCTCCAGAAAATCGCGATCTTGCCAGTCCACAAAATTTGCAGGGGCTTGCAACGTTTCAAAAGTCCCGCTTTTTTCCGAATTTTCCGGCTGACCAGAAGTCATTTGAAACGTCATCAGACGCGTCATCAAATGACGCTAATGTCATTGCAGTATGGAGGAACGCTCTGTATTGACATAAGAATTCTCACATTGTTTAAATGCATACAATATGTGTTGAATTGATTCAAATGCTATGTTTACAGAAGATGTAGCTTACATGTTGTTTTACAGTCACATTGTCTGCTTTGAGAGCTACAATATTCACTCAGGATTTTTTAAAAAAATTATTGGAGTCCATGTTTTGAATCTGATTAAATAAAACTGAAGAGGAGAACTGAAACATTTGCAGCTGTTTTTGTAATATTCACTATGATTATTACAGCAAGTCATTACATAACTTATTTTTTGGAGGCAGTAGTTTAAAAAAGTAGTTTTTCTCCTGACTTGCAATTTTTGTCATTTGCCGCAATTTCATGCAAAAAAAAAAATCACATAAAAATGACGCAAATTTTATCAGAATTTTTGACAAAATTGGTCGCAAATTCAATGTTTTTTTTGCAACGAGATCCTGGAGGGACTGAGCGACTAATTGACTGTTTATTTGTTATTCAGCTCTACTTGTTAGTTAAAACCCTTCACTGATGGCTTGGTGACAGTAAGAAAAATAAAAGACATCACCAGAATTATCCTTTCATTATTAGAAAAAGTGCATAAAGCAACTTTGACCAGCTAACAACATGTAAATATAATCTGTATCATGCTATTATAAGTATATATAATTTCCTTAAATAAAACCTGTACCTTGTCATCTCTCAGCACACCGTGGATTATTGTGAGTAAAATAATATTTCTACAGGAACAGCGTCTGAACATCCTTCACAGGCAAAGAGCCAAAAGAAAAAGCAGCATCAGAGCTGAACAGCTCTTAAAAAATGTATAAATGAAGTGCACCTGACATGTCTATGTCTTCTGATTGATGAGTACATCAACGAGGGTGCTTATGAAAAATGTAATTCATGTGTAGGACGCATGCGGCATGTGGATGATGTATGGTTAGAGTTTATACTAATGTATTCTGCTGGGCTGTCTTCACGATCCATTATGCATGCTACCTGTTTGTAATGTGATTCGCAGAGCATAATATTACCCAGAGAGATGCTATAAAAGCATGATTGGTGTTTGACACTGTTTGTGTTGTGGAAAATGAATACTCTATCAGTGCCGTTATGCGTATCTGATGAGAGAAGTCATTGTTGATTCACTGGAAGAATAAGACAAAAGTTTGTTTTGATTGTTCGCTGATCAGATGCAACGGCGGCGAAATGAACTCACTTCATCTGCTTGACGATTGTACTTTTCCCTGATTCACCAGCACCTGGAAAACACAGAGAGGAAAAAGAGATCATTAGAGAGTGTAAATATCTCAGGAGGTTAATGTTGCTTGTAACGAGCCGAATGTTTCTACGTTTTCATTTTTAACCCTACTGTCACCCAGCTCACTTCCTTTATCCGCATGTTTCCAGGAAAAGCACTTACAGTGTGTTTATACAATGACCTAATGTGGTTAAATGGCATGACAAGGAACCATGAATATGAAACCTGAGCGTAACCACCGCAACCAAAGGAGAACTGAGAGATGTGAAATGTGTGTGTGTAACTTGATGTCTCTGCAAGCGGCAACCCCTGGGGCTGAAAAGTAAAGCCAACACACAAGCGCCAAAAACTGCAGTTTCTTAAATGTCCACATTTGCGGCTGGCTCTAAGAGCCAACTTTACAGCAGACATCAACATGTTTGCAGCCTGGTACAAAAATCGGTTTTGGTCTCTAGAGCTAATTTTAACTTTCATGACAACTGTACAGGGAGTGAATTTTTATACAATTCACCCATTTACAAGTTATGCATAATTAAGGGCAGGCTGCTCTGAGTGACATGTGGGTGCGGTCTATTGACAAGTCACTACCATGGCACCAATGTTGGTTAGGTAACGTAACCATGATGTGACCCAGATTCACAGAGTACAGGTGTAACGTTTTGGCCACCTAAAAAAAGTCTTGTTCAGTTTTTGGTTGTATTCAAAGACCCTTTTAAGGCAGTGGTTCCCAACTGGTCCAGTCACGGGGTCCAGATTTCTTAGTCATCAGTTCAAGGTCCACAAAGTTCAAGACATTCGGCGTCATACTTGCATTTGGCCATGTGGATAAGCTAGTTTGCCGTCTCTGTCAAGCAGCTGTCCGTTAGTCACTCTACATTATTTTATTTTAAAATAAAAGCTCTGTGCTGAAAATTCACTGTACCTAAAAATAAAGTGTGTTTTTTCAAACTTGACATGTTTGCGAGTCACTTGCGACCCACCAGTTGGTAACCACCGCTCTAAGGAGTCAGATACTTAGTTTTTCTGATAGGTAAATTTTCTTTTAATGGTTTTAAGACTGTTTTTGCTAGCAAAAATTAGCATTAGCATTATCACATTTAACCGTAGCTGTAAAAGCACCGTGTTAACTTAGCTGTCAGCTTTAACCTGAATCAGTAGAGCACGTTTTAGCAGCCTGGGGCGACTTTTTGTAATTGTTTTCAATGAGAGTGAAGCGTTTTTATTGCTGCTTTTGTGTTGCTAGGGGTCTTGCTTTTTTCTGCTTCATGTGCCTTGCATTTTCCCAGGAGTATTCTTAACGTCTCGAGTTGAAAAAACTTCAACTAGGAGCTGAAAAGCACCTGGAGTCACTGGTGTGTTGTTCCCATTTTCGAATTAGTTGAGTTAAGAGGCGAGCCTTCTGTGGTGGCAATGATGAGCGGTGGCTCACTTTTATCGCAAGTTGCCGGACATATCCAAACAAATTGTAGCCTTCACAACTGTAATTAGACCCTACGACTGACAGCTGATTGTCACATTGTCCCTGACTCATCCTAAAATAAGCCTTGAACCAATTATTATCCAGGCGAAGCTCCTGGACCAGCTGGTGGTACTCCCTGTGACCAGTCGCCAAGTGCCCTCCACCTGTACACTTTTATTGAGATTTTAAGGTAAAGATCTTCACTGCAACATAGTGGTCAAGCTATGGACAGATAATTCACTGGTTGCCTGGCAACAATGTCAAAAAAAGACGCAGCAAGCTACAAAAAGCGCTATGTCTTATCGGGGCAGGCTTCAACAAAAAAGTCAGAGTGGTGCGCCTTGCATTTTGCAACCTAAAAGCAGCATTAAATACAAGGTGCACCACACTGCCGTCCGAGTTATCTCCCTCCTCTCGTCCAAAAATGTTCACGTCTGGTTCCAAGAGGATGGTTGCAAGATGGCGGCGGCCAAAACACCAAACTCGAGGCTTCAAAATTAAAGTCCACAGACCAATGAGTTACATCACGGTGGCTACATCCATCACTTTGTAGTCTACGGGTCTGTGTATGACTTTAGCTCTTAAGCTCTGGTTTGGCCTCTGCTCCAGGCACTTCCTGCCTAATATTCTGATTAGTCAACGCCAGGGAGCTCAGTCAGATGACTGTTTTGTAACAAAACTTGCTCTATTTGGTGTTAACTGAATCTGGCTTTGTGTGAGACAACTGTGTGTTTGGAATGTCAAGTATCACCTCGTCAGGACTCTTGGCCTTAACAGGAATATAGAACAGATGATCATGGACAGTGTTGTGAAGCGCTGAAAAACACGCTGTCACCTCAGGATGTGAGGGCACTCGGCGCTGGCCACTAATTAGATTGACAGTGTTGTAGCTGATCGATTAGACAATACCAAGATGAGAAGAGTGGGGGGGGTGGACAGGGAGAGCATACTGTTGGCACGCCTTTTGCTTTGCGGATCCCTCAAACGTCACAGTGCCATGGCAACAGCTCTCGTTATATCCAGGACATGTCTAGTGTGAGGCCACAGTCACCTGAGGAGGCTTTGTGGTGGTGAGCGTGTGTGTGTGTGTGTGTGACATGTTGGCCTCCGCTGAGACCATTATGTATTATGCATCTGCTGCTCGTTTTCCCCGAGTGTAACCGGTCACTTAGAAGTGCCCTTTTATTAAAAATGTTTTCTTTGACAAATGAAAGCCATGTGTGACGTCCTCATAAACCACATTCATTAGACTCTTGTCCTCTAATGGGTATTACCATAACCTACATTTGATCTAATGTGCACTCAATGCCCTCATCTTACAGCAGTGGAGAGTTATAGGGAGGGTACAGCAAAGCAATTGGCCGGCCGTCACTGACGCAACGCTCCTCTGCCACTAGGGAAGATTTTTGAAACCACTTGAGAGTGTCTGTTCCCTGAGTAAACACCCACAGCTTCTCTGTAGAAACAAAATAAGAGGAAGTGGAATCATATCATGAAGTCTAACACTATCCGCTACCTCGTGACACTGGCAGCAGAGACAAGATGGTTTGCTCTTGCATAATAAATCATCTGCCTCATCAAGTTCCACTTTCATGGTGTTGCAAAAACAAAATAAGAAACTTTTGACATTTTTGACACATGCCATTAGTAGCTGAGAGCCTGCTTCACGCTACGAGTAACAGCTCTCCCCCTGAGCGCACAAACTTTACCCCAAAATGAACACATAAACATACACATCTTGCTGCACACTTTCTGTCTGCATTCCTCCAAACTTCCCCTCAGCAGTGACTGCATGCTGATAGTACAGTCCTGGCACTTCACCTTCAGGATAATTGGATGCGATTCACCTGAGGACACATTATTTTAATTATGTGTCACCACTCTGGTGCCGGAGAGCCCTGGAGGGAGGTGACGGTACGGTGGCAGCTCCCTGTGCTCCGAGGCCAAACACTAGCAGTGTGAGTCCCCATGGGACCCGCACACAGACGGCAGATCCGCTGATTGCGGCTGGCCGGTGAGCTGGCACAGTTGCACCCCTCGGCCTGCCCAGGAGCCATTTTCGCAAGGCCACAGACACTTCACATAGCGACGCAGTGCCTCTCAATGTGGGACGCAAGAAAATCCACTTCAGGCAAAGCTATGAGCTCACACTGAAGTTCAAAGTAGCCTCCTTATAAAGGAAACTTTGAGCTAACCGCTAGTTGTATCACTTCTCAATGGTTTCTGTGGCTTTGTTTGATTAAAAAAAAAGTATAGTACAGTATACTTTACACAGGGTGGTATGAGCAGGAAATACAAAGACCTCACATCTAGAGTTTTATATCACTGTAAGACATTTGATGACATCACCTTAGACAATTCTTGGAAACTTTGATGAGCATTTTTTCACTGTCTTCTGAATTCATCAGACCGAACTGTTAGCAGGTTAAAGGTACACTATGCAGGATTTTCTAAACAACAATTTATAGACTTATACAAAAGTAGTCTCTCTCAATCATCACTTATGACCCACTAGAAGTGTGTGGCGGTGTATTGATCTGCAGACACTCTGCCCTCCACCTGTGTTTTCTTATTTCCTTCATGTCTGGGTTGCAAACTTTGGGCAATGGGTGTGCAGCCAAAAAGACATAGTGATCAGGTGATAGCAGCATGCATCCAAGAGGAACAAAATCAAGGACACAGCACAAGGAAAAAAAAAAAAAAAAAAGCAAATATAGCGAGGTGAAATGCCATGCGGACAAAGCTTGCTCTGAAACATGAGTAAATCTGGGGTTGGCTTTCACTTTTGCTGGTGAGCACTGAAGGAGAGGTTGGGGATGAAAAGCAACGCAGAGTAGACAGGTAGGTGCCGGCGGTTAGCTTAGTTAGCTTGTTAAATCAGCTTTTCCATCACAACAAATGTAACGTTCTTACAACAGTACAGTAGCTTGCAAGGTACGTACAAGCTACTGTAGAGAGAAGAAGCAAAGTTTGAAAGTTGTGTTTGCTTCTTCTTCTCCTTCTCTTGGTTTATTAGCGGATCACAGACAACTTCTGTACAAGAGCATGCAACATCATATCAATTTACTTTATTTTCTAAATGATGTTGTATGTTAGGTTTACAAAAATGACAGACAATTCCTGCATTATGTACCTTTAATCAAGAAAAATCAGAGGGTTGATCAATAATGACAATAATTCTGCAGCCCTACTCATATCAGTCAAAAAATAGCTGCGTTACAACTTTTCAAACAAAAATTATAAATAAAATAAAACAAAAATTATCATTATTTTAACTAAATTGAAAAATTTAAAGGCATAGTTTGGCTTTTTTGAAGTGGAAGTGAAGTGTATTGCCTTCAGTACATAGTGGTCAGCCCCAGTTTGGAGAAGTACATTGCTTAGCTTCCATGATGGTACTCCAGTCTGCTTCTCTAAACTGGGAGCGTGCTGACTGCCATCTCCTGTAATACACCGACTATGGATAAGTACCTCATACAACCCCACATCAAAAAATACAAACTATCCCTTTAAGTAGATAAACACCATTAAAAAAAAAAAGATGTGCTAATTTTGATGACATCGCAGTGAACTGCTGCTTAAATTCAGTAGAAATTATAATGAGGTGCGTCACGCTGGTTGAGAAGTACTTGGATGATGTCATCACCATGTATCACAAAGATGACATGAACACTGTTGGATGAATCATTGCGCGGATCTACTGTAATTGTGAAAAATGTAGTGGCAAGTTAGGCCAGAGAAATCTTCTGCCACTGCTGTGGATAATACAGAGCCCTCATAGGAAGATCAGTTTACAGAAATTGAAACCAGCAGCACTACTGCTATGGTAATGAGCCTGGATAATGATTCTAAACATTCCTATGGTTGTAACTGGATGAATCCCATCAATTCAGTGTCTCATGCTGACCACACACTAAAAGACACATCTAGAGTTTGTAGTCACACACTAACATTTTGCAAACACTTGGTCACTATTTGGATGAGTACAGCTAGATTCCTCTTTAGATTATTTCCCATCCTGCTCCTGGTGGAAAATATTACACTAAACCCTCTTTC
This sequence comes from Cephalopholis sonnerati, assembly GCA_019142605.1. Lineage (NCBI taxonomy): Eukaryota > Metazoa > Chordata > Actinopteri > Perciformes > Serranidae > Cephalopholis > Cephalopholis sonnerati. The sequence goes on along the minus strand of JAGQAX010000022.1, from coordinate 9,851,424 downwards.
AGAAAAATGGCATGTTAACAATTTCTTAGGCGTCTGCAAAAACTTGTAACTCTAGAAACACAAGATAAAAAGTGTCACGTGTTTACAGTATTCTTGTCAATTCGGCATCAGCTCCTTTTGCTTATCCTGTTGGGGGTCACATAGGCTGGAGCCTATCCCAGCTGACATTAAGCCAGAGGCACCTGTCCACACCCTGAACAGGTCACCAGACTATCACAGGGCTGACACATAGAGACAGACAACCATTCACGCTTACATTCAGATGTACGGCCAATTTAGAGTCACAAATTAACATAGCCTGCATGTCTTTGGACTGTGGGAGGAAACCGGAGCACCCGGAGAAAACCCACACTGACACAGGGAGAACATGCAAACTCCGCTTAGAAGGGCTTCCCCACCCTGGGTTCGAACCAGCAACCCTCTTGCTGTGAAGCGACAATGCTAACTATTGCACCACCATGCTGCCAAACCGAGACTTGTTCGCATTCTTGCGCCTTTTTAAGGTCCCCTCCATGTTCACAGTCGTCCCAGTTTGCTGCTTCCTGTTTGGTGCTGGAGGAGAGCGCAGCTTTTGTTTTCATGACGATGTTCACGTCATTGAACTTCAGTTTTTGTCTGAGCAAAGACTAAAACCTTGCGACAACATTGAACATAATTTTGTTGGAGTGTCAAGGCGTCAAAGAGACTGACTTAAGACAGCTCAGACTGAGTTTCCCGCCGAATGATCGAGATTACGGGAGTCGGCACCAGCTGAGATTTTAGTCCAACACTGGCAATTTGTCTGCGACTGTGAAAACGTTAAAAAAGTTATTTGATGTAAGGCCGGCGTACGTCTTCAGTATAATGAATGAGATGTGAGCTCTGTGCTTATGTAAGTGACTTGGCTCTGGCCTCTTTACACCAGTGATATCATGAGGGTGTGGATCCTGTCAAAGCCTGCAGGCCTGAAGAATACAAAACACAGTCGTCCCGAATTTGACTCACTCACACACACACACACACACACACACACACACACACACACACACACACACACACAGACATTTAAGGGTTACATGGCACCACAGGCCTGACCTATCGCTCCTCATACAGAGTCATGTTACACACCCACAGCTTTGATACACCCACCCCAAAACAGCTACAGACTCAAAAACCACTGGAGCAGCTGGTTTCTGTTTCTAGCGGTTCAAACTATTTTAGGAAAATCCAAGCTAACCCTTCCAGTGAAAATGGAGGGTTTTTTTTTTCTTCTTCTCCTTCCACAGAGAACAGAGACATTTCTATCTACCAACCGCAAACACATCTTTTCTCCTGGAGCTTCCCAGGAGCAGCGAGCTTTTATAACAATGGCAGTATGAACGTGACTAAAATGGCTACCATGCCTGGGCCTTCTCCATCCTATAGATTAACCATATGTTGCTGTTAATTCTCTCGGAGAATGTGCGCTGGCACGCCAACCAAAGATAGTACAATGTCTCTTTTTCATGCTCCAGATTAACGGCATAAAGACACATTTGTGCGGGTCAGGAGTTTTATGGAGGCCGGGCCGCGGGCCGACACTTTTAGGTGCGATCCAAAGACTTGAGCAGGGCTTGGAGCAATGTGCAAACCACATTAGTGATGCCACATTAGCAGCATGAGCCCACCACCCTCCTCCGTCTCTCTGTTTTCCAGTCTTTTTCCGCTCTATACATCCCTCTTCCTCTTTTGCATTCTCTCTGTCCCGTACCATCAATTTCCCATTATGATTTATTGTTCCTCTCACTCACTATCCAATTCCTCTTTTCTCTCCCTCTCCCTCTGGGGGGATTTAAGTATGACTCACTCATGAAGGATTCCAGGAGCCTCCGAGCGGTGCTACCCACCAGGGGAAATGACCAGAGGCATCGATCTGCCAACAAGCAGATCGATAGCTAAAAGATTGTTTCCCACACACACTGGCACAGACCGAACTATTCGCGGAGACGTCTAATGATGCTTACAGCGATACTGGAATGCGAACAATTTAGCTACTTTGATTGTCCATGTTTATTGTCAGGGGGGCCCCCTCCGTCTCCGCGATGAGTAACACAGCCCCGCTGCACTACATGTTTGGCATTGCTGGTTACATAATTTTAAAAATATGGCAAACATTAAAGAGAGAACAAAGACAAATGTTAGACAAAGGCTAAGGATTATTAATAAAATCTTCCCACGGTTGCACGACAGCTATAGAAAGAGTAATTAGGCTGGGGAGATTGTAATCTATTTTAGCATGTAGATATGAATAGGAGGATAATTGGGTCCTGGAGATGATGGAAATAAAATGAGAGCCAAATAAAGACTAAGAGCTAAATGTTCAGTTTTCAAGGAAAAAAAAAAAAAAAAAAAAGATCACATTCCCTCTCGTACAAAGACACCTGAGCCTGCCAGCTAGTTTGGATTTGACTGTGTGCACAGACTCACAAAGATTCAAATCATTTTCATGCAAATTGGAGGTTTTTACCTCTGTTTAATGGTTTTATGTCAGGGACAGGGAGCACACAAAAGCCTGTGATTAACACTGACTGCGTTTACATGCAAACTAATATTACACTACTATTCAGAATATGACAGTATACTGAATTTGACGTGGGTCATATAAGCTGCATATTTGGTTTGGATTATCTGAATTCCAAATTAAGTATTTTCCGATTGTGACATGTAGGATATGCCAGAAAATTCAGATTTCAGGGACATTTTTTGAGCATGTCTACAGTACAGACGCTCTAATACCATTTTTACGTTCCCAATACTGATTTCTATAGTTGAATTTACATATATGCCAATACCAGGTACTGGTATATGGTAGAGAACAGCTGTATACTCCTAACCCTATATGGATGTAAAATTAGTACTATTATTAAAAACATTAGAAATACTTTTTTGAGTTTTCAACAGAAACCTTCCTGTCTGAATTCAAATTTTTTTTAAATGAAGAGAAGGAAAGTGTAATTTGAGAGGGTTCTGAAACATGTAAAGTGAGAACTAATGTAAAGTACAGATGTGTTTTAGTTTTGGGAGTCGAGTTATGAAGTGGACTAAGTGCTGATTTGAAATTGTGTAGTTCTCTGTTGAGTTTTTAAAAAGCCTTCAATGTAACGTGATTATGGATTGTAATGTAAAATGGTCAAAATGTAAAAGAACTGTGGATTATAATTCAGAGTATAATGTATTTAATTATTAATTTATTTACTTCTTTCTTTACTTTCTTTGGTATTGTTGATATTCTGGGTTATCCTTTAGTTGATACAGGATAGGCCAAAATAAGCCTGGGGCGTCGGCCTGTTCATTTTCATTCACTGTGAGAAAATTTTTGTGAAATTATCTTTGTTCCTCCAGATGTATGTAACCAAAATATAAATGATTCATTCTGTCACTGATGGGGACTTTCAAGCGCAAAATATTGCCAATGTTGCTGACATTTTTCAAATGGCTATCATGACACCATTTACAGGAAATCAGCTCTTCTTCGCTATTCTAAAACAGTAGTTGCTGGTGGCTCCACAACACAACTCTTGGAGTAGACTACTGTTTTAGAAAGGTGAAGAAGAACTGATGCTGTTTTATCCACATGTCAAACTGCTTTAAAGTTTATCAATTAACTATGTGGTATCAGATCGGGGCATACACTCGAGGACTCGTCAATACCCGATCCAGAATTTTTAGCAATCAGAGGCACTTCTGATTCCGGTATCGGAGCAATGCTAGCATACAGCGCGTTTGAAATGGGGGATTTTACCACGGTTTGTGACGGTGTCTTGCCTGTGTACGGTCAGTTTTCATTTTCATGGATGCGTCGTACACAAACATGCTAGCCAACAGTTTTCAAGGCTTATTGAGGACATGTCCAAAAGACAAGCCCACATTTCTGGTCAGTAGTAGAGACACACCTACTTTTAAACATTAAAAAAGACTTGGATATCAACAGGTTTTTAGGTAAGCGCTAATATCGCAACTCCGAACTTTTAAGGAGGTGGTTGAAGGACTGGTAGAGGGAGGCTGGGTTTGCACAGTTGAATAAATTCTTCACTAGTGGAAAACGTTTTTTAAAAATCCTAAATTTCCATAATGGCACCAGCAGCTCCAGTTGTTCCACTTTTTCATATTTTGACCTGATAAACAACATGTTACGGCACGTTAATCGAGTATGCATGGTTGCACGTAAACTGGAATATTACACTCTTTTCCCACCAAAATTAGCGCATGTATGCGGGTTTTTTAAACCTTGGAAAACACATGTAAAGGGCCAATTAACACCATCCAGTGCCAGTAGATCAGTGCCCAGATGAGTATGCCTCTGTTTTTTTTTTTTTTTGTTTCCCGTGGTGTGTCATGTTCCCCGCCACTGACAGGACAGAAAACCGATTAGTAAAAAGTAGAAAGTACCATGGAGGCCAGTGAAAATGTTACAGTGGTTCAATATTTAAAAAAAATATCTGTCACTTAATCAGTCTCACTCTCAAACTTGATGGCCACTAAGTTTTCAACCATGTTCAAGCGCTAACGGGACGGAGATGCACGGTAATTTGTGGCAGCCTGTCACTGCATTGTGCCTGCAAAAGGGCTAAAATTAGTGCGTCCACCCAGATGTCCTATTTTCATTACTGACAATTGGAGCTGACTGGAGCTGGAGCCGATAAATACCTGTGACTACCGCAGAGTCATTTGATGTGGGAGTGAATGCTGATTGTAACCTTTCCCATTAAACACAAAAGCCAGATGTTAGCGGGTGTCAGGGGTTTTTTTTGTCCAGTGGGGAAGAAGCAGTGGTGGAATATTCATTTTCCATGTAAATAGCTCAGTAGGAATATTGTCCTTTTCAGAATAAGGGCAAAACTGGAATATCTTCTGCGTGGAAACCTGCTCAGCTTGCACACAGACTCACAAAGATTCAAATCATTTTCATGCAAATTGAAGGTTTTCACCTCGGCGTAATGATTTTATGTCAGTGACAGAGAGCTGACATAAGCCTGTGATTAACATTTAGGACAGAGCTGGAGAGGCAGATGGTAAACACATGAACCTGCCACTCAGCAAATCACCAGGGGTTTGCTGTATACACAAATATCCACACATTTGCTGGGGGTCACCTCCATTTGATACACAAAAGACTTCTTCTTCTAGTAGTATATACACAACACATCTCTACATCTCCACAACCCTGCCTGCCTTTTACTACCCAGCCACATGTTTCGCTGACTTTTTATCTGTGTTGACAGGGTGTATTTAGAGAAAAGTATACTCCAGAATTGCTTGCGAATCAACAACTCTAAAACAGTATCTTTCCAGTGACTGTTTATCTGCAAGGTAAACAACTCAAACTCTGAACTCGGGGCCCCCCCGTCTCTCTGCAGCAGAGCTTTTTCATATTTAATGCTTCAGTCATTAGCAGGGTTCTCATCTTACAGCCCCTCTTTTCCTTTCTCCCGGCGTCCCGGCCTGCCCGTGTGTCACTTCAGGCAGTAACCTGAAGAGGCCTCCATGCTGAATGGATCAAACACAAATGGCAGGAAACGGTGCCAAGGCAGCCGCGCGTGGGGGCCACACGACCTGGCACACAACCATCACGACAGCTATTCTACCCAAAACAGAGTGGTTAAAGTAATGCCACATGGTTTGTGTTGAAGCAAAGGCTGATGAAACCTCATATTCCACCCTACAGCAGCATAGCAGAAACTTGACCTAACTTGCTCGCTTTCAATCAGCAAACCCCATCTGGCCTCCAAGCACCTGAGGAATGCGGTCTACCTTTAGCGAGAAAGTATGTACGATGTTGTTCAAACAAAACGATACCAACGTCACACTAAATTTAGAGAAATGTAAAGATTATATCCTTAGGAAAAGCTTTGCTAAATTATGGGAAGCACATGAGGAAATGTTTGTCTTCCTCCGGCTCACAAATCTGTCCACAAAAGCCACTAACAGCTCTCACTCTGTGCCTTCTGTCAGGTGTTTGCCTGATATTGGTATTGGCTCCAGACTTTGTGTCCTGGTAACCCACATACCATGTGTGTGCATGTCAACATTTCCCAAAGCTCGCCACCTGAGGGGCTGGTGGAAAAGTTTTTCACCTACGGTCTCTATTTACAAGGATAACAGTGTTTCCCCACATGTAAGTAATGCCCTTAATTCACACACGGCTGGTTTCTGAGCGCGAGCAGTTCACCTAATTGTGCATACGGGGCTGTCAGAGGGAGACACGGCGTGACAAAATACATGTAATGAATCCAAGAAATTACAAAAGACCTCTGTGCCAGTCGTAATACATTGTGGTGGATTTAAAAAGGGATATATTGATTTTGCCAAATAGTAGCCTATGGTGGATTCTCAACTCAAACCTAAAGAGGATTTGAAAACAGTTTGGGGCACAAGGGTCAGTCAAAATTCACCACTTCTGGAAGCAAGGAAAGGGACACGAGGAACATTTATCTACATCAGCATGTCATGTTTAAATGTCTATTCACACTTGTGTTAATCTAACTAGATTTGGTTTTGTCATTTTCTGCATTTGTTGTGCAAGACGTTTGGGGTGTTGCAACGTTTTTAGACACCTCTGTACCAGCAGATTTACCAGCAGAATAATTCAACTTTTGTAGTGAAACATTACTTTTAAAGAATTGGTATATGTTAAATAAATGTAATTTATTAAATAGTTTGATCTGCTTTCATTTTCTTAACTTCTAAACCAGAACACGCCCATGTCCCAGGCAAGAATTCACAACTTCCAACAATTAAAAAAAGGTTTAGTGCGTAGGATTACGGCAGATTTAGTGGCATATAGTAAGGACGGAAGATTACAACCAGCTGAAGCTTCTCCTGGTTAATATTCCTTCAGTGTTCAGGAGGTTTTTACCAGGAGCTGAATCATCCGCAGAGGTCTCCTCTTCTCCAAAACAAACAGACCAAAAAACAACTGAATAAGCAGTTTGACATTACACATCAGTGTTTTTACGATGCTGCTCATCACTGATAGGCTTGATGCGAAAATGACCCTACTGAGAGCCAGCGTTTTTCCGTCCTGGGCTACTGTAGAAACATGGTGATGTAACATGGCAGTGTCCATAAACAAGGACCTGCTCCCTATGTGGACATAAACAGCTCATTTAAAGGTAACAAAAACATCGTCACTTTTATTTTCAGATGACTGTAAACTAAAGAAAACACACTTATAATATAGTGTTATCTGCCAATATAATATATTCTCCTAAATCCTACACACTGGACCTTTAAAAGCCCCCAAAATACTAGCAATATGTACTGATAACTTCAGTGGAAAAGTTCATTCATTCCTTTCCAGTAACCACGTTTCCTGTTAGGGGTTGTGGTGGGCTGGAGCCTATCCAAGATGACACTGGACAAGAGGCGGGGTACACCCCAGACACGTTACCAGAGACAGACAACCATTCACACTCACATTCACACCTAAGGTCAATTTAGAGTCACCAATTAACCTGCATGTCTTTGGACTGTGGGAGGAAGCTGGAGTACCCAGAGAAAACATGCAAATTTTTCACCACCCCGAGGTTGGATCAGGGGTCTTACATATAAAACTGTGCATAAGATTCCTACTAAAAATGTACATACAGACAAAAGCCAACAAATATGAAACAATTTCTACAATCAGGCTTCCACCTCACTGTCTGCGTCACCATTTTCCCATCTCCAAAATGTTCATAACGGGTCAAAGTTTCTCCCATCATGTCGGTTTTGTATAGATCACAACTTTTGCGTGGGAAACACCGTGCCGCCTGGTGGAAAAGTGTACTGCTACAATCATCTTTGCTTTAAAATATATATATTTTTTTTATTAAAATGCTGACCCTTTTTACTTTAGAATTCTACAAAAACATAATTTAATCAATCGAGACTTTTTGTGTGCCTGATGGAGTTGACAAAATTGAAGTATTCAGCTAGCAAAAATGCTATTTAAGACAGAATAAAATCACTGTAAGTTTGGCCCAGTACAATGTTTAATAGTTAAGACTTTGACCTTTTAAAAGATATTTTCCCAGTATTACTGAAAAGTAAAAATCCCCTCTAAAAAATGTATCTGTCCCAATTCTCAAGATAGAAACGGACTTTTTTGTCTGCCTGCCAATGTGACTGGTTGTGAGTAAAGTAAATCTAGCAGCCATTTGCATGTTTTGCTAGCATTTGCCTGATGGCTGGTGCTAGTTTTAAACCTCGTAGATATTAGTAACAGGACCTTTAAATCTCTTAGCCTAGGGGCGTCGTAGTGGGGGAGTAGTGGAACTGATTACTGAGAGAGGGGGCCCTCAAAAAGCCTGGTTTTATTTACAATTCTTTTGTAAGTAATTTGTGCCATAGCTAAATCAAAATTAGCTGAATAAAGCCCTCTGAGGCCACTTTCCCCATTTATGGTGCAAAATGGTTTAGTCCAGGATTCATGAATGCCAATGTGCATCAAGTCTTTCCCCAAAAAGGGGAAATCAGTTTCAAAACAGAAAGAAAGAAAAAGAAAGGGAAAGAACACAATCGGAGTTTGTAAAATGAAATCAGAAGGTGTGTGACAGAGACACGGATCAGGAGAGGAAGGGCGGGGGCCCCTCAGAGACTGCTCATGGACAGGGCCCAGAATTTGGTGCTACGCCCCTGATTGGACCCAGCAAAGTTTTCAGTCACATTCAGTCAGACATGGGGCCCCAAAATGAGGCACAGGCCTATTTTCAGAGCTTTACAGTGGACTATAGGAGAGGAAATGTGCCATTGTTGAAAGGATTTAGTCAGTACAACTGGTCTACAGAGGAGACTCAATGGCTCTAATGCCAACGGGAGGGGAAAAACTTGCCATGTGTGTGATTCTGACTACAAATGTGAATAAAAGGGATTAAAACACACACTGACGTTACATTCTGGGGTGAAACGTTGTCTTTTTTCCGTTTGGAAATAACGCTGTGTTGCGTTCAGTGACCGGAGTTGACAGTTGACGGTGAACTCAAGCTAGCAAGGAGGGGAGTATGCTAGCGATGCGGAATTGAAACTCCGTAACACTTCACAGCTGACACCACCTAAAACTGACCGTGGACCATAAAGACTAACCCACAGCGGTGTGGTTTGCGTGTACCAGTGTGTACTCTAAGCTAATAACCGCTGTGGTTGAAGACACAGCGAAGTTGGTCCCCCCATCTTCTCCTCCCTCTTACCGAGCAGCAGCAGCTTGACCTCCCTGGCTGCCTTCTCTCCGTCGTCCCGCAGATTCCTGTCGATCATTTTACTGCGCTCCACCGCCGCCTTGTCCTCTGTGCTCAGTGTGCATCCCATCCTCGACCGTGTCCTTCAGACCCAGACGGTGTAAAAGAAAAATGTCTAAAACACCATATATACCCACATTAAATGGTTAAAACTGCCTTCACCCCGCACACACGCCCTTTTTTTAAATGACAGGCAATCGATCTGTTCGGAGGGAAAAACGGGAAGCGATTCGACTTTTCAAAAAACCGTGTGTCGTTTCTTCTCCCCGCTGGAATATCGTCGGATTAAAATCCTCCTTTCATCCGAGAGAAATATATTCTGATAGCGAAACAATTCCTCAGTGATGGCTCTTCCACCCGTTCGCCTCCATTCGTTGCGGCGGCGACTGGTAGTATCGTATGAACGGCTCCAACTGGAGGAGCAGCTCGGCGTGTTCCGCCAGCAGCAACAACAATCACACTTCCGGCCCGACTCTTCACAATAAAGGTGTCATTTCCACAACCCTAAAACTCAGACAGGCTGACATTTGTCAACACTATCTGCAATACTGTCTGTGGAAAAAAATAAACAAGCAATAAATAAATGAAAAAATAAATAATAAAAAACCATAACTGACTGTAACTATAACAAACTATACTATTTTACACTGTAGGATTTTCTACTATAGGCTTGCTATACTATACTACTACACTGTACTATATCATACTATGTTATAAGCTACTATACTACACTGTACTGTACTATACTCTTCTATATTGTACGGTACTTTACTGTACTGTAGTATGCTATAAAATACAATATGCTATAGGCTACTACACTATACTGTACTGTACCTTTCTGTACTATGCTATACTATACTATATGTTATAGGCTACTATACTATACTGTACTGTACTTTAATGTACTATACTATGCTATACAATACTATATGTTATAGGATACTATACTGTACTGTACTGTACTATACTCTTCTATACTGTGCTGTACGTTACTTTACTATGCTATGCTATACTATACTATAATATGCTATATGATACTATGTGTTATAGGCTACTAGACTAGACTGTACTATTCTATACTGTACCATACTTTACGATACTATACTATGATATACAATAATATATGTTATAGGCTACTATACTATACTGTACTGTACTATACTGTACTTTACTGTACTTTTCTATACTATACTATACTATACTATAATACACTGTACTGTACTATTCTATACTTTATCAAATCAAGTTTCAAATCAAGTTTATTTATATAGCACATTTAAAAACAGCTGCAGTTGACCAAGCTGTACAGAGTAAAAGAGAGACACACAAATATATAGCAATATAAAATGTACACAAATATAAAACAAAATTAAAAACCTGTGAAAACAGTTAAAAACATGAAAATATGATAAAATACTAAAACCACTACAAACAACCAAAGGCCTTTGAAAACAAGTACGTTTTAAGATTGGTCTTAAAAGAGTCAATGGTGGGGGAGCATTTGATTCTAAGTGGAAGGCTATTCCAGAGCTTTGGAGCAGCGACTGTAAAGGCACGATCTCCCTTACCAACCAGCCTCGAACGTGGAACAGTTAAAAGACAATGTTCAGAGGATCTGAGAGGTCGGGAACTAGAGTAGGGGCAGAGGAGATCAGCAATATACTGGGGTGCCAGCCCATGTATTGCTTTAAAAACAAATAAAAGAACCTTAAAATCAATCCTGTATTTGATGGGTAGCCAGTGCAGGGACGCTAGCACTGGTGTTATGCTATCTCTCTTTTTGGCACCATACCAATCTGTACTATACTACACTATACTATACTGAAAGTCCATTTTGTCTCAAATACAGGTAATCATCATGACAGCCTAATTTAGACTACTTGTAAGCAGTTAAAAAAAAAAAAAATTTACATCACATTCAATATTAAAATACCTTAAAATGGGGATTTCCTGGTTGCCTAGTGTAACTGAATTGTCTCTGGTTTGACTGTGGACTTTTGTTGCATGTCATTGTCCCTTTCTTTTTCTGCCACCTGTCTACTATCCACTGTCAGATAACGGTGTTTGACAGTGTTGGGACAAGATGCCCCCAGAGTATTGGCAGAATGAATTGCAGCTAAACTGCATGGGGCATATGATATTCCCCAAATATATGCTAAAATCCTGGCTTCATTTTCAGTCTCATAATGTCTCACGTGTAAGAGTATCATAGCTGACCTGGACAGCTCAGTATTTCATGAACAATCAAAAATATTTGATTAATCCTGAAATGCACACCTTATATATGACATAATACATGTTCAGTCATTCTGACGCTTTTATTGTGAAGGTAGACGCCCAAACCGGAAACTTCTTGAGAGCGCATTTCACACCTGCACACCTACAACTTTACTCACATACACTCATATAAAAAATCTTTATTTTCACTTTATGTTCCACTGCATGTGTCCTTTATTTTGATATACAGTAAGGATAATTATTTAGCCTACCTTGTGTTTATCAATGACAGGAGTTTAACTGAAATCCTTAAAAGATATGTTAAATTAAATTACATTTATTTCCAGTAATACACACATGCACTATATAACACTTACCTGATCATATTACCTGTTTAGGCTACACTGTAACCGTGTAACCTACATTTCTTGCATGTATTGTTCCCATGGGAACCGAACCGTGTCAGTGTCAGCCCCATCCCCATCCCCTACCCATTCAGCTGTACATGACCATTGTTTGTGGTTTAAATAATTTAGCCTGGCAGGCAAAGTCAAGTGTGGGTCCTAAAAGTCAACAGTCAGTCTGAAGGTGTGCAGTGTTCACTTCAAAATATTCCACACAACCCTGCCTTTCCATACACTTTTCATTTCTGACGTGGCTTTTTGGGAATACATGCAAATTTTGCGGTGTTGACCTTTCCATTCTGATCCTATGCTGGCTGGAGGTTTCCCTCTTCGTCACCCAGGCCTCTCTCCAGGTTTGAGATAACAAGAGCCGCAGGGTGTATCCCTTAGGCAAAAAAGGTTGTGTCATTTCATCTAACACAAAATATACCACAGTTCATGTTCTTTAAAAAGGATAATGTTCAAAGACATAAAAGGTGAATTATATTAGCAGTTTTTAATTCTACTTTCATCTGTAAACTCTTTTTTCTGTGTTTGTGTGAGGCTATTTATGCAAATCTGTAAATTACATAAGCTGAAACTTCAGTATCTAGATCATTATGTGCCGTGCAGTTACTGTTTATTATACAATCATGTGAATAAATAAACCATGAAAGAAAAGATGGCATACTATCTTCTGTGTACACTGTGATCTTTCCACATGAATAAGAACAAACTGGTTTGGTAAACACACATTTAACCCGCAGGAGCAGAGACGCAGAGTTTAATTTAGCAAAACATTACTTATTAAACCAAAAAAGACAATAAAATGCATTTAAAACCTCAAATTAAACAGAAGGAATTCAAAAAAATAATAATTCTGCTATCAGGAAGTGTTGGTGAAACACACAGGTAGTTTCAGATTGACGTAAAACAAACAAACAGACAAAAAAATACTCATAAATATTGTGATTAATTATGCGTTTTTGATAAAAACATTACAGCAGCTGGCAGAGAAAGCGAAAGTCTTTAGGTCTTTAATATGCCCACACAAAGTGAAACCTAATCCAAATATTGAAGTTGTAATTGCAGGATCAACAAGAGAGTCAGTCAGGTGAGATTCAAAGTGTGTCGACATGAATGTTTGTTTGAATAGACAGGGACAGGTCTTTGGCAGAGACACTCGGTGGGATGAACCAGATGGGCAGGCCTTCTGTACTCAACATGCAGTCACTGTGAGGGAATGCTGGTGCTGCCCTCCAGTGGTGATGGTGTGCAACCTCACAGTGCTGCAGAGCTTTATATATGAGGGCTGTATGGTCAACCCTACAGCACAGCGCCGAGCAGTGATGTAGTGCTTTAAAGGGTGTCGTTTTAAAGGGGCACTCCGCTGATTTTTACACATGAGGCTGAGTTAACAGGAAGTACAAGATAGACCATAAAAGCTATTTCTTATGTTATTGTGGAGGTATTTTGTGAAGTTAGGGAAAATAACCTCCAAGTATGTCATCGTGATGTCATCAGGGTCATTAAGGTTTGGGCTTTAGACTTCAAAGTTATAACAAAAAGAATGTTGGGATGGGGCAAAGAAAAAGGCACTGTTCAGTTGCATCGTGGGAAGTGTAGGATCCAGCGATTTGGAGTGTGAGCCATTGGGATTAAACAGGAAAAGATCTGCTCTTCTCTGCAAACCACTGGTACACTACATTTCTATCTTATGTAGTGGATACATTTGAAATTTATGTTTCTTTACACTGTAGTTAATATGTAGTTAGGTTTAAAAATAAAACCCACTTGGTTATGGTTAGGTAAAGAGCATCTTTTGTCTTAAAATACCTGGTTTTGGTGGCACAATCTCAGCTAGAAAGGCAGCGGTGATTCAGGAATAAACAACTGCATTTTAGGGCACTATCCCAGTTGGAAAAACAGAGACATATCAATGAAAACCTAGCACTTTTTGTGACACTACCCCAGCTGGAATTGCAGTGATGTCTCGGTAAAAAACAACCATTTGTTGTGGCTCCATCCTGAAAACAAACACAACAACATCTTGGTGAAAAACAATTGCTTTCGGTGGCACTATACCAGTAGGAAATGCAGCGACATCTCGGTTAAAAACAATCTCTTTTTGTTGCGCTATCCTGGCACAAAACATAGCAATGCCTCAATAGAAGACAACTGCTTTTTGTGTCATTATCTTGGCTGGAAACACAGTGACATCTCGGGGAAAAAAAACTTTCTGTGGCACTACCAGCAGATACATAGTGACGTCTCAATAGAGGACAACCCTTTTTCGTGGCACTATCCCTGAAGGAAATGTAACCACATTCTGATAAAAACAATCACATTTTGTGACACTTTTCTGCCTGGAAATGTAGTGACATGTCAGTAAAAACAACTTCTTTGTGTGGCACTATCCCAGCAGGAAATGCAGGGACATCTAAGTAAAAAAACAACCTCTTTTTGTGGCACTGTCCTGGCAGGAAATGTGGCACTATTGCAGCAGGAATTGCAGTTACGTTTCGGTGAAAAACAACAGTTTGGTGTTGCACTATCCCGGCAGCAAACACAGCAACATCTTGGTAAAAATCAACTGCTTTTGGTGGCACTATCCCAGTAGGAAATGCAGCAATATCTCAGTTAAAAACAGTCTCTTATTTAGTGCTATCCTAGCATGAAACATAGTGACGTCTCAGTGAAGACCAATGCTTTTTGTGGCATTATCCTGTCTGGAAATGCAGTGACATGTTGGTGAAAACAACTGCTTTTCGTGGTACTATCCCAGCACGTAACACAGCAACGCCTTAGCAAAAACAACCTCTTTTTGTAGTGCTATCCTGGCAAGACACATAGTGATGTCTAAGTAGAAGACCACCGCTTTTCATGGCACTACCCCATCACGAAACACAGTGACGTCTCAATTAAAAACAACTATTGTGGCACTACCCCAGCAGCAAACACAGCAAAAAAAAAAACAAACACTTTTTGTGACACTTTTCTGGCTGGAAACACAGTGACATGTTGGTAAAAAAACAACCTATTTTTGTGGCACTATCTCGTCTGAAAATGCAGTGATGTGTCGGTAAAAACAACTTCTTTTCACAGCACTATCCCAGCAGGAAATAGAGCAACATCTTATTAAAAAACATCCGCTTTTTGTGGCACTGTCCTGGCAGGAACCATAGTGACATCTCAGTAGAAGACAATCGCTTTTTCATGGCATTATCCCGGATCGAAAGGTAGCCACATCTTGATAATAAACAACCGCTTTTTGTGACACTGTCTTGTCTGGAAATGCGGTGACGTGTTGCCAAAAACAACTTCTTCACATGGCACTATCCCAGCAGGAAATGCACAGCATCTAAGTAAGAAATCAACCATTTGCACGCCATTTATTGTGGCACTACCCCACAGTGCAGTGACGTGTTGGCAAAAACAACTTCTTTGTGTGGCACTATCCCAGCAGGAAATGCAGGGACATCTAAGTAAAAAAACAACCTCTTTTTGTGGCACTGTCCTGGCAGGAAATGTGGCACTATTGCAGCAGGAATTGCAGTTACGTTTCGGTGAAAAACAACAGTTTGGTGTTGCACTATCCCGGCAGCAAACACAGCAACATCTTGGTAAAAATCAACTGCTTTTGGTGGCACTATCCCAGTAGGAAATGCAGCAATATCTCAGTTAAAAACAGTCTCTTATTTAGTGCTATCCTAGCATGAAACATAGTGACGTCTCAGTGAAGACCAATGCTTTTTGTGGCATTATCCTGTCTGGAAATGCAGTGACATGTTGGTGAAAACAACTGCTTTTCGTGGTACTATCCCAGCACGTAACACAGCAACGCCTTAGCAAAAACAACCTCTTTTTGTAGTGCTATCCTGGCAAGACACATAGTGATGTCTAAGTAGAAGACCACCGCTTTTCATGGCACTACCCCATCACGAAACACAGTGATGTCTCAATTAAAAACAACTATTGTGGCACTACCCCAGCAGCAAACACAGCAAAAAAAAAAACAAACACTTTTTGTGACACTTTTCTGGCTGGAAACACAGTGACATGTTGGTAAAAAAACAACCTATTTTTGTGGCACTATCTCGTCTGAAAATGCAGTGATGTGTCGGTAAAAACAACTTCTTTTCACAGCACTATCCCAGCAGGAAATAGAGCAACATCTTATTAAAAAACATCCGCTTTTTGTGGCACTGTCCTGGCAGGAACCATAGTGACATCTCAGTAGAAGACAATCGCTTTTTCATGGCATTATCCCGGATCGAAAGGTAGCCACATCTTGATAATAAACAACCGCTTTTTGTGACACTGTCTTGTCTGGAAATGCGGTGACGTGTTGCCAAAAACAACTTCTTCACATGGCACTATCCCAGCAGGAAATGCACAGCATCTAAGTAAGAAATCAACCATTTGCACGCCATTTATTGTGGCACTACCCCACAGTGCAGTGACGTGTTGGCAAAAACAACTTCTTCACGTGGCACTATCCCAGCAGGAAATGCACAGCATCTAAGTAAAAAAAACAACCACTTTTGTGGCACAATCCTGGCAGAAAACGCAGTTACATCTCTGAAAGCAATCACTTTTTGTGACACTATCTCAGCAGGAAATGCAGTGATATCTCGGTATTAAACAACCTTTTTGTGGCACTATCCCAGCAGCAATTCCAGCAACATCTCGTCAAAATACAACTGCTTTTGGTGGCACTATACTGACAGGAAACACAGCAAAAACATTCTCTGTTTGTAGCACTATTCTGGCAGGAAACATAGCGATGTCTCCGTAGAGGACAATCACTTTTCGTGGCACTATCCTTGCAGGAAATGCAGCAACGGCTGGGTAAAAAACAACCACCTTTTGTGGACCTATCCCGGATGGCAATGCACTGGAGTCTATGTAAAAGAACTGCTTTTTGTAGCACTATCCCCAGTGGAAAAACAGAGAGGGGCTGCTAAATCACACCTGATTCTATTGGTTGTTGGTCTCGAACAGTGGTCTTAAGAATTCTGCAGACTGGCAGGGATCACGCCTTGGTGTCACACCATCCACCATCCCCTCCACCTCCTGATGACAAAGTCACGACATCAATTCAGAAATATGACATTTACAAATTTCATACAAATGCAACATATTTGTAATTTGCAGAAATGTACCAAGCCAACATTTTCTTCTGGCGACTGGGCTGCTGTCTCTCACAAGTCCACTGACGTGCCGAAGTACCTTTTTCAAGTACTTCTTCCTGCATCATAGCCAGAATGACTCACCTGTCAGTCTTTTTTAGTACACTAGCTAAACCACATTTAAGTGACCCTTGTGCGACATGCCAAGGTACACAATTTTTGTCTGGGGGAAGAGATAGACAGCAGACAGTGGGACGGGAAAATGCCAATTAAATTATGCAAAACCTGGCTCGTTACTTTAAATCTTGGCAAAGAGTACAAAAAAGGATTGCATCCATCAATCATCATGTGCACAACCACTGCTACAATGCTGCTGATTATGTTCCAAAACTCCATGTGCAAGGAAATTACCAAAGAAATCAAGATAAGCATGCAGCGAAATGTCTTTCAGAGAGATAAAGAGCAATCCATTTTAATATGTCTTATGAAACTACACAACCACGAATGCAGATAAGCTCCTTTTTTCACTGCGTCTGCACAATGAGGATACACTGTACTTAATCATTTATACTTTCCTCCTTTTCGGTCTCTTGTAAGCTTGGAGCTTGGAGCAGAAATCGTCGAGAAGACAAGCGATGAGCAGATACAGAAGGACAGATAAGATGCAGAATGAGAATGAAATCTCTGTGAACGTTGTTATCATCCAGGTCACTGGATATCTAGAACTTATAGCTCACATCCTGATAAACCCTCTTGAATGTTCAATTCAGTGGCAAGTCAAGGCTTCATGTTACTAGGTGTTAAAATGTATTAAAATTACTGAAACAAAAGAAAAATGGCGCAGCTCTGGAATCAGAAATTAGCTTTATTTCACACACACACTCACACACACATCTACCCTCAGTCTATTGTGGCTGTTATCACCTGGTCAGGGTTCTTACTGATAGTTGGGGAGACAATTCTCAGCTGACCCTTAAACCTTCCTTGCTATTACATAACTTTTTTGATGGGAGGTCCCTGGGTGCCTGCCAGAGGTGTGTATACCTTTACCTGGCCTCGGCTGCTCTGTCAGCTCCTCTGATGGTACAGCCTGTCTGTGCCACTGCTGCCTGCTGCTGCCAGGACACAAACACAGACAAGCTGCACATATACTAGCACACACCACAAACACAGAGACAGAAGGAGAACAGGCTGCCAGGCAGACAGACAGCCGTACGGACTGACGGAGGGAAACGCACACCACCATGGGCTGCTGTAACAGAAGGTGCGGGCTGATAGCCGGAGCTGTGTTTGGGGCGGTGGTAGCCATCCTGGGAGGCATCCTTATCCCACTGGGGGACAGCGTCATTGAGGGGACAGTGGAGAAGGTATGGTGCTGAGTTTCACCCCCGGGGTTGGAGAACAGGGAGTGACAGAGTGTGTGAGTGTGCCTGAGTTAGTACGCGGAGATCAAGGTGATTCAGGAGAAACGAGAGAGAAGAGGCGTGCATTTTGGAAAGCTGCTTCAAATGGTAAACAAGAAGCTGTGCAGAAAGCCAACTGTGCCTTGTTTTCATCCATCAAAAAGATCGGCATCTGTGATTTTTTACTAGACACCGTGGAGAAAAATTTAGCGGCTTAGACCTTTTTTTCCTCTCATAACAGAGCATCCACCCTTTTCATGTATCAGTGGGGCAGCTGGCCTGCTGGCAGTCTTGAGGTATGTTAAAAATAGACTGTCTGTGTGTCTGCTGGGTTTAGGAAGCCGTCATTGAGCCTGGAACGACAGCATATGACAACTGGGTGTCTACAGGGGCAAAGGTGTACAGGCAGTTCTGGTTCTTTGACGTGCAAAATGCCCAGGAGGTTTTGCAGAAGGGAGCAAATCCAGTGGTTGTGGAAAAAGGACCTTACACATACAGGTAAGGCTGATTTGTGTTCCTCTTTTGCAACATTTCTATGAAAGGCTTCAGAATTGACACTACTGCCACTACATCATCACATTTATCTGACGTACGAGATACAAGAACTCTCTTCTCGCTGCATGTCTAAGTAAGACCCTCTCCCCCCTCAGGACAAGATATTTGGCCAAAGAGAACGTCACATTCAACCCCAATCAAACTGTTTCGTACCTTTTGCCCATGGGCGCCATCTTTGAGCCGTCCATGTCAGTGGGACCAGAGGAAGACAAAGTCACCTCTCTCAACCTGGCTGTGGCTGTAAGTGAGTGTCACCCCTCTGTGCGGTGATTCCTGACTTCACTCTACTGTTAATAGTTACTCTGTTCCAAGGCCAAGGCAAGCTGTGCCAAATCAAGCTGTGCTGCCCTGTAAAGTGGGTTGCTTTAGTCTATAACTGCTCTTTTTAGCAGTGGTTCCCAACCTTTTTGGCTTGTGACCCTCTGTGATAGGTTATTTGTGGCTCACCAGCTTGTTCCTTTGAATAGTTTTGTTGTGAATTGTAGCCAGAATTTCACAGGAAAAGGAAGGATTAGAGAAATTTTACAATATAGACACTTCATATGGCAGTTTATATATTTTTTCCTTCCTATCCTGCTGATCATTCGCTACCCCCCCTCAGAGTTAACTTGTAACCCCAGGGAGGCCAGCGCACCACATCTGTTGGCATTGTACATTTCTGCAAACTTCGGATATGTAACATTTGTGCGTTTCATTCGTATCATTATCAGCGTTAATAAAGGAGAAAAGTTCTGATTACATTAACTGACATTGTCATCGGGAAGTGGACGGGATGGTGGATGGGGTGACATCTAAGTGAGATGGCCGCCAAGCTGCAGAATACTGCAGACCAACAAACCAGCTGCTTTTCTAGCCATACATCAGCAGCATTTCAGGTTGTGATTGCGCCAGCAAAACCTGGTGTTTTTTTAACAATTTATCAGCGGCATTTCCAGCTGTGATAGTGCCACCGACAGCAGGTGTGTTTAAAGATTTATCAGTGGCATTTCCAGCGGTGACTGTACCACTAACACCAGGTGTTTTTTAGCAATTTGTTGGCTGTATTTTCAGCCGTAACTGTGCCACCAAAACTGGATAATTTTTAGCAATTTAGTGGCGGCATTTCCAGCCGTGATTGTGCCACCCAAACTGGGTGTTTTTTAGCAATTTATCGGCAGCGTTTCCAGCTAAAATTGTACCACAAAACAGGGTGTTTATTAGTGATATATTGGCTGCATTTCCAGCCGTGATTGTGCCACCAAGAGCAGGTGTTTTAAGCTAAAAAAAGGATCTTTTTCTTACCATAACCAAGTGGTTTTTGTGGCTAAATATATTCAAACAATAACCACAGCATTGTCAAAACGTGAATAACTGTTTTAACATATTGGCTACATAATAACGTACAAATGTTGCATAGTTGTGGTTTGCAGAAATGTACAATGCCAACATTTATTCTGGCAATTCATGAAGAATTTTTTCAGAAGACAGATGGAAATAAAATTAAACATGGTTTGGGCTAGGTAAGGATTGCGTTTCCGTAATGACACACAAAAAATTTTTTTTTAAACTTTAAACAAGCAGTTAGCTTGGTTAGCCGGGAAGTTTCCTTAGAAGTAGTATGCAAAACTTCAATAGCTAATGCAGCAGGCTAATTTCTGTGTTTATTTCGTCGACTCGAAGCATGTTTTTCATAAATACACAGCTAGCGTTGTTAACAGGCAACTTGCCCCGAAAGTTAGCTATAAAAACTGATGCAGCGGGCTAATTTCTGTGTTTACTTTGGTGGCTCCAGACATGTTTTTCATAAATACACAGCTAGCTTGGTTAGCCAGCATATTGCTCTGGAAATAGCTTCAACAGCAAATGGAAATATTTGCTAATTTTTGTGTTTATTTTTTGTGGGACAAGCTTTTGGATGCTGATGATGCTTGCCTTGATAGAAATTGCTTTACCAAAGTCTGTTTTTGCCAATCTTAGTTAGGATGACCCACAGCCTCAAACAGTACGAAGAGTATGAATCTGAGAAAGTAATTTGTACGTGACAGTTTTTGGTACTTAAAAAGTATCTTAAAAGTAAGGTTTGGTGACTGGTGGTGTAAAAAGAGATGTGGCCGACATTGTGTTGGACTCTGAAAAGCATGAATAACAGAAAAGTCAGAATTTTACAACGGCAATCTTTCTCTTTATGGGTACAGTGGGTCCATGTGATGCTTTCTCTTCAAACTTTGATAAGGCTCAAATGATGAGCATGAGCAAACCCAGCTCTGTTTATCAGTAATTACACAGTATCACAGTCATAAAAGAGGGTTATTTTCTGGCTTATCTCCTGAGGCAACCACAGCACTTGTGTGCACAGCAGTTCTCCATGTGTATCATTATAGATCCACACTGTTGCCTTTTATAATTGACACCATCCACTGATCCTTTTCCAAATATAAAGATAAATATTTCAGCTTTTTCTTTTTTTTTCAGGGAGCTTATTCACTGGTTCCCAAAGTGCTTCACCCTGTGGTGGAGGGTCTGATAAAATCAACCAAATCCTCCTTGTTCCAGAACCGTACAGTCAAGGAAATGCTGTGGGGTTACACAGACCCCATGTTGAAAGGAACTGTGGGCCTATTTGCACCTGTGAGTAAACAGATATTACAGCCGTACACTTACACATAACGGGGGTTTTCTCCGGGTACTCCAGCTTCCTCCCACCATCCAAAGACATGTAGGCTAGGTTAACTGGTGACTCTCAATTGACTGTAAGTTTGAACGTGCGTGAATGGATGTCCGTCTCTGTGTGCTTGCTCTGCAGTAGTGAGGGGACCTGTCCAGGGTGTACCCTGCCTTTTGCCCAATGTCAGCTGGGATAGGCTCCAGCCCCCATGTGACCCCTAACAGGAGAAGCGGTTACGGAAAATGAATGAATGAATGAACTTACACATAATAAACAAAGAAATTGGGATTTGGGGCTTTGAAGCTTCAGTAAGAATTACCTGCAAATGTTCGAAGCTTCTTCTGGGGGTAGCAACGCTAGCTTTGATACTTTCTTTAAACGGTCATTATTTATATACTTTCCCATTATTTTAACGATGATTCTGATGAGAGACGAGGACAAAAATCAGACTCCAAGATTCCAAATTTGCTCATATGTAGGCATACAAACAAATGCATGAATAAATAGACTGTAGCCTACACCGATATTGACTTCGTGGGCTATTTGAGTTTTTGGGGTAATGCATAAAAAACAGAAGCATTCGGATACTGATTTGGACGTCAATTACCATGGCAACAGTAGATGCTTTGAAGCTTCGAACATTCGGGACAGCCCTAGACAAGATCTACCCAGTAACAGCCCAGATATCATGATTTAATTAATCGTATAAAATATGTTTTTCCTAGTACAATGGTACCTATGATGGCTACTACAATGTCTTCACTGGAAAGGACAACATCTCAAAAGTGGGAATAATTGACAGGTGGCGGGGAGAGAGGTGAGTCTGACTTTGAATTTTTGAATTAAGTGAGGGAGATGCTGAGACTGGATTTGAGGCTTTTATCTTTTAATCAGCTCCTACAGATTTTGACAAGTGAGGATCCAGTTTTTTATTGTAATATTTTTGGCTGTTTAATGAAATCAGGTTAATCAGGTTGTACAGATTCCTACACGTGAGATTTTAGCTTTTTTTTTGGAAACTGTAATATTTTCAGCTGTTGTTACATCAAATAGTGGGTCTGACAGTTTCTATTTCGTCCAACAGGAATTTACGTTTCTGGGACAACGAGTACTGTGACATGATCAACGGCACAGGTGTGGCTCATGCATGTGTTTTTGTTACAAAGGCTACCAGAATTCTCCTTTCCTGCAGCTCTAAATGCAGACGAGTCACCTAATTTCCTCTCCCCTCTTTCTCAGATGCGTCCTCATTCCCTCCCTTTGTGGACAAGACGAAGCCGCTCTATTTCTTCTCCTCAGACATCTGCAGGTGATGAAAAGTTTCATTTCATGGGAGCAATTTAATCTGATGTAGTCTGACTGTGCTTTGCTAACACTGACTGGGGCAGTAAGTGTCAACGACGGGAGATTTAACATCTTAATTTGGGAACTGCAACCATTTGGACTTTCCTCCCAGTAACCACTAGAGGTCAGAGCTTTCTAACACCAAAACCATATCATGCACTGGGGTCTGAATTATGTTGCACAGTAGAGCCAGAGATTACTGGGGACATGGAGGTCCGTCTCTGGAAGAGCTTTGTACTAGTCTCTTTGTTGTGTTGTCTTCAGGTCTGTGTCAGCTGCCTTTGAGGGGAGCCTAGATCTGAAAGGCATTGAAGTGTACCGCTACACCCTCCAGCCAAACACCCTGGCCCCCCCTACGGTCAACCCAGACAACCAATGCTTCTGCAGAGACCCAAAGACAACCAAGAACTGCACCATGGCTGGAGTTCTGGACATCAGCTCCTGTCAAGACGGTCAGTCAGCGTTTGTTTTCTTGAGCACAAGATGAGTAAAAAGTCCAGTGTACAGGATATGGGGGGATATATTGGAAGAACTGGAGCACAATGTTATCTTAGAATGAGCCATTTATATTTACATAGGGAGCAGGTCCTTGTCTACGGAGATCGCACAGTGTTGCACTGCCATGTTTCTACAGTAGCCCAGAACGGACAAACCAATCATTGGCTCTAGACAGGGCCATTAACATT
The DNA here is from genome assembly GCA_019142605.1 of Cephalopholis sonnerati. Lineage (NCBI taxonomy): Eukaryota > Metazoa > Chordata > Actinopteri > Perciformes > Serranidae > Cephalopholis > Cephalopholis sonnerati. The sequence goes on along the minus strand of JAGQAX010000022.1, from coordinate 9,827,827 downwards.
TTCGCGTTTTCACGTTGGCTACTTAAGTTAGAAGCCCCTCTGCAATGAAAGCATCGGAAAAACACATTTTTTATTGTTTTTTTTTTTTACACTAAACCACATTATTCCATGTTTTTACTAGCTTAAAATCAACAGGTCCAATTGTTTTAGAGACAAGGAGACCTCTGTGGATAATTCGGCTCAGGTAAAAACCTCCTGAACATCTGGAACTTAAATTAGGGGAGGAAAAAAGATGAGCACACATTAGTAGGTGTTGGGCGAGCTTATTAGGTGTTTTTACCGGTTTAAATCACCTGTTGTGTTTGTTTTGGAGAGGAAGAGACCTCTGCGGATAATTCGGCATCCAGTTAAATCCCCTTGAACAATGAACACTGACGGACTTCTAACTGGGAGAAGTTTTAGCTGGTTGAAATCTGCAATACTGACTTCCACACACCTATAAATCCCCTAAATCTTACACACTGATGAGAGCCGCCTGCTGCATTGCCTCAAGTCGCTGTGTCTCAGCCAAAAAGTTGCACATGAACAAACCAAACCAATGGCTAACAAGCATGTATGCTCCCTCGCCTGCGTGAAAGGACATCCCCTCCGAACCAGCAGACAGAGGTCATCTGTAATCATCATTCCCATAGAGAAACCAGAAGACCGTCTTGACGTTGGTTAGCTAGTTAGCACATTAACAACACAACCCAATGTTGAAAGAACGAAGCATATTTACTGTACCACACCCCATGTAACTAGTTTGTGCTGCTGAATCGGCAGGAAAAAAGCTAACTAGTACAGATGAGGGCCAACAGTGCAAGACACACTCCACCGACGAGAGCGGCAGACACTCACCAGTGGCCCAACTTTGACCTACGGCCAATTGTTAGCTTGGTGTGTCAGGGCCTAGAACTTTCTTCTACTGTTATATCATTCTGTTCTGTAGCTTGGTATTTGGACTTATCTGTTTCTTTGCCCTCTAAACAGGAAAACCAATCTACATCTCCCTGCCCCACTTCCTCCATGGCAGTCAGTCCCTGCTAGAGTCCGTGCTGGGCCTCAATCCCAACGAGGAGCACCATGCCACCTACCTGGATGTGGAACCTGTAAAAGCCTCTAAACTTTCATATTTGTGATTTCTGACTTTTAGTGGCGACAACTCTGATGCTAATTTTTTGTGGTATTTTTCCACCAGACAACTGGGTTCACCCTGAGGTTTGCCAAGAGAATTCAAGTGAATATGATGTATGGACCATCAAAGGTCATCACGTAAGTTGTCACATTTTTAAAAGTTTTGGGAAATACGCTTGTTTGCATTGTTGACAAGGGTTCGATGAGAAGTTCAAGACTACTCTCATGTCTGTGAGGTAAATGTGAAGCTACAGCTTATAGCTAGTCAGTTTAGTGTAAAGACTGATGCCCGGCCACACTGCCTACCTCTACCTGTAAGTAACGGCTGCCTTGCTGAGCTGCTGTGGCTGGCACGCATGTGGTGTTCACACAGACAGTGTTGCTGCTGCGGCTCTGCTGCCTGCCAGCCCTGTTTTTCCACACAGAGTTTGCCTTTGATAATAGCCATTAATTTTTTATAATAAAAGCCTCGTGTTAACAAATGAAGGAATCCTGTCAACACAAATGCTCAAGGCCTTTTCATTTGAAATGGAAAAAAGATGTGCAGTGTTAGAAATAATTTATTTTTCTTCATGTCTGAGATACAGCCATTGAAACAGCAGTGAAAGGTGTAATGTTGCTGGTATGATGTCAATATGACAACCAACAGATTGTTTCACTGTCTATTTTTGCTGCAAACCGTCACATGGAAAAAAAAAATAGGCGAGACTCCAAATCTCTAGATGAGCCGCAGCCAAGTGGCGCCTTAGTCGCACTGCTCACACAAGGGGTTCTGTTTGGCCCGAGTGTGAGAACAGGGGCAAACAGCTCGCCTGGCACTCTTCAGAGGTAACAAAATTTGCCAACCAGCCCTGTAGAGCTCACACATAAACACGTTATGTGGTTTGTTTGGTTTGTGCAAAAAAGTTTTTACTGCGGCCACTTATCTGCTATGCTAACTGCTAAGCTAACTTGCAGCTGATGGCTTGATATTTACCGTACAGACATGAGAGTGGTATCTTCTTATGTAAGTCTCAGAAAGAGTAAGGCTGGAGATATACTGGCTTGTAACTATGCGTTTGCATGCACAAGATGGCTGCCTTGACTATCCTGCTTCTGTTTGGAGTGCTGGTTGTGCACATCTTCAGAAATAAACACAATGATTCTGCAACATGGATGTACAAAGAGAACTAGTGACAGCGTTGGAGGCGGGGGTCCGTTCATTCCGATGAAAGTTGCTCAGTGGCACATTGAGCCAAAAAAGTTGGACTTTCTGGGTGTAGAATTACCAAGATCTTCAGCATCGTTGGACCCATAAGGCAAGGGCACTGGAGACTTTCATTGGGGGAGTGGCTAACTTCCTGTTTAGCCCTGTGCTAACTAAAATGGGCATGAAATAATTCAATCATATGACTCTTGTAGACTCTCAAAATGTTATCGGATCGAATGGATCAAATTCTGTAAGCCTATGGGAAAAGTCTGTCGGGGTCTGGTGGCATCAGGTGATGGACCAGGAAGTTGTAATTTCACGGTTTGGCCACTATGTGAAATTAGCTTCAAAGCCTGGCGCTGTTCTTTGGGTCTTCAAGATGCAGTACACACAAGAACAGCAGGGGCAGTGCTGGCAGAACAAGAGAAACACATCTGCCATTGTCATGACATGTTTGATACATATCTGTGATGGTGAAGGTACTCTTTCCGTACCTTTAGTGGCACTGACCGAATTGCATCAGTACAACCGAGCACTGATTCACGTTAAATCAATCGGTGCAAATTTCCTTACCTAAGAGCATGCCGGGTTTAGATGGGGCAAGAGCACTGCAGAAAAGGGTACCGTTGGGTAGAGATATCGAATTCAAGGTGTCAGCGCTGGTATCGATTCGAAAGTGAATGGTACTCAACCTTAGTGATGACTCCTTAACGTACAGTTAGGTAATTAATGTAAAGGTATGGAGGTTAGGTTTAGAAAGAGAAACACGGTGAGGACGTACCTTAAAATGACTCACAGTTAACATGCTTCCAAACATGCCACTCAAGGGGAGAGTTCTGCGGCAAAGTCTGTTTTTTGGTGACCCATCTTGCGTTCTTACAACACAGCTCGGGACTGCTTCCTCGTTTACTCCTGTTAGCATGCTGGTCTCGTAATCGTAGCCTTTCAAAATACTTGGAATATGTACAAATTTGGGTGCATTACTTCTTATAGGAGAACATGCGAATATTTGTGAGAACGGCTTGTCCAATGAAACGGTAGCACATGGACAAGTATGTGAACAATTTAGTTCATGACGCAGCTGGTTGTCTACGCAAACATGTGGTTAAAGAGCAAATATATCTACAGCCTGAAGCGGGATTTATACTTGTGCGTCAGCTCTATGCAGAGCCTACGCTGTAGCCTACACACATGGCCTATGCTGTTGTGAGCATTTATAATTGTGCTGTGGTGTGTCTGTGTCACTCTGCAGTTACACCTCCAAAACACTTGTCGGTGGCGGGGTGTCTGTGAAGTGCTGCAAAGTTTAGTTGATTCAAAACACACATTAACACACAAATACAACATGCTAATGGTTTTAGCACAAGCCAATGGCATTTTACATTGTATAAATTAGCCTAGCGACGAGCAGAGATTTCCTCTGCTCATATGAAGCCAGGATAAATCACACACAAGACTTAAAATGCTATTTTTGTATTTAAATTTCTGGGGAAGGTGAATGTCGACATGTGTCGACGTAGGGCCTGCTGCATACGAGCCTATGTTGTGGATTTGACGCAGAAGTATAAATCACGCTTTTCCAAAATGTCAAGCTATTTCTTTATGATTCTGCATGTCATCCGCCTCCTCCTTCTCTTACTGCATTTCCTGTCTCTTCTGTCACTGTCAAATAAAGCCAAAATTGTTCTGAGGCATCATCATGCACTGAATACTAAGTAATGAACTCTCTCCCTGCAGGGTGCTTAAGAAAGTCAAGGATTATACCATATTCCCTGTTGTTTGGCTGAATGAGGTAAGATAAAAAACAGAGCCCTGCAGTCATGAAGTGTGGAGTCTGTTAGCTCAGGATGCATGATAATCAGTCACTCTCTCTCTTTGTTTCCAAAATGTAACCAGACGGCTGCGTTGGATGACGAAACAGCAGAGAGGTTTAAGAAGGAGCTAGTCTCCCGTATCCAGATGTTGGAGATAATACAGAAGGCGCTGCTGGGCACAGGCGTGGGCATCTCCGTCCTGTGCCTCATCTCCTACTGCTTGGTGAGGAGGAGCGATAACCAAAGCAAGCTGGTGTGAATGAGTCACACAGAAGTGTCTGTTGTGTGTGAGTCGCAGAGCACAGTGCATTAAGCTGCTACGGGACATCAGACCTTTTGATATAGACTTGCACTTTTTTGTAATTTCAGTGTTATTTATAATGTCATACTTCCTTTGATACCAGGGGGGGAATACTGTGATTTATGCAAAGCTCCAGAGCTTTGTCAAGTATTATTTCAATTGCAAACACTGTAACGTTAACTCAATCAGGGATCTTTAACGGGAGAGCGGATGGAGGCGCCACTAACTGTCAGGTTATTAATCCGCACGGAGGAGAGATGGGTCTGTTTGACGTCCTGTGAAAGAAATGTACATGAATCTAATATTGCGCAAATGTCCGTAACCTTTGCTGAACTAGTTTCTTCTAAATGAATAAAAGCTAAAAAGGAGTTTCTCACTGGGTGTTCTGTTCTGAGTGTTGGCTCTTTCCTGCCCAACAACAGTCCATCACGATTGGTTTGCTTTACCCTCGGCCTAGAATACAGCCGAGGCCTTCCAGCTGCTGAAACAAACGTCCACATTGTGCACACTGGAGCAAAATGACTTGGTTTCCTCTTTACCTTGAGTGGTCCATAAATCAAAAAGAGTCATAAAAATGAGTCAGGGGATGATTATACGGTGGTTTTGAATGGTACTTGGGTTTGTTTGGTGAGAAAGCAGTATTTCTGCCCAGTAGGAGGCCTCTCTTTGATTTTATGGGTTTTAAATGACCCTGTGCAGCCTCCTGGGTGTCTTTGATTCAACTGTTGGGTCTGAATCTCACATGTCACACTTACAGTATAATGGAGTGTTTCATTTGGGATTAGACGCCTCTTCTTGAAGTGAATTTGCAACCTCGGGGTATCTCAGGTATATGGAAGGCTATTTTTGTCAGTGTGATGGAACATGAAGTCCTGTAAGTCATGACCACGAGGAACTGTCTTGAAATAATGACTTTATATCTCAAAATAATGATTCACCTCTCTCAAAATAATAACAGTGCCTCAAATGAGAATAATAAGATAATAATGGCATAACGAGAAGCTTTCTCAAAATAATGACATGGTATTGTTTGTCATTATTTTGAGGTATTAATTCATTATTTTTTTTTTAAATTAAGTTATTATTTTTGAGAAACTCAGCTATTATCTTTTTAAGATACTAACTTATTATTTTGAGATTTTGATTTATTTTTAAATTATTTTGAGATTTTAAGTCATAATTTTGAGAAATTTTCTCAATATCTTGACAGACTAAGTCATTATTTTAAAATTTTATTTCAAGATGCTATGTCATTATTTTTTAGAAAGTATGTCAAAAAAAAGAGAAACTAAGTCATTTTTTTCATTATTTTGAGAAATTAAGTCATTATTTTGAGTAGGTTTCTCATTATTTTGAGATTTTATTATTTTTAAATTATTTTGAGATTTTAAGTCATAATTTTGAGAAATGTTCTCAATATCTTGACATTCTAAGTCATTTAAAAAATAGTTTGAGATACTGATTCTTTTTTGGGGGGAAAGTTTCTCATTATGTTGACAGACTAAGTCATTATTCAATTTTTTTTTTAAGATGCCAAGTCATAATTTTTGAGAAAGTATGTCAAAAAATGAGAAACTAAGTCATTTTTTTTTCATTATTTTGAGAAACTAAGTCATTATTTTGAGTAAGTTTTGTAATTGTTTTGAGAACCAAACTCATTATTTGAGATACTGAGTCATTATTTCTTTTTTTTTTTTTCCTTATTGTGAGATATCAGGTCTTTTTACTTTGTCATTATTTTGAGAAAGTTTCTCATAATTTTGTTCTAGTAAGTCATTATTTTGAGAAATTATACGAACCCACTGTTTTGAGATAGTCATTACTTTCAGAAACTAAGTCCTTATTGTAAGAGAGCTTGACATCATTTTGAGAGAGTTTCTCATTATAATGACTCACAAGATCTTTTTTTCCATCACACTGGTAGAAACTGGCTTCCATACAGGTACTGTGCACTAAACTTTAAAATTTAGGACACAAGTTTATGTTTTGACATTTCTGTGTAGCCATGCAATTTTAAGGTTGTCAAAATTTCTGTGTGATAGTCTTTTAAGAAACAGTTCCACATTTTGGAAAATACACTAACTTTTTTGTCAAGAGTTAGCTGAGATCATCAGGATCCCTCTCTGTATGGTGCATTGGTTAATTCGTCAAATTTTGTTACCTGGGAAAGCTGTTTCTAGTCTTTGTGCTAAGCTAAGCTAACTAGCTGTTGGCTGCAGGTTCATATTTACTGTACAAACAAAAGAGTGGTATCGGTCTTCTCATCTAGCGAGTGAGTAAATAACAATATTGGCCATCATAATCATATTGGCCATCATAACCATGATAAGCCCCTCCATGGAATCTATTAAATCGACAGTGGGATGATGTACCTGCTGGTAACTGGAAGAAAAAGAAATCACATTTTGAGAAATATTACTGATAAAATATCTGACAATAAAATACATGATCTTTCTGTAAAATTGAGATTCATCTGCACAGATTTATTCAGGCTATCATGACATTAATAAATAGAAATACATATGTTTCATAACACTGAAATTACACTGAGTTGAAGTTGACATGACGCCGGTCACACAGCTTTATTAAACGCGGAGCAGAGATCTGTTTAGAGGGAAGGTACAGCTAGAAAGTCTCTTTTTTTTCAAAATGAAAATAACACTGTATGTCTCTGCAATTTGCAGATACAGTCATAGCTGGTGAAATATGTTGAAATTATATACACATTTTCACAAACAATCTGCACAACATTAAATTAAAAGGATGAAAGAAACAAAAACATACTCTGTACACAAGCAACAAATAACCTCTATCTACATGAACTATGCTTCAGGAAAAAAAGTCTATTCACATGTCAATGAATTACTATTTCTGAATGAAACGTGTCCACGTTGCTGTGGACAGCGTGGAAAATATGGATCCAAAGAAGGATGTTGTCATGTTTCAGCATCTACTGTGGGATGTAAACTATGCTGTAAAATTAAAATGTGCGTATCTGCTAGTAAGTCGAATCTAATCCAGGCAAGGATTAAGACGCCTCTACGTTACTGATGGATTTCTATAAACATGCTTCTGTGCTAGAAACAAGAGAAGTATGATACAATCTGCAGCTGAATTACAGTGAGGCAGATTCTCTCAGGTGTACGTCTGAGTAATAGGAATAAATACAGGAGAGATCATGTAAGAATTTCATGTTCTAATCAGTATTTTACTATTATTCTGTTTGGGTAACATCAGCACTGGATGTTAAAGGGTGAGTTTGGTATTTTCCAACCTGGGCCCATTTTCCTACTTTTAATGTTACTCAATGCATGAGTTGACGACGTAAATCCATCAACACACCTTAAATTTCAAGATTACACCTCTGACCGTTCCATTAGTTGTTATTGTCTCTCTTGGATGACATACAATATATATATTAATTTTGACTGGGTTATGTGAGCTGCATATATCCCAATCCTCACTCGTAGAAAAAAAAAAGCATCGCAAAACGTAGTTCCTGTGGGCTACAGCAACACTAAACCCCTGAGCTTGCCTGAGAAGGACTAAATGCACAAACCCACTATTTTTAAATATCCCATGGAGAGAGACTCTCACTGCAGCCTGTTCTATTTTGTTCTGAAAATGTCGGCGTGCAGCCTCGTTCTGTGGACGATAAACGAGGTGCAGACTGATAAAGGAGGAAATACAGTGAGTGCTGGACGGAGCAGTGAGTGACAACAACCCCGCCCACATTTAAGAGTACTGTTTGCAGTGGAAACTCTAGGGTCTAGGTACCATGTCTGAAGGGTTACTGTTGGTTCCAAAGGTACCATACTGAAAGTGTTTGGTGGAAACGGGGCTTTAGAGTCAACAGAAACAAAATAAAGCTCACACAACTTGGTTCATCTTGTGGTTTGGTTGAAATAAACCCTTCATTTCTCCAGTTAGATGTCAAAATAAGATGGCTCGATACATGCTAAAATTACTGTCTATTTAAATGTAGTCTGGTGGGTTTGGTGATGGCGATTTCGGGGCTTCTTCTGGCTAAACAAAAAAGATCTTACTCTACAACAAAAGGTCTCTATAGGAATCCTTTTTATAAATTAATAATTGGAACACTTTTAGTGAACATCATTTGATGGTGCATAGATTCCCAGACTTAGTCTGACAACATAATTGAATAGTCCCCACAAAGATAGACCTTTTTCTTAAAGAGTAAGATCTTTTTTCTCTAATTAGAAACAGCCCCCAAAATCACAATCGCCAAACTCACCAGACTCCATTTAAATAAACAGTAATTTAAGGGTGTTTAGATGCAGCATGTTTTCACATCTAACTGGGTGAATTAAGGGTTAATTTTAACCAAACCAGAGTTGGTGATTGTTGGAACAGTGGAAAGAAAAACCAATATGGTTTTTGTGAGTTTTAATTTGCTCTGTTGACTTCAAATGAAGTATGTTTTATGATAACAAAATCACTGTTTATTTAAATGGAGTCTGGTGTGTTTGGTGATGGCAATTTTGACGCTGTTACTGGTTAAAAAAAAGGTCTATCTCCATGGAGATCCTTTAAATAAGTTGTCGAACACTTATAATAACAATCTGAGCCTGTCAGTGGCCAAAGCAAGCACTGTTAGTAGACATAAACTGACGGTGCACAAATGCCCCAGCTGGTTACATAACAGCCTTTTTAGCCGCTGGCAGCTGCAGCCCTCTCGCTCAATACTGGACCACTTTCAAAAACTGTTGTTCCCATTATTTACTTAGACACAAAAACATAGGAAAACAGGATCCAGGTTGAGAAATACCAAACTTACCCTTTAAATTGGCCTTTGAACAAATTCATCTTAAATTTACAGTGCTGTCATAAAACGATTTTTAATGGTACCTCTTATCATCTGCACTTTGTTTTAACAGTGCTGTTGCAGATAGCACGTGAGGCAGTCAAACCATGAGAAAATAAAACATGTTTTTCTCATAAATTGACTTTTTATTACCCTACACGTGCCCACGAACTGCTTTCAGTCATTTCACTGAGCAGAGACAATTTTGTTAGTTCAAAGTAAATACAGAAATGTGAGTAGAATCTAATAAAATACTGATATTATACTTTGAGAGGGCGCTCGATCTCAAGCATGCATCAATCTCCCTTTTGTCCCTTTTCAATCTCCTCTATTTACTACCGTGATTTCAAATTACTCCCTCTTTTTGTGAGCAAATCCACTGTGAGCTAATATCCGGCCGGTTCAATTTCCCCTCTAATATCTAAAATATGATAAGATCATTGACCATTGCTGCGTCTCACGGTGTATTATCATAAGCAATACCAAGTGAGGCCGCAGTTTATTAGCGGCACTCATACCAGGGCCACTTCAGTTTTGGTTGTGACTGCAACAGCAAATAAATTGCTCTTGGGTGCCTGTGCGTGTGTGCTAGTGTGTGTCACAGCCATCTGGTCACAAACCTCATGCAAGAAAAAGAGATATTGCCGAATAACAGCTCCCTGCACCCACCTCCTGGTTTTACTGTACATCCACAGTGCAGCTCTGCAGTTTGAGATGAGAGTCGGATAATGAGGGTATAGAAACAGAGGAAGGTTTTCGTGTCAGTGTCTGCACCTCCCCTGTGTCAGACTTCTGGGAGGTGATTGCGGCGGTTGCGGATCTTCCTCCGGTCCAGCAGGGGCTTCAGTTTGGCGAGGTCCCCCCTGAGAGGTCCGGGTGGCTGAGGCGGCTGCTGCTGCTGCCTCTGCTGGAGGTTCTGCATCTCCTTCCTCTCTTTGCAGTACTGCTGCACGGCCAGGCTCTCTGCCGGACTGAAGGCTGCCAGAAGGGTCTTCGGGTGCAACGAGCTGGCCCAGGCCCACGGCGACTGCTGTTTGTCTGTCAGCACGCTCACCATGGCCTCACTCAGCACTCGCAGGCGGATCTTGGCGACGGTGCGCTTGAAGCTGTTCTCGGTGGTCAGGCAGTAGTAGAGGCCCTGGTCGGACAGCTGGACGGAGCGGATGAGGAGGCCGTGCTCTGTGGAGAGGACGCGGTCGCTCAGCTTCACCTGTGGTTGACACAATCAATTAGTGCCATAACCCTACCACATGGTTTGTAGCAGAGAATTGGAAAAGATCCAAATCAAAGCAGTAACTGAACAGTACAGACAGGGAAACGTGACAAATACTAACTGATGTTGGGTGATTGATGGGGTCATTTATAAAGGACCTGTTGTGTTTTTTTCTTATTCTCTGTCATACATATAATGTTACAGTGATGAATGTTCATATTAAACGTGGCCAAAGTTTCAAATAATGAGGTAAACACATGTTCAAGTAATCCCTGTGAGCAAAATCCTCAGACTTCAGATCATCCTGAATACTCTGTTTCCAACATTTTTTTTCTTTTGAAACAAGCAGACGTCAGCTTGTGAAGGATTTCTTCTTATCTGCTCTGTGTTGATGTAGAGCCTGTGCCATACACAACGCCATAGCCTGACATGCACCTCCCCAGAAATGTAACTACACGTTGTGGTGACGCAGACCTACTGTCTATTTGTGTAAGCTGAAACCATTTCCCTCAGTGTAAACAAAGCTTTTATTTACTTTAATTTCACAGATAAGAAACAATAAATTGTGAAGACAATAAAGCCTCCACAAAAATAACATTTTAAGTCTTGTGTGTGATTTATCCTGGCTTCATATGAGCAGAGGAAATCTCTGCTTGTCGCTAGGCTAATTTTTACAATGTAAAATGCCATAGGCTTGTGCTAATAACGTTAGCATGTTGTATTTGTTTGGAGAACGTGTTTAGTATAAGACAGTTGTTTTGTCAGTGAACCTTGTGAGTTGTAATGGAGCTAAATTTTGTAACGTTACCTTTGTTAAATGTTGCTGTTGTCCCTGGCTTCATATGAGAAGAGGAAAAGTCTGCTAGCCGCTAGGCTAATTTATACAATGTAAAATGCCATAGGCTTGTGCTAAAAACATTAGCATGTTGTATTTGTGGGGAAAATGTGTCCAGATAAAGACAAGTGTTTGTCTGTGAATCCTGTGCTTGTACTTTAATTCGAAATTGTCTCTATTAAGCCATGTTTAATGTGTGTTTAATGTGTGTTTAATGTGTGTTTTAATCAACTAAACTTTACAGCACTTCACACACACCCCCACTGCCAAACCGAGTTGTAACTGCAGAGTGACACAGACACTCCACCACAAAAGTATAAATGCTCAAAACGGCTTAGGCCATGTGTGTAGGCTACGGCGTAGGCTCGGCATAGAGCTGACACACAAGTATAAATTCTGCTTTAGGTGCCAGCGTTGATAATTTCTCCCTGATTTCAGATCATATTCCTCCTGGAATGTGTCAGATTTGGTTAAGAAGCTTTAATTGGTAATATTTCATAGTAGAAAGCTGCAAGATTAAATCATTTTAACCACTTATAAGTTAACGGAGCACTAGTGTGCCTGCTCTATAAGGCCGATGATGCTGAAGCAATGCCAATCATCCAGATAGATAGACAGACAGATAATGCAAAAGTTAAATGTCCACTCTCTCTGAGGGCCAGTACAGCCGCAGCAAATGAGGGCGCCGCCATAACGGAAGTGTACTTTGCCATCTGAATCTTATATGCGTCAGCTGAATGTTTGGCTTCATGCACCACTGAGCAGATTCCATAGGAGTGAACTGGGTCACTTTTAACACTGCATCCAGTTCTCTTTATACATCCATGGTCCATGATACACGGTGATAGACAGATGGTTCGTCCAATCACCTGCCAAGTATTTTTGAAAGTGCCTGTCCTTTTCCAAACAGATTCAAACGACAGCTTCTCAGATGGTCATGTGTTAACAAACCATCTGGCATGTCAGGTTACTATTGCATATGCTTCACTCGGAAAGATACATTTTCTGAAGACATTTCAAATGTGGCTGCTGCAGAAAATATGCAGCTAAATGAAGTGTCGGTCAGAATAATGACAAAAAGGAGTTGAAATGGAAGTCACAGTGGAGGTGCTGAAAGAAACTGACGTGCCTTCATGGTCATCGGTTTAAAAATAAACTGATGGCGACACTCTAAATGCAACAGCTTTGTCCTTTCCCACTTAAAAATCAGCCAGGCCTTAGTTTGGAAAAGACTCAGATGATTACACACCATAAAACTTAAGTGATTTATTTAAAGGGCCAACTTCTATTCTCACGGGGAGACGGCTATAAAATGGCCATTACTCTGAATCTACTCCACTGAGGTGAGAGCTAAATCCATAAAGGATTTTTCATGCAGGCGCACTCGGGCCCAGCTTTATCTAATCTTGTCAAATATTTGTAAAGCATTTCCCCGCTGAGAACCCAGTCATTAGTCGGGGTCTATAGGATGTTTGATCTGTATGACGCTCCATGTTTTCCGTGTCATTCCTCAGGCGATACGAGTCCCGATCAAGCGTGTGAGCTCATTTGATCGTCATGACATGTTTAATGTTTGATGTAATATTTCAACTACGTGGCCAAAACATGAAAAGGACGATTAATCAGTTTTATCTTGAAGGGATTTTTGTTGTGTTCTATGTGCCACGTCAGCCTGTTAGATACGGGCTGTGATGTCGACCTTTGACCTCTCTAAATGTCAAACTGACCTCTTTCCTCCTGTCGTTGTCTCTGTGAATGAGCCAGCGAATAGACGCCTGAGGAGACTTGGGAAGACACTCCAGGAAGGTGGTGTTGTTCTTGACGCCGTACTGCGTCATCTCCACTGCGTTCCTGTAGGCTAACACACACACACACACACACACACACACACACACACACAGACACACAGACACACACACAGCGTCAAGGGAGTCACTTCAGACGTCACTTGCTGACAGACACAAACCCCACAGATGGCCTCAAATCTGTCTCAAGTCCCCACTGCGAGAGGGAAATGTTGACACAGAGCTTAGTCCGACACCTGCAGCACAACCAAACTCCACCCAGACTTCTTCGGCTTCTGCAGAGTGACAAAATAACCGTGGATGCATCGGAGCAACTCCGTCTCGTCTCATTTGCCGCGTCGTTTTTGTTGCAGCTAAATGGTTCGTCACTCAGCTGGATGTGTGACAGGGCTGTGACTAATTAGTGGTAATGGCCATATGGTTTGTTCCCCAAGCTCGTTTTAATTTAGAGATGTAAACTGTTGGAGGAAATGGGACGCTCTGGGGAGCACATCTTCTCCGCTCATTAAACTGCACCCTGCCAGTGCTACTGGGTGAGTTTTGGTGATGGATGTTGTGCAGTACCTGGGCTCAGACACCTCTGGATAGACACATTAACACACAAAAACATTCAGAGGTTGCAGTTGCAGCTTTGTTGTAAACAACTACAATCATTTTGTATTGATTATATTGACAGTTTTGCCATTAAACGTGGTTACTATCATTGTTTTTCAATGATAGTAAATGTGTCAATGTGTCTCTTTACTCCTGGTATAAACATGCGTTTCAGGTGATCTGATTACAGGTGGACGGCGCTAAATACAAGTGTAAATGACCACCAAGACGCATTGGGATCTGGTCACCTAAACCACTTGCTGAGCTCTGGCACGCAATTGAATTGTATTTTTTGTAGAGTAAACATTAATATGTCCTAATATGTCCTTACGTCATCAAAGCAGGACATGGTGTTTATGTGCAAGGTACCCTGGGTGTGTTGGTTTTTGACGTTCTGGGACACCGTGTCAAGTCTTGCCTGATACATGCATTGTCTTCTTTCAAAATACACTTCCGTTTTCACAGGAAATTCACCGTTTACCTACGGTCTCTTTCAAAATAAAAGCACTACATCGGTACAACAATGCAAATTGACGTTTATTTCCTTCAAAAACAAGGTTTATGAAAAAAGAACAGCTTGGCTTCATAATCCTACAGGACACTAACACCACTCTCCCAGGTGAAGGTTGGTGTTTGTTGGACCCATCCCCCACCCAAACAGTGTCCTATTTATTTACACATTCTACTGGTATGTAGCAACGTTAGCATTAATTTGCAGTTGTGTTTCTGATCACCTGATGAATATAAGTGGAGTATTCACTCTCATTTTCACTCTGTTTTGGTTCCTGCTAATTCCTGAGAAAAATATCTGGGTGTATAGCTGCTTGCCGCTTCTCTTCACCAGCTTCTTCCTAATTTAGTCTGCTGTCTGGTGCTGGGCGTGTAGCATACAGTGGGGTTTATCAGAGCTTTGCTGCCTGCTGTTGTGAAGTCGATGACGGTGTAATTTGTGGACCATAAAATCTAAACAAATAGCTAAAAGAGGCTAAATTGTAGAGCTGAGGTGAAATTCTCTGTGTCCTCTCAAGCAGCACCTTTCACATAAAACCCAGTCATCTGATCCCTCCTTAATATAACAATATTGATTCGAGCAGCTTGAAATACCTTTCAGATTGAATCCTCTGCACTGAGTGAGTGGATTTCCATGCATAATGTCCTGCCTTCTGCTCCTCCTGAAACAAGAAAAAACAGCACTGAGTACAAAGACACTGCAGCTAAATACAGAACAAATACACAACATTCTTCCACATATATTCATCTCATATTAAAGCTGTGCAGGGAGCCGGCGGTGCCAAAACAATGAGGAAAATCTGACTGTTATTCCACTCGGTGGTGCACACTCATATGTAACAGCTTGAGGAAAAGAGCGTGTAAACAGCTGACACATTTCACACACATTTTCCGCAGGAACACGAGGGCCGCACTTTTGTTCCGCGACCAAACTAAACTTGACCTGCGTCCGGCTGGAATGTCAAGAGACACGCAGCCGGCCGGTCCTTAAAGAGACCAGAGAGGTGTCGGGCTCAGAGGTGAGGTCGCTTATACCTCCTCGTCTGTGTTATGTCTAGACGGACGGAGGGAGACAACAAAAGCGGAATTAGTGACGTACGTGCATTGAAGTGTGTGCTGAGGGATTCCAGCCATGTGATCTTTTTGCCCTCACAGGCTGTAAGCAGCTCTTTTCTGGTCTTGTTTAACATGTTGTTGTTCATCTTCTGTTGCCCACATTCAGTGCGACTTTATGTGGTACATTGATTGGTTTCATATTTGTTATGTAACTGATGGATGCTGCTTTTGTTGTGTAATGGAAGCCCAAATCCTCATGAGGCTCTCATGGCAAATTGAACAAAATTGAACCCAAGTGAACAAAAATACTGGATGCTACACAAAAATCTGCACTATGCTGTTGTTTATTTAACCCTTGTGAAAGTTTTGAACGGCTGCCACCATGAATGGGCCCCTAATCAACACCTGTCAGCACTTACTTCTCTTTTTTTTACACTGCCAAGGGATCAACCCTTAATGGACACTTATTACTTCTTTGCATGACATTTAAAAGTTCCTGAATCCTGGCACCAAACCACAGTAATGACCCCTAAAACTGTAAACCTTTGTTGTACCTTTTGCCGGTGGGGTAGAAGCGCGAGCAGCTGAGTCCGTCCCAGGCGCAGTAGGGGTCTCTGGCGAGGCAGCAGTCAGCGCAAGCCGAGCCGTAAGCGTGACATCGGTGCAGGGAGACCTGCGAGACCCCGAACTCGGAGCTGACGTACAGCTGTTGCTGTAAAGTAAACAGTTCAAATGTCAGCCGCCCTGTTTGTCTTAATAAGTGGCCGGCTGACAGGAAAATGAGGCAGAGCGCCGAAACAATTATGGCTTATTATTTCCCTGCCTTTGGGAGGGTTATTATGCACTGGAGAGTTGTGTTTCGTGCATTACATAGTAGCCACAGACAATGAATAACACGTTAAAACAATAAAACTGCACTTAATGTGTGAGGTAAGCAGAGTCGGAGGGACGCTTACTTTTTTTGAGGATATTCTCAAGTTTGTAACAGGAGCTTGATTCTGAAAAATAACACACACAAGAGCAAAGTTCAGAGCTTTTAGACATTGTTGACGGTTACTTCTATCAAAATCTTAGAGGAATAGGTGGGAACAAGTTAGGCAAAGGGCAGAGAGCAGCTTTTTTGAAGGAATACTTTACTCCCTAAATAACCATTTCTACATCAATTACTCACCCTGTGTTACATTGACTTTGTGAGGAAAGCTTTGTTTTTCTCGCAAGCCTTCACGGTGAACAAAGAATCCATAAAATAAGAAAATTCTTGATGAATTGAAGTCATAGGGGTCCATGTTTAACAAAATTCTACCAAAACATCAGTTGACAAACTCTTACAGAACTCATGCAGTATAATCCAAGTCTCATTTCTCCTGTCTTATGCTCAGGACTTCCCAAACAGAAAGTGCTTTTTTTCCAGGAAACTGAACTTAAAGGGAAATTTATCTCCATTGACAAAGACAACGATTTTACTTCGCTGAACACAGGAGTTGCTGGTCTACCGCTGCCTTGACCAATTAGTTAGTTTGTACTAATGTGACTTGGGTGTATTAAAGGGTTAGTTTCCACTGTGAAAAGTTGTGGATGGTACCAATGGAACCGTTCTGTATCGTCCCCATTTTTGGTCCCCCCTCTGTTGGGGTACCTAGCACACAGATCTGGTACTAAAAGGTGGAGCTGTGAACACTGCAGTCTGATTGGTCAGTAGAGGATGGTCACTCTGCTCAGGGCTGAGTTGTGTCTGGTTTTGAGGCTCATGTAACCACTGTTCATACTGTGGAGAGTTTTATTAGTAAACTGGAACTATAAAATGAAAGGATGTTTTGCTGCCTCTCACAGCAGCTGGAGTCGGAGAAAAAATAACTTCATTCACTGGGCCGACTGCCGGCAACTTTTAAGGTGGAACGTTAACTTGTAATGTTACTCAATGCATGAGTTGATGACGTGAATCCATCAACACACCTTAAATTTCACTGTGACAACTTTGACCATTACTTTAGTTTTTATTGTCTCTCTTGGATGACATACACTTTTCGTAATGAGTGGACTTTCAAGCGTTTAAAATGTATATTAATTTCGACTGGATTATGTGAGCTGCATATATTCTAATCCTCACTCAGAGAAAAAAAAAGAGTTGTGGAGCGTTGTTCCTGTGGGCTACAGCAACACTAAACCCCTGAGCTTGCCTGAGAAGGACTAAATGCTCAAACCTGCTATTTTTAAATATCCCATGGAGAGAGACTCTCACTGCAGCCTGTTTTATTTTGTTCTGAAAATGTCGGCGTGCAGCCTCGTTCTGTGGACGATAAACCAGGTGCAGACTGATAAAGGAGGAAATACAGTGAGTGCTGGATGGAGCAGTGAGTGACAACAACCCCGCCCACATTTAAGAGTACTGTTTGTGGTGGAGACACTAGGGTCTAGGTACCATGTCTGAAGGGTTACTGTTGGTTCTAAAGATACCATACTGAAAGTGTTTGATGGAAACGGGGCAATAGTAAACTAAAACTCTGTTTGCATGTAGAAGGGACACCAAAACACAGAGGAAAATATCCTTTCTCAAAAATATCTGTGTATGTGTACACAGAGCCATAGTATTGCTGTTGTTAAACATGGACCCCTATGACTTCAATTCATCAAGAATTTTCTCAGTTTTGGATTCTTTGTTCATCATGGAGGCATGCAAGAAAAACAAAGTTTTCTTTACTAATTCAGCTTAACATGGGGTGAGTTACTGACACACAAATGGCCATCTGGGGGGTGAAGTATTCCTTTAATGATTAAAAAAAAGCCATAGCAGAGATGGTACCCATTCAGAATCAGCTTCTCACCAGATGTATCTCTGTAAAAGAAATATATACCATCTATTGGGTATAAATCTCCCCTAAATGAAGGACAGCTATAGTTCAGGTGCAGTGAAAGATCAAAGCGGCCATGGCCTTTACGTCTGATCACAGGTCGATCACATGTTCAACGCTCTGAGCTACGATAAAGCAGCATGTGTGAAGGTTCACTGGGGGCAACAACCAGACACTTGCGGTATGTTAGCATGTTTCCCATCATTCTACGCTGCACTACACTGCAGAACATCCATCTCCTGTGTACCACCCTGCCTCTGTCTGTCTGCCCCTGGCCTTTGTGTTGTGGCCAAGAGCACCCCCCCCCCACCACCACCACCTGATTTGTGGGAAAGAAAAAGGATGAAAGTGAGAGTGGATTGAAAGAAAAAAGGAGAGAAAAACAGACAGCTGACCTTAAACACTTCCAGCTCCTCCAGGATCAGATCTTCATGCAGGGATTGATTGCTTGGCAGCACAATTACCTTCTGTACTGTACCTTTGTCTGGGGGGCAGAGAGCAGACATGTCAGGAGCTGTAACCACACATTAAACAACCGTGTGAAACAGATACACACACTCAATAAAGACTGCCCAGACAGAAACGAGAATACAACTGCTGGTGAAAAAAATAAACCGCTGCTCTGTTTTCCTTTGCCCGTGTTTGCTTTTGAATTAGGCACGATAGCCAGTTTTCACAGCAGAATCAACTACGGCAGGAGTGGGAATGGAAGCTCTTAAGCCCACGCAGGGGAGGAGAAGGGCCACGAGAAGGGCAAAACGCAACACAAGCATCATCAATACAGCTGTTTTGTCCTGGGAGTGAGGGAGAACAGTAACAGCTCCTGGAAATGCCCGATAAGAGCGTCTCCTTCAGACAAAGCAGAATTTCGGGGGCTCAGATAATGTTGGACAGCACTGGCTCTTTTATTTTTTTGCGTTTTTTTTTTGAGAAATCCAGGCAGGAGAAACAGAATGGAGAGGCTGTCTGATAAACACAAGCAGCTGTGAGAGAGAGAGAGTCCCAGAGCTGCTCGCTGAATGCAAACACATGCTCGTGCACGAGTGGAGATGCATGGGCATGAATGCACGTGTCACATATTATTCTACACTGCTCAAAAAAATTAAGGGAACACGAGATGCGAGATGACATAATACACTTTTAATATCACGGCTGACATCTGATTAAAACAAACAGGGTAAAGACCTGCAGGTTCTCTCACCTGATCCAATAAAATGAGATCCTATCTTGAAGGACCTTGTCTTATCGCCCAGTTTATGACATAATTGTGACATAATTTAAGCTACATGCTGTGCCACGCTGTCTGTGTTTTCAAATGTGCCACCACGCCCATACTGTACTATCCCCTCTGTTATCTGTTTATCTGATAACCAGCTGTGGCAACAGAACTCCGCTCAACAATCATTTACTTGTAAAACACCTCACTGACGGCTCGTGTGAGAGAGGGAATACGTTGCTGCTACTTTCTGTCATTTCACTGTGAAGTGGTCTCTCCTCTAACTGTCTGGTTACAGGAGGCGACTGTGACTGCTCGGTAACATGCTCATTAGAGCTACACTAATAAACCCTTCCAGCCTATATTAGCTCGTGACACATGCATCTGTACAGGCGTATATATCAGCTGATAAGTCACAAGAAACTGCAGCAGAAAAACTGTATTTAAGATAAATCAGTGCCGAGGCCTGTTCAGAGGAAGAACTTAAATTGACAGTGCACCGCTGCTTGGCTGCACCAGAGTTAGCCATAAGATAATTTTCACCAGGGCAGGAAACAGAATAATTCCTCTGCTAAAAGACACTGTTATATAAAAAACACAGTCACAAAATAGAGCATATTCATGAGGCCTCAGCAAGACAACACAACATGAAGCCATCGCAACAATAACAGCAACTACAGTACAACTACAACACTAACGGTGTTTTCACATTTGGTCCTTTTCAGCCTTCTAAACAGACTCAGAGTGGTGACTCGGCAGTTCACTCCAAGTCCACAGTTCACTTCACTTCACTTGTGCACTGTGATCACAAAGCGCTTCAGGTTCACTTTACTCTTGCCATTATATTTAGCCCTCTAGATCACATGCTGTCACACTGGGACGCTTGACAAAACAGATGAAACCACTCCGGCCTGTAACGCTTGCAAGGACGCAGGACAGGGAGTAGTTTGTTTCACGGGAGATACTGTTCATCTCCAGATGTGTAAGGTAGAGTACATTAAACAGCAACAGTCTACAGCACAGAAACACTAATGTTTTCCTCCAGTTTTAGCTTCATCTGAAAGCGTCAGACTTCAAAAACATTTGTATTCCTTGCTTTACAGGTAGATGGCCTGCTTAGCACATGTTTTGGTCACAGTTCTTTAAAGCTATTTTAAGGCATCCTGATCGCAGTTGTATGCCTCTCCCAACCAGTAAAGATGCTGCTTACATAAATGTCTGTCCACACTCATATAATATATGTAGTGAAGACTTTGAAGGAATTCAATAGAAGGTGTTAAATGTATTTTTGGCGAAATGTAGATGCTGCACACACGTCTTCAAGAACATCTATACCAGGGGTGTCAAACTCATTTTAGTTTGTGTACCACATACAGTCCAGTTTGATCGCAGGTGGGCCCAGTGAAACCATTGCATAATTTCAAAGAACTTTAAACACCTAAAAAATGTTCCCTTTTTTGTTTAAAGAAATACATTTTAAAAATGCTAATCCATTTACAAAACACATGACAAACAGTCTTCAGTAATATTTCTCAGTTTTTCCACATTGTACTAGTCACTGTGCATTTTTCTATGCATCTCCATTCCTGTCTAGTAACTCTGACATCACCACACCAAACTAAAGTGAAAGGAAAGAACTGTATGCAGGTCGGGGTAGAAAGGCCTCTGCAGCAGCATTTTACATGAAGAAAGCTACTCCATGTTTGACTTGCTGCTGAAACCTGACACCTCTTAGCCTTCACATGTGCATCATTATTAGGTGTGCAGGGTCATCCAGTGGGCCAGATTGGACCCTTTGGTGGCCTGGTTCTGGTCCCAGGGCCGTATGTTTATCACCATGATCTATATAATCATCACAGTTTCAAGGTGGACACCCACTAATTCAGTATCTGACCAAATGTCCTGAGATATGACGTTTAGTAGTGGCCAGAAGAGTGTTTTTGCCGAACATCATGATGTCACAATGAAGTTGATCTTTTTGGATATAAAATGTCATCACTTCTTCATTATAACCTGGTAGACATTTGCATCCAATTTTGTCATAATTAGTGTATGAATTCTTGAAATATGGCCCAAAAAAACATAGTGGATGTTTGTGCCAAATTTGAAGAATGTCTCTCTCCATTTCTGTTCTTGAGATATCATGTTCGCGAGAACAGGATGGACATAAGATCACAGTGAAACTGAAATTTGAAATTTGACCACCAAAATCTAGCAGATCATTGTGGAGTCCAAGTGGACGTTTGTGCCAAAATTGAAGAAATTCCCTCCACACGTTAATGAGTTATCACGTTCACAAGAATGGGACGGACGGATGTACAACCCAAAAACATAATGTCTCTGGTCACAGCTCTTGCTAGTGCAGAGGCATAAAAAATATTAGCTGGTGTGTCACCAACAGATTCTTTACACCTTTAAATACTGATATCAGTAGCAGCGTCAAAAATCCAGTATTGACTGAGTTCTAGTGCTCATATCGAAGTAAGGTTAGATTGAAAAAAATTAAACTTAAAAAATATCCATGATAGTCTTTTTACTATGTCTTCAGCAAAAAAAAAAAAAAAATTCAGACTATTATATATCTAGACTAATGCCTGAAAAATGAAATTATCTTGAAACTAAAGAAGTAATCTCCCTTTTCACAATTCAAAACACATTTTTAGAAAATTAAACTCAATGAAAAATGCTATTCTTTTCACCTAACCTACAAAAATGTTATTTATTTGACATTTTTAAAAATTATTTACTTTTTGGAGGAGATACACGAGATTGTTCTATCATAGCATTTTAGCATGACCTTAACATATAGTGGAAAACACAATTTCCTCCTGAGACCCTGTGTCCTTCTATGAGAACGTCACATTTTGGGTTAAGTTGACCTCTTACTTAATTCTACTCAACTTACAGCTGTTTTGTGCCATCTAGTGGCAGTAAGAGCACAATACAGTAATCCACGTAAAAACAAGATGGCTGCCATCTCTGCAAAGTCAGTCTGCAGCTGATCCTGACACAAAAGTGGACAAGGCCCAAAACATGATCGCATTTTATGGTTGAAACTTGTTAATTTATGATTAATAATGTTTGTAGTTTGATATGGCAACAAATTTGACCAATGTTAGCAACAGTAACAAGCTAAGACACTGTTAATTTGGAGGTACTCATTTAAGGGATATTAGGACTTTATTATTGTCTCGTTTGAGGACATTAGGACTTGATTATCCTCGATAATGTTTGTTTTTTATAAATAGCCAAATAACTAGGAGACATTAAAAATGTATACCAAACAAAAGTCCAGGTCTCAGGAGGATATAGCCGTTGTTGTTGCCATTAGAAATGATTTCTACATGAAGCAAAAAAGAATCTGCAGGATGTGTCTACATTCATACCTGTGCCCAGGAACAACACTTGGTAGTTTCCGTCCGCAGCCAGGACCTGGTCCACTGCCACTGATGTGTATTTGTAGTCAGCGTTGGTCCGAACCACCAGAGGTCGCCTCCCCACCGGGTAGATGGGGTTGAACATGACTGGATGGTTCCGTACGAAGGTCACCACATCATCTGGGAACTCCTTCGTTGTGTGGATGTCAGGTGTGAAGGCTCCACCGGGACACTGGAGGAACAAAAGGAAGTGTTGTGTTAAAAAGACTGTCAGGGTCATCACGAACAAAATCCGGTCCATTTATTTCTTAACCAATGAATGGCCTAGAAATGAACTCACAGTTCCAGGCCTTGGGTAAGGGATTCGCCCCTGGAACGCCACCCACTGGAAGTTGGGTCCCTCTCTATGAGCGAAGGGCCCGTTGAAGACGGTGAGGATGTCGGCCATGTTGTACACACACACTGCCGAGCCTTTAAACACGGAGCTGAGGAAATGAGATGCATAGCTTCGATCAAACACAACAGTAGGAACCTGCTGCACCCACGACCTCGAGACCCACCCAGCTAAAATATTCTGCAGTTGTTTATTAAGATCTCTGTTTCTGAGGATGTTATACAGTCTGGGTGGAACCAGCGCCACTCTCCAGCAGGGACAGCTCGCTCGTTTCTTGGCTAAGTCATTTAAAACCACACTGCTTAACACATAAAAGAGTCTTTGTTGAAAAAGGGAGCAGAAGCATTTTGTGCAAAGTGGAAACGGAGGAAGAATCACAGTGTGGAGAAAAACATAACATTGAGGTGAAAGACCTAAAGGACCTCAATGTTTGGTTTGGCTGTGTTCTTTGAGCCAGGTTCCTCTACTGTAACCTCTCTATGATCCTGGGGTAACAAGTGAACCGAAGGCCTGTGGCAGTGTCACCCTGGGTTAACCAGACGAACTCAATTAGAGCTCAGAACGCATGGATCAAGTGACCATTCCTTTAAACCGCCAAATTTACCATGACACCCTGCTGACTGTGACCTTCAGCTGAATGAGAGAAGTTTAATCTGTTTGTTTAGTGTGGCTTTCTTCAGTTACCGCAGAGGGTTAGTTGGTATGTGATGAACTGTTCTTCCCTTCATTTCGTATGTCAGAGATGATGATGTTGAAATGGTGATCATCGTCATTTTAATAGTCGCAGAAATTCTACCTTGTGCTCAAATTTAGTTGTGCTGGGATTCACTGACACGTCACTTTATATCATGTCTTTGCCGTACAAAGAAAAACATCTATCTGGTTTTCACATTAGAAGAGTTAGCGGGAACAAGGACTAATGGGACAGGGAAGAAAACACACCAAGTAAACAAACAATAGAACAGAAAATGTTTCCCAACTGATGAGTCACGGTCCAAAAGTGGATCATGGATTCTTTATGAAGGGACCGCAAGTGACTATGTCAGATTAGGCGATTGTGGAGTCAAAATTGTGCCAGGACTCGGCCGACAGACATGACAGACTACATGTTGGTCCACGACCAATCATCACTGGTCATCTTTCACGACGTATGTGATGTCATCAGGTTATTCTTGTCCTATTTTTATAGTAATAACTATTATTTCAGTCACAGTGGCTGTCCATGCGCCAGCCGAAATGTTGTTGTAGTAACGTAAGAAGCGCCACCAGATGGCAGGAGCTACATTTTAAGCACTGTACGCAAACTACACGCCTCCACAACAAGTTCCTGCAAATGTTTCACAATAAAAGCCTGTTTAGAAAATGGAGGGATTCTCTCAACCCAAATTATAAGGGGCTTTTAATTTTTAACAGCTACAGGAAGTGTTGAGTTTGAAATGACGGCACGATGCATTAACTTTATCAGGACAAACAGGAGCAGATTAAAAGTAAACATAGAAAAATTCAGAGGGAATAATAAATAAAGGCCTGTTTCTAATGTAGCCTGTTTCACATGAAGCTGATAGCCTCTGCAATTGTGGTCAGTAAAAGCCCCGCCACTGTTAGTTAATGTTAATGTTCGGTCACTTTATGTCCTCCATTATGAAGAAATAACATTATCTGCTAGCTTGATGCTAACAGCAGTGCTCAGCAGGTGGCCCATCATTTTTCCTTTTTTACTCTGTGTGGTAACGTCCCTACAGGAAATATCAAAAATACTGTGGTGTTATTGACATACAGTTGTCTACGGCAGCAGATTGCTCTGTGTTGCAATTGGTCAAAGTGACGGCTGTGACAGGAGAAGTCGTGAACAATAAAAAGAAAATCAAACATGCTAGACTTTCTGTCAGGACGTCGTGAGGCGTCCCACACGTGGTGTCAGTTGTCATCTACCATGACTCACTACATGCAATACAACGATGGATTGTCGCATACAACTCATTGTCGTTCATGATCCGAGCCGACAAGGTACGATGCTGCGTCGGGCTATAAATGGGCTGATATCGTGTAGTGTGAACCAGGCATTAGAGTAAAGTGAATTTCCAGCGCAGAGCTTTTATTTTGAAGTGCTGTTTCCTACTGTAGAGTGAATGACTAATGGACAGCTACTTGACAGAGACGGCAAACTCGCATGGTCAAATGCAAGTATACTGAATATTTTAAAGTTCATGGACCTTGAACTAATGACGACGGAAAAATCTGGACCCTGTGGCTGGACCAGTTGGGAACCACTGATCTAGAAGACTCTGAAAAGACTCTGAAAAGACTAAAGTCTGACATCCTCTCACATCTGAATACTGTGAGTTTTTAGTAAAAGGTGTCATATGTTGACAGTATGCTTGACAGTTTGGCATCATTATAATCCATTAAGATACATTTTTGGGATATTTTTTCCCTCCTCTTTCTTTAAAACCTGACAAACAAGGCTTCAGTGTCACCTATCTGAAAAATGCAATAATGAAATCCTCTCTGTGATCAAAAATCCAGCTGTGTACTAATACTCTGTCCACCATGTCATGTGATACATAATCTATATCAGTGTATACTATGGACGTATCTCCTGCACTCGGTCATCAAAACACGCACTGCTGCTTGCGATCATAAGGAAAGAACATCAAAACGAAGGCCATATGGTGAAGCCACCAGGACGTTGTAACTGATAGTTCATCATCTGACTAAGCTGTTCTGCAACACGACACATGACGTCTCAATGTAACAGGCTCTTTGACGAGCACGTCCCCCCTCCCCGCTGCTATCCAGCCGGTGATTAACATAACCACTGAGGCCTGCAGGAATGTTACAGTTGGCTTCACCGCCGCCGGCCTTACCTTGTGGATGTGAAGACTCCAAACACCAACAGGCCCTTGGGCTGATCGGTTTCCAGCAAAAACACATTTTCTGTGAGGGAAAACACACATGTGCACACATAGACAAACATGTAATACTTTCAATAAACTCCCTACATCCCACGTCACCTCCTCCTGCAGGTGAGATGGCCAAAGAGTGATGAATGCGTGAATTAATAACTGCACATGTTGACAGATTGACTGGTCCGATGACCTAAGTAAAAGAGCAGGTTCAGAATTCTGCGAGCTGTTTGTAGTCTTCAAAGCTGAGGCTGAGAAAGGACTGGAATAATATACTCATAGCTGAATACAAGGTAACTAAAAACAACAGGAGAGTTGTTATGAAAGTTGATAAAGGGCCACAGCCCTAATCCAGACCAAACAGAGGAAGTTCTGCAGATTGTTTATGTAGAAAGCAATCGCTGGAAACCTTGGAACAAAAATAAGGAGCTTTCGGGAATTAGGATGGTCTCGTATTTTCCAAAATTCAAGGTTCTGTTTGAAACTTGTTTCATGGACCACGAATTTGAATTGTTGCTTGGAGGTCACTCAACAAAATAAAGGAAATATGTAATATGTAAGGGAGTGTTGGTTAGTTATAAGGGGGGAGGGGTGGTGCAAAATAATTTTTTAAGAACTGGGGAGGAACTTTGTTTTGGCTACAAGGAGGGAAATACAACTTTAAATGGCTGTATTTATTTTAAATACACTCTGAAACCAAAGTCATGCTGGCTGGTTTTAAAGGCATGTTTTCTTTAAAAATCACCAAAATTACACCATTTATCAAAGCTAGAAACTGTAAAAACAGAAATTATCGTTAGGTTTTTAAATTCCCAATTGCCCTCGAACAAATCCTGCACGAGGAAGCTTCCAACAGGATATATAACCACTAAGTTTAAAGTAGTGATATTTCCTTAAAATCATGTAATTCTACATGTGTCATTTCAAATTTTGCCCAAAATAAACAGTTTGCAGTCACCACATAATGTCAGATAAATAACAGTGTTAAATTCTGTGTTCCTGCATGCATGACAATAATGAAAGCCAAAATTTTTTTCAACTCAGTAGGCCAGGAGCCACGTCCAGCCCTCATGGTGTTTTCTGCTACCTCTATTTCATTATTATTTCCTGTTAGCCTGAACCTTGGGCCATCACACACTGATAAGGAGCACCCTGAACTTAGAGCCATTTGGTCTCAGGGGGTCCAAAACCACTTTTTGGGACATGTTTCTGGCGAAATAATGTAAATGTAAATATTAGGGCACTACGATGGCATAAATAGTCATACAAGTATGAAATTTGGCACGGGGTATCCTGACACAAAGGGGGAAGTAGCAAAATGAGATTCTGGGGCTTGCTGCCATTTTATTACAAAATACCACGCACAACTTTCCCAAAAATACAAAAAAATGACTGTCTGTTTGACTAATTCTCTCAAAAATAACTATTTTCCATCACTTTGTGTTTAATATCACTGCTTCACTGGTGTATGGAAAACTTTCCAAGTTGATAAGCTTCAATTTGACTCAAAGTTGACCTTTCTGTCTTGAAAATTACCCTTGCTTTGACCTAAATTTGTCACTATACCTCAAATCAGAACAGAATTTCAAACAGAATTTTCAGTCACTAGCCTTCCAGAGAGTCTATTTGCCAGCAATGTGAGCTCCCAAAAGTTTTATGTTAGGAATGTACAGAATGGGTCCCAAGCATTTAGAAACTGCCATGCTAACTTAAATATGTTGGGAAATTTTATACTTGTATGCCTTCTTAGTGCCCTAATATTTGATTTATAAAATGATGTAAATGTAAATGTTACGAGTTGGGGGCGCTCGTTATGAACTTGTGATGGCCACAGGTATAAGCTAAATAAATTTGGGCCAAAGCAAGGGTAATTTTCAAGAAAGAAAGATCAACTTGGATTCAAACTGAAGCTTATAAACTTGGGAAGTTTCCTATGTACAAATGAAGCAGTGATATTAAACACAAAGTGATGAAAGAGAATCATTTTAGATGAGAATTTGTCAAAGGGACGGTCATTTTAATGTTTTTTTTGGGATGTTGTGTGTGATATTTTGAAATTTGCTACTTTCCCCCTTGTGTCAGTATCTTCCTCACCAAATTTCATACTTGTATGACTATTTATGCCATTGTAGTACCCTTATATGTGCATTTACATCATTTCTCCAGAAACATGTCCCAAAAAAGGGGGTTTAGGGCCCCTGAGACCAAATGGCCCTGAGTTATCGTTATCAACTTGTGATGGCCCAAGGTAAAGGCTTTATGAGGAGGATATGCATTTGTTTGTTGTGGGTATAAGTATCACCCCTTCTGTGCTGTGTGCTCGCTGCGTTGGCTCCATTAGCTACATTTGGTGTGAACATAAACCACAATTATCACCTCTTGGTTGTATGGCTCTGTGAACCTGTCAAGTTGCAGTAACAGTTTACATTCATGTCAATCAGCACAGTTGCAAATTGGACACCCAAGATTAGTGTCACTAACTCAGTATCTGACCAACTGTCATCCCATCTGTTGACTCATGATGTTGAATAATGGCCAGAAAAGTGTTTTTGTAGAACATTATGATGTCACAGTGGAGTTGACCTGTGATCTGTGAGCATTGTTGCCTCACAGCAAGAGGGTACTTGGTTCGACCCTAGAATGGGGAGCCCTTCTGTGCAGAGTTTGCATGTTCTCCCCATGTCAGTGTGGGTTTTCTCTGGGTACTCCAGCTTCCTCCCACAGTCCAAAGACATGCAGGTTAATTGGTGCCCGGGGTGTGAATGTGAGTGTGAATGGTTGTCTGTCTCTATGTGTCAGCCCTGTGATAGTCTGGTGACCTGTCCAGGGTGTACCCTGCCTCTCACCAAAAGTCAGCTGGGATAGGCTTCAGCTCCCCTGTGACCCCCAACAAGATAAGCAGTTACAGAAAATGAATTGAATGAATGAATGTTATGGCTTCATCATTTTATCCTATTAGACGGTTGTGTGAAATTTTGCCATAATTAGTCTATGAATTCCTGAGTTTTTGCCAAAAATGTTTTTTGTGAGATCAAAGTGACCTTTGACGTTTGACCACCAAATTCCCATCAGTTCCTTGAGTCCAAGCGGACATTTGTGCCAAATTTGAAGAAATGTCCTCAAGGAGTTCTTAACATATCTTGTTCATGAGAATGGGATGGACGCGAGATCACAGTGACATTAACATTTGACCTTTGACCTTTGACCACCAAAATCAGTCGGTCCATCCTTGAGTCCAAGTGGACATTTGTGCCAAATTTAAAGAAATTTACTCAAGGCGTTCTTGAAATATCAGGTTCACGAGAATGGGACGGATGCAAGATCACAGTGATGTTGACATTTGACCTTTGACCACCAAAATCAGTCGGTCCATCCTTGAGTCCAAGTGGACATTTGTGCCAAATTTAAAGAAATTTACTCAAGGCGTTCTTGAAATATCAGGTTCACGAGAATGGGACGGATGCAAGATCACAGTGATGTTGACATTTGACCTTTGACCACCAAAATCAGTCGGTCCATCCTTGAGTCCAAGTGGATGTTTGTGCCAAATTTGAATACATTTTCTCAGGAGTTCTTGAGATATCCCGTTCACGAGAATGGGACAGATGCAAGATCACAGTGATGTTGACATTTGACCTTTGACCATCAAAATCAGTTGGTCCCTCCTTGAATCCAAGTGGACGTTTGTGCCAATGTCAAGAAATTCCCTAAAAGTGTCTTTGATATATCGCAAGAATGGGATGGACAACTAAGAAAAATGCCTCCGGCCATGGCTATCACTGGCGTGGAGGCAAAAAAATATAGCTATTTATGGTAGAGAGAGGGTACTGAATTTTCCCCCAGTGCTCAGGGAGCCTCCAGAAAAAAATATATTTGTAGTTTCAAGCAGGGTCAACATAAAAAAACCCCTCATACCCCAGCCACCTCCCTCCTCTGATAAGTGAAGAACAGTCCCTTAAAACACCAGTATATTTTTCCTGCTCCATTTTACTCACCGAGTTCGTCAAAGTGAGTTTCCGTGCCGTCCTCCTCCAGAACTGAACACACCATCCTGGCCTTGAGGAATGTGGTCCATTTGTTCACCAGGCTGCGCTGTCCTCCAATGTCACTCTGCAGACAAAAGCTGCACTCGGCAACTCGAAACCACAAAACATTCACTATTGATTTATTCAGGCACATGCAAAAGCACTTACTGGACACACTCTGGCCACCATGGTGTGGATATTTTTAGTGTTTCCACTGTTATCCGTCAGCCTCTCACGGAAGAAGAAATAGAGTTTGGCGTCATTGGGGTCTGTGCCGTCTGGTATCAGGTGGGCGTCGATGAAGATCGGCTCTAAAAAAGGATAGAATCAATAAATAGAAGAAAAATAATCTAATTTGTGTAAATGAATCAGTGTATATTTGAATTAAAAGTCTTTATAGAGAATGTTTGTGTGCTCACCACTAAGCCACTTAGAGTTGTGCTGATCTGTCCGCACTGCATTTCTCTTGGTCAGGCTCCTGAAGATGGCAGCATCTGTCCCCATGAAGTCAATGTACATGCCTGAGAACAGCTCCTGGTCTAAAAGGAAACACACAAGTTTGACAATATGCTCACTTATTCTGTGGAGCCAACACATTGCTTCTACAAACAGCCTCAGACAATTAAGATAATACAGATAAAATGCACCAATATTTTGTTCCTCAATGAATAAGTAATGTTAAAGGGACAGTTCACCCCAAAATCAAAACTTCATATTCTTCCTCTTACCTGTAGTGCTGTTTATCAGTCTAGATTATTTTGGTGAAAGTTGCCGAGGGCTGGAGATATCAGCCGTAGAGCAGTCTAGGCAGTCTAATGTAGGTAATAACCCACTGTTGAGTTTAACAAGTAAGATAATCTGGAGTAAACCATCTCCCTCCAGCCACATTCAAATTCACCAACTGCCTGGTGTGAGTGGAGACAGACGCCGCATTGCTTTCCCACGTCCACAAGTCTTATTAAACCAAAACTCAATTTGAAAAAATGTTTATGTCTCACACATGATGTCTCTGATAATTAAATTAAACAAGAATGACATGTAGTTTGGGGCGGCAGTGTGTAAAGAGGGCAGAGGAGGAGCCTGTTGGTTTGTTATTTTATTTATTCAGAGAACAGCATTTTCCACTTTTGTATTAAGTTGATTTCAATAACTCATTAAGGTTTTTGAGAACCCTAATCGGACGCTTAAATCAGCTAAATGCCAATTTATTTAACTAAATGTGTTATTTTGCTAATCTCTTGTCATGTTTAACTTTATTGTTTCAAAGGCATCTGTTTATTATAAACATAACAGAGTACAATACGAATTAAAATTGTAATTCCTACAATTTTAAGCACACTGACCCGCAAAAATGACCAAAAACGCTGTAGTATACATGCCAGGCCAGTAGATGGCAGTGTAACTTTGTAATGAAACAACACGCGCCTGCGCACATGTGCTTCCTTCTACAGAGTGATGATGTATAAACAAACAAAATGGCAACCGCACTAACATTTGTCTTGACAGACGACAAGGTGGAATTGCTACAGTAAATCTACACTTTGGTGGAGAAGCGTTGATAAATTCAGCAGGGTGAGCAGCACAAACAGAGCTCGGGAGTCCGCCATTGTTGTTGTGATGGTCGACTTTCTCGCGCATGCCTAGTGACTGGAACCGTAATGCACATGTGCCAAAAGTCTCTGTTTTCAGAGGAACTGCATATTGCAAGTTTACATGACAACGGAGACGATGCTGTTTCCAAAAAATTGCACTCTGGAACCCGTTTTCAAAACGTTGTGTTTTCAGGCACCCAAAACGCCACTGTCGTGTAAACGATCGGCCAAAACACAACTAAAGTTTACTGTTTTCAGTTGAAATCATTGTCGTATAAACAGGACCGGAGGTGGGATGAATTTTGATAACTCTCTATGCAGTATAAAACCATGACTGCACCTGCTGACCAAATCACAGAGGGAAGTGTGCATCTACTGCTAGCTCACCTAGCACCACTGAGCTAGCTAACATTACAGCTCAGCCAAGGAGGACGCCATTGATGTCTTGATCATGAGTAGAAGAACACTTCCTTGTGCACGGTGATACAGTTGGCAGGTGTAGTTCAGCAGACAGAAAAGAGTTCACAACAAGGTCTGTGGATTATCTTGGGTAACCAGGTCATGGCTGATATCTCCAACACTTAGCAACTCACACCAAAACAACCTCGATAAATAAATAGCACTACAGGTAAAAGGAAATATACACATCTTTGATTTTAGGGTGAACTGTCCCTTTAAGACTGTTCTCTGAATGGGTTCACAGTCTGTGTGTGTTCTGCTGCTAATAACAGACTCTGTGTTCTCCACAGCCGCCTCATTCTCTTTATCATTCCTCCACTCTCACTTCATCATCCATCAGTTCCAGACCATGTGTTTTGGAGGATGTGGGGCAAGTTATGGGAGGATTAGGGGTATGTGGCCCACATCCAAGCTGGCTTGCTAAGGAGCGAGTGTTGACAGCACTCAGACAGCCACACAGGGTCCAAAACATGAGGATGAGGAGATGAAGTGCAGATTTTATCGAGCCCAGACACTGCCTCTGATTCTCTGGGGCCCCGCGGAGCCGCATCGCTGCTTCCACAGCTTTGCCTTTGACCCCAACTCTACTTGGCGGAGCACCTTCCTTCCTGCCCCTTTAGGTTACCCCACCCTCCCCTCGGGCTCCCTCCTGAAGGCGCTCACTAGCTGGCAAAGCTGCTGCTGACATGGCCGTGCTCAGGTGTCAGAAAACGGAGCTGAGGGTGCAATGTGTCGCCTTTAGCCGTGTCAACAGCAACCCAACACTCCTCGACCAATCAGAGATCAAAGGGAAGAGAGGGCGCGGCCTGACCTTAAGAAGGTACCGCTTTAACCTTTGGTGGTCAGTGTTTGATGTGCATTTAAGTCGAGCTGAAATGTGAATTCTCCTCACTTTTTGTGTGAAGACATTCAAGCTGTAACGATACTGACTGACATTTGACGGCTGGTGTTGTCAGGAGAGGAGCTACTGACTGAGGAACACGGATACCGCAGTCATCAAATTACAGTACCAACAGTGTCACTGAAAACCAAAAGTTCATGCCCCCTTGAGAACAGAAATGAAGGCGTGAGTTTGATATAGCTACGACCACGTACACACATGCATCCCCCCATTGTCACTTGACCTCCACGCCAAATTTCAGCCTGCCAGAGCAAAGACTGGTTGCCAAAGGGTGCGAAAGTCCGGGTCAGGTCTTTTAAATCTCAGGCACAAACAGGTCCGATCATGCATGTATTTTTTATTCTCAGGTCCAACCGGGTCTTGGAGCAAGTTTTCTGGGCCACTTTGGGTTTGTGTCTCTTATTTTGGATATGTAAAAAACCTCTACTATAGAGCTGCTGGTCGCAGTTAAAAATAAATAAAACTCAAATTTCATTTAGCGATTTTGTAGGAGGCACCTACTGAGCATGACGGAGACTGTGTTCACTTGAGGGTTGAAGGAGCACCGCCCTTTTCCAGATTCGGTCCTCGAGTCGATGTGAAATACTTGTTCCTGTCAGAGAGAAAAGAGAAAATCAGAGATCGTGGAGACAGTTTTATATGATAAGTTATTCCGTCCAGTGGGCTCTCCTACAATAAAACACGTATGAGCGTACCAAATGTCCCACAAGGTAGCCCTGCTCAGGTTTCCCTCCCTTTTGGTTGCTCCCGGTCTCGCACCTTAACAGGCCCTGTGTTGGACAGTAAAAAGAAAATTCCACTGGGGAGCAGAGGAGGAATTTCCCTGCTAATGTGCTGGCTAGCCATCTCTCCATCCCAGGTGGAGCGGCTGCCAAGTTTAAACCCCCTCCTTGCAGCTGACCGGACGGTCCAAACGACTTTTACTGTAACCTGGGTAAATTATAGAGCTTCCTGTCTGATCCTATTTGGGTCTGGCTTATTGTGGTGGTGGTGCTTCCCTGAATGGGGATACAAGTGATGTCAGCTGAGGAGCATTCTTCCAGGAAAATGTGTCTGTTCGCCAAAACGTGCTGGAGGTGGACCGAGTCTCCAGACTGTACACTGCAAAAAGTATCTGTTTCAACAAGTCATTTGAAGTTGCAATGAACCATCAAAGGGCTACTTCACCACCCCCAAAAGGCCATTTGTAAATGATCGACTCACTCTGTGTTACGCTGCATACATGCAGAAAGGTTTGTTTTTCTTGCATCCCTCCAGTAAATGAAGAATCCAAAAACAGATGAAACTCTTGAATTGAGGTCTGTGTTTCACAACAGCAAAACTGTATCAAAAATATCCTTTTACAAACTCTGACATAACTCTTGCAGTGTAATCCAAGTCTCATTTATCCAGGCATTTGTTCAGCACTTCTCAAACAGACGGCTCTTTCTGACGGGAAACTGAACTGAAAGTGAAACCCATCTATGATCTCTTCAAAGCCAGACTCCATTGACAAAAACAGTAATTTTACTTTGAACACAGGAGTTGCTGGTCTACCTCTGCCTCCATCTGTAGTTTGTTCGTTTTATTGTGTGACCTTGGTGTGTTAAGGGGTTAGGGTCCTTTTTTAGAGTGCTCCGCCTTTTTTGTGTGGCCACTCTTAGCACGTCTATTTGAAAATCTCTGAACTTTACAGAAAGGCGCTGGTGACATCATTGCCACTCCTTAAGCTAGACTACTGTCACAACAAATACTGCAGTTTCTGGTAAGTGTTCACTTTGTAGGCTCGCTGTTGACTGTGTGGTCACCCCTCTGCTAATGTAGCATTATGTTAGCTATGAAGCTAATGTTAGTGTTTAGATATTGCTGAAGTAGAAATGTACTCATGCAGAGCTTGTCTTTGCAAGTTTTCCCCTGTGCCCTGCCATCGCTTTCCTCAACCTGGTCTCACGCCGAAGTCATCAAAAACAGGCGCATGGTCAGTGACTTCTGGCGTTAGACGCCGACAAAAAAGCCATCCTTTCATACTGCCATGATATGCGGCTGGTTGCTGTTATTGTTTCACAGCGGCCGGCGGCATCGGGGGGAAACACGGTGGGACACCAACGAAAGTTAAGGTGATGGAAGTCCAAGTAGGGCGGGTGCATTTGTTGTTGAAGGATAAAAATGTCAATTATACGTCAGTTATATTTCCTTGTATATTTCCTGTGAAAGCAGGAGTGTATTTAGAAAAAAAGACAATACATGTAACAGGCAGAACTTGATACGGTGTCCCAGAACGTCAACAACCAACGCACCCAGGGTACCTTGCACGTCATATCTCAACGTGTTCATGAACAAACATTGATATGTGAAGAGGTCGGCGTGAGAATATGTGGCCTCTCCGTGTAAGGACACAGGCCCTGAGGCGGTGGTAGACCAGCAGCTCCTGTGTTCAGCGAGGTAAAATTACTGTTTTTGTCAATGGAGTCTGGCTTTGAAGAGAGCATAGATAAGGACTGTCTGTTTGGAAAGCACTGAGCATGACCATGAGTTGTGTGACAGATTGAAAACAGATGTTTTGATATAGTTTTGCTGTTGTCAAACGTGGACCCCAATGACTTCAATTCATCAGCATTGTCAGATTCTTCGTTCACTGTGGAGACATGCTGGAAAAACAAAGTTTTCTTCATGAATGGCTGTAATATGTGGTGAGTAATTGTTATATAAATGTTCATTTAGGGGTGAAGTATTCCTTTAAAGCCCCCCCTGCACTTAAAAATGTGTTCTATGTATTGATGGTTCACTTTGATGTTTGCTTTAAGAAGTGACAACTGTTTGTCCTGATAAATGTTTCAGAGGAATTTCAAAGACAAGTGCAACTTCTTTGAGTGGAGGAATTACACCCTATAAAGATTTAAAGACTAAATAAAAGACTGTTTAAGTCATTAAGATGACGATTTATTGCAGTTTAGCCTGTAATTCACTACGCATCAGAGGAGTTTCAAAAACACTGACACATGTTGCAGCCATCCCATCCAATTGCACAACAGCATAATAGGTCTAGGCCACGTTCTCGGGGCAAAGGTCCACACTGTGAGCTCGCCGTCAGCTTCCCTCTCCAGCAGCTTGTTATACTTAACAGATCCCCTTCCTTGAGACACTGACATGTTTGAGCTCAGAAGTTGCAAACAGAGCAGTCTGCCTTTCAAACAAAACCCCCCCAAATGACAAAAGGCAACGCAGTGCGGAAAGAGCCTGGTTGGGAGCTCACTCGCTCCGCTTATTAGCGTTTGGCAGCGGCTGCCAGTCTGTGGCTAAACGTTGTTCACTCAGTGAGCACTTTTCTCCTGGAGGGCTTCCCCGCTCTCACTTCCAGAGCTGTGTGGCCCAGAGATGAGCGTGCGGCGCCCAGGAATCAGCCCTCCATCCCTGACACTAGAGCTCCATTTTCTCCCTCTTATCCTCAGCATCTGCTCTCATGTGGCATCAAACTGAGGACGTGAAAACTTCGCTCGTATAAAGTTATATAAAGTCTTTTTTATCATGTGGTGGTGACACTTTTAAATTCCTGGTAGAGCAGTAAAGGAATATGCTATTGTTAGAAACAAACGCTATCTGATGCCGGCATGAATTTAATTTCAAAGATAAACGAAGATGAGATTAAAGAAACTTCATAAGCACTGGTTGTCACCCACTGCACATATTCCCAGTACATGGTGACTCTGAGTTATAGGGTGCTGCACTCCATCCAGGAGAGTGTTGTAAGAAATGATGTCTAAAAAAAGTGTCATATTTTAATTTGAACCTCTAAATAATGACATTAAATCTAGTTTATCAGAACATGAATATTCCTCGTCGACATCCCTTGTGGCATTTTAATGATTACTACTTAATCTCTCTCTCAGAAAATTATTTTGTTGACTTGCTCTTGGTGGCAGTATTACCATAACTTTCATTTTATTGCGCTCAGGGGTGACATTAACAGTCATACACTATTTTTAGGGAATAACAAAAAGGAAAGTTATGAATTATTGTCCCAGCTGAGTGATACGCACATGAATTACACTAACTCAATTAAGTTAATGTAATTAGGTTTGTTTTTGTTATAACCACAGGGGGACTGCTGGACATTGTTCTTTTTTTGTCCCATCACCAAACCTCATTCACATAATTATAAATTTAAGTATAAACACTTGTAATTTAGGATTAAAGGTACCAGATGTTTGATTTTTTTCGCTCCTGAGATTAAATTAGTGGTGTAGTATCATTCAGCAGCCTGCAGTGTGTCCTGCAGTGATAATCTAACAAACACACGGCCAGTTTTGGTCGTTATAGTAACTGCTGTGCTGCCACCAGGCTTGTATCCCCACAACATGGTTTACACCTGTCATGAGTTTGTATATTTGTTGAAGTGAATCCGTCATCGTGTTCCCACCTCTGGTCTGCGGCCCCTGTTGACGTACACACAGACGGGACTGTACGCTCCGCTGCCACACATGAACAGATGAGTTCTGTTGTACGGCTGCACCACCCGGATGAAGTTCCCACAGCCGTGCTGGAAAGTACAGATAAACAGAACGAGATGCATAAAAAATCCAGTAGGTCAGAAACAACAATAAAAACGTCACTCAGATTAATTCTGATGAAATGTTAAACATAAGTCAACTTTGTGAGATATCGTTCTCACACAGGACTTCAAAGCGAGACTGTGCAGCTACTGAGAGAAGAAATAACACACAAAATTTGAATTTATAGACAACTAGAATTACTGCCTTGCGGTTGTATCCCTCCGCCAACCAGTTACAGTTTACAGCCATGTCTGTCAAGACTCATATCTATGACAGCTGACGATGCTTTAAATATGGATGTTGAGGCAAAAAAGCTACAATGTGGATGCTTCACAGACATTTTCCCCGAGGCAGCACAGAAGATCTAAACTGCAGCTTCTTCCCAGAGGCTGTGAGGCTTGTGAACGCTCTGGCTTGAAGTCTGTCCTCTGCACTTTGTACTGCTGCAACTGCATGTGGCTATAAATGCACTACTATGCACTTTAAATGCTGCCTGTGTTGTATTTATTATAAGCTATTAGGTCATTTGATTATGTATCATAGGTCTAGCTTAAGTGTTATTTATCCCGTACATTGCTGGACCTGGGTGGCAATAAACTGAACCTTGAACCTTGATTACCAGTTTCAAGGTGAGCGTCCAAGATTAGTGTCACCACTTTATTATCTGCCCAAATGTCTCCCCCTCTGTTCCTGAGATATGATGTTGAATCATGGCCAGAAAAGTGTTTTCACTATGATGTAACACTGAAGCTGACCTTTGATCTTTTAGATATAAAATGTCATCACTGCATAATTTTATTCTATTAGACAACTGTGTGAATTTTTGTCATTTTCAGTGTACGATTTCTTGACTTCTGGCCAAAAATGTGTTTTGTAAGTGACCTTTGACCACCAAATTCTTATCAGCTCTTCCATGAATCCAAGCAGACGTTCGTGCCAAATTTGAAGAAATTCCCCAAGGCATTCTTGAGATATCTCGTTCTCAAGACTGAGAGGGATGGAAGGATGGACAACCTGAAAACAAAATGTCTCTGGCCACGACTAATACAGGCGTAGTGGCATGAATAAAATGCACCATTGCTCAACTCAATACACTCAAGAGTTTTGCTGCTACAGCCGTGGTGCAGGTGGTGTGTCTGTGTCACTCTGCAGTTACACCTCCAAAACTCTAGATGGCGATGGTGTTTCTGTGAACTGCTCTGAAGTATAGCTGATTCAAACACATCAAAACACACATTAAACACACACACATTAAACATGGCTTAATAGCAGACAATTTCAAACACAAGCACACAAATCAGCTTCACTATAACTCGCAGCATTCACAGACAAACACTTGTCTTTATCTGGACACATTTTTCCCACAAATACAACATGCTAATGTTTTTAGCACAAGCCTATGGCATTTTACATTGGATAAATTAGCCTAGCAGCTAGCAGACTTTTCCTCTACTCATATGAAGCCAGAGACAACAGCAACATTTAACAAAGGTAACGTTACAAAATTCAGCTCCATTACAACTCACAAGGTTCACTGACAAAACAACTGTCTTATACTAAACACGTTTTCCAAACAAATACAACATGCTAACGTTATTAGCACAAGCCTATGGCATTTTACATTGTATAAATTAGCCTAGCAACAAGCAGAGATTTCGTCTGCTCATATGAAGCCAGGATAAATCACACACAAGACTTAAAATGCTATTTTTGTGGAGGCTTTATTGTCTTCACAATTTATTGTTTCTTATCTGTGAAATTAAAGTAAATAAAAGCTTTATTTCCACTGAGGGAAATGGTTTCAGCTTACACACATAGACAGGAAGTTGCTGCGACGTGTGGTTACATTTCTGGGAGGGGCATGTCAGGTGCTGCAGAGCCTACACCATAGGTACATTGATGATTTGACGCAAAAGTATAAATATGAGCAGTAGCTGTTGTTAGCTAATGTTAGCTAATTTTATATAATATTGTTTAGTGCGGATTAGTGAATTAGCTTGCTAACATTTAGCATAATCTCATAGTTTTTACTAGTAGCCAAAGCGGCCACTGTTCAACATACTGTGACTTTAATGGTATTTAACCTAACATAAACCTTTAATAATACAATAACAATATGAACAGCAGTTGGCAGCGCTCCTCCGATCCATTACAGCGCTGTAAAAAATAATTACTTTCATATTTTATTAATCTCAGCTATGACACAATGGATACAGTCTACTTCCTGGTGTGCAGCCAAGGTGATTACCACATCCAGAACTTGTTTACATCTCCTGAAGTATCCTATTCCATATGAGGGAGAAATTCATAGTTATCTCACTTCTTATGACAGTTACACAATCGCATGCTGCACAATCAAACAATCGTACAGCTCGCTGCTCTGGTGTTAGAGCCAGTGGAAAAACAGTGTCAGTGGTATATGTGATATATCTAGGTGAGGCAGATTACTGATCTCCCTCCATCTCTGCTTTCACTTCTCAACTCAAACGGCAGCAGCAGGAGTGCTGGACTTTGTGGCTAATTAAGTTTGAGCTCGCAGAGAAACGAGCGGAGAGAGGAAGAGAGAGAAGGAAGGAGCGGGGAGGAGAGGAACACGTATCCAGGGAGCCGTCAGAGACTTGGCCGTGGCTGCAGGAATGGCAGCTGCTGCAGCTCACGGTCGGTGCGCAGCTCCGCTGGGAGCTATCGACGAAAAACAACTGAATTTTCACCGTCACACACCCATCTCGGCTATTTATCTTCCTCCTCTTTATCTCTCCCTGTCTGTCTTGCTTTCTCCTGACTTTTATCACCCAGTCATCCCGTCACAGCCTCCTTTAACTCCCACACCCACTAAGTCTGGGGCCTGCACCCATATCTAACGTTCCACAGATCCATTAAGCCCAGAGGTTTTTCTGGTCACACATGTCGGTCTACAGGTCAACTTTTCTACTTCTCAGTTTAGCAGTAGCATTAGTGCTATGCTGTACCACATCAGGAGCAAAGCTAATAAGGTGTTTATGCTAAATTGGTTAGCTTGTTCTGCACTGTGCATCACCTGGGTTGATAGGGAGCTAGCTGGTGATCACCATTGGTAACGCCGTTCCAACCCATAGCGGTGGGATGGCATTGAACCCTCCGGCAACATCTATGCCACCGTGGGTCAGGACGTCGTTACCAGTGGTAATTGCTGAATGATTGGCGCCACTAGCTAGCACCCACTCAACCTGGGTGGTGTGCAGTGTAGAGCGGCAACTAGCTAACAAGAGGTTTCATTTATAAAACAGTGCGTAGGATCCATACGAAATATTTAAGTATAGAGAAAAGCCAAAAATGGCGTGCGCCAACAATCAGGCTTCCACCTCACCATCTGCATCGCATATTTCCTGTCTCCAAAATGACCCTAAGCATGGGTCAAAGTTCCTCCCATCAAGTCTGTTTTTAAAAATCACAACTTTTGCGTGGGAAGTGGCGTAAGCCTCTGTCAAGCCTCGTTTTGTGTGTACGCAATGAGACCCAAGGAGTGGAGACTGTATGGTGGGCAATGGGAATCATGTTTCCACATGTTAATGTGGCTAGCCGGCTGTCAACAGAAAATAAAATAAAAGGCAAGACATTTAGAACACAAACATTAAAATTTCACCACCTCGAAATGGATAGTGCTTTGAAATGTGGCACTTAAGCTTATGGGATTTTTTCTATTGGATTTTGGGTTATTGCAGATAGTACGCTCTGTGAAAAATGTTTATGATACTTACATGGTTTGATCAGCAAGATAATCTTCACAAATGAACACAACTTTTATGATTTTTTAAGTGTAAAATGCAATCAATGAAATAAAAAGCTACAGTCAGGCTATGAACAAATGGTCTAATGACGTCAACATCACCACAACAAGGCCGTAAAGCCATGTTCAGACTTATGACCTTCTGTAGTCTTATTTAGCCATTTGTTAACCGCCTTTTTTAAGACACACAAAAGCTTTAAATTTCAACATATTTCCAAAAAATCATTGACTTCAAGACAAGGGAACTGGGAGTGCTAAATTGTTAACACATTACTCATTTCCAGGTTTTAGGACTCATTCCTGCAGCATTCTCATGGTGCTTTCACACCTGCCCTGTTTGGTTCGGTTCAAGTGAACTCAAGTTCATTTGCTCCCTAAGTGCGGTTTGTTTGGGCAGGTGTGAACACAGCAATTGCAGTCAGATGCGCACCAAAACAACTGGACCGAGACCTTCTTGAAGAGGTGGTCTCAGTCTGGTTAGTTTTTTCTTTCGATCTGAACCACCTGCAGTCACATGACACATTGTTTGGGTTAAACATGAGCATGTTACAGTCCTGGAGGATTATTAATGTGTGCCTCCTCCTGTACTGCCTTAATATGCACATTCAGCACATCCAATGCATCAAAACATTGTTTTCTAGTTGGAGCCGCGCCTCGTTTTCAAACTGTATGCTTTGACTCAAATGAACAATGACAGCAATATAGTCCACGATGAGCAGCGCTAAAATCAACCTGCGTAGTTGTCCCTCCATTGTGACATTAGAAAGTGTCACATTTATCTTGACAGTGTACTCTTCTTCAACGTTTTCTTTACTTCCTGGATTTTTCCCACATGGAAATTCTGACCAATCAAGAGCAGCTTTCTCACACAAGGCATTTGATCTGGTCATGCTTTATATCTATATCTATATCTATAACTGTACTTTCCTCTCTGTATTCTGATTTCTGAAGCTGAAGGAGCAACTGGAGCAGATGTGTTTAAAGTAGTCCCACTGGTAAAAGGAGCATTATAGGAGTTTTACTTTCCCTCTTGTGTTTCCTACTCATATTCACTCAGACTTTGTGACCATGCCAGATAAACAGCATCCAGCCTTACAGCCTCAAATTCAAGTGCTGATCACAGTTTTAAAGTGGGCTTTTAAGCAAGCAGCAAACAGACATAATCAACCTGGTTGGTCTATATTCCTCCTTCTGCGCCACCCTCCGGCGCAAACACTGTGCGGTCGCTGTCTGGAGCCCCTCTTGACCACAGATTCTATCGGAGAGGAGGAACTTAATATATACAGATGTGTAGGGTAACCATAGCAGATGGATGGGGGCTTTGATGCAAATGAAGGAGCCCATGAGAAAGACGAGCAGCATCATGGAAGAGAGAAAATGAAATATACTGCGGTAGAGAGGAAACCGAGAGTCGGAAAAAGTGACCATGAAAAGTGGAAAACATGCAAAGACCGGAAGAGAGATTTTTAGAAAAGAAACTGGCAGAGCTGTGAGTAAAGAAAGGGGATGACAGAGGAGAGAAGGGGCCACTGAGTGGCTCCACGCAAAGATGGCTCATCCAAATATTTGTGGGAGCCTGTCTGCAGCAGGCGGGCTGTGACTCAGAGCAGCACAAATCACTCAGTGACTGGAAACAGCTTCTTCTCTATTTCTGCAACAGCGTGTTGTACAAAAGCCTGGCTCCATTACCCCAGCTGCTGTCAGGGGATGCAGAGATAGATGGTGGAGAATGTAGGACAAACCGGCAGCGCTGGTCGTAGTGCGATGCTTTTTATGGTAACTTGTATTCTTACTTTGAAAATTAGGGTTTCGATTTATGTAAAAAGTTGCTCAGGAGGTTTTCTCTTTAAACTTCTCTGTGTACTCCGCACTGCGGCGTCTATAGGCAACTGTGCATTCCAGAACAACCCAATTAGAGGAGAACAGAGGCGGAGGAGGATCAGTCTTCTGAGCCCTACTGTACGCCTTCATTAAATCTTGTTGAAGCTAACAAGTGCGGCTCAGAATCAGGCCGGGTTATGAATTCTCTGCGTCAATGAGCTGCATCCCATTTACAAGCTTTGATTCTGGTTTATTTTTTCTGCAGCACTCCGCGGCCTTCCATCCTCCCACGCCTCACTCTCGCTCCTAACAAACTGCGCCGATGCCAGGAGGACTCCGGGGCCGGTCGACCCTGACCCTGAAGACATCTGCTGCCTGCTACACATGTGGTTGGACCCGACACAAGGCTCGCAGATGGGAGAGGGAAATCCCAGGAGGCGGCACGCACAGTTCCGCTGGAGACCCACTTGGAGGGATGGATCTGGGAACAGCTGACAAAACCTTTACTCTAGATCTCAACCGCTGTGGCAGAAAAGCATGACTTATTGGATATACTGTTTTTCTGACCCGCCAGTTTCTTATGTAATTCTTTTCGTTAGCTACCATTAGCAGCCTCAGTATAAGCTGCTGTTTATGGGGTCCACATTGGTGTGAGAGACATCGCTGGTGCACTGTGGCACTCCAGTCCTCTGTTAGAAGGTACAGGCGACTGACTACGATGAAGAAACAACTTTCCACAGACTTTTCCAACAACTCTGTCCTGAACGTTATTCCAGTTTTAGAAGAATATGTGCAGTGAGCATGCGTCACATTATAGTTTCAACATGTGTCCACACACAAAAGAACCACCGCCCAATCAGTAGTCATGGTGGACGTGGTGGATCCCATGCAGACCAGGAGCCAAATGGTTCAGCCCATTTCAGCCACTGCCAGGGGTGATGTGGAATAGTCCAAGATGTGGCAGAAATGGGGGTTTTAAGCAACTGGGACAGTAGCACTCTGTTACGTAGCTTGGTAAGGATTTAGACAGATGTTAGTTAGTCATTGTTGATCACGTATTATAAGGATGCAAGTTGAATTACTGCAATACTTGTCAATAGGGAGCCTTTTTTCTGAGCTAATTACTTGTCACTTGTTTCTAATTATACGCAAAACTGTGCAAATACCAGTGTATTCTTTTGCCTTTTAACAATATTCCTATTGCTGGACAGGGACAGATTTTATGTCACATGGTCAAATATTATTTCAGAGGCACTCTGGCCTCTAATGGTTTTTTCTTGTGCTTCTCCTTTTATTGATTTTTAAAGCAAGACTTTTAACTTTGGCTGAACATCCTTTACTGTGCACGGAACAGTGGCACAAGTGGAGAAGAGTCTAACAGTGAGAAAACTGAATCAATAAAGTCCGTTTATACAGCAATATTCACGCTGAAGCTTGCTTACAGCAGCCAAAATGAGATACTAGTCATACCAGACAAAGGGCCAGATGCATAGAAGATATATAGAGCTGCACATACACCTGATTGTCTTCTATAAATCTCGATCTTTGTTGAGCTGGGTGCAGGTGCACGAGCCTCATTTCCTCACCCACAGTTCACAATGAATGGATCTAGAGCTGCCCTTAAATATGTTTGCAAATCGATAGTGTC
This sequence comes from Cephalopholis sonnerati, assembly GCA_019142605.1. Lineage (NCBI taxonomy): Eukaryota > Metazoa > Chordata > Actinopteri > Perciformes > Serranidae > Cephalopholis > Cephalopholis sonnerati. The sequence continues at coordinate 9,783,089 of JAGQAX010000022.1, read as the reverse complement.
CAATCCAACATTCATTAGACCTGCCAATGAGAAGACGAGCAAAGACGAAGTGCTGTTCGACTGATCGTGTCGGATTGCGGGGTTCTCCAACGATGCCAGAGCAGCTGTTATTACACACGGCTGTGGATATTTGTAGCATCTATTAACAAACAATCGTCACTGTAAATCTAAATTATCACTGTTATTAAACACCATAAGGATGATCGATGATTCCTTCATAGTGCTCATGTTGTAATGGACTTAACAAAGTGCATTAACAGGGAGATGATGCTTGTAAATAATTTAAAATTGACTTTGTAAATGCGCCGTTGATTGACACTTTACAAAGCAATGTGCAGCCTGAAAAAATAATAACACAATTAGTGACACTGACAAACCTGAAACAATGTTTGTCTCTCAACTTATATTTAATCTCATCCTTATCATATTACTCGCAGCTGAAACCATGTGTACGCCTGGTCTGAAAAATGCATTAGATGTTGACACGCTTCCTTTATAAATACCAGTTTATGTGAGGGGAAAAAGGCGTATGCATGGTTTATACATCTGGCCCTGCAAGACCGCTGTTCATTTTATTCTCTTGAGCAATGGTGCATTTTTATGGCATGAATTCAGCATTTTTTAATTTCATAAGAGGAAGACTGTGTCATTTCTTATCGTACATCGTATTGTATATATTTACTAAAAATGTGGTCTTAAAGATCAAACATAAATAATCCATTAAAATCTGAAGCATGAACATGTCCAAAATTTAAGATATTTACTGCTGACACAGAGAATATCAGCAGCCCTTGTTATTATTTATTAGTTAAACTGGGTTTGAACTGAGCTGGGTTCTTACCGTAGGGTCCTTTCCTGCCATTTGGCACTCCTCTATCTTACTCGTAGACGCAGGCCAAAACACCTGGTGGGAAAAACAGCACAGCACTTAAATCAGTGACAAATAGGAAAGTGAGCCCAGACAGCCAGTAACAGATTGAGACATGAATATGCCAACGTTGAGGTCTGATCATATCCTGTTAACAGCGACTGAAATCACAGGGAAAATTAGTGGAAGCCGAACAAAAACAAACGTTGCAAAAGTTTCAGTTTCGACAGAAGTTTGTGTGTCGGTGATTACAGCCAGCTCCCGCCTGTGGAAAATGTGTGTGTTTTCAAAGCGGGGAGAGGTGCTTGAAGGTCTGGTTCAATGAATATATCAAGCAATTTACTTGGAAAAAATGGATGCGGTGCAGCACTCTCTGGGGGAACCTAAATGCTTTCCCATCTGTTTATGCACTTCATGCCTGTCAATTACGCTGAAGATAACTCCTTCACTGCATACTGAATCAGTTATCAGAGAGCTCCAGCATTTTTATGCCTCTTTTGAATAACCCTAAAATTGTTCTGATCATGGCAAATGTATGGCAATTTGCATATCATTGCACAGAGTAGAATAATGGCAGCGCAGCAGTTTCTACGATGTGCCTGACAAACTGTTAAATTGAACAAACATTTTATTTTCTCCTTTGTGTTGGCGAGAGGGAAGAGACGCCAGATGCCAGCGCTGACCCCTACTAACAGGAAGCTGCTGACCTTTAGTGTGCCATGGGTGATGTTGTTGATGTCCATGGAGAGGACATGGTCTTTGCAGCCCACATACATCCTGTCCTGGTCCTCGTCCATCTGCAGGATCCTGTAGTCCATGGCCTTGTCTGATATACTGTAGTGTTCAAAGGACTGGGAGGCCGTCAGGTCTGAGAGACACACAGAGAAGAGAAAGGCTTAGCAAAACATACACATAAGCTTGTTTCCACGCGGAGATGAGAGAAGTTTTCCCCGACTTCTGCTAAATTAAACTCAAGAGAATCGGCTACATACAAGCCCAAATTAATCTCCCACAAAACAAGAGATCTCCAAATTAGGGTTTTGTGTGTGAGCCCATGGGCTTTAAAGGAGATCTCGAAAGAAAACTCAATAAGACTTTTAGGATTTCGATGCTGCTCCTTGAACATGTCAGTGCTCCTCTGTTGTAGTTTCACATGGAGGGCGATTGAAAATGTGAGACAGCAGCAAGTTAGTGCTAAAGTACAGAACATTATCATTATATACTTAAGGCTGGAATCAAACCATAACATTTTGGTAACAACTGAAATGTAGTTATCCAAAACAGTCATGAAACAAAAGTTTGCACTGAGTTCCAGGTCAGATTTTGTAGTCTTTTTTTGTAGCAGCATCCTTAAATTGTAGTTTCTGTACTCTTTTATTAGACTGTTAGTCATTTAGTGTGTTTTATTAAAGTTATCTGTCTTTACACAGACTTAGTTTTAGACATTTAAAGTTTAGCTTCTTTTGTTAGAGTAAATCTTTTAATTCCTCAACATAATGTATTAAAAAATGCAACACACTTAGTGCCTGACCCTCTCAACCTGGTCTCTCTCCGAAGTCGTCGAAATGTGGCACTTTGGCAGTGACTTGTAGTGTCAGACACTGACGAAAAAAGCCGTCCTTCAATGCTGGCACGATACACAGCCGGTCGCTGTTATGGTTTAACAGGTGCTCAGCAGCACTGGGGGAAACTCAGCGGGTCTAAAACTAAAATTAAGGTGGCGAAAGTCTGAGTAAGGCGGGTGGGTAGGAGGGTTGATGGATGGGTCCAACAATCACTGACTTTCACCTGGGAAGCTGGTGTTTGCCTCCAGTAAGATAGTAATGCCAAGCCTTGTTTTCGTTGCCTGGACCCAACCATGTTTGTTGTTGAGGAAAAAATCGTCATTTCATGGTGCTGTACCGACAGCTGTATTTCAGCTGTATTTTGAAAGAGACTGTATGCGTACTGTACAATTCCTGTAAAAACTTAAGTGTATTTCGACGACAGACAATGCACGAAACAGGCAGAACTTGACACGGTGTCCCACAGCATCAACAACCAATGCACCGAGGATACCTTTCATGTCGTATCTGCACATGGAAAGTTCATGACCAAACTTTAATATGTGACTAGGTTGGAGTGAGAATGTGTTGACTCTGCTGAAAAAACCACGACTGCCCTGATTAGTCAACATTTCTGAGTCAACCAGCACTGCAGCTGGTGAAAGCAACGTAACAAAGAACAGCTGCACTTTCTACCACTAAAAACCACTAACTGAACATGTTCCAGCAGGAATATGATCCAAAACCAGGGAGAAATTAACAACATCGGCAACCAAGATTTCAGGTTTCCCTGATGTTAGCATGTGGCTACATGTAGCAGTGTACTGGCAGCTAGGGAATGACTGTGTTGGGGCACTTTCTCTCGTTCAACAATCACCAACAAAAGCTTTTAAGAACAACCAAGCATGTTCCAGCAGGAATATGATCCAAAACCAGGGAGAAATTAACATCACCAGCAGCCAAGATTTCAGGTTTTGATGGTGTTAGCATGTGGCTACATGTAGCAGTGTATTTGCAGCTGGGAAATTACTGCGTATAGCAGCACAATCTCTTGTTAAATAATCACAATAAAAGCTTCTATCAACAACCGGACATGTTGCAGCAGGAATGTGATCTGAAATCTGGGAAAAATTAACATCGGTAACATCGGTTACATGTTTTCCAGGGGTTCCCATGTAGCTACATGCAGACCTGTGAGCTACATTATGTAAACACTAGATCACCATATAAAGAAATGAGTCATTAGCTGACTTCAGCTTGTCTTGAAAGTGGAAAAAACAGTTGGAAACGGAGTATCCAGAGCAGTTTGAAGCCTGAGCTTTTTTGCTCACAGGGATTACTTTTACAAACATTTACCTCATTATGTGAAACTTTGGCCTTGTTCAGTATGAACATCTGTCACTGTAACATTATATATATGACAGAATATATAGAAAAGCATAATCAGTGCACTTTAATTATGTCTCCAGGCTGCATTTAGTGTGCGAGCACTTATATGTGCTTTAGTAACTAATAACACAAAATTCTTCCAGAGCCTTGAGATAAGAGCAGATGACTCTGAAGTATTAGAAATAATTATCTGATTTCCTCTGACATTATCATTACTGGGTGAGACAGAATAAATTGCCTCTGATACTGATACAACTATGATTTATTACTAGAAGCACCTCAGAGGTTGCTTCACTTTCATCCAGCCTATTAAGGAGAAGCTGTGACATGTTTAGGGGAGATACAGTATATAGGCTATTGTGTAAAAAAGTCTTCCTGCAGAGTCTCTTCTGCTCATTAAAAGCGCATATTGTTCACACACACACAAAGTAAACATTATCAGACAGTTATTTTCAGCCTATTTGCTCCACAGATAAAGAACTCTCAACCATACCATCAAAGGCCTTCACTGTCGAAGCCAAACTCATGCATATTTATCACTTTTTCAATCTGCACTGAGAGCAGGGGGTGTGTGTGTGTGTGTGTGTGTGAGGGGCGGCGTAGATCTACACCCTCCATTTCCTCCCCTCCATTGACCCTGTCTTAGCTCTCTTTGTGTTCCCCCCTCTAATCAACAAACAGGTTGCCTGTGCTCTGCCTCTCTGCCTTGGGCTAAAGTCACATTTTCATTATTGTGTGACATACGCTTTTGAGGCTGGGGCCTTTTATCTTGAGGGAAAGTGGCTTTTTCTGCGGCACCCCTCGCTCTGATCACAGGCTGCTGTTCGGGGGCGTTCGCCTCGTAAGGATTGGAGTGTTTAACTTTAAATAAAGACAAGTTAACCACTTCAGTCGCGGGAGAGTTTCCCACGATTCCCCACAACCATGTTTACCTAAATTGCCTTATACGGTTAACGTCTTAGAGCGAGTATTTTTGAACATTATATCATCCGAGGTGAGAGCATTATCTGGCGCCTAATGGAGAACATGCACGCTAATACGACTCTGTCTTTACCTGACTTGCCAGGATTGAAATTAAAGGTGGACGCATCCTGTCAAGCAGATGTTGGTTTAATAAAGTCTATAAAGACAGATCGCATCGGGCTCGTGCTTCAAAGCTGTGGAGATAGCATCATCGCGGACAGCATCACAGAGCGCTCCATGCAGAGGCAATATTTTCCTAACACTGAAAAGGGTTTAAGATGTTACACGCTTTGCTCTGCCAGAGCGCGAGCCACCAAGGGTGAAAGACTCACTTTCAGCTAATTAAAAACACACAGGCCTCCAAATTCAGCCAAAAATCAATTTTTTTACATCTTCCCTAAATAAGTTCCTGGAGGTGATTCAGAGAAGCCTGTACCTCGTTTTTACACATGGAGGTAAATCTTAATTGAAACCCTGTCCTCGCTGGTTTTTCTGGAGCTTAAAGATGGCAGCTGTCATTAAACGTACAGCTGTTTATAATAGATGGTGTGAGCGGGAGTTTAACAATCGTACATTATGGCCTATACAGGTTCAGTGGTTAAGTTAAACATCAGTGGGTAGAAGCCAAAAACCCCATGGCTTTTTAAAATATGTGGGCTATTACGGGGTGAAGAGAAAGGCAAGAGGTGAAAGAAGAGGTATCGTTTATGAAGCATTCTTTCTTTTAACTGTAAAATGCAAAGCAGCAGTTTTCTGGCTATAGTTAGCAAAGCCAAGCCTTCTTTGCTGCAGGATAAACTGTTATTGGGCACAAACGCCGAGCCTCTGTAGTAAATAGAGCGCAGGGCTAAGTGTCATTTGTCTTAAACTGTCACGACTGCTGCTGAAATCAGCTGTCTAGCTGACGTTAGTGTAGCAACAGCCTGGGCAACGTTAGCTTAGTTAGAAAAAGAAACTGGCAGAACAGAAATGTACAAAAACAATTTGTTTTCAGGCTTTTTCTTGAGCTTGTAGCTGTTTTCTTATTATGAAAACCAGAAGTAGCCTTCTGATGAATGATTAGAGAAAAATAAAAAATCAAACATTGATTCAGGAAATTACTGCAAGGTATTAAATCACAAGATCAAATCAGGAGTGAGCAAATAATTATTTTTCCTTCATTTATTTATTTATTAAATCTTGAGGGCTACTTTAATTATGAGTCAAATTGTGTGCTGAACTGAAATAGTTTAAAGACTACATGGCTGTAAACTTGCAGTTTTCCAATCATACCCGATTTATGCAGGACCACAGTATGCAGAAATATTCAAATACACCATTTTTGAAAAATGGCAATATTCCAAATAATTGTTTGGAGCATTATTTGGCGCCCTTTCTGACAAGATAGCATAACGTGAGTGTAAGGTAGCACGTTGAAATGTGCTTTAATGCTTTAATTATAAAATTATATTTATTTCATATGTAAATAAATTAGTGCTGTCAAAGTTAACGCGTTAATCTCCGCGATTAATGTCAACACGGTTAACATGCTCCGACATTATGCTCCATGCATGTTTGAACGATGGCCAGTGTATCAGAATAAACTAGAACATCTAACACACACTTTGGTGTCAGTCCTGACATCATGACATGACATGTGAGGAAAAAATGCTTCAGAAAGTACTGGCATTTTTAGGACAACAAAACTGGTGTGATTCTTTTCACTCTTCATATACATGGAATATTTAGGAACTTGTTGCACTTTGTAGAGCCTTTAGCCTGACAAGTTAAACATTAATGATCTAAAAGTAACAAAATTACCGTCTAGTGCACTAAATTCATCTCCATTTTCGGAGATGGTAGTGATCTAAACAGCATGAGGTTAAAATTACGAAAAAATGCTTCAAACAGGCCGAGTACTAGCGCTTTCTGGACAAACATAGCTGGCATAGTCCTTTTCAAAAGCTCTCTCTCTCTCACTTTCAGTTCCTCCTTGCTACTTTCACTTAGCCACTGACAACAGTTTACTGGAATCACTGACTTTTACAAACTATTTACATTAAACACGAGCATTTGAATACCTTTTTTGATGTTATATAATAATTCCATGTCACATTCCAACATGTTATTGCAAATGGATGACATAAAGATGAAATTATTTGTGATTAAGCACAGGATTTGTTATTTTTTTTTTTTTTTACTTTTAGACAGTACTTAACTTTAGAAGGAAATTAATCACGATTAATCTAGATTAATTGATTTTAAAATGTGAGATTAATTAATATATATATATATTTTTTACCTATTGACAGCCCTAAAATAACTATAACTTCTATTGCCAGTGACATAAGTCAGTAAGAAAACTGTTGTACTTGATCCCATTTAAGGGTCAAACATTGACCTTTTCACGGGCCCCCCATTGCCTTGGGCTAGGTCATCTGTACCCTTTGACCCCCCCTGATGGCAGTGAGTTCACTAGCACCAACTAGACTTTCAGCCCGCCAACACTGACTGGGACATTATGGTACACTCCTGTCTCCATAACTCTGTGTCTGACTGCATCCCTCCAGAACATTCCACAGGGGGAACAGATTGTTCAGAGGGGTGTGGTGTGGGCTGTAATAACCGTTTAATATTATGGTGAACTTCGTATTGTTTTCTCAGCGGGGGGAAATAGGAGACTTTCATTTTTCGTGAGGGTGGAAGGCCAGCTAAGCCCGGTGCTGTGATGGGACGCAGCAGGGGTGTGTCACATGGATCCAGCTTATTCGCTGAGAGACAAACCCTCTGGAGTCCACATACCGCTGGATCTGGTATCTTCTCAGCGCTCTGCTTTCAATCTCATGCAAACATATGAGTCATGCCTGCACTGCTGCAGCACTGTAGACCAACATCAAAACGTACCAGATGGTGCACCTGCTCCATCAGGGAGAGGACGGGGGGGGGCTGCTCTCAACAATTGTCAAGGTTTTCAGAGTCATTCAATATATGCAATGGGAGCGTGTGTTTACAGAATCAACGCCAGCTCATAACCTTCGCATGAGGTCTTTGTGGACTGAAACTGCTACCAGCGTTCGGTCCAAACTCATTCCATCAGTGACATCTTATCAAGCTCTCTGGCTCCACAACCTCACAGGTTTAGACACATTTTCATGATTAGACGTCAGGAACACCAATCTATCAAAACAGAAAACAAAAGCTAGAGCACAATTGTTTTTGTTTTCGAGTCTGTGACAAAGACAGCCTCAGGACCACATGTAGATCATTAGTGTTGAGTTTATAAGCATTCCTCATTGTTGAGATCACACAGCTTCCTCCGAGAGGGAAGAGTGTCAGAAGCGTTTGCGGACGTCATTACTCAGGCGAGCAGCTTGTTGTGGGCAGTGTTGTTTTGGGGATGCAGATTGAAAAACAATGCTCACCCTCCAAATGACAATTTTTGTATCAATTACTCAGCCACTGTGACATTGAATTTGTGAGGAAAACTTTGTTTTTCTGCCACTGTTGAACCAAGAAGCCAAACACGGCAGTTTGTGTTGTTGTGTGACGTTGGTAAATCCAAAATAACCCTTTAGAGTCACAGTGAGACAGAAGTTGGAGCATTTTTAGCTTTTGTACTGTGACGTACTTCCCAGTGAGACTGAATATTGGCATGGCGTGGAATTAAAAGAGGGATTTAAATCAAACCCTTTGCATTTGATTGTAGCACTAAAAAGTGGGCCACCTTAAATGTTAGCATCCACACACACCTCCGTCACTGTTAGACAAAGAGGAAGACAAAGTAGAGATGAATTAATCAGATGTCTTTTGAAATGAAAACAAAGGTTTTGCCCAGTCATATCCAAACACACACTCTCTTCCCATCTCTCTCCATGTTGCTCTGTTAGCTACTAAAACCCACAAATGGTGAAGTGTGGTTTTATATGACCAGTGTGGCTTGTTAGTCGCCCAAAGTCTCATTTGATTGGATGACCTTTTGTAAATGCCTGAGTGCAGAATGAGTCAGCAAACATTTAAAACCATTTTATTTGTTTTTATAGACGGGGATGTTGATGTTAAAATCCTCAGATACTGCATTTTTGAAATATATTTAGCATATGACAAAGATAAATCATCCATTAACACAGAGACACTGGATTAAAACTAGGATTTTTTTTAATACATGGGGACTTTTAGGGTGCTTTCAGACCTAGAGCTCTATTTCTTTGGTCCGAATCAGGGACTAATTTTGTGACAAAGTTCCACAAGAAAGCTGCCGTTGATTGGTCAGAATTTCCATGTGGGAAAAATCCAGGAAGTAAAGAAAACGTTGAAGAAGAGTACACTTGCAAGATAAATGTGACACTTTCTAATGTCACAATGGAGGGACAACTACGCAGGTTGATTTTAGCGCTGCTCATCGTGGACTATATTGCTGTCATTGTTCATTTGAGTCAAAGCATACAGTTTGAAAACGAGGCGCGGCTCCAACTAGAAAACAATGTTTTGATGCATTGGATGTGCTGAATGTGCATATTAAGGCAGCACAGGAGGAGGTGCACATTAATAATCCTCCAGGACTGTAACATGCTCATGTTTAACCCAAACAATGTGTCATGTGACTGCAGGTTGGTTCAGATCCAGGTCGGAACACGTTCTCACCACAAATGAACCGCACCAGAGTTCGTCTGTAACCGGACCAAGACCACCTCTTCAAGAAGGTCTCGGTCCAAGCAGCAGCAGCAGCGATCCACCGTCCAACACCGGCACACCGTGAGAACAGAGACAGAGGGCTTGGCAGGGACGCAGCACCTGCCATAGCAATCAAACACACCGTCTGGGGTCATTGCGTCTTGACTAGTGGACTTCACTACAAGCTGATTGGCTGTAGAAACAGATGACGTGCTTTACGTTCTAAACCAGCGGCTGGCAGTTTGACCAGCTGAGTTGCAGGTGACACCATCAGCCGGATTGAGTCTAGCTCAGACTGGCCAGTTCACACCGCTGCAACGTTCTAAAACGGTTTCATCTTGTCATGAATCTTTGGTCTGAACTGGGCTTTAGTCTGAAGAAGAGAACTAGCTTCAAGCGTCACTTGTGTATGTGCTAATAAATTGCACTTGAGGCAAGCTACAGTGTGTGGACCTTTTTTAATGTTGTTTGGGAAGTACTGAGCATAGGACTGGATAAATAAGACTAGGATTAGACTGCATGAGTTGCATGAGAGTTTGTAAACTGATGTTTTGATACCATTTTGCTGTTGTTAAAAGCGGCTCCCTATGAAAAAAAATGATTTGCAGTTTAAGTGACAATATTTCATGCAAAGATATAAAGGTGGGGGCCGCACACTTGATCGCAGGATTGCAAAAAGCTGAGGTAATGTGAGTGATGAAATGTCTTATTCTGTGTTGTTTTGTCTGTCTTGCTGCTGTCCTCATGCAGGTGGAGAGAGAAACAAACTGAAAAACACGAGAGGAAGCAGGGTCTGAGCAATGACAGTTGGTGGGTTTTCTATTATGTATGTGGGCAGGTGGGCCCGACAACTCCCTGCGGACCTCACAGCAGTCCCCAGTGTCCTGCCTTTGACTTTGAGCTTTGACCCATAGTGCCCTATTGGTCGGACGGCAGACCAATGGTGATACAATACACCCTAATCCATGCAATAGACAGTGGGGTTAGCGGAAAGGGCAAGGTGGCGACTGCAGAGCCAAGACTTTTTCTCTCTTTGATGTGTTTTTTTGTGTGTGTGAAGTGGTCAAGCGGAAGCAGCACAAAAGCCTTTTGTTGGGCTAAAAAAACGACAGCGGTCATTCAATATTAAACAGCAGGTTGCTTTCTTTGCTGCAGAGGAGATCCTGTTAGAGGATAAATTTCTTCCTCACATGCTGGAGGACGGACTGTAACACAAATGGATAAAAGAGACCTGGTGGATCAAAGTTTTCCTGAAGCAATCAGTCCATTAATTGATTAAATTAGTGAAATCAATTTTCATAACTGACTAATGCATTGAAGGGGTATTCATTCAATGTAGTATTACACTATCAGAAAGCTGTAGAACTTTTGAGAAACAGATGAAATAAAAAAAGCAGCAGAGGCAGAGATATCCTGACTTTTAGTACCAAGTATGGGTAAAAATACGTGAAAATACTCTCAAGCCCCAATCCAACCCTAATGACATTACCAGGATAATTTTCTGAATTTAGAGAGCTCCCTTTGGAGATACAGAAGACATACAACTATTTTTTATCAACTAAACTGACCTTTTGGTGTAAAATTAGTAGACTGCCCATTAAAGTCAAGCAAAAATGTTCTCTGTTTTCATCTTTGCAGATGTCAGGATATGCCTCTTTTCTTCATTTTATATCACTACATGCATTTCCAACCGGTTTTTGACACATTCTCATTCCGACCTCGTCACATATCGACGTTTGGTCATGGACTTTCCACGTCCAGACATGACGTGAAAGGTACCCTGGGTGTGTTGGTTGTTGATGTTCTGGGACGCCGTGTCAAGTTCTGCCTGTTACATGCATTGTCTTCTTCAAAATACACTTCTGTTTTCACAGGAAATTCACAGTGTACTTACAGTCTCTTTCAAAATAAACACACTACGTTGGCACAACACCACAAATTGATGTTCTTTTTCCTTCAACAACAAACACATGTGGTTGGGTTTAGGAAAAAAGAACAGGGTTTGGATTTGTAATCTTAAAATGTCGGTGTTTGTTGGACCCATCCCCCACACCTCACAACCACCCTACTCTGACTTTTTTCGCCTTTACTTTCGTTCTTGTCCCGCCACATTTCCCCCCGATGCCTTCAAGTGCCATTATACTATAATGGCAACTGGCCACGTATCATGCGGATGTTAAAGGACGCCTTTTTTTGTCAGTGTCTAACATTGCAAGTCACTGCCTAAGTGCAGGATTTTGGCAACTTTGGAGTGAGACCTGGTAGGATTTTTTTTTGCCCATTTCCATAAAAAAAAAAAAAAAAAACTGATTGGAAATGGCAAAAATTTTGAAAAAAAAAAATTATTCGAAAACTTTTTGGAAGTGGAAAAGTTGGTGTACCGATAAAAGGTGCATCGTGAACACATTCAAAAAATAAATGCTAGTGTGCAGTTATTGCATAGGCCACTGCAAACTCTCTTCATCATCTCTGCATGGCTTTTAACTCTCGATTTCCGTTATCCAGTGCGATCTACCTTATTGTACATCAGAGCTGTGTATTAGCAAGAATCTAGGGATTTGATACCTAACACAATCCAAGGGTTGCAATTCAATATATTGTGGTGCATTATGATACTGTAAGCTGAGTGATATATTGTCATTTAAAAAACTCTCTGACTGTCGCCGCCTTAACTTTCGTCCTTGAATTGCTGTGTTTCCTACTGACGCTGCTGAGTGCCATTAAACTATGATGGCAACTGGTCACGAATCATGCTGACGTTAAAGGACACCTTTTTTCGTTGGTTTCTGACGCAGCAAGTCACTGCCCAAGCGCCAGATTTCGACGACTTCGGTGTAAGACTGGGCTCACATTTAAGACAATGTTACCACAAGATCCGTTAATGTTCTGGAGCTTTTAATCATATTACATGACCTTCTTCAGTGGAGTTTCCCCAGTTGAAAGGGAACTGTACATTTTCAAATTTCTATTCTTTGTGTGGGGTTGAAAATTCAGATTAGATTATATTGTTGGATTTTGGATTGTTGATCAGACAAAAGCACATCCAGTGGTCTTTTTCTTTACACTACTTTTTGACATGTAAAGGACTACATGATTAGGCAATTGATCACAGTCAGAGCTGCAGAGGTGGTCTGATGAATGCACATTCAGCTTTTAACGTGTGTGCCATGTCAGCTGACTGCAGACTGACACCCTCTTTAGAGTATCAAAATTAAATGCAGCCCTTTGGTTCATGACGGCAGGCCTTGCTTTTGTCTGTGCTGTCACCACGGCCTTGAAGACAAGATATCTGAGGAAAATACATGTTGCGATCACTGTGGCGGGTAATTCAGCCTTCTGTAAACTGGAGGAGAATTGATTGTTCATGGGCACCGGCTCCAGGGTAACAACCCAGAGAGGCAGCAAACCACAGAGACTCACAGTCTCGCAGAAAAAAAGAAACAAAAAACATCCTCTTTTATGTAATTGTGGTGAAAAACCAAGTAGAAATAGAAAAAAGTGTGGGCAAAAGAAAAGAGCCTGTTATTGTGCCCCTGTTTGTGTGGCAGCAGTTAGAGTGCAGAGGAGATTGTGATTCTCTTCTTTTTCTGTTGTGATTATACTGTAGGACAAAGAGCGGAAAGGCAACAACCACAAGGACGCTTCACTCAGGTTTTCAACCCATGAGATGTTCTGACAGACTGACAGTTATCTGATCATGCAAACTATTATAAAGGCCGAGTTTTACGACAATGCCTGCAGCAGTAAACAACGCGTCCATGGTTCTGGTTTGGGATGTCCATACAAGGAACGGTTTGTTGTAAAGCAGCATCGTAAAAATGAGAGATTCACTGTCACTGGAAAGTATGTGGGATCTTTATGAGAGAGGCAACTGTAGTTCTGGACCGCCCAGGACTGAGGTTTGAGGAGCCGGTGCCAACTGACTGAGCTTGTGTCACATCAACAGCCTTTGGCTCTTCTTCTGATTTGATGGGAGATAACAAGAGGTGGAAGAACACCAGGGGAAGCAGTCTGGCATCGTGGTTTATATTGTAGGGAGATGTGGTTGGAGAAAAGTGGTTAGAGGAATACTCCCGCCCCAAATAACCATTTGTTTATCAGTTACTCACCATGTGCTACATTGAATTTGAAAAGAAATGTTTGTCTTGCATGTCTCTGGTTAAAGAATCCAAAAACTGAGGGAATTGATGAATTGAGGTCATAGGCAGGCAAGTTTAACAACAGCAAAACTATATCAAAACATTTGTTTACAGACTCTCACACAACTTGTCCAGTATAATCCAAGTCTCATTTATCCAGCTGTGTGCTTAGTAGTTCCCAAACAGACGGCCCTTTCCAACGGGGAAACAAAAACAGTAATTTTACCCTGCTGAACACAGGAGTTGCTGGTCTACCGCTGCCTCAATCGGTTACTTAGTTTGTGTCACTGGGTGACTTTGGTGAATCTGAACCAACCCTTTAAAAAGAACCAAAGTCACACAATAACAATATATGACCAAGAAGGTTGGTAAACTCCTGTGTTCGGCAAGGTAAAATTGCTGTTTTTGGCAATAGACTCTGGCTTTGAAGAGAGCATAGACTAAGTTTCATGTTGTGTTAAGTTCTCTGGGGACCGCAAATTGGTCCGGTAGCCCAAAACTGAAGCCCCATTACAAACACCAAAACAAACGCCATTGCTCTAAAATCCCATGTTTCTGAAAATACAGACTTCCCTGTGGTTAGACAACTGAATCGCCACAAGAAATGCTCGCATTTTATGTCTCTGTAAAACACAGATACGTTACACTTGTGGTTAGGTTTAGGCACAAAAACCACTTTGTGGTTAGGAACTAACATTTGGTTGCACAAAAGCTGCTGGAAAAGCAGGGATGGATTACTGAAATACACCTGTATTTGACACAGTTTCACAAAGTGAATCACTGCCATGCATGTAAATAATTAAGACATTTTTTACTTATAGTACGTTACATTTGTGGTTAGCTTCAGGCACAAAAAACGCTTTGTTATGGTGAAGAACGAACCTTTGGTGGAACAAAAGCTGCTAGAAAAGCAGGGTTAGATTACTGAAATACACCCGCGTTTGGTGGGTCAAACGCCACTCAGAAATGCTGCTGGGAAACACTGTAAAGGGTCTGTAAAAACACCCAGGATTGGTGGCTAAGCACCGCTGGGAGACTGAAACTACCTGCTGGGAGTGTCTATATTCAGAGAAACAGGACTATGGAGCAATGGGTGTTTGTTGTCGGGATAACGGGTTGTTGGAGAAAATGGGCCATGTCACATATTCTGACTAACACGACTTCGGAATTTTGGAAAAAATGGCATGGCAACTGTTCCCTGTTGGAAAGGGCTGTCTGTTTGGAAAGTATTGAGCATATGACTGGATAAATGAGACTCTGATTATACTGCACGAGTTGTGTGAGAGTTTGTAAATGGATCTTTTGATATAGTTTTACTGTTGTTAAACCGTATGATTTCAATTCATCAGGAATTTTCTCCATTTTTGGATGCTTCGTTCATCAGAATCATGCCAGAAAAACAAAATGTTCTTCACTAATTCAGTGCAACATGGAGGAGTATTTGATATCATCATATGTAGCTGCCCCTTTTTTTGTGTTTTATGGTTTACTTCAAGTATTTTTTGGCTTTTCTTTGTAGTAATCTTATTTTGTGTTTTATATTGCTTATTTTAGAGCTGTACATTTTGTATTGTGTATTTTTGTTCCATGCTGTCTGTCTGTAACTTATGTTGCTGCCTGTCTTGGCCAGGACACTCTTGAAAAAGAGATGTTAAATCTCAAGAGGTTTTCCTGGTTAAATAAAGGTCAAATAAAATAAATAATAAATACAAACGCTCCTTTGGGGGATGATGTATTTCTTTAAGACTGAAAAACACAGCTGCGTTTTATTAGATTCACGACATGAGAATCCTCTGTCTACATAAAAAGGTGATAAAATCAGCCTGGATGAACAATATGGTTTGATTTTGTCAGGACATTAGCTTGGCCCGTGTGAAGCAGGGATGAGCAGCTTTAAACAAATTGACTGGAGTGTTGGGTTTTTTGATTAACACCAATGTCTGAGTGCAAGCCAAAAGGTCCCTGCTCCTAATTAACACTTCAGGGTTGGACAGTGGACCAATTACAAATCAACCCATGGTGTCTCCTATGCAAATGCAGCCCTCATCAATTGGCTTTGTACCTGAAAGGCAAGCATGAATAAATTAACTCCATGCTAATGAGGCTTGCTTTCCATTCAGTTTGAGGAGAACCTGTTCTGTGGTTGTCAGGGGCAGCTGCTGGGAGGACCCCAATAACCCGTCTTGATAAATATTGAAGCAGGAGCTTGCACCGCCCCCTCGCAATTCATCTCTCCTCACAAGATGGAGTGGGTTTCATCACAGAGGCCTGACTTCAAACCTTGTGCCAAATACCATTGCTCTTTGTCCGGACAAGAGCCCTTCTGGTTCAGTTCTGGATGGCTGCACTTACCTAACACAGAGCTGGCCCACTCACACATACTGCACCAGTAAGAGCCTTTATCCTGGCAACTGGCAGGCCCCTCTAGAGATAAGTAATGGCCGTTGCCCGAACCAGACGGCCATCCATTCTCCTCTGGGACCAGCCTAGTGGTATACAGTAATGACTGGTGGCGTATACATATGGCAGAGGGGAAGTGAAGGTGTCGTTCCAGTGCTTTGAGACCACCCAGGACGTCTGGCTGACAGAGTCGTCCGATTGTCTGTCCAACCGGCATACTCCACATTCTCAGGGAGGCTGTGCTCGGCACTCAAAATGCAAACAGCATGCGTAAACTTACTGTACTGCAACTGTCGTGGACCGAAGCCAGCTTCGACTTTATATCTACTACGTCTCATTAATTTTCCGATTGTTGTCTGTCGCCAATTATCTATAACCAGACATTTGTAATGGGAATCATATGGCTGGACGGAATGCCTGAGCTCTTATGTATGCCTGCTCTCACGCCGGCATCCCAAAGCAGACGCCGCATCTAAATATGACATGTGAGCCTGGAGTGTATTTTCTCCCTGGGCTAAGTGTGTGTGTTTGTGCGGAGTGATGTTATCCAGCACCAATGTCAACTGCTGGTTTCGTTGCACGGCTGACCTGCTACAGTGTTGGCTAATATTCCCCGTAGGAGCCGAAACTCGAGATGACAACCTGTCCATC
The DNA here is from genome assembly GCA_019142605.1 of Cephalopholis sonnerati. Lineage (NCBI taxonomy): Eukaryota > Metazoa > Chordata > Actinopteri > Perciformes > Serranidae > Cephalopholis > Cephalopholis sonnerati. The sequence goes on along the minus strand of JAGQAX010000022.1, from coordinate 9,766,485 downwards.
ACGCCGCCCCCGCCGGCTAGTTTGCGTTCCCACTGCTCCAATTAGCACCTGGCCTCCCCTTCACATGTCACCGGCGGCCGGTCCTTCGCACAGAACCAACATGTACCACTTCTTAGCTGTGACCTCTCACCCGCCCACACCAGGAGATTCTAGTTACTGCTCACCTCAAGCAGACAGTAAATCTCTCTGATTTTACTGTCTGGGAGGCTCTCGCTGCTGAGCGAGGGGAGGTTTGCAGGAGATACGGGTCAGAGGATTCTCAGAGTTGATGTGTTTACTAGTCAAGGAGGACGGCCAAAGGAAAAGAGCTCACCCAGGTGGGACTCCTGTCTCTGCTGCTCTTCAAGGCTGAAGCTGTGTCAGGTTAAAAAAGCCATATTTTCTCAGTGACATGATGTTGCTGAGGTCGAGGGGGTTGTTTCTGTGGTGTTGAGTGAAGGTAAAGGTTTGCTGTGAGGGCAACAATGATAAATGCACCTGTGGATTTTTTTGCAGTTGGCTGTCGACTCCGAAAACGCTTGTTTACATATTCTTTTGATCCCGGTGCTTAGAGAAGAAATCCATTCACGTCAAACAATATTTCCCATGATGGAAAAGGAATCCGTCTTAAGCCTTAATCCAAAGATGCCTTTTTTTTTTACCTATAAAACGTTAAGCACTGCTCAGCCGATGGAAAAGCTCCAACATGAGAGTAGCTGTTGAACATTTTAATAACTTAAGTGTACAAAATTCACCACACAACAAAGGACGGAGCACAAACAAGCTTGCATAAATAGTTTCATAAGAATAGATTATCGCTGTGTGATGCCTGCAACCCAAGGATTTTCCAGCTGACCTTGGCTATCCTTGTCTCTGTTTGTATTGATGCCTATTGATTACCTTTCAACATGTTTAGAAGGAGGAATAATAAAACATTCAACAAGGCTAGCGAGGTCAGACGCAGGAATGGCTAAACATGGAGAGACGGGCAGAGAAAGACAGACTGACAGAGGAGCTGTCAAACAACTCACAAGCCGTCAGCCCCCAAGGCGGTGCAAGCTGGAGCTCACCCTCCTGCAGAAAATGTCCATGCTGCAACTCAGGCAATTAGATGGACATCTTAGAGACATGAGTCTAGGGGAGATCCATACACACACACACGCACACACAAAGAAATAGCTCTCTTTTTGCCAGTATTCAGGCTCACAGAACACACACAGACACACACACATGCACCGCTAACCTATAGCTATTTGTAGCATGTCTCTGTGTGCCCTTGCCGACAGATTTGACAGGCCTATGCTTCGCCCTGCCAGGAATTCTCTATAATCACAGAGCATCACTGATTTTACTTCACAGGCTTTATTATGTTCACCACAGGAGAGTTGCTAATGTTCAGGTCTAATGTAAAACAGAGACAGGAAGCTGTCAGACGTTAGAAAAGAATTAACCTTAAGGCAAGGGCAGAGACATCCTGGCCTGCTTCTGGCTGCTTGCCAGCACTGACCTTTGACCTTTTAACCTCTGAAGACTACACATGCTGTTAGATACCAGAGTCTAGAGTCTGCAGTGCTGGATGATCGTGATGTGAATATAACAGGCCATTTAAAGACATTTCCATAAAAATTCTTAAAACACATCAAATGATTCTATCTTCTACTTAAAGGGACAGTTCAACCCAAAATCTAAAATACATATTTTCATCTTACCTGTGCTATTTATCAATCTAGATTGTTTTGGTGTGAGTTGCAGAGTGTTGGAGATATCAGCCGTAGAGATGTCTGCCTTCTCTCCAATATAATGGAACTAGATGGCACTCAGCTTGTGATGCTCAAAGCGCCAAAAAATACATTTGAAAAACTCAACATCAGTGTCTCTTTCTGGAAATCATGACTGCTTATTCTGCAGTCCAACCCTGGTCTCACTATGAAGTTGTCAAAATCCAGTGCTTGGGCAGTGAATTGTGGCATCAGAAACCAATGAAAAAAGTCATCCTTTAACGTCAGCATGATGCACGGCTAGTCGCTGTAATTGTTTTACGGCGCTCGGCGAGGTCTGGGGGAAACGCAACCGGACAAGAACGGAAGTTAAAGTGGGGAAAGTCCGAGTAGGGTGGGCAGGAGGGGTGGTGAATGGGTCCAACAAACACCAACCACCAACGGTATTTTCCTGAGACTCAGCCAGAAAGAGTCACCAATGGAGCAACATTTCATCCACAACATATTCAGCCACTTCTTTGTAGCTGCAGATGTTCACGATTAAAGTCCAGTTTTGGTTGTTTCGCCAGTGTAGAGCTACAGCTGATCCCTACGGCCGAGGAGGGCTCACCTTTGGTGGGGTGTATTTCCTGGAGCTTTACGTTGTTGTGTTGTTGTAGAGGCCGAGGTGTTTTAGACCGGAGGTTTGAAGACAGGATTTTTTGCAGTGGAAAGAGTTTTAAGCAGACCACCTGCAGCAACAGTGGCCTTGTCATTGTTCTACCTGACAAAAACAAAGTAATGGGTATATTTCCGATAGCAACGGTAAGCGTTTCCATCGTCCTAATTAGCTTGCTGCTTCATGTTGTACCTTCGTAGCGCGGCAATTATTAGAATTAGTTTGCTGATGTGATTGTTGTATTTAAAGTCAGTAGTGATGTGATAACAAAAGAAACGTTGTAATGAGTTGTTTGGTTTTGGGGTAACTGTAATTGTATTAATGACATTTTACTAGTAATTAGTTACACTACTCATAATTGGGAAAAAAAACTCCTTCTATGTGGTGATACAGTTAGCAGGTGTGGTTCAGAACAAAGAAAATTCCTACATGAAACTGCTCACAACAAGGTCTGTGGATTATCTGGAGTAACTGCGTCAGGTATTTTTGGAAATAAAAAATTGCTGTTGAGCAATATATTTTTTCGCTGTTTTGAGCACTAAAAGCTGAGTGTCATCTAGTTCCATTATACTGGAGAGAAGGCAGACATCTCTACGGCTGATATCTCCAACACTCTGCAACTCACACCAAAACAATCTAGACTGATAAACAGCTCTACAGGTAAGAGGAAAGAGTTTTTTTTATTTTTAGGTCTTTTATGCCTTTAAATCTGGGACATTATTTTACAAAATGGTTACTGTAACATCATTTTGACTACCCAGGCAGAAAAGAATTTAGAAAAGCACTGTACCTATTGATGGAAGCCTGAAAATAGTCCTGGTTTGTTTGGGCTTCAAGTATTTGAAGCATCCAAAATATCTGGTAGATTTCCTTTCATAACTTGTAATTCCGGAAAACCACATAGTTTTCACAATGATTCAGGAAAAAGGTTTTTACCACTGAAATGCAATAAAGTCCAAGGAATGCACATCCACGCACTTACCACAGACAAACATACACTCTTTCTCCAACAGAGCAACACTTCTGCAAACCCTCACCACCAAGTAAACATCCTTAACAGACAGACATCCACCTACGTGAGCAGTGCGATTGCTGCATGAATAATGGGGGGTGAGTGGAGGTAGTAATGAGGCATGATAAAAGTGAGGAGTAATCTGTGGAGGCGGAGGGATCCGGTGTATCCGCTCCCTGAAGGCTGGTTCCTGATCTCCGCGCCTGGTTCTGTTCAGGCCGTGAATGAGGCCCATGTGGCTCATACCAGTGTGAGGGAGCGCTCATTAAACTACAGACATCATCTTAATCAATCTCTCCGATGTCTCAGCCAGGCTCTCGGCCAGACGTGTGTGCAAAATTTACATCATCCACAGGAAAGCATGCACAGGTCCGCTAACTTTCAAATAAACATCCTTCATGGTTTGACATACATACTGTATGTGTTTCTGATTTAATACTGTATTGAGTACTGGAGTGTTGCCAGAACAGGGTGAGACCGCTGATGAGGTTAAATGATCCTGATCATAAACACAGACCACTGCCCCAACTGCCAACTCCAAGGATAAATGAGGCTAAATTTTTGATCCCACCATTCCTGGAATGGCATTTTGGCAACAGCAAAGCCAACCTCTGAAACAGTAGCAAAACCAATAAGCAACTTATTAAAAGTGCTTCTCTGTATCAGCGCCTCTTGAGCAATACTCCTCTCACAGTTTACAGCAAATGAAAGCAATCTGAATGCTAAAGGAGCTCTGCATGACATCAGAGTATTAATACAGCAGCAAACCACTGGTTGCTATATAAAGATATGTTGGAGTAACGGCGTCCTGACCAGAGAATGAAGTCATGCTACCTCTGTGTGTGTTATAATCTGAGCTTCTCTTTTGTTGCTCTGACAGATGCTTTACCTAGGCGTGTATGTTACGGTGTGAGTCCCATGTGTGTATCCGCTGGCTAGCTAATCACCGCCGCTCTGCACTGACTTCATACAGTGGTTACTGCTGATATCCGGATGTCGGTCGCTGAAAGGTAGTACCCACCCTGTGGTTCCCCTGAGCTAACATCATTAGCTTTGTTAACACTGTTGCCATTAGCGCTGTTCGTGCTGTGGGCACCGTTAGCTGCTAGCCACCTGCTCAGCCACCTTTATGTTGAGAGCCATGTGCAGACAACCTCTGAATCATGGATACACTCTGAATACTGTGTAGAGCTCCTTTAAAATCACATAATAAAATAATAATAAAACAACGTCTTAGGACAGTGAGTCAGTTCACTCTATTTGCAGAATTATATTTGACGGTATGTCTCTGTTCTGGGGCCTCTCTTCCTTTCCTTGGGCCTACGCAGAAAGCCTCTTCCACACCCCAACGTGGAAAGCTTACCCTGCCCTTCCACATGCATACAAAGAAAGCCTTAAGGCAGAGAGAGCAAACCTCCCTGCCCTTCCATGCGCCTACATGGAAAGCCTAAGGCAGGGAGAGCAGCAGCAAAGACCCCCAGGAACAGAACAGAGCAGCATCAATGAAAAACAGAAATGACATTGATAAGTCAGATACAGCATGAAAAGGAGGAGCTGGGGTGGAGGCAGGTTGCAAAGCAGCTTGCAGAGGAAGCAGCAACAGTGGGCAGGCCAGAGCAGTTTAAATAGAGCGCCCTGAATGAGATTCACCAATTGGTTACATAGAAAGGAATCATGTGATCTATCAGCTGACTCCCTTCATCAATCAGCTGCTCCATCAGTTGATTGAGCTGTTTGAGATCAGCTGATGTAGCTGGGATGTGAGCTGAGCTCGACATCGTGTCCTGCCTGAACTAACGCCTATTGGTCATCTCAACACATCAAAGGAAAATACAACTCAAGATCAATGTTATTTATAGCAAGAAGATTTCGATTACCAGTGCCAATATGATACTTGAGTTTTGGTGCCAGTGCAAAACATTTTCTGATATTAAACATATCACAAAAGTTAGCGTGTTTTTCCACAAAATCACTTTTTTTTTCTTTTAAAAATTAAGCTAAATGTTACATTTTAGGGATGCCAAAAACTCACCGTATGATATGGGGCAAGCATTAATGTCCAGCCCTGACAATTTCCAACAAGGAGAGATGTTAGAACGCAGCTACACTAGCAAAATAATAATGTGATATTGTGACAGATTTCATCACAGTCCGACAACAGCACCAAGACATTACTTTTTTATCATGATAGCGCAAAAGTCAATATATTGTACATCCTAATCACAAGTATGTGTACAAGGCCTTTGCCTAAATCATACCAGTAAATATCTAACGAAAGACAAGACCACAAAAATTTGACAGCAGCTTTAAGTTCTGAACTTTCAGAAAAGTTTTTGAAACTCTGTGCCACAGATACATTTTGGATGACACAAAACAAGTATCAATTCAATATTCAGGCCCTGGTTCAGTTTAAAATATTGCCAGATGAAAAGGCTGCTAGATATTAAATGTGGGAGGATCATAATATGCCCTCAGAATTTTGAATTAAAAGTGACAGCATTGGTCTAAGTTCCTTTCAGACGAGTTAAAAAATAACATCGATCTGTTTGAATTCAGGCCAGTTCATGCAAGTGCAACAGACTTGTACTCAAGTGGAAAATTTCCTTAAATTCCTTCTCTGCCCAGTTGTCAGTGAATAAAAGTATTGTTGTTTTTGCCAAAACAAAATGGAGAAAACATGCGAGCTGTGCTGAGTAGAGGATCTTGACACCTAACCATCTGAGAAGTAATGTGCAGAGGTATTTTGGATTTGAGCCCATGGATGGAAAAATTGTGAAGCTGTATGCTGACTTAACAAAATACAGTTGCCTTAGAGTAACGTTAGCTTATTGCTCAAGCAAGGCAGCAGAGGCTCCACCAATGAAAATCAATTCTACAATGTAGTTTAGAACTGACTACATGCATTTGAGTCCAAATAGACTGATACAGTAGTTGGAATTGATTCAAACTATTGCTTTTCATTTTAGTGTGAGAAGACCAGTGATATCCAGCATGCTCTCATCCCAAGTTGTCACATATTGCCGCTTTGTCGGTGGACTTTCATGACTACATATTACATGCAAGGTATAGTGCTGCTTCTGCTGTTGATGTTCTGGAATGTCAACTGAAACACATAGTTAGAGTTGGGCAACAAAAGCACATTTTCGGTTTAGAAAAAAACATCATGGTTTGGCCCTACTTTCATGCAGGAAGCAAACACTGAGCTCCTGGGTGAAAGTCCAAGGTTTGTTGGACCCATCACCACGTCTCTCCCACCATAAATGGACTTTCCTGCTCCTTATATTACATCATTACCGGCAGTGTTTCAAACTGACGGCGTCCTGTGGTGTATCACACCGCCGCGACAGGTGCTATTTGGCCGCTTAATGAACTGACGCCACCATGTATCATACTGCCGCAACAGGTGCCCTCTGGCCAACCGGCGGTGTATCATAACACTGCCAAGGGTTCAATCTGGCTGTGTTACAAATTGACGCTGCCCGGCGGTGTATCAAACCAGCTGCAAAAGGGGACTTTTGGTGTCGGTGTCCAACGCCAAAATCGCTGACAAAGTAGTGCCATTTGATGACTTTGGGCTGTGACATCATCGTCTAGGGTTTCAAGACTGTTTCCGTCAGATATGGATAGTAAAATAATTCTAAAAAAACCCCTTTAAAATCTGCTGCAGACATTGATCAGAAGTTTATTTAACATTCCTGTGCACAGTTGCAGTCTTTCTGATCAGTGCACTGTTTGCATTTCAGCCTCATTCTGACAGCAAATATATGAAAAGGTGCCATAAAAAGGGCCAAAATAAACAGTGAGAGGCCCAGAGATATTTAAAGCAAATGTAGAGGAGTAATTACTGCATCTTTTATCACACTGGGTATCCCTAAATAGTTTTGCTGTGTGGAAGGGGGCCTGTGTTTATTATCCGAGGCACGGAAGAGAAAGGCACCGCTGGAGGGTTTATTATTTGGGTTAGCTGCATTTTTCACTGTTTATTATGCGGTTTTAATTGTGGTCTGGCAGCGTTCGCCCGAGGAGCACAAGAGTAAGCAGAGTGAGGGAGAGAGGAATGTCAGAGACAGCAACTTCTCTGCAGGACGCGAGGCTGCGCCGGGAGTCCCTGTGAACCTGCCTTACCCCTGGATTGGATTTCAGCAGTGATACGAGGAGTAAAAAGGGGGGGAGGATGTTCAAGCGTCCAGATCTATGCACGTCCTGAACGTCTCACTCACTGGTTTATTTTCTTGATTTAGTTTGCTCCAGCTTTTAATAATTAACAGGTCTTCACATCTGGGAGAATCCAGACTAAAAGACTAACCTTTTGGCCACCCAGCAGGTGCCAAACCACCTGCACCTCCTTCCCCTTTGAGACACCACTCTTCCAGTCTTCTATGACTCTTCATTCATCTTTCTGGCTGCTTTGGAAGGAGCCCAAACTCCTTAAATTCTTCCCTCAGTGAGGGCTTCCAGTGTTTATGGGAGAAATGAGCCTCCACCTTGGGTCCTAAGAGTCTCCCTACATCTGGTGCTCACCCCTGCCGAACTTTCCCCTGCAGCCACGAGGGAGTTATAACCTCCCCCTCCTTAGCTCAGAGTGATTTCTCACTCAAAAACAAAAGGTGCATCTACTCATTACACCCTGGTGTTTTGGGCTCAGGTGCTCAATCAAAGCTGGAATGTAAATTCACACCTTAAAGTTGGCCGCTTAGCTTTGAACAAACATCCTCCTCTTTCCTCATAAATTCACCTCAATGTATCCCAGGGTCATAGTAACACAGCAAAACACACACATTCGCCTCATCATACGGATAAACATTCATTAGGAATAAAGTCCAGAGCCTCTTAAAGAATTAGTGTGCTGCAAAGTAAAACTCTCCATTTATGGTCCTCCCCGCGGTGAACACAACTTCAGTGACGACCACAAATCAAATCTAATCAGCACTCTGAAAGGGAATCGAGCGTTTCCAGGATTACAGGGATTGGCTCATTTTCAGCGTGGCCACCTCTGACCTTTTAAGCTGGCTGTTTGGAAACACTGAGGGTGCAAGGAGAGAGTGAATAGTGTGAACTGAGTGGTCAAAACCAAAGATAGAGATGTTTCTTTCACAGCCCAATTGCTAGAAGAAAACCATGAATATGTTACATTTGTACATGTCATATGTGTCATATCATCATCTCTATAATGAGATCAGCTGACTTTGTCATCTGGGGGTGGAAGGGATGGTGTATAGTGCCACACCTACGTATGACACCTGCCAAACTGCAGACCACAAACGACCAAACCAGCTGTTCTTTAGCAAGTCATTGCTGCATTTCCAGCAGGCTTTTATGCACCAAATGTGGGTTATTACTTTTATCCGTGGCTTTTTCTCTAGCAGAAATAGTGGCACATGTGAGACATTGCTGAGTTTCCAGCACCTTCTTAGACACAAAAATTTGTGTTTTTAAGTGACCTGTCACTGCTCGTCAAGCTGCTTTTCAGCCATAAAATGTGGATGTATTTCAATGACCCATAGCTGTTTTTCCACGAACTGTCATGGTTTTTCCAGCAGGGAAAGAGGCACCAAAAGCAAATGCTTTTTAACGAGTCATTGCTGCATTTCCTGCAGCTTCTTAGACAACAAATTTAGGTGTTTTCTTAGAAACCCGTTTTTCCAGCAGCTTTTCAGACCCAAAACATGGGTATGTTTTAACAGCCCATCACTGTTTTTCCAGAGGTTCATGAAAAAAAAACAGTTGTTTATTACGTAGCTGAGTTTTCTGTCAAGATAGTGGCACCAAAAGCTGTTTTTTTAAAAAAAAAAAAAATCAAGTTCATTGTTGTATTTCCAGCGGCTTTTTAGACACCAATGGTGGATATTTGTCAGGGACCTGTCACTGTTTTTCTAGCAGCTTTTCAGACCCAAAAGGTGGGTGTTTTTAGTGACCCATTTCTCTTTTTCTAATGGGGATAGTACCACAAAAAAGAGCTGTTTTTTACAGGGACTTTGCTGAGTTTCTTTTCGAGATAGTGGCAACAAAAGCAACTGTTTTTTGTTATTTTTTACCAAGACACTGCTGCTTTTCCACTGGGGACTGTGCCCTCAAAACCAGGTATTTTAAGTCAAATCATGATCTTTTCCGAACCATATACAAGTGGTTTTAGAGCCTAAACCTAACCACATGTTAACCACAGCATTGTTGAAATGTTAAGTTTCAATGTATCTGCTACATAATAGTATTTACATGTAACTTATCCATGGTTTGTAGAAACGTACGATGCCAACATTTTTTTCAGGCCATGTTGTTGTTTTTCTCCTCTGTATTCAGTCATTGTGGCTTTTTTTCCAATCTGACTGCCATATTTAAAAACAAGACAATATGCAGAGCAGAAACAGTCTGCAGGCTGGTTAAGATATTCAGAATGAAACAATAACAGAGAACCAAAAACCACAAATGGTAAAAAAAAAACCCAGAGGGAATGAAAGAGAAAGATAAAAGGAAAGAATGAGACCAAATTGGGGAAAGACATGGCACAAGTATTTAGTCTGAGAGAGAGAAAGAAAACAAAACTACACCTGCTTTAGCCTCGCACTATAAGGCTTTATTAACTGTGTGCAGAGGCCATGCTGACGGACAGCCTCAGCTGCTCTGCGCTGCCTAATCCACAGCGAGAGGTAGTGAAAGGTGATCAAACATCTCCTTCAGCCCCTGCACACTATCCAGCCACTGCGAAAAGGTTACTGCACCGCTCATAGCACGGGGCCATGAGTGATCGGCCAGCTCATCTACAGCGACTCACACAAGCACGCACATACACAGAAAAGTCTGCCCCTGCTCTTATTTCAAAAGAGCATCAAAAATTCATAAAATAATCTTTGTCAAAAAAATTAAATAAAACAAGAGAATCAAAACCAGAGGCAGCCACAATGCCGACAGCCCTGCAGTCTGAAGGGGTGTGATTAAAGTTTAACTAGGAACAGATTCATGGCAGGTCTGACAAGCTGTGCCACCTCCTGCAGAGGTCTGACTTTTTGCTGGACAACAGATTAATCCGATCCAAAACAACAGCATAGTTACATAAGTTCTGCAAAGTCTAGGTAAGCCGTATAATATAGCCCCAAGCGATAGCTTCATTATCAACCATTTGTTCAGCATTAGCGCCCTAACACACATGGCATCATTGCAACCTCATTACATCTGCAGAGAAAGTTCCAAGTTGCTGGTTTACATTCAGGGGTGCATGCTTGTTATTTCTTCTTACCTTCAAAGGAGAGGAAGACTCTTGGCAGCGGCTGTGGGAGGCTGGAGACCCCCGTGGAGACGAGAGAGAGAGCCAGGAGCGCCATAGCTAACACCAGAGGTGGCCTGGCCAACCCCTCCGGCCTGCCCATGACTGCACCGCTCAGGAACCCCGACCAGTTACGTGTGCCTGTTGGAGGTGTTTGAAAGAGAAAATAAAAAGAAATTGAGTTTTCTTTTATTTTTGGAAACCTGTAATATGATGTATGCTGCGTTCACATGCTCCTCTGATGGTCCCAGTACCCAAGTTGGGAAGTCGTTCACAAGGTTATAATCATATAGTGGAAATACCTGGACACGTTTACTGTCACAGTAAAGATTCAAGTTGTTATCCAAGTATGCTGAATTAGTTGAAGCATAATATTTAAGTTTATATTTATATTGCTTTACCTTTGTTCAGGATTAATGCTAATAAATAACGTTTCTAACTAATCTAGGTCAGTCTACGTGGACAGCCAACTAACGGTTGATACCATATTACAAAGAACATGTGAGCAAAATTTAGTGTGCAACGCGTGGATTAATAAAATGTTTCTTAACATCGACCAAACATTTAGTTTTGTCTGCCATGTTTCTACACAATATGGCGTCAACTCAGAAAGTTGTGTACCGAAATTTTCACCAACTTTTTAAGTTGTTGTTCTGACTTACAAGGGCGTTCATGTGAATTTTCCAATTATTTTGACACCACAGGAAAGTAGGGTAGGAAAAAGAAAACTAATTTGAGTTTTTGTGCTTTTGTCTTGTCAGCCATCTTAGCTGTCGCTGCTAAAGCTAAATAGCTACTTTGGTATTTCCAACAAACTGCAATTTCTACTACTTAAAATGTAAAACACATCATTGCTTGTTTATCAAAAAAGGTTTCTTGAAAGAAATCTACCTGAAAAGTGCCTCAAAAGATGTCCAGGTGAAAATATGGGGACATTTTTGCTGAGTATTTTTTGGCTAACTGACACAGAATTAGTATTTGAACAGCATTTAGCACGGCCATACATGTTAAAAATATAGTCAGCGTTAACTGACTTTTTGGAATAAAATGTAAACACATTGCTAATGACATATTAGCACCTCAGGTGATACTGCTAATGTGTTACCTAACAGCTGACGGACACAGAGCAACATTAGCATTGATTTGGAGTAATTTTTCTTAACACCTACTGAATAGAAGTAACCTACTTATGTACCTTTTAGCTCTCATTTGGTTTTCATTATTTTCTGAGGAAAATATTTGGCTTTTAGCGACTAACGCTCAACTACGCTCATCGGCTGATGTTAGTCGCTAACTAGCTATAGCGAAATGGTGGCTAAAAAGCTCCATGAAACTAAGAAATGGGTTTTAATTTTCTGTGGGCCTGTAACACAAGTGACACCTTTACACATGTGATGCATTATTGATGTAAAAATATTAAATTAATATGTTCTAAACATCTAAAAACGTCCACTTTTTAATCAAATTTAGCCCTTTAAATGTGTAAAATATGAAGATTTGGGGCTGGCTCCACAGTGTGAAGTGTGAAAGTGACCAATACACAAATTATTGACTGTGATTGGCTCAATTTAAAACCAAGAAAAAGGTGCACCATTAAAATAATTTAATATATTATATGATTACGTAAGAGTTCTGCGAACAGTGTCTTGCTTCTCAGTATTTATTGATCCACAAATCACCAAATCAGTGCTTGCCAGGATGCTGTCGGCTGTAGTTTCACAATAACAGTGTCTCTGATTTTTATTACTTAATAAATATAACACTATCAGTTGCTGTGAGGGTAATTCATTTTGCAAGAGAACAGTATTTACACACAGAATACACATGATTTTTACAGTTAAATCATCAATCTGACAGATCCAGAAACGCTGACTTACAAAAGTAAAGCGCAGCCCAAACAACACTGAATGGAGACACAGATAAGAGCACATGTCAGTTAAATCCCATCACTTACTATATCCTTGCAGATGTACGTCTCTTAAATATGGATGAGTTAAATCTGCACAAAAGAGCTGCCGGAGAAACGCTCCCCTCAGCCTCTTCTTGTTCCTCTCCTAACAGGACAAGAGCAGCTCAATTATTGATAGAGGCAGGTACTGTACTGCCTGCGGGACACTCACTCCTGCAATGCAAAACTCCGCTGCTGGAGAAAGACTCGGCCGTTTTAACCACCCAAACTGGCTGTTACACTACCTGTGTCCACAAAACACGCCACACTGGATAAAGAGAGCGTCCCTTTTACATTCAAAAAGAAAACACAAGGGGGGGTTGGATCTCTGCTCTCATGGCTTATAGATGCGCTCTGAAAAATTGATGGCCGGGAGACAGAAAAGCTGCATGATTGCTATGAAAATTTCAGTTTGGCATGTAGTGTACAAATAGGTTGAGATATGGGTGTGTGTGGTGGAGTGAAGCATGACTGATTTGTGGCTGGGGTGGAATTGAACAGTTCAGGTGCATAAGGACAACAGATGGAAAACTGCAGAGGAATGAGATCTGTTTGGCTGCGCCGGAGAGACATAAAACTGCACGGGGCTTGTCGAGGGGGCCCCGGCCGCTGCACTGCAGCCCCTTCTCCTGCTGCATCATCCGCACACACCCTCCCCCAGAGCCTGCTTCACCTCAGGCGTCTGAGTCTCCTATGAGTTTAGCCTCCAGGTGGATGAATCTGACCCTGTCCTGAGGCTCAGCTCTGTCCTGCTCGTACCTATAGTGGTATGTTAGTCATGCAAATAGTTTTGGTTTCACCCCAATACAATGCAGGTAACTGGCAGTGTTTTTTTTAGTCATTTGAAACAATTAAAGTCAAGTGCCAAGTCTCAATAAGCAAAATTCAATTCAACAGCAAGACTTTTAAGTCTCAAGAATGTCAACCATGAAAATTGCATTTTCCTTTCAAAGCTCCGTTAATAGCTCAAAGTTCTTTGAATACATAATTTAATTTTCAAGGTATGTGGCCATGCGAGACCCTCAGGACTCTGAGAACTGAACCAGGTCAAAACTTGAGACTTTAATGTTTTTGTTTTTAGGTCAGCATCAAAGTCAAGTCCTCAGTCATCTTTTTGTGATTTAAGTCAAGAAGAATGAGAATAAGAAGAACTTCTTTGCTGCAAAGTAGTTTTCACATAAACTCCTGATTTCTGTGGATTATCTACAGTAATGGGGATTCTTTTAGAGTCTTGACAAGGCATTTTCTCAACCCGTTCACAAACCAGAGGGTTCGTCACCCTAGGTGCCAAAGGCAGCCTTTAGCATCTTAATGAGACGTACCGGGCCGTTCAGCAAACTCCGATGTAAACCCGTTCACAGCAATACCATTCTCATTCTTAAGTCTTCGAATATTGCTGCTTTGTCAGTGATTTCGGAGTCAGACATTGAAGCTAAAAGCCACCATTTGCGGTGTCATGATACATCACAAGGCGGCATCAGTTTGTGACGTGGCCAGATGGTACCTTTTGCGGTGTTGTGGTACACTGTCAGTCGGCGGGACAGCACCTGTCACGGCAGTATGATAAGTATGCCTTTCAGCTGCGTCATGAACTGACACTGCTGTCAGTTCATGACGCAGCTGAAAGGCACCTGCTGAGGCAGAGTGATATGCCACAGGACGGCATCATCCCTGTAGAATGGATAGGAGTGGTGGTGGATGGGTCCAACAAACCCTGGACTTTCACCAGGGAGTCTCGTGTTCACTTCCTGTATAAATATAGAGCCAAAACATGATATTTTTTCTAAACCTAACAACATGCTTTTATTGACTTTCCTGCATTGGTTGTAGCGTTCCTGAACGTCAACAGCAGACGCAGGAGGATATACATACAGTGTGTAATATGAAGACATAAAGGTCCACTAACAAGGCAGCAATATGTGACGACTTGGGATGAGAACATCTTGGCAATCCCTGACGCAGAGAGCCGCTGATGCAGCATAAAGACCAAGAACAAAACCTGACTTCCACCCAGGAGACTGCAGTTTGTGTCCCGTGAGTAAACAAAAGTCAATATTGCTTTGACATAACGTTACATATCATATGCAAGGTCTTATGACATTACCTTAGGGTTACTTATTTCAGCCAAAAATACAATCTTTTTTCTAAACCCTAACCAAGTAGTTTTGATGTCTAAACCCCTGACCACGTGTTACAGTGTGTTTCAGCTGTGCGTCACATACGTACTTTAAATATTGCCCTGTGCATCGCTATTAGACGCAGAGGGGCATGACAAAGCATCATTACTATTTGGTAACCTGGGAATAAGATTGTGTTGAAGACATGTAATGTTTAATGCTGTGAGAACCACAAACAAAACTCAGTTTGTGTTTGGGTGAAGGCAGAAATGTTCAACAATGATGTACCAAAACGTGGAAAAAAAAAAACCTGAAAAATAAATACCCAGCCAAGTATTCCAGAAATTGTTATCACATTTTAAATTCCCCATGTCATGATTTATGTCCAATGGCATCGTTCAGTGCCAACGCAGTAAGCAGTGTGTCTTTTATGTTGTGAGACAGAAATAAGGGTGTGGAGCTCAGGGAGTTTGCACTCCATCACAGAACACTTAGCACTTGTATTTTATTAGCTTTAACCACATTGTTTCTATAACTTTAACCACGTGTTTTTGTTGTCTCAACTTAACCTTAAAACCTTAGTTTATTACCACGATCCTTCCTTGACCTAAACCATACTGTAGCTGCCATGTGAAGACATGGAAGAAAGCGAGAATTTTAAAAAGGATTTGAAATAAAAATGTTGAAATTAAATATAATTTGGGGGTTTTAATGAATCGTCTGATGCTGGCAGTTTTGTCTGGCGTTAGGGTTGAGTTACCACTAAGTGAGACTTATTATTTATTTTGTTATTTAAGTGAATCGACCCTTTAAACTATTGAACACCCACAGTGACCCCTCCTTGCACGCTCAGAGAGATGGGTGATCTCCCGGGGTGAGGCTCTGGCGTGAAAACGTTGGCTCTCACAGCTGCTAAACTCATCGTCAGGGGACTTCTGAGCGTCCCATGACATGCCCACCAGCTCAGGTTTATTCACTTCCTTTGCTTCTTCCTTTGATGATCACCACACTGAGGCATGAATGAGCTCACCACCAGCCTCTCCCACACTTGTGGAGCGCTGTAACGCTCGCCTGGATTAATGGGTCTCCCAATAAAAAGGTACAGTACTGTTTGTTGCCGTGATCGAGAATAATTCAATTAATTATGTTGAGCTCTTCAGAGTCCAGAAATTCCAGTGCCGAGTGTGCCAGGAATCTCTGCGACGGCAATTAAATGTCTCTACAAAAGGAGGTCAGCGAGAGTGAGTGGAGAGTTATATTTCCAGTGGGGTGTGATGATAATTGTGTTTATTGTGCATTCCTTGGCTGACAGCCTAATGAAATTTCCATCTCACGATTTCACTGCTCAAAAACTAATATTGATGAAAGCAGAAAACTGCGGAGCTGTACAAGCAAATATTCTTTTCTTTTTTTCCATCTTTCCAAACTGGGTCTGTGATTGTTTGGCTCCCATCTGGTCCCGTTAATGCTTTAAACACATGAACACTGTGTAACTACGAAAAATTGAGGCACAAAGTCCTCCCAGCTGGGTTTACGTTTGATGGATTTAATTATTTAGTATTTTGATCTAATCTTTCCTTGAGTGGAGAACAAGAATTAAAATTGAAATAGTAAACAACTTGCAAAGTGCTCCGTCTGTCCCGGCTCTAACAGGACGGCGTGTTCATACCACACCCTGTCATTCAGTTGTCAGCGGCTCTGTTACAAGCACACGTTCCTGCACACACATGACTAACAGGCGCAGCTAAAATATGTGTATTTCAAGTATTAAAACTTAAAAAAATAAAGAAATATTAAGCTTAAACCAGATCAGGAACATCTCCTAGTGCAATAAAGTTACACAAATATAACAAACTTGGCCAAATATCCTTTTAAAAAAAGCACATTTTATCAGCTTCAGGGTAATACAGCAACTCTAACAGCCTTGACTCATGCTGGAAATTTGTAGCACACCCAGAGCATGTGAGGGAAATAAAGCATGCCACAGTCTGATGTAATAAAACTCAATATTTAAAAAGGAGCAGCAAGTTAAATCAGTTAAATTTGGCACTCTAAAACAGTCAGGTTGAGTTCACTTCCAGATATTCTCCCTGGTGGGACCCTGCACCTGTTAGCCTCCTGCCCACCACCTCCTCTCTGCATCCATTGTGTGATCTGCTCCACTACAGTACGGTGCAGTACAGCAGGTAGACCCCTCCACCTACAGAGACAGGATCCGGGATCAGTCACTGATCCAGGCAGGAACTTACCTCACAGGAGCTTCCTCCAGTTCTGTTCCCACTTGAAAAACACAGATGTTATTTATCCCCCTTGAAAAACACCTTGTTCCCAGTTTCCACCAGTGACACCAGAGAGGAAAAATGCTGCTATTCCATCTAAGTGCTCACAGAGCAGGCTTGACTGAGAGAGGAGAGGAGAGAGGGAGGAGAGCGAAAAGACAGAGAGGGCTGGTGTCCTATTACACACTCTCCACTGAAGTCCCCCTCCCCCTTCCCCTCCTCCTCCTCCTCCTCTTCCCCACCCCTCTCGTCCTCACTCTTCCCCCTTCCCTCCTTCTGTTAACTAGACAGCAAACTTTAGCATGAGCAGCTCCACACATCAGAGACTTGAACCTCACACTGAGAGGGTGAAGCTGGGAAAGGTCAGACACATTCAGGACTGGAGCTAATTTAATCTGTGGATGTTCACAGAGCCCTTACCAAAAAATAATAAATTTGCCCTCCGTGATGTGAATTAAAGCAGACGTTTTCCATTTGTTTCTATTTTCATCTGCATATTAAGAATCATCAGTGTTTCCATAATAATGAATCAGCTTGTTAGTATTTGCTGGAACCATTTTTCCAACCAAAGTATGCAAAGAAATTATAATTCAGACATGAAGTTTCATTATTAAAATGGTTAAAATGAAACTGCGGCCACTCATACCACTTTTCCACCAAAATTTTTTGCACGTATGCAGATTTTTTAAACATGGAAAAACTTGTTAAAAATAGGCCATAGTCTGCTTTCCCATTACAAGTAGACCAGAGCTGTGTACAAGGCTCTGCAGCAGATGAATACACCTTTCTTTGTTAAAATTTTCTTTGGTATGTCATGTTTGATGTCACAGATGGGCCAAAAACAGGTTAGTAAATAGTAGAAAGCCGCATAGAGGCAAGTGATAAAATGTCACAATGGTGACTTCTTTTTTATATCTCTTACTTATGATTTAGAAATGTGGAACGATGTTTGGGCGCTACTTAGATGGAAAAGGACGGAATATTGTGATGGCCTGTTGATGCATTGCAACAGAAAAGGGCCGAAAATGAATGCAACCACCCAGGTATTGTATTTCCGTCACTGCCGATCGAAGCTGGAACCGATAAATACCCATAACAGAGTCATTTGTCCAGAGTGTGAACACAAAAGCCAGATGTTAATGAGTATTAGTGGGTTTTTTTGTGCAGTGGGAAAGGGGCTTTAGCCACAGTGGTGCTTTGTGTTAAATGCTAACCTTAGCATGCTAACATGCTTACAATGATAATGCTAACATGCTGATGTTTAGCAGGTATGTTTACCACCTTCAGAGGGAGTAACAGGGGAAATCCATTAATTTTATTTATTAATTTTATTATTTTATCTAAATCCTGATAGCAAATCACTGCTTGTTGCTAGGCTAAATTATACAATGTAAAATGCCATAGGCTTGTGCTAATAACGTCAGCATGTTATATTTGTTTGGAAAACGTGTTTAGTATAAGACAGTTGTTTTGTCTATGAACCCTCTGAGCTGTAATGGAGCCGAATTTTGTGACGTTACCTTTGTTAAATGTTGCTGTTGTCCCTGGCTTCATATGAGTAGAGTAAAAGTCCACTAGCTGCTAGGCTAATTTATACAATGTAAAATGCCATAGGCTTGTGCTAAAAAAACTAGCATGTTGTTTTTTTGGGGAAAATGTGTCCAGATAAAGACAAGTGTTTGTCTGTGAATGCTGCGAGTTATAGTGAAGCTGATTTGTGTACTTGTGTTTGAAATAGTCTCAATTTAGCCATGTTTAATTTGTTTTCTGGGTGTGTTTTGAATCAACTAAATTTTACAGCACTTCACAGAGACCCCACCACCGACTAGTGTTGTGGAGGCGTAACTGCAGAGTGACACAGACACACCACCAAGTATAAATGCTCACAGTGGTGTTGGCTACTTGCGTAGACTCTGCATGGAGCTGACGCACAAGTATAAATCCCGCTTAAGGCTGATGCGAATACCATACATTTTCACCATGAATGTCTATACAAAATTCGATGGCACTCCCCCCAGTAGTTGTCTCAGTCTGGACCGAGAGGTGGTCCTGTCAACAGACCGAGCTAGCATGGCTAAAAATGGTAGAACAATTCCTTTTTCCTTTGCTGAGGCATTCTTTCTTAAACTGCCCTCAACATTCAGTATAGCCAATGTCCTCCTCTGAGTAATCTTGCCACAGAAGTGATGAATTTCATCATCATAATAAATAGTGAAGTAAAGTAATAACATAGGACATTCTTCATCCGATGTGGTCAGCCATAAAAAAAGATGAGGACATGCTTTTGGTGAGAGAAGCACGCTCCGTTTCAAACCAGGAGCACGCAAACCCCGACTCCTACAGAAAAAGAGCACTTTAAATGGGCTCACTGGGGACAGCTTGCTCAGCACGGGGATCTAAAAACGCTATGCAGCGGGCCTAAACCGTGCCAAACGCTGCATCAACACAAACGCTTATCCCAGTGCAGATTTGTAGCTTCAACTGAGGCCCAAACCAGAGGAGCCAGGAGTCTAGAAAAACTTGGATGTGTTAGCCACTAGCAACATGCATCTGATTTAACAATTTCCATGCTGAGCTCCAGAGAGGGAAACTATGCTCAGTTTGCATTTTCATGAATGGATGCATTTGTGTTACTCCTGAGCCGAGTGTCACATGTCACTTCACAGCAGGTATGAGCCAGGATGTGAGGGATTTTAGACTTTAAGGTAGAATTAGAGCTTACTGCTAAAAATCACAGCTCAGGAATGAAAGGAAAGGGAGTGTGTGAGGCAGGTCCGTGATGAAAGGGTGTGACAGACAGAGAAAGTAAAATGGGGGAGGATGGGGGGGGATCGCTGGTGGTTGAGACAGGAGGAAATAATTACCCTTCTCCCTGACAATGGAGCCTGATTTACGCCTCACCAATTAAACTGTCAGGATGGCCCACTGGAGTGATGCAGGTTTTTCATTGGGCCCGACTGCACGCTCATCATTGGTGGAGAACAAGAAGAATGGAAAGAGGTGGGTGAGAGCGAAATAGAGATGAGGCGTATCCTTTACTATCCCCACGACAAAGCTTCAGCAGTAAATTAACTAAATGAGTGTGATGAGCCACAGGGAGCGTAACCCGGTGACAAACACCACGAAAGGAGGCATTATTACAGGGAGGTATGTCTTACAGTAAGTGGCTGTAAATCATCAAAAAGAGCTGCGTGGCAAAATGGTTTATTCCCAAAATGATGATGTTAGTTTCCACAACTACAGTCTGGTCACGCAACATCTGTTACACAACTCGCAGGTGGCAAGGCTTATGGCGTTGGCGGTTGCTACGCATGCAATGCTCCTCTGATCTCCTGGCCATGCACACACCCTTTGAACAACCTGTCCCTTGTTAGCACCGCAGATGTTACGCATTTGTCACACCAACGTTAAATGCGCAGGCCAAGGTCAGGGGAGGCCCTCCCGTGATGCTCGCCGTATCATGTGCACATGTACGCACTTGGTAAGATCACAGGCTCAACTGTAGCATGCTAATACAGTATCACCGCTGCTGTAAGATTTCATTAGGGGTCACACACGTTTGTATGGTTTTGCTATTCCCTGTGGACCTAAGACTGTGAGAAACATGATCGGCCGTACACAGGAAATCCATTTATTGTCTTCAAAGCTCAACAACAACCAGGAAAGCTCACACATTTGTTAACCAAGAGAAGTGTTCTTTCATTGTTTGCACATTTCTTAGCTTTCCACTGATTTTTCTTTTTTAATAGTTGAGAGAAAATGATCACAGGCATTTGATGCTTTGATAAGGATTCAACTCATGATTATTTTTAATCATAAATTAAGGTGGAAATAGACAAGTTTTATGCTTTAACTTATTATAAAATTGGCATTAAGATTGGTTCCTATAAGCCTCACTTTCACAATAAAATTCTGTCTGCCACTAATTAAGATCTTCCAGGAAAATGGAGGCTGGATTTACAGCACGAAGCATGTGCGTCAACCATTGTGCAACCAAAACAGGAAGTGGATAGCATTTTTTGTTTTCCCTGTTAGCTATTAGTCGCTATTTCCTGTTACAAAAGAATATTCAATATAAGTACTCTGCAGTTACTATCCTCAGTAGTGAAAGTGTTGGATGGTGGAACAACCAAAGAAACTGTGGAAAACAAAATATGTGACACACAAAACAGGTGTGGTTGGTAGCTGCTAAGCTCTGAGGAAAACAGAAAGGAATCCGGTTGTCTTTGAGCCAGCAGCGCCAATAATAATACCACATGGAAAGTTGAAGCTGAAAAGTTGTCTGTTTCCAATTTAATCTGGTTGCTATTTTTTTAATTAACTGATTATTTAGACTATAAAATGTTAGAAAATAAAAACAACAACAACAAAATCATAATTTCCCAGAGCACAAGGCCATGTCCTCACTAGACCCCGATTGGACAGTTGTTTTGCAGATTGCAAAATGCAAGGCGCGCTGCATTTTTTGTTGAAGCCTGCTCTGATCGGACAGAGCACTTTTTACTACTTGCTTGCTTTTACTATTTTTTCCTGCTTAAATGCTGTCCTCAGCTGAAGCACTATTTTGCTGTGAAGTAAACCCACAGATCTCTACCTTGAAATCCTTGGGTACCCTGGGCACATAAGACCCTTAGAAAGAGGAGAAAACACCCAGCTGGTCCAGGAGCTTCGCCTGCATGATGGTCGATTTAAGGATTATTTTAAGATAAGTCATGGATCGTTTGACAATCAGCTGTCAATCATAGGGCCTAAGGTTAGTAAAACATAGTTGAGATTGGCCAGATATGTCTTGAAGCTTGCCATGGACGATTACGAAAGTGAGCTAATGTTAGCTTCACACAAACCACGTAAGCTACCACTAATTGTCACAGCCACCACAGAAGGCCAGCCTCTTAATTTATCTGATTGGGCAATGGGAAAAATGTCAATGATGTTGGGCACTCTTCTGCTCTTGGTTGAAGTTTTTTCAACTCAAGGTGTTCAGAAAGCCTCTGCAAAGACAGATCTCACTGAAGGGCGGCCATGCTGTGCTGTGTCTGATCAGGGCCTTAGAATGACAAAAAACAAAAAAGTTGGGCTGAGACCAGTTACCCGACTCGGTTGAGTGACAACACCGCCATCACTGGGATGTTATAAAATACACTTGACCCAGCATTGGCCCAAACTCGACATGTTGGGAGAAATAAGTTGGGCCGTATTTACATAGTTGCCCGACTCAGTTGAGACTCGGGATGAATGACACCCCACAGCTAGGCCAGAGACACTGGCATGATTCGGGCTGCCGACACTGCCACCACGAGGCTGTTATCAACAATGATCTGGCCCTACATTGACCCAAACATGGCACGCCAGAAGAAAGAAGTCCAGCCGTGTTCAGTCGATCGACTCAGCTGAGACTCGGGATGAGTGACACCCCAGATGCACGATTCCGGCTGCTGACACTGCCCTCACTGGGATGTTATCAAAATGACATGGCCCTGCATTAGCCCAGACTCGACAAGCTGGGAGAAGAAAGTTGGGCTGCATCTAGTTAGCTGACTTGGTTGAGTTTTGGGATGAATGACGCTCCAGAATCGCGCCAAAGACACTGGCATGATTATGGCTGCTGACACTGCCATCACTTGGCTGTTATCAAAATGACATAGCCTGGCATTGGCCCAAACTTGACATGTCAGGAGAAATAAGTTGGGCCGCATCTGGTTGCCCGACTTGATTAAGACTTGGAATGAATGACGCCCCAGAATCAGGCCAAATAAACTGACCCAATCCCAGCTGCTGACACTGCCCTCACCGGGACACCAAAAAAGACGTCCAATTAACTGGTTGATGATCGCTTGATAATGATTATTGAAATTTAAGGAGACAAGCAGCTTGTCATTTTCCAGCCTGACGCGTGATTGAAGCTCTAACTGATGGGCGCGCTGCACATATTGTCTCTGGAAATAAACTGAGATTATTCCCATCAGGGCAGCTGATGTGATTTTACATATGCTCCTTCCATCTGTGTAGCCAGGGCGTACTTGTGGCTGACACCTCTGTGAGCCCTGTGAAAGTGAGGAAAAACAAAAGGCAGAGACGTGAATAATGGGACCACTAATTAGCTGCTAGGCACCAAAGGGCAGATCTGATTAATGCTAAACAGGAATAGGCAGCGCCCTTCACTTTCAACAGCTCAGAGAGAGATTAATCGAGAGGTTTAGCCACCCCTGCAAAAAAGAGGTGAGGAATTTTGCCAGAGTCACGCTCCGCGTCAAAACAGCTTGAGAGAAATCTCCCTGCACCTCTCTCTCAGTGTCTGAAGTCATCAGCTGGAATCCATACATTACTGTAGGAGTACAGTGCTCTGTGCTGATAGAGTCTGCACCGCTCTCTGCTCTGTAATGTGCAGTGACTGTGGCTGAAAAATGAGATGAAGTGTGACTTTCTTTGTGAGAGGGTCATTTCCATAATAGCATAATAACATCAGCAGTGCACGATCTCACGCTGCAGATGGAACATAAAGGTCCAGCACAGACAAGCACAGAGGAGTTAATAATGAAAGGTGAAAAAAAGGAGGACAGATGAAGCTGATGACGGGAGACAGAAAGGAAACAATTAGTGAACTCATCACAGTGAATCATTTGTCCGCTAATTTTTGGTTCCAATGCATCTTGTATCTTCCAAATCTTAAACACAACCAGACCCACATGTTATTGCTCCATTAAGTGCGGCTCTAAACCCACTTGATGAGGATATAGGCTAGCATTTCTGAGTGGCTTGGGGCACCAACAGCAGTGGTTCAGAGCTCTGGCTTTTATAATTTTCCAGACTTACTATATACACATGGTGCAATTGCTTAAACAAAAGACAGACAAAGAGGAGATTCCCCCATCCACACATAGAAATCCCCGCTCAGTCAAACAGCTAAATCCCTGATGGTCAAAAACATCCATTTATTAGCAAGGGTAAAACAAACAAATTACAGCTAAAGTCCATTAGCACCTAAGCTTTAAAAAGTGTAGTTACTCTACAATATTACATTCAGGTAAGAGTTTTTGGCTGGAAGGAAACCAAGGAGACAAAAACGAGTGCACTGCTTTCTTCCTCCCTCAGTCTCACTTGGTACGGTCCTGATTGCCTGACAATCAGGAAAAATTGAGAGCACCTGGTGGAGCACATGTTCACCAAATCCCCGTCCAAAACAAGGCAAACAAGTAACCAAAAAAACAAAGGCCCCGTCCAAAATGAGTGTAATTTGTGTCTCTTTAAAACTAAAATGCACTGTGGGGTTGTTAGCAGAAGGTAGTCAGTTTTTTTAAGTACAGTCAGGAGTGATGGGGAGTGATTTCAGATACAGCTATATACATCAATGAAAACTGATTTCCAGTATCACCCTTTACTTTGGAAAGTCTGTTCAGTCCAAGTTTGTTGTTGCACTGTGGCGAGCAGCCTTACCTTGACCACCAACACCAGCTCACGTCGCCAATATGATGTATGTTCACACTATTAGTGAAAACTAATTTTCAGGCAGGGTTTTTGGATTATGTGCGTGTGCACAAAAGGTTGATGTTCATGTTCTGATATGACACACTGAAATCTGGGAGAAATGGACAATATTAGCAACCATGATTACATGTTACCCTGGCGTTAGCATGTCGCTACATGTAGCAGTGTACTTGTAGCCAGACAATAACTGAACAGCGGAATTGTTCCCCCCTAAAAATCACCAACAACAGCTTCTAAACACAGCCTGACATGTTCCAGCAGGAATATGATCCAAAATGTGGGAGAAATTTATGATATTAGCAACCAAGATTACATGTTTCCCAGACATTAGCATGTAGCTACATGTAGCAGTGCACTTACAGCCAGGAAATGACTGTGTATGGCGGCACTTTCTTACGTTAAAAATCATCAGTAAAAGCTTCTACACCCATATGGTCATGTTCCAGCAGGAATATGATCCGAAATTAAAGAGAAATTTACAACATTGGCAACCAAGATTACATGTTTCCCTGATGTTAGCATGTAGCTACATGTAGCAGTGTACTTAGAGCCAGAAATGACTGTACAGTGGCACTTTCTTATGTTAAAAATTCTCAGTAAAAGCTTCTACACCCATATGGACATGTCCAGCAGGAATATGATCAGGAATTAAGGAGAAATTTACAACATTGGCAACCAAGATTACATGTTGCCCAGACATTAGCATGTAGCCACATGTAGCAGTGCACTTACAGCCAGGAAATAACTGCGTATGGCAGCACTTTCTTACATTAAAAATCATCAGTTAAAGCTTCTACACCCATAGGGTCATGTTCCAGCAGATATATGATCCGAAATTAAAGAGAAATTTACAACATTGGCAACCAAGATTACATGTTTCCCTGATGTTAGCATGTAGCTACATGTAGCAGTGTACTTACAGCTAGGAAATGAATGTACAGTGGCACTTTCTTACGTTAAAAATCAACAGTCAAAGCTTCTACACCCATATGGACATGTTCCTGCAGGAATATAATCCGAAATTAAAGAGAAATTTACAGCATTGGCAACCAAGATTACATGTTTTCCTGGCATTAGCATGTAGCTACATGTAGCAGTGTACTTGCAGCTAGGAAATGACTAAAAAGCGAAACTTTCTCCTAATAGAAATCACCAATAAAAGCTTCTAATCAGAATCTGACATGTTCCAGCAGTAATATGATCCAAAATCTGGGAGAAATTAACAATATTAGCAACTAAGATTTCACATTTTCCCGACGTTAGTGTAAAGATACATGTAGCAGCGCACTTACAGGCAGGAAATGACTGCGTATAGCGGCATTTTCTTCTGTTAATAATCACCAGTAAAAGCTGCTAAACACAACCAGATGTGTTCCAGCAGAATTTACAACCAAGTTTACATGTTTCCCTGATGTTAGCATGTAGCTTTGTGTAGCACTGTTGGCTACATAATGTAAACCCTTGCCTTGAGTAGATGACCATATACAGAAATGCATCCATCCAAGTTTTGCTCACAGGGATTGATTTTTACATGTGTTTACCTCATTATCTTAAACTTTGGCCACGTTTAATATGAACATCCATCACTGTAATATTCTATATGATAGAAGACAAGGAAAAGCATGCAACGTCCTCTTTAACCTTCTCATGCCACTGTCCTCAAAAGGTTTTTTTGTAGACTGGAGAATGGTGAGGTAATGGGGTCTTGATTTGATTTGGCTATAACTCAATATAAAAAAAGGAGAGTCGAAAATGAGGAAAAAGGAGTCAGAGTTCTTTGAAACCAACAAATATTTTATGATGTAACACTCAGAAACATGCAGCGGGATGCCACTGAGTTTGGAAGAAAAAAAGTAGAGCACATTCCTACATGATTTTGTGCTATTATTGTACCACAAAATAAAGTACCATAGTTAGAAAATGGCTTGTGTGGAGCCCATCTGTCCCTGTTTTACCTGACACACTATACTGGTGATCTTTCATGTGCGTCTCCTCTCCCATCCCGGCACATCATTTCCTGTCCTCCACACTTCCATCTCAGTGGGTGGGGGGGACATGATAAATCAAATTAAAAGTTCTCTACTCGAGGCATTAACTTCCACGGGGGAACTAATGGAATCTGGTTATGATTTATCCCACTTCCTGCTTCTTGTGTAGCTGCTGTACGGCATGTGATACTGAGCTCCACACTTACATCTTAACAGATTTAATAGAGAACGCCATGCACAAGTTTATTAGTCTGTCTAATAAATTTAATGAACTTCCACGTAAAACAGCCACCGTTACAGTAGTTGTGGTTTTTCACAGGCACCTTTACAAGCCTCATGTCGGATTTATATGTTGTTTACTGGTTTCTAAGCAATTTTCCAGCTATCAACGGCTCTGCATCAGGGCAGCGTGGCGTTCTGTGGTGATCTTTCCTCAATGCGTGCTTCTGATTTCCTGATACAGACATTGCAATGCTTTAAATCATACTTATCGGTCTTAAGGGATCAGCAAGATTACTTCCAAAAGATTACATCCAGCCTCTTGAATTTAGTTTAGGTTTCCCCTCATGCAGCTTCCAAGTGAGAGAAAAACATTTTCTTTACTTTTTAAGACAATGACGCATGTTTATTCCACATCTGTTTGTTTCAAGGCTTGATTGGAGTTATGTCATGCCTTTATCAAGGAAAATTATTCCAAATTTCATGATGAAAGCACATGGAAACCAATCTAAGTGTCTCGTACACCTGTTCACTGGCAGTCAGTGTGACATATTAAGTGTTTTTTGGAAACTGTGGGGTCCTGCCTGCAGATGAAAATAAAGTTCTTTGGGATTAAATGATAGATCCAATGATGTGTCTGGGGAGGAGTTTCTTTTACACTGTGGTGGATAACACTCAAAGTCATGGACTGCGAGACATGGAACAATAATTTATTTTCAGGTCATTTCCAACGCTGTAAGAAGCAACAAAGGTGGATAGAGTTTGGGATATGTCCAGCTGTTTTTGTGGTGGCAAAAGCTGGTACTTTTTAATTGAGAGTTTGAGACATGTCCAGCCATGTTTGTAATGACAAAAGTGGGTATTTTTTAATGAGAGTTTGGGACATGTCCAACCATTTTTGTGGTGAAAAAAGCATGTGTATTTTTGATCAAGACTTTGGGACATGTCCAACCATGTTTGTAGCAACAAAAACAGGTATTTTGTCTCCAGAGTTTGGGACCAGCCATATTTGTAACGAAAAAAAGTGGATGTTTTTTATGAGGTCGTGACACATCCAGCCATGTTTTCGAGCAACAAAAGTGGGTGTTTTTGGTAGAGAGTACAAGACATGTCCAGCCATGTTTGTAGCAACAAAAGCCGGTATTTTCAGAGATTTCAGGACATGTCCAGCTGCATTTGTAGCACCCAAAGCTGGTATTTTTTTATGAGAGTTTGGGACATGTCCAACCATGTTTGCAATGACAAAGCAGATATTTTTTTCAGGACACGCTTTTGTCGCGATATAAGTCGGTATTTTTTTTATCAAGAGTTCAGGACATGCCCAGCCATATTTGTAACAAAAAAGTAGACAAAAGCAGGTATTTTTTTTTACAGAGTTTGGCACATGTCAAGCTGCGTTTGCGAGGGCAGAAGCTGATATTTTTGGTGGAAAATTCGTATTACCTGGCCATGTTTGTAGCAACAAAAGTGTGTATTTTTAATAGAGGGTTTTCGGACACGTCCAGCCATTTGTATCGATAAAAGCAAGTATTTTTGGTACCAAGTTTCAGACATGTCCAGCTGTGTTTGTTGCATCCCTAGCGATGCTTGTGACAACAAAGCAGGTATTTATTATTGAGAGCTCTGGACATTTCTCGCTGTGTCTGTCACGACCAGCCCAGGTATTATAAGCCCAAACATGATGTTTTCCTAACCCTAACCAAATGGTTTTTGTGCCTAAGCCTAACAACACATAAACCACAGCACTGTTACAACATAAAACTGAAGCATAAAGAAACATCAACACATCGGCTATATGAAAAGTACAAATGTAAGATATCTGTGGTTTGCAGAAACATACAATGCCAACATTTTTTCTGGTGATTGGGTTGCACTTTGCTGGAAAAATGGAACACAGTATATAAATGAATGTGATAAATGTATGGAAATTATGAGGCAGAGTGAAAAGTCATTGTCAATGTAAAATACAATAGGAGGTTGATAAACTGAACCTCTGATTTCTTAAGGCAGCATGAAACACACCAGATTTTTTTTCAAAGTTGCTTTTCAAGGGCTGGACAACATTCAAATGAGTAACACAATAAAAGGCCTGGGTGGCAGGGATTTTTTAGAAACAGTGTAATGAGAAGACCAATGCTGGGTATGTGAATATTTGGCTCTTTGTCTGGATGAGCACTTTGGGATAAGACACGATGAGACAAGCGACCCCTGGGACTCTGATTTTTGGATGGAGTGCTTGGATTGGGGCGAGTGACAGCTGCTGGGAGGAGAGTCCTGGAAGCAGATCCTGGAATGATTGACTTGCTGGAGGGGGGAGAGGTTGTAAGAATGATAGGTTTGGGAGAGCTGTTGGCCACTGAGCTGGACTGTAGTGTTGTTAAGGGGGGTGTCCCACACTGGCCAGAGAGATTGGGTGTTTGGAAGGTTGACAGTGTTGGATACCATTCAGGTGGTTGAATATCTGATGCTTGATAGCTACTGAGCCAGTCTCTGAAGTGAAAAGCGGCTGAGACAAGAGCTTGGAAGTGACCAGGTGCAGAGAGCAGTTTAAAAAGAGGGCAGTGGTGCTGCCCCAATCAAAGCTGGGAAGAAAATGGCAATATGAGAGTATGAAATACAGGACAAGTAGGCAAGCTGAGACGATGACAGTGAAGCCCAGATTGTCACTCGGAGAAGCTTGCTCCTGCCAAGTAATCTTGGAAGACAGAAGTATTCTTGGAGATCATGGGGCTGGCATATGTTCTGGAGGATGCAATAAGCAGCAAGTCTTTGGAGAGGAGAGGCGTATCAGTGTCTCAATAGAAATCCTTAAGAGCATTACAAGGCAGTCTGGTAAAAGGACAGTGGGGGCTGAGTGATGATGTAGAGGATAGAGGTTTCAGTGAGGTGAGGTCAACATGGGTTATGGAGGGAAAGAGAGCAGAGTGACGCCAGCCTTCTGGGTTTCTGATGAAAGTAGATTGGCTCGAGGAGATTAAGAAGTTACCACACCAAAGGATAGTGTTGTGGCTAGAAAAGAGAAAGCAGTCGAGCTTTCTATTTGGGGAGCCCAAAAGTCAGCGAGTCAGGTGAAGTCTTAAGGGCCTGCAGAAAAGAGGCAGGTATATAGTCCCAAAATTACCATTTGATATTAGTTACTCACCTCATGTTGAATTGTAGTAGTGGAGAAAACTTCATTTCTCTCGCATGCCTCTAAAGTGAATGAGGAATCCAAATATGAATAAAAATTCTTGAGGGACTGAAGTCTTCAGGGATTGCATTTAACAGCAAAACTATGTCAAAACATTTGTTTATGAACTCTCAATTTTCTCTGTTTTCGTAGTCTTCATTTTCCATGACAGCATGTGAGAAAAATGAAGTTTTCTTCATTCATTCAACTTAACACAGGCTGAGTTATTGATATACAAATGTAATTTTGGGAGTGGAGTATTCCTTTTAGGTCATTCATGCCAATTTGAAACACCTGGTTGATGTGTTCATTCAGACTGTCAAACCAAATCAAGATTGAAGACATGAACTCCTTGATGTTGGAGAAGACAGGAACCATCTTTCCTCTATGTTGTTATGATAGATGGTGAGGCCTCCCAGGATTTCTTGAGCCAACAGCAAAGATCGGGAAAAAGCTTTGGAACCAGATAAATGATGTCCAGCAGGTCTATGATAGGTTTGGTTCCAGTATACAGACTAAATACTCTCCCTCATTCAAACTTGAGAACATGTAGATTGATTATACATGTGTTTCTGGCCGATTTTGGGGTGGAGTTATCTCTAAATCTATGAACTCATTTAACACTCTCTAACCCTCCATGCTCCTCGTACTGAAAGACTGCTATTCACAGTGCAAACACACAGCCACTCAGCAGATGCTATCAGCTAAATAAGTTATTTTAATGATGAGCATGCCCGAGAGACAAAGACGGACTTGAAGACTGAGCAGTAGAAGAAGGTACATTATGTTACGTGCGAGACATTTCCACCCGTCGTGCTATATTTCTAATTCAACATCATCATCACGGAGGCAGATCCATTTTGGCCTGTCAGCTACAGCTCATTAACTTGCCATGCTGGTTCCCATCTTGTTACTGTGCCTTCTGCTGCATTTATTGAATTTCATCCCTCATTTCCCTGAATTGTCACTGTGGCCATCTCTTTGTTTTTTTTTTACAAAGAAAATGCTATCAGACATGCTGTCCTACAACTGAAAATTGTTTGGGATACAAAACATGTCCTCCTTCTGTCTTGAACTCGAGCATAATTCACAACAAAAAACAAGTGGGCATAAAAGGGTGTGCTTGAAAATTGGTGAACAGTTAAATCTAATTTGTAACTTATTGTTAGAGAAGCAAACAGGAGACATAAATATGTTAACTTTAACAGCCACAGAATACTTAGTATTGGAATTTAAATTTAAACACCACCGCATTCATAGCATTGAAATATTTTATTTGAAAACCATGTATCTGAATACATCTTTTTGGAATTATGATAAAAAAATTAGGGCTGTCAGATTAATGCATTAATGTCAATTAATTAATCACAGAAAAAAATGACACTTTAAAAAGATTAATGTTGATTAATCGTGTTCCGTGGTGCCCTTTGACTTGTTGCGTCATTGAAGGCCACAGTAGCCTTGTAACATGATGGAGGCAGATGAGATGACGCCGCGTGGAACATTTACATTTAAAAAATGCCCAGATGGAACTGTTGATAGGAGCAGTGTTCACTGCAGTTTCTGCAGTAAGGAATTTCCGTACCATTGGAGTACTGCAAGCCTGAAATAACACCTCAATACATTTAGCAGCAAACCCAGAGGTCCCAGCTAGCACAGCCTCTGATGCTAGCGCTAGCAGCTAGCCTCGTCAAGACACACTTGATCAGGCATTCAGATAGTAAGTCTACCTGTGACCAACTCACTAAGTCGCTTACAAAATGGATTGAAATGGATTGCAGAGCTGTTTGGGTGGTAGAGGACAGGGGGACAATTACTGCAATACATCTGCCAAAATTCTACAATTGAATTTTTGAAAAAAAAAAAAAAAAAAAAAAAAAACGTAGACAGCAAAGATTGATAGATTAATTAATCACAAAGCATGTAATTAATTAGATCATTTTTTTAAATCGCTTGGCAGTTCTAATAAAAATTCCTGATTTGCAATTTTTTTAAAGCTAATTTTGATTTTTTTCCCCAATGTTTGCAAATGCAGATCCAAAAATGTAAATTTAATAATAACAATCATAAAAATAATAATAATAATTTAAAAAAGACTCAAATTTAGTTAGTAAAATTTAGATAAAAAAAAAATTCAAGTTGAAATAAATAGATAAATACAAAAAGAACATCAGTCAAACTCAGTTAATTAAGGCTTGATTGCCTGTCCTCTCCGGGATAGCCCTGAGGTTGCTGTATTTTTAAGACGTAAATTTTTAGATCTAAATTTGACCAATAAAATTTAAACATCCTGAATCTGTTAATTATTTAATAACTTATGTTTTTGAAATTCTGAAACTTGATTTGTTTGGATCTGAATTTTAAAAATGAGGGGAAAAATACATATTTAATTTCAGCTTCTGAAATGCAAATCAAGAAATTTAATAGTTTCCTTTCAAAAAGGTCACTTAAGAACAAATACATTTAAATACATGGTTTTTAAAGTAAAAATACTTAAACACAATGATTTCAGTTGTTTTTAAATTTCTATATCAGGTATTCAGTGGCTGTTAAAATTCAAATACTTACGTCACTAATTTGCTTCCATATACTTTTTGCCCCCCCTAAAAATAGCTTTGAGCAAAATCAGCTGATAGGAAAAGTTGTTTTTCTTATCAGTTGATTTCCCTTTCTCTCGTTTCAGGAACATGTTGGTTTAACCCCCAGTTAAACCCTCAGATCATCAGTATGGCTGATTTACCCAAAGCTGATAAGATCTACAGTGATTACTGTGACCGTAAACACCCTCAGTGATTGATACTGATGAGATACTACGTATCAATCAGAGACAATCCTCAAAAGAAAAAGAAAAAACCTGTTGCAACTAGCACATTCCACCCCGGCGGCATTTATCATAATTTAGAGGACCTAAGCGAATAGTTTAAGATGGAGACAGAGATAAAAGTCTGCTTGAATTCCTGTAATTTGACTGTCACTGTGGATCACTGCTGTGACTTCAGATCTCCATGCAGCACCCACACAGGAATTTCAATCAGGTGGAGAGGGGATTCTCCGCGGGGATTTTCTTCTCTAGTCAGCTCAAAGCTACAAGGTCACTTCATAGTTGCTTTCGGGTTCAATGCAGTTGATGGCAATATATATTCTGTGGGCGTTCCAAGCTTTAAGGAGATCATGTCAGCGTCAGTGTTTGAGGGTCATGATTGTCAGATTGAGCCTTCATTGAGGGTCAGGAGGTCACCTCTGTATCAGCGCTCTGGTGTCAATCACAGGTTGACCTCTTTGACCGAATCAAGAAACGGAGAAGATGCAGATTTTCTGCTGTCGCTGTAACTCCTTCCACGAGTCAAAACAAAGCAACTGCTCATGAATGGTTTTGATCTAAAGGGCTACAAGAGCATAAAAAGAAGAATGAAAAGGCCAATTGCTCTGTTAGTTTCACACATAGTAACTCCATCTACTTAGCGTTCCTTTAGATTCAACTCCTGTGACATTGTCGGAGTAAAGATGTAGCCTTCTGACGCAGCAGAAGCAGAGATACTAGCTGTTTTTACACAGAGATAGCACTATAGGGTCACTATGAAGTCCCTTCTTTATACCTCCTTTGCATTTTTACACAGAACCAAACGACAACAGCATCATGCGACCAGTGTATAATTGTAGATGGCATTGCCAGCATCGTGGAATCAGAGGAGCCGTGAGGAGCGTGACATGTAACACAAAACATCGGCCAGTGTGACATACAAACATACATAGCGCTTTATAAATAATAACAGCGGCAAAACACCGCAATAACAATCATTTATCATCTCTGTTATATGGCGGATGATCTCGTCCTCTGCTCAGAGAGTAAGGAGCTCCCAAATCTTGTTGTTTTCTCAATTTGAGGACATTTATTGCCTCTGTTATTCTTCTTTGAGCTAGCCGCTGACTGCTAACAGCCACGTTTAAATCTCTTGTAGTGGGTGGCATGCATAACATGTAGTCAAAATGTCACACCTGTGCATCCAGGTCGCGTCCTGCCAGCTGTCCTCTTTTATCTAAATGGGGCTGTTGTCTTTATTTCACACTTTGTTCTCCTTTGTCAAAACCTGGCGCCTACATTACCCAGAATACAGCTCCATCACAGACACTTCAATCACAGTTGTGGGTGTGTTATGCTAGTCGCAGCTAATGTATCCTCGAGCCTATGGGTTTTAATTTTAAAACATTTCAAAGCGGAAAAGGTCTCTGTACACACGAGCGTTTCAGCACCTTTACAGAATGAATCTCCGTCCATATTAACATGCTTCAAAACAGGTATAACATGATCATCCATGTACACTGGGAGAGTGCTAGCAAATTTAAACAGGTAGCAGATGGTCCAATCTGTGGTTTGTTGGTTTGTTACAAATATTCCAGAGATGACGAAAACTAAGACCAGAGATTTCTTTGCTTGGACTGACAACAAGATGGAACTGTTAATGAGAGTAACACATAAGTATGAGGCAGTCAGTGTGGCAGAAAACAGATTGGGAGACATTACAAAGCAAATATGGCAACATATCAGCAGTGGCAGGAGCATTATCCACCAGGGAGAAAGCCACGACAGTGAGAAAGGAATACCCACACAGGAGGGATAAAATCACAAAAGGTATGAGTAATGTGTGCTATAATGTTTTGAACTGACAAGCTGTGACTAAGAAGACCAAATTGAGAAGCAAATGTGGGTGTCACACAATGCTGATTAAGCTTATCGACACCAGGGAAAGCTCTCTGTATTTTGCAGTATACCAAAGTTGTGGTGTCTGGTAGTTGTAGTGATGTTAACCCACTGGTGCACCAGAGAGTGATGCCGTGTACGTCAACCAGCCAGAGCTTAAGGTGGCTGGAGAGGGGGAGAGACCATAGTGATGGAGGAGCAGCTGGGAGGATGGCGTAAGCTATGGCAGAAAATCTTTAGAATTCTCCAAGAAAGGTTTCTGGAGTGGATGCTCCGGATAAAAAAGAAACTTGGCATAAAGAGGAAGGATTAAAGCTAAACAAGGCTTGAACAAGTGCTCCTGTGGGAGGGGGAGATGCAGTGAGCTCACCTGCAGACATAATGCTTTAGAACACAGTGCCTGCGTGAGCAGTGTGTGCATAGCTACACCTCTTTTATTTTTTTTGCCACCCATTTTAACAGATTAGAGCTGCAGCTCAAGCATGGCTTGGCTGCTGCTCAGCTGTGGAACATCTAGAGAATAGGAGTCATGCCTATTTTTTCTATTCGCGGAAAATCTGGCAGTGTAAAAGGGGCTAGTGTGAACAAAGCATGCATGTGAGTCGCAGCAGTTTAGCAAGGTTGCTGTCATGTGCTGCTCATGCAGGCAGCGTGGACTGAGTGTAAATCATAAGCATGAGTCGATAGTGTTTGTGCAGTTACTGTAAGTGGTGTAGTGGAGGATATACGCAGGTATATGGGGTATACCCACCTCTTTTTCTGGCTGTTTACAATATCCCCACCTATTAGCCAAAAAGCCAATGGAATATATAGAAGAGTGCACCCACTGCCCGCCTCATAAACGCCGCTGGTTACTCTCACTGCCAGAGGAGAAAGACAAAAGTTCCGAACTCCAGCTTTGAACTAATATCTCTAAACACAATGACACTTGTCACATAACAGTAAAACCTTAAATGTTACCCAGTCCATTACATTATTAAAAGCCTTAATTTAGTCGGGCATATTGGATAAAACGCCACCTTGTTTCAACATCAAAGGGTCTTCATCATGGTTATAACAGCTGTGAGGTGGCCATTGTTTTAATTAATATGTCAAACTAGATAAATACTTTTATACAACTTCTGTCATTGAGCTCAGTTTTTCAGCTCTGTGACCAGCACAATGAGAGTATATGGAAGTCTTGTATTACAGATAGCCAAACAAAAAGTGACGTGACACAGAGTTTTCAAACTAAAGAGAGCTAGCGTCATCCATCTCAGACAGTGTAAACACCTGATGTTCCCTAAAGGCTCCTTTTCACAATCATTTTAAACACCAGCGGACAGCTAAATGGGACACTTTGAAACAATCGTGGCATTGTTTGAAGAGTAAAGATGGATGGATACTTAATGCATCAACCGGCCAAAATAAACCCCTTGAAATACTGACGTTTTCTGCTATTGCTCAACGCATCTCATTGAGATTCTTTTGGATTTTCCAGAGTTCAGAGGTGAGTACCGTCTGCCACAGAGTGGATGAGACTCAAAGGATATACAACCTCATTAGGCTGAGAGCCAGCGTCTCTCTAGAAGCACATGGCCCAACCGCCATCAATTCATACACATCAGCAGATTGTTCGGATTCACAGAAGCCGCAGCCCCCACAGGCTACCTGCATTATGAGCAGATGTGCCAGGAGCTGTAGTCCCTGATCCAGCGTCGCATGACGAATGGCTGAATTTCACCAAAGGCCAAGGGTCAAGTCGTATCCCTTACCCGACCCTGGCATTAGACACAGATGCATGATGTCAGTTCCCATGTGCTGGGACTGGAAGGTGACTGCAGACCCTTTGACACGCCTAAGACTTCCCCACGGAGCTGCAATCCGGGCAACCATGAACCGTGAACCTTTATTTCCCAGATGCCTACCTCAAATTATCCAGTCCCGGAGGAGCCGTGCGCTTTCTTCCATTCACCTTCACCCGCCGTTCCCCTCCACCGGCCAGCCCCCAGACACCCACCAAAGCCGTTCACCTGTGGAAGGAAGGCACATACAAGAAGAGGTTCAAATTATTTCTCAGCTTGTGGGTCAGGGTTTCAGTATGTCCTGGCCTTGTAACTCCTGGCGCAGGGCAGCTTCTTTTTATTATTTATTGAACACTACACAGACCCTTCACTTAGTGAATACTCTCCTTAAGAAAAGCACAGCTGCACTCTCATACTTTCACCAGGAATACCAACATCTGCCCCTTTTTCCACAGTCGAATGGAAGAACTCATCCAGCAACTACTCGTATTCTGTGCTACAGCTTTAAGATGAATGGAAGACAATTTTGCATACAGCAGATGTTGAATTCAACAATGTGTTATCTGAGTCATTACTGGATAAAAGCTGATTTCATGCAGCTGTTTTTACACGGGAAAAACAATGAGGCTCTGCTGTCAATGCAATGTGTTGCCAGACGTAGTCTTCCCAAAAAAATTGAGGCTTGTTTTCCATTTCATTGTAACATTATAGTTTTACTTTTCCTCTACATTAGTCTGAGCTGCATACCCATACTTGCCAACAATTTAGATGTGAAAAAAAAACAAAGTAATTTTCAGAGATTTGTTTCCTTTATTCTGGTGACTTTTAAAGGTACAGTTAATAGGATTGAGGGGGATATATCAGCAGAAATAAAATATAATATAATCAATATGTTTTCTTTATTGTATAGTCATATGATAATAAGAATTGGCGTGTTTCTGTTACCCGAGAATGAGCCGCATATATTAACATGGGGAGCGGGTACTTCTCTACGGAGATTGGCATGTTGCACCGCCATTTTTCTGCAGTTGCCGAGAACAAAAAAGAACCAAACACTGGCTTTAGATTGGGCCATATGCGTTTTTGCATCGGCCACCGTGGATAGAAGCCCCTCTGCGATGAGCAGTGTTGAAAAAACTAAATTTTTTTAACATGAAACTGCTTTATTTGGTGTATTTACCGGTTTAAATAACGAGAAGAGAAGACCTCTGCAGATAGTTTGACTCCCAGTAAAAACCTCCTGAACGTCTGGATGTTAAGTTATCATCGAAAAAAGGTGAGCACCATTAGCAGGTTCTGGCTAGCGGCCAATCTCTGATGAGCCAAACAGCACCAGCCAAACACTGATTTGTAATATACTACTGCTTTATTCAGTGTTTTTACCGGTTTAAATCACCTGGTCTTTGTTTTCCGAGAGGAAGAGACCTCTGCGAATAATCCGACCCCCGGTATAAACCTCCAGAACAATGAACACTGAAGAAATTCTAACCAGGAGAAGTTTCAGCTGGTGCAAGCTGCAATCCTCATCGCAAGATGCTACTAAATTCTACAAACTGCACCTTTAAATAATACAGAATAGCAAAATAATGAGTACACTGCATCAGCATTTTGATTTTAAATACATTCAATTTGTTTCAGTCGTTGGTTCATGCCCCTGGAACTCCAGCAGAGTTTCAGGAGGAGGGAAGTCAGCCAGGTTGTAGATTTAGACTGTGCCAGGGATCCACAGCCGGCTGTGCTTCCTGGCCCACACACCCCTGGGTTCTGGATGCCTTAGCGAGGCGGAACAGGGGGCTCACAGTATCTTAAAGACAGCTGGGTACTCCACCACAGCAGAGGATGGCAAGCCAGATCCCCCCTAACCCCTAAGGCACCTCTCAAGCCCCGCTAGAGCTGAGCTAGAGCTGTGTTCGAAGCAACACAACAGCGTCAGCTACCTTATTGCCGAGTCACCAGCAAAGTGTTGCTCCAGTAGAAAAGTTGAAAAGTCTTGTGTGTGTCTGCTACTTGCATAAATCATCTTGACTGAACATCATCTACAATTTGTATTTGGTGAAAAGTATATCAATGCTTTTTATCATCAATGTCTGAGCCCCATTTTGCTGCCCCGTTGTATCCTCATGTGCTCCAATGCACAAAGAGCTAGCATAGCATCAGCTAAGTAAGCCAACACAGTAGCACAGCTAAAAACTAACCATATGATTGGCGGACGCTTCACCGTGTCATGGGAGCGCAGACAAAACGTTAAAGCCAGCTCAGCTTCGGTTTGTAGTGAGTCACGTTTGTCTGTAACAAAAAGTGTCTGGCATTAGCATGTAGGTTAAGTCAGTTGTAGTGTAAACACAGCATTACACACCAAGACAAGGTGTCTACTGGCAGCCGCGTTGGACTCAAGCAGGGTTTATGAAAATTTGTCATTGAGAGTACTAGGGGAAAATTGTGACCTTGGAAGGAAACCGGGAGAGGGCAATGAAAAACAGCAGTCCCACAGGTAAATCGGGAATATTGGCAAGCATGACGAGGTGTCCACCAGCTGCGAGAAGGTTGGCAAGTATGTGAATATCAGCAAACTCCATAAAGTTTTGAAAATGCTTCCACCAGTTATTGATTTATGTGTTTCCATTTTAAAATAATAAACTGTGTTCACCTTTTATGGATCCACATGATTAATAACAGTTGTTTTACAACCACATGACTGTTCTCAAATATATAGACTCAGCCTAGACGCCTTACATCTCCATAATGTATAAATTCATGTGAAACAAAGGCTCATTTATCAGATTAGAGTGCCTGGATGGCAGCAGCGGGGAGGGTATACCGGCCCTGTGTCACCCATCACTTATAAATTGGGGCTTGTGTAAACTTCCTGCTGTTTTATATGCTTCCTGAGGTCAGGGGCCAGCCTACGAGCGTGACCAATCACAAGATAAATCAACGTCTGAAAGCATTTTGTCATCGGCATACTAGAATTCGATTAGCTTTAATTCATTGTAAAGAGCCTCTATTGGCCCTGCTGTTACTCATTTTGATGGATGATGTTTTGAACAGTGAGCTTACATATACACTCTGCACACGCTGCATTAGAGGGAAGTGCTGAAACGTAACACTTGCCTTGAGTTAACATCACAAATTACTCCAGAATAGTGTGCATGTGCACTTAGTTTAGTTTTTTGGGGTTCATACCTGTAGGTTTTTATGTCACTGTCATGGCTGGTGTTTGCAGGGTAACAGGAGACAAATGCAGACAGTGCAGGGTGACTGCTAGAGTACAGTGATTTATTGCAGCAGAGACCATATATAGGCTCACAGAATCTTGTAAGGGTTGACGGAGGGACAGAGAGGCTGTGACAGTCACTTGACAAACTGGTTTAAAGGGTGTAAATTGTGTAAAAAGTCAAATGTCCACCATAAAAACTTTATATGTCACATGTTGAGTTTTCATGTTGTTCCTCTGCCTTCAAGTGGCCAAAGAATCTATTAAAACAGCTTTAACATGCTAATGTTTTTAGCCCACAAGTGGTGTGGCTACTGGAATGGAGATGTCAGTCCAGATTTGATGGATTGCCATGAAATTTTGCATAGATATTCATAGTGCCCAGAATATGTATACCTTTGACTTTGGTGATCTCCTGACAGGTAAACCTACAGTATCAAGAGGTCAAGAGTTTGTCCAATCCAGTAGTATTAGGATGCCGTTTGGTTTGGTTCAATCAAACTCAAGTTTGTTTGCCCCCTAAGTGCTGTTCGTTTGGGCAGGTGTGAACACAGCAGTCGCTCTCAGGTGGCACCAAAACAACCAGACTGAGACCTTCTTGAAGAGGTGGTCTCAGTCCGGTTACAAACGACCTTTGGTGCAGTTCGTTTGTGGTGAGGACGTGTTTCGACCTGGATCTGAACCAACTGCAGTCACATGACACATTGTTTGGGTTAAACATGAGCATGTTACAGTCCTGGAGGATTATTAATGTGCGCCTCCTCCTGTACTGCCTTAATATGCACATTCAGCACATCCAATGCATCAAAACATTGTTTTCTAGTTGGAGCTGCGCCTCGTTTTCAAACTGTATGCTTTGACTCAAATGAACAATGACAGCAATATAGTCCACGATGAGCAGCGCTAAAATCAACCTGCGTAGTTGTCCCTCCATTGTGACATCAGAAAGTGTCACATTTATCTTGCAAGTGTACTCTTCTTCAACGTTTTCTTTACTTCCTGGATTTTTCCCACATGGAAATTCTGACCAATCAAGAGCAGCTTTCTCACACAAGGCATTTGATCTGGTCCGCTTGTAAATGCTCTCTAGGCAATTATACAACTTTGGAACAACATTAGTCCCTGATTCAGACCAAAACAAGACAACTCTAGGTCTGACAGCAACCTAACTGTCACAAAATTTTGCACAGACATTCATGGTTCTCATTAAATATACTCTAACATTTTTGTTCTTTCCTGACTTCCCTGTAGCACAACATGAGGTTCCTGTACATTTGTTGTTTTGAGTTATTAGCTATAATTTGTATTGCTGTGACATTTCTGTTCCCTCAGGATGAATAGTAATAACTTAGATGGTCCTCTAACGTTTCATGTAGCATCATCATCAGGTCAAAATTTGTCCAATACTTTAATTTATGGTCAAATATCTGCAAAACTAATGACATTCCCGTCAACCTCAGCACCAAGGGACTGAAAGTGGTGTCAGTGTTCCCCAATAAAGATGTCCTAGCCTGCTCTGTACATCAGCAAACAGGCTAAGCAACATATCGCTAGTTTGAAAAAAACAAAACGCTGGCCCTGGCTCTATTTTGGGGACGCTTCTACATCTCCAATCTATTTTTAGAGCTACACCAAGCTGTTGCTAAGGCTCGCTCAGGGCTCAGTGGGCTCCCTGAGTATTGTTGTCGCTTACAGTACATCTGGACATATTTTTCTGCTCCATCTGTTAGAGTTTGCTCGCTCGTTGTATGTTTGGAAAAGTTATTAGCATGCTAACATGTTAAACTGAGATGGCAAACATGGTGAACATTATACCCGTTAATCATCAACATCTTGCATCATCATTGTGAGCATGTTAGCTTTCTTAGATTAGCATTTAGCTCAAAGCACTGCTGTGCTGAAGTACAGCCTCACAAAGCTGCTAGCATTGCTTTAGACTTTTACACCTGGTTCACACTGGACACAAAAAAGTCTTCAAGCATATATATACACCTGTGAGAGTCTGGCCCAAAATTTTCCAGTCTATAATTGAACCGACATTATTGTATGGTAGTGAAGTGTGGGTCAATAGAGAGTATCAGAGTACACTGAGGGTCCACAGAAACACCCCTAACAATGGATGCCGAATTGAACTTAGCCAATACCCCCTCTTAATTAGGATACAAGAAAGACCAATCGAATTCTACAAACACCTAAAAGCAAGTGACCCCACCTCCTACCATAACAAGGCTCTCCTTTGCCAAGAGGAGAACATAGAGTCCTCTCAGCCAGCTGGTCCTGAGGCTCACCTCCTCTAACAGCACAAGGCCTCAGAACAACCCTCACACAACCCAGCTCTACCAAATTATAGCTAAAGAAAGAAAACTACATCAACTATTGGACCACTACCACAAAAACCCCAAACAAACTTCAATGCTATTTGGCCCCAAACAGACAGTACACAATGGCAAACTATCTGTCTGCTATGATAGATCGGGAACTTATGAAGACACTGACTATGTACAGACTCAGTGATCACACACTGGCACACACAGGTAGACCTGGCTGCCTATAGAAGACAGGCTGTGTCAGCTCTGTCCACAGGGACAGGTGGAGACAGAGCAACATTTCCTGCTACACTGCAGCACATATGAAGACATCAGAACAAAAGTCTTCACAAAAATTAAATGTAAATGCAAAGACTTTGATTCACTCTCTAACCAGACTAAGATTCAACATCTACTTGGAGAAAACAGTGTCAGTGCCATATGCAGCAAGATATGTCAGTGCATGTTACAGCCTAAGAGACAACCAACACAACAACATATGTTCATCTCCTCACAGATCGCACTCTTCCCTTTTATTTAGTCCTTCACTTAATTAGTTTCTTCTTTAAAATGTATGCTTATGAATTTGTATTCATACATTGTTAATTGTTTCTGAATTCACCGTCTTAAATTGTAATTATGCTTTGGCAACACATGAAATGTCATGCTAATAAAGCTTATTGAAATGAATTAAAGATTGAGACAGAGACAGATGGTGCTTCTCAAAGTCAAGGATGCTTCCTTGGTAGGACGGATCCTTCCAGGTCAGGTCCTACAGAGGCTAGACACATCTCCTTCCTAGCATTCAACACACATTGAAACAGGCTAGCAAGATTGTGGGTGCGTTATGCCCACTGAGGATACACACATGCATCCTTGAAAATTCTCTGAAGGAAGGACTTGGTCCTCGGCAGAATTTGAAGGATCGTTGATATTGGAACAGTCCTTTGGCGGTATTCGATGAGGTAACTTCCTTGAAATTCAGCTGTTTAAGGGTCCCTCCTTGAATTTTAGAAGCGCCAAGAGTTCTCCGTGTGATTAGAAAAGAGCAGAAGAGCAGAATCCCTTGCTGAGTGTCATGGAGGAAGGTGCTTCTGGTATGAACGGCCTGGTGACTGCTGATGGGCGGCTGCATGACATGACATATTGGGGGGATTCTGTGTCAAGTGTGAATATGCCATTAGTGTTGATTTCTGTTTCTCGGTTCAAAATGTGTGTGTGACACCATCACAGTAAAAACTTTATAAAGTTGGAATGTGCCAGAGGCTTGTTCAAATGTCTGAATGTTATAGGTATGAATTCTTCCTTTTCTGACAAAGCTGAACTGATTTTAACAGGGTAACAAAAGTTGTGCAGATGGTTGACATGCTTTACAACAGGGCTCCCTGCTTCAGAAGCCATTACTTATTTGTGCTTACATTTCACTCTGCTGGCCCTAAAGCTCAAGCCAATCAAACGCTGAGTGACACACCGATTGAGGCTCTGACAGTTTAATCAATATGCCCAGGATTAGTGGTAAGACGGTGTCGTCTGAATAACTGCTACCTTTAATTATCGTTACTGCTTTGCTCGCTGAAACCAGGCAGCAGT
Source organism: Cephalopholis sonnerati (assembly GCA_019142605.1). Classification (NCBI taxonomy): domain Eukaryota; kingdom Metazoa; phylum Chordata; class Actinopteri; order Perciformes; family Serranidae; genus Cephalopholis; species Cephalopholis sonnerati. The sequence continues at coordinate 9,723,062 of JAGQAX010000022.1, read as the reverse complement.
GCTTTTAAATAACTATCTTAAGCGTGAAAGGAAAGCTGAAGCATTGCCAAGTCTATTTTCTCTCCTTCTGTTTAGATAAGAAAAATTAATCACTGTTTCTTTAAAGGTATTTTATGGCGTTTTAAAAAAGTCACATATCTTTTACGAAGAAAAATATGGAGCCAACAAAAAGATTTGCAGCATCATTTAGAATTTGAGTTGTTTCCTCTGCCAGAGTTGTACTGCAGCATTTTATCAGTATTACCATTAGAAATCAAATTTTCCACTTTCCTTATCAGGTCTGATTTGAATCACTCACACTGCTGAGTGTAATACCTTCTAAGCTTGAAACTAGAATCCCTAGAGAGAAGATTATATTATAGGAGGAGGATGTATGTCTCCACTCTCATATGGGGGGCTGCTGATGTGTCCAAGGTTAGCCCTGCTTCAGCATAAGGAAGAGGTTTATTGTGGTAAACAATCAGGCCATCACATGTATTATAAACACATGTGAACAAGAGTAAGCATTAAGGTATCATTTGGAGCTTGGACGATATTCAAAAATTTGAAGCAAACAAACACACCCGTATCATCTATCAACTGTCAGTGTTTAATTTCAGCACCAGTTGTTGCCAGTGGAAGACAAACCCTTTAAGTATTGAAACCACTTGTGAGTCTTCAATCTAACCAGCCCCTCCCCCTCCCTATGTCACTTTGAGCTGTTTGTCGTTCTGTATGCCAAACAACAATTCAATTACAATGAGGTCTGCGACCTGTCACTCCCCATTATCTTGATTACCTCTGCAGGGTGACCCCAGACAGAAACATTCAAGCGGGGACGACTTCAGGTTCAGATCAATAATCAAACCCAGTACACGTCTACACATCAAAAGAAACGCCCCGCCCATCCCCCGCAGACTTGCTGAGACTTTAAGTAAATGAGTTGCAGCGAGGGGCCGTATAGAGCCAAGATGTTTAATTAGTTTGACCCTGCGAGCGCCATGGGACCGTCTCCACCCAGAGTAGATGAATAGTGCTAATTAGCCGAGTGGATGATCAGGAATACTCGCAGGTAATTCCTTTCAAGGCTCCGATTGATTAGGGCAGGATTAACCTGTGGACTCATTGTCCCAGGGGACTGTGGGGCGGACATCTTTGTCTCAGTTCTAGATTGGGTTGGACGTCCATCTGCCACAAGTGGGTCAATCACTTCAGCAGGAAAGTGAACAGTGTAATGGCGGTCAAACTAAGAGTCAAAGGTGTTTTAACTATGTGAGTTTAAAATGGAAACAAGACAAAAAGAACGCAGTTAAAAATGCATGTACTTCTTTTCATACACCACTGAAACATGATCAAATAAGGCTCGAGCCACACTATTATAGGTTACATTTTGATGATACAGTCTGTAATTTCATTACTGTTTGAACTGCAAGTTTAAATACATACCATATTATTAATGAATCAATTAATAGGATTTTTTTGTAAAACAAAACCAGCAGCTTTTACTGGCTTCTTATTGTCTCTCATGTAATTGCCCACAGGCATAACTGTGGGAGAGCAATAAAACTGACAGCAGCCTCACAGCTTACTGACATTTGCCAAGCACACACACACACACACACACATAAACACACACACAGAGCAGAGCCAAGATCTGGACTATATGCATATCAGTTGCAGCGGTCCAAAGCTGCAACAGCAGGGCAGAGAATTCTTGCTTGGAGCTTTAAAGGAGCACTTCACCCCCCAAATGACCAGTTGTGTATTAATTACTAACCTCGTGTTATGTTGAGTTTGTGAAGAAAACTTAGTTTTTCTCGCATGCCAATACGGTGAACAAAGAATCCAAAAAACAGAGAAAATTCTTTGAGAGTTTAAGTAAAAGGGGTCCACAGTTAACAACGTCAAAACATCTGTTTACTCTCACAACACATGCAGTATAATCCAAATCTCATTTATCCAGTTCAGTGGCATAAGGTAGTAAAAACGGGCCCCACTGCCAGATTTTGCCGCAAAAATAGAGTATCATGTCATTGTATGGTAAAATAGAGAGTTAACATTGGACAGCATCAAAATACTTATTACCCAGCAATCATTAAGCCAATGGAGAAGTGCCAAAAACTGCAGTTCCTCTGCAATCCCCATAGACCTGTTAAATTGCCAACTTTACAGCAGATATAAGCATGTTTACACCCTCAGACAAAAAACAGTTTTGGTATCTATAGCTAATTGCCCTGTTTATGACACCTGTATGGCATGAGTTTCAATATATAAAACATCTGTTTACATTTTATTAAGTCTTAAAGTTTTGCCTAAACAAGGACGGGCCGCTTTGAGTGACAGGCTGTCTGCTGATAGTGTCCTCAGCTCCTCAGTCAGATCCACCCCTCGCTCCCCCACAGCTCCAGCATCTTGCCCACATACAGTCACTTCTGGCTCCAAAAAAATTAGATGGCAGCGGACCAAAATACTGAGCTTGAAGCTTCAAAACGGGAGGCCACAAACCAGTGGGTGACATGTCTGATATTTTTGCAGTCTATTATCAAAAATAACATCAACAATAATAGACAGAAATACCATAGAAAATAAGAAATAATTTGTTTAATTGAATTTTTTTACTAGTTCATTTATAGTTTTTATACTTTATGTGGAATAAGCATATAATTTTGTTGCTACTGACTGTTTTACTAAAACAAAGAAAAGAAAAGAAAAGAAAAAGAAAACTGTGACAGCGATAACTTTGTCTTTTTAATGCATACATTGCAAATGGCACTACTATCAATTTACTCTCAGTTATTTTTGATCACAGTTTGATCACCTCCCTGATCCAGTTGTATGCTGAGTACTTCCCAAACAGCCCTTTCTGTCAGGAAGCTGGACTCAAAGTGAACTTATTCATGCTCTCTTCAAAGTCAAACTCCACTGACAAAAACAGTTGTGTGGCTGTGGTGTTTTTAAGGGTTACTTTGGATTCACCAAAGTCACACATTTACACAAAAAAACTACTGACCGAGGCAGCGGTCATGGGATAATTATGAGACAATCGGTCCCTGGACACAGATATGCAAGGGGATCCCAAAAAACACACAGCTGTTTTTGTCAGTGGCGTCTGGCTTTTAAGAGAGCATAGATAAGTGTCACTATTACAGTTCTCTGGAAGAATGGGCTGTCTGTTTGGGAAGTACTGAGCATACGACTGGATAAATGAGACTTGGATTATACTGCATGAGTTGTGTCAGAGTCTGTAAACAGACTTTTTAAAAAAAATTTTGCTGTTGTTAAATGCAGACCCCATGACTTCAATTCATCGGAAATGTTCTCACTTTTTGTATTCTTCGTTCAACAGAGGCATGCGAGAACGTTTTCTTCACCAACTCATGGTAACACGGTGAGTAATTGATGAAGAAATGGTCATTCAGTGGGTGACATATCTCTCTAAGTGTGTATTTGAGGCCGACAGTAGCAGTAGGGAGATTTTTTTTGCTACAAACCAAATGTAAAGCAACATTTTGTCTCCAAAAGTAATTCAATAACTATCAAGTTTACAGTTAACGCTAAGACTAACCACTGTTTCATTATCAGTATTGATAAACCACTATCCAATCTGGGTCTTAATGAAGCTACACTATAAGATTATATAATATCGACTCATTAAATTGATTATAGCATTATTTATGGAGATCACTTTTTACAGGCCGAGACCTGCACGATCAATCTACATACAGTTTATTGACAGATCAGTATTGATTGCTTATTCCTCATACGCACAACATCGCTCTTGGTATACTGACGCCTGCCGTGCACAGTATTGGAGCTCACTTTGAGTACATTCTTTATGAGGTCAATGCTGAAAACAAACCACCAGATTTATGTTAATTATTCAGGCAGCTAACGCAAGCAGTTCTGGTTTTGTTGTTTTTGTTTGATTACATGCAAAGTATTCACGGTCAGCCGGTGAAACGCAGATGAGAAGCATGTGTTCCGGACTCGCCTGAATCTTTAAAACCAGCTCTGTGACTTTGGGTAGCCCTGGCACTGCAACCAGACAAGGATTTCCTGGGTAGGGTGGGCTGGCTTTGGAGGTAGGGCAGACGACAATACTGGAGGAATGCGATCATATATAGTGGTATTTTGAAAGACATGCCTACGAGCTACACATCCATCATTAAACATCAGTTATAGATATTTTAGGGGGAAAGGAGCCCACCTGCTCACTCACTGTGACACTGAAGTTACAGGTTCAGTAGATCTGAGATTGGAGAAGGGGGTTTAATGAACCTTCAGCCCCACATGTCAGAGCGGGTGTCTGTCTGCTGTGTGGTGAGTGGAGCTCTGCTGTCCAACTCCCAAACCGAAAGCATCTGTGGAGCCACTTTGTGACTCCATCCACATCTGTTTCTTCAAATTGGACTGCTGTAAAATGCAACTGGAGGCCAGTGAATCATCGTTGTCTTTGTTTTCTATCATTTGTTCCCCATAAACATGTTTCCTTTCTGTTAAGGAAGACAAAGCCCTTTCTAAGAAGCTGGGACGACGCAGGGAGTGGAAGTATGAACACTGTGAGGTCAGGGTGAGGATAGGGACAGAGTGTGTTGTACCTCAAGAGTGTACACAGATGATATACAAATCAGATGGAGAAACGAGAGCGTAAGCAAAGTGTGAGTTAGTGGTTGGTATATGACTCCCAGGGGCCCTGTACACTTCTTCACACTCAGTTTGACACCAAACACATAATGGGGCAGGCAGGCGGCCTCTGGGGATCTGGCCACAGGGCACACACACAAACACAAACACACTCACACTCACACACACACATGTTCCTGAACTTCTGTGTTTGTGAGGACCATCGTTGACATAACTCCTTGCCATAAACTTAACCACAGCAATTATGCACCTAGCCCCAGAGGTGTGGACTCAAGTCACAAGTTGGATGACTTTGGACATGACTTGCTACTCGATGTGTTGTTTTAAGTCCAGTTCAGACCAAAGATTTGCGATGAAACTAAACCATTTTAGCTTATGCATGTGTCATGAAAACATTTACATAGCAAGAGAAAACATGCATGTTACAACTGGCAACATTTGAGGCAACTCTCTGCCCACCCTAACCTAAAAACCACATCTTGACCCTCAAATAGGCCAAAATGTCCTCACTTTCCAAAGTGTCCTCACTGTGTTGGTTAAAAACATGTTGCAGTCCTCATTATGTAGCAAGTACAACCGCACACACCCACACACCCACATGCTGTGTTTCACGGTTTGCTCTTTAAGAACAAACACAGCTATTCCCACTTCTGATGCCTCTTTCCTGACTGTGTTTATGCGAAAACACAACGTCCCTCAAAACTAAACTAAGATGGCTGCAGTTAAAACAAAGCCGGCAGGCCGCTGAGCCTCAGAGTCACTTAATGATTCATTTTTCTCTAAGCAGGGAAATGCACCGGAGAGAGGAGACGCGTTGAGTTAGATTTATTTGTAGTCAAGTGTTTGAGTCTCAGCCACCTGCTGCTGCTGTATCACTTACCACTGATCAGAGTTCAACGGAAGCGAGGCTGAGTATGAACAAACATTCATTTCTCTAAAGGGGAAATCAAATGTTTCACTGTGTTTACACGATGGATTACTACCCACGAGTCCTCCTCTCCTTCCCTCGGCTGTTTACTCATCACTCACACAGACAAGATCTGGTCCCTCGGTGTCCCGCCAGGGTCTATCTTTGGCCCATAGTTAGTTCAGAAATCTCTACGAGGGTTAACTTTGCAAATTTACAGAGCTATATTAGGAGGAATTCTGGCTGTGGCTTTTCCGCAGGCCACAATCGAGCATATCAGAGCGCTATGAAACTTTATATGAAAGTTTATATCAAAAGCATGCCTGCTAATGTGGCCATACGGAGCTAACATGCAGGATTCATTACAGGGAAAACGACTTAGTGGTTATGTGATGCAGTGTTGAGGATCAGGGTGGTTGGGGTCAAGAAAAGCTTTGAACCACAGTGATTCAGAGTCTCCCCCCTCTGCCATAACAGTTCATTAGCAAACCATGGATTTAAGCAAGACAAGAGACATTTGATTGATCAGCAGACCCTCATTATAGGGGCAGCTCAAGACACACGCAGACTTTAAGACAGCTGAAGCAAATCAAAACCCAAAAACGATCCTCTGTTGTTGTCTTTTCTGTTTAAATTGCCTCTGTTAATCCTATATGTCTTCAGTAAATGACAAGGCAAAGAGCTGTGGAGAACATGAGATGGAAAATGCCATTTGTCACGGCTACCATCTCCAGCGACGGTGACGAGTTAAAACGTGAATTTACTGCTGTCGTGGCGCCCTGCCAAGTGGGTACAATGCCATTTACTGCGAGAGGGAAAGAGACGACTCCTACACATTTGTGCTGCGATGTATTGAATACTGCTGTAGCCTATTTTAAGGCAACCTCATTCACATGTACATTACACATAGTCGTTTGACCTATTTTAAATTTTCATTAGATGGCAACTATTTTTATATCGGTCCGTTCAATATAAAGCTGGAGCCTGGAGGGGGTTAGCTTAGCTTAAGGGTGTCAAAAATTGAGACAAAAAAAATTACAAAACTTGTCAACCACAACTTAAAGTACCCCTCCACTCAAAAAACATATTTTTGTGATGTTCATGTCCTCTAAAACGTCTGACCTGAACCATACTGACTTGTATCTGTTCATAGTTTGTCACTGGAGAGGTGTTTTCACATTCCTCTTCAGTGCACTTCTCTAAAATCTGAGATACAAATGTACGACAGGCAAGCTAGATTAAGTACGTCACTAAATTGAAAGTCAACAGAATGTTCAAGGGATGACATTTTTCTGTGGGCCAACGTGGAAGTTAGCATTGCACTGGTTCCCTTAGCAAAAAGCCGATGGGATTTTTCCATTGAATTTTGAGTTATTGCCGAAAATAAGCTCTGTAGCTAACAAACGTTTATGATGTTGACACGTTTTGTTCACCAAGATAATCTTCACAGATGAGCACCACTTTTATTATTACTGCCTAAAATGCAGTTGTCAGAAGTAAAAAGCTAACATTAGGCTAAAAATGAACTACACTACAGTTGCATGACGACGTTCTGTAACCACATTTAGCCACTTGTTAGCAACCTGCCTTTTTTAAGACACAGAGAACTTTTAAAGTTCATCAGTGGGGTATTTACTGACATATTTTATGTCAGAGAACAAAATGTGAAAGTCTCTTAAGCTTGTGTTTACCACAAATGTTATTTCAGGCATCTAACCAAAAACCCCATTTAAAGAAAAAACCCATTGACTTTAAGACGAGGGAACCGTGAGTAGTAAAATGCTAACTCATTTCCGGGTTTTAGGACTCATTCCTGGCGGAGTTTATTGTTGTCTAATGTAGGAAATACAGTTGACAGATTAAACCAATTAGATATAGGGTTTTAATTTGTGAGTTTAAAGATACTGGTTAACTTTATCTCCTTGTTTCCTATCTGTGTGCTAAGCTAACCTACTGCTGGCTGTAGCTTTGTAGCAGACAGATATGTCAGCAACATAAAAACATTTTGGTAAATCTCGACAAGAAGGCGACGGAATCGCCCTAAATGCTGAACTATTCCCTTAATAAAAAAGTATTGATTGGTGCAGACCCAACTGCCAGTAAAATGCTGGCATTGCATGTTTCTGTAAACCAGAGATTCGTTACATTTGCACGTTATGTAGCGGACACCATGGTTAACATGTGGTTGTGTTCAGGCATGAAAATCACTTTAATATGGCTAGGAAAAGATTATGTTCTGGCTTTAAAAAGAAAAAATTTGGGGGAACAATCTCTGCTGGAACAGATGCGATGTTTCAGTAAAAAGACAACTGCTTTTTGTTGCACTATCCCCGAGGAAACAAAGTGATGGCTCGTGACAAGACACCCACATCTGGTGCCTAAAATGTCACTAGAAACGGACTCTAAATCACAACCAGTTTTATCGTGTTTTGGTCTCGAACAGTAGTCTGGAGGTCCATCTCCTCCACCTCTGGATGCCAAAGTCAGCTCAAATACCACATCAGTTTAGAAACATTGATGAAATACCTATGAAACATGCAAATGAAGTGTATTCATGGTTTTCAGATATGTACAATGCGAGCTATTCGTGCAGCTTTAAAACAATCCCCATGTAGATCTTCTTCGGAGACTGACTAAAAGAGATATTAAGAGAGCCTGCGAGATAAGACACCGCCATAATATATCACCCAGAACATGATCTGCTCACAGCAGCATTATCAATCACTCATACGCTGTCAGTATAAGACTTTCATAGGCCGTCTGAGGCTTCTCTCTGTGACTGCTCCACCTGCGGCTGCACTGCACCAAACACCGAGCCAAATCAAATTTGGCACCCAGGGAGCTTTGCTTCTGCACACATACCACAGCTCCCATGTGAATCCTGTACCTCTTCATAACAGAGTCCGATAAGAGTTTGGGAGGGTAAGGGAGCATTATCCTCAATCCCGTGACCTGTCAAAGTTCTCCCAACACCTTATCAAAGCCTCAGCTACACCCAACAAATCAACTTGGTGTGAAATCTGAAAAGTATCCCACAGCTGGGATGGCTGTGATCGCTGTGTCGGCTTTTGTTAACATAAATCAGCAACGCATTGACTAAAACTTTCACTCTTGTATCAGGACAATAGGAATCCACACAACATATGTTTCATCTGTTTTGTTCCTGCATTGCGATTTCCCCCGATGGTCTCCCAGCTGCTGTGGTGTTTTTGTGAAACACTGTGTTGATTCCTGGAAGCCAGAGAGAGAGCAGGAGGCTGGTTTGATCAGACTGCCTGCTCTTCACTCACGCTGTGTAATTAGTTCTCCGACACAGCGAGGTACCGCACTCCCTGACTAATGCATCCCACCTCTGTCCACCCGTCTATGCATCTATCCATCAATCCATCCAGCAGCTGGCACCGCCTCTCCTTTAGGCTCAGCTGCGATTACACACACAGCATTTGCCACATTAGAATAAAAGGGCTGCAAAAATGACCATGACCTGTTTCTAGAGTTGTGGTTTCAACTGATGAACTGTTATAATGTTAGACCCTCAGACTCATAACTTTAAAGGTCCAGTGTGTAGGATGTAGGAGGATATATTGACAGACATGGAATATAATACAATAAGTATGCTTTCTTTAGTGTATAATCACCTGAAAATTAGGATTGTTGCGTTTTAGTTACCTTAGAATGAGCTGTTTACATCTACAGAGGGAGCAGGTCCTCGTTTATCATGGACATCGCTCCTGTTCTTGGACGGGCTGAAACTGAAACAATTTTCGTTGCTCTAACATGTGCAATGACAATAAAGATCATTCATTCATTCATTCATTCATGTTGTACTGCCATGTTTCTACATTGCCTGTAACAGACAAACCAAACACTGGCTCTAGATAGCTAGATAGGGTCATTCACGTTTTGTGTCAGCCACCGCAGTTAGCAGCAACCCTACGACAAGCAGCACCACAAAAACACTGACTTTTATCATGAAACTGTTTTATTCAGTGTTTTTACTGGTTAAATCATCTGGTCTGTTTGTATTGAAGAGGAGGAGACCTCTGCTGATAATTCGGCACCTGGTAAAAACCGCCTAAACATCTGGATTAAAAAAAACACACATTAGCAGGTGCTGGGCTCATGGCCCATTTGTGGGGGCCAAACAGCATCGGAGAAACACTGACTTGTAATGTGAAACCGCTTTGTTCAGTAGCCCCTTTTACCCTACCTCTTCAAGGCGGGAATTTCATACCATTATGTCACCTCAAGGTTCCGTATAAAAAGGTACAAATGTGGAATGGGTGGACAGAGTTGTCTCGCCTCAAGGCAGCATCGGAGGTAGTAACAGCGCCAAACGACATCTGTATAAAAGGGACGGCCAAGAAGATGGGTGTGATGTTTTGGTTACATGTTATGTGAGTGACCCACTGCTAGAGCAACACATTCTCACTCGGATCTCGTCACATGTCAACATTTGCTCATGGACTTTCCACATCCAGATGCGACATGCAAGGTACCCTGGGGGTGCTGGATGTTGACGTTCTGGGATGTCGTGTCAAGTTCTGCCTGTTACATGCATTGTCTTCGTTCAAAATATACTTCTGTTTTCACAGGAATTTTAACGTTTACGTACGGTCTCTTTCAAAATAAATGCACTTCGTTGGTAAAAATCAGATTTTTTTTTGCCTTCAGCAACTACTGTATATAATTGGGTTTAGGAAAAAAGAACAGGGTTTGGCTTTATAATCTTACGGGACGCGGACTCCGCTCTCTTTCAGGCGAAAGTCGGTGTTTGTTGGATCCATCCACCACCCCCTCGCACTCACCCTACTCGGACTTTCGTTGCGTTAACTTTTGTTCTTGTCCCACCACATTTCCCCCTGCTGCTGAGCACCTTTAAACTATAACAGCGACCAGCCACGTATCATGACAACGTTAAAGGACGGCTTTTTCGTCAGTGTCTGACGCTGCAAGTCACTGCCCAAGTGCAGGATTTCGATGACTTAGGAGTGAGACCGTGTTGGCCGGACATTTAAAAAGCAGCTAATAGCAGTTAGCGGCTAACTAGAAGAAGAAGAAGAAGAACAGCGGCTGAAAATGTCCAAAAATTGGAAAAACAATGACATCAAGAGCTCCCTACTCTCCGAGCAAAGGATGAGATCAGCAGTCATTAAACATGGATGGTAAATGATTGTTATTGCCATGTTATGTCACACTAGAGGCCGACGCTGTTGTGTTACACACCACACCTTCACGCCTCTTTTGCGTTGGTGATGTTGACATGCTATCTAAAAAAAAATCATTCACTAGAGCAGCATGATGCAGCCGTCATTTGGTTTTGTGTAAAAATGCAAAGGCAGCATTAGGAAGGGACTTTGAAGCAGCCCTATAGCGTGATCTTTGTGTAGTGTTTTTACCGGTTTAAATCACCTGGCCTGTTTGTTTCGGGGAGGAGGGGACCTCTGTGGCTCCAAGTAAGAAATCTTCCTAACAATGAACGCTTTTAAGTGAGAGGAATTTCAGCTTGTTACCATCTGCAGTTCTCACAGCTAGATGCCACTAAATCCCCCTAAATCATACACGGTGTTCCTTTAAGATAGTCCCTTTCTGAGCCCAAGCAGGGCGGTGTCAGTTAATCTGGTATTAGCGGTGCAAAAAACCTGCAAAAATCACCCACCCGAGATACTGGCATGACACTGGCTGACAGGCACATGCTGATGACTTCACCCCGGTTGCGGCTGCAGCTCATAAATCACCTCCCAACATGGAGCCTTACATCTGGAGTTTTTGAGTCACAGTTTTCATTCTGTGTTTTATTCCTACTTGGACTGACAGTGATTTGTCTAATAAGAAAAACTCCTGAAAACTACATTTTCCACATGAACATATCGTGTCGGATCTTCAAAGAGAAGAATGTGCCCTGTATGGGCCGCTGCTGATCTTTTGCCAGAGGAATGTTTTAAATGGTGTGGCCGGGGCGTTTGATGCCTGCTATCGAGATCCTGAGTTATTTTCTCATAATATCCGGGGAGACGACGCCAAGCTATACTGCTAGTCATCTGAGTGGCAGACAGGGGAAACAAATCCACGAGTCTCTCCAAGGTTTTATTATGGCAGGTTGCCGTGCGATCGTTTCATAAATGGATAAAGGTATTGAGTTGTTTAATTTGGAAAGTGCAGTGCGTACGTTGTGTGACACATTGTGATGTCTCATCGGTCCCTCTCTGCCAGCACAGTGAGACTCGGAGCATGAAAATATGTCTGACAGCTGTGGGGAAAACATATGCAGCTGATAAGCTTGAGTTAAAACAACTGGGTGTTCAGCTGGAGGTGATCACAAAATATTCCTACCAGCAGAGACACATTCCAGTTTTGACAGGATTCGGCTCTAATTAAGCCCCCTCGAACGCAAACAACCCCAAAAAAGAAAAAAAAAGTAAATTAGAAATGCCACGTTGTGGATTTATTTTTGTCTCTGGCAGCAGCCCACGTTTTGTGTCTGCATAACAAAAATACATTGTAATGAGTTGAAGAGATCTTAATGAAGCCGTGCTTCTCTGCTCAGCATGGACTCAGGACACAGAGTGAGACAAGAACATAACTACTAATACACATTGTACCAGTACGTTAAGTCCAGTTGGCCCCTTATTTCCTCATAACATCTGCACAAATCAATAACAAGTGACACAATCATGACTGATAACATGAGTGAGGGAATCAAATTTGGAAATGCTGCCACCTAGTGACATTTCAGCTCATAACTGAGAACACTGACAGATAGATGTTTAGATACAAATCTTTGGACACAACCCTAAAATACAGTTCATAAAATAAAACAATATCTGTAATCTGTAAATATGACCATCTCAGGAATTTTTTTTTCTTTATTCATCTTTAGGCTTTATAGAAAAATGCTTGCTTCTTAACCCTTTGAAACTTGAAGTGACATCACTTTTCTTGTGCTGCTTCCAGACACCTTTCACAAGTATTTAAACCTTTAAACCCTCAGCACATTGGTATGGTTTCTTTTAAAAACATGGCAATGAGCAACTTGATAAGAAATGTCCCACAAATTGAAATAAATAAATAAATAAATAAATAGATTTAGATTTTAAAATTATTTTGAAAAATAGGTAAAAAGAAAAAAGTGAGGGAAAACTATATTTATAATTATTACTATTATTAATACAGTTTAAGATTATTTTATTTATTATATTTATTTTCATTATTTTTTACAAATTTCTTGCTAAGTTTTTTGGTCATTTCATCTTTCTTTGCTTATTGCCTTCTTCCTGTGTTTTTAAAAGAAATTAACAGTTTTTCTCCAGGTTTTAAAGGGTTAAACATGCATTTTTTCCAAGTAGTTTTTCTACATACCTACTTGGGTGGACAGCATGTGATCAAGTTTTTAAACAGAAGAAATATAAACCAATGAAAAAAAGCATATATTATGTGAAACTATAAAACTGTATGTTTAGTGCTGTTAGTGTTTAGTGCTCTTAGAGAATAATATTGTATATGAAATTTTCATTCATTCATTCATTATTTCCATAACCGCTTATCCTGTTAGGGGTCATGGGGGGGGCTGGAGCTTATCCCAGCTGACACTGGGTGAGAGGCAGGGTACACCCTGGACAGGTCACCAGACTATCACAGGGCTGACACATAGAGACAGACAACCATTCACACTCACATTCACACCTACGGACAATTTAGAGTCACCAATTAACCTGCATGTCTTTGGACTGTGGGAGGAAGCCGGAGTACCTGGAGAAAACCCACACTGACACAGGGAGAACATGCAAACTCCACAGAGAGGGGCTCCCGCACCCTGGATTCAAGGCAACAATGCTAACCACTGCACCACCATGCCACCCTATATTGTGCTTCCTCACACCACTTCTTCTTCTTCTTCTTCTCCTCCTTATCTCAGTAGTCTGTTGTCTCATGCACGACATGGTCAGCAGACAAGGCTGCGCTCCGTGGTGCGTCTAGTGCACATGACGGTTAAAGGCGATGTCACACTCAGATGACGATCACTGTTCTTTGCTGCACGATATTAACATCCCTCCCACTGCTGGGGAGGCAGAAGGAGACACTGCCAACCAAGTCGCCTTGCAGTCCCTCTTTCTCTCACCCTCTCTTGTCTTCTGTCTCTCTCACTGTCACTGTCATTTTCTTTCTCTCAGTAGCAGTCCCCTCCTCTTTCTGTCTCTTTCCCCCTTGATTCAGCCCATTAAAGCTTTCTCCATTTACACATGATAACGGCCAGTTTCATTGAAACAAAACAAAACAAACATTGGTGAGAACCGGACCTGATTCAAGCCTGGGGTCAAGGATGAGACATTACAGTCCAGCCTGGCCTGGACCTGGCGGGTCGGACCAGAGCTCTATTTGCAGCTATAGCACCAAAAACAATCCATACACAGAAAAATAGCTTTTAAATCTCACTGTAGTCAGCACTATGTTTGAAATGTCATTCAGCTCTAATGAATTCTGCTGATTAGATGATTGTGTATTACTCTTGTGACAGATCTTGTATAAGGGGTTATGTTCTTTTTTACCAGTGTTTTTTAATACCACGGAATTGCAGTATTTTCTATTGGTGGATGTTTCTGGGCACATAAATGCTACTACCAGTGGTGAACAGTAAGTACACAGTGCTCAGCCTTTAAGGCACTTTTCTGCTTCTGTATAATTCTACTCCACTGTCGTGTTTTGGAGAGCAGGTAGCGGGATTGGACCCAGACGCTGACAACAGATGAGCAAGCAGCTGGACGAATTCAAAGAGTTATGACAAAAAAGGCTTACAGGCAGGTGTCCCAAAATCAGGCAGGTGATATCAGGCAGGCAGGAAGAAGGAAAACAGGCAGCAGAACTCCAAACAGGAGATGAAGACGAACTCAGAAAGAACAAAATAAGCTGCTCAGGTAGAAGTAGGGAAACACTGATTAGGGGAGTGAGAACAGGTGAGCCTGAGGTGAGCTGACTGCAGGAGCAGTGAGGGACAGGTGAAACTAATCAGGGAGGGGAGAGTGTTGAAACTTGAAAAGAGAGGAGAGGTGACAAAATAAAAGAGGAAGGACTCCTTTTTTACAAAGTGGTTTGAACTACTTTTTATTAAGTAGCTTTCGTTAACCTGACTAGATTTCTTCTGATGGTAGCTTTGCTGTAGTTCAGCGTTTTCCGATGTAAAGTAATAAGACACTTGCAAAGCAATGCCTTTAAAGAAGCTTCAATGAGCAAATAAATTAGGATGCATATTATAGATTATGATAATTTAAATGATCCAGGTGGTAAATTCACAAGCTACCCAGCAGCATATATCCTCCTGAGACCCTGCGTCTTCATACGAGGATGTCCCACGTTAGCTTTACTGCACCTTATACTTCATTCTTCTTAACTCAGACCTGTTGTCCTCATTTGTGGACACTTCTTTGTGCCATCTAGTGGTAGTAAGAGCACAATACACTAATCCATGTAAAAACAAGATGGCAGCCATCTCTGCCAAGTCAGTCTGCAGCTGATCCTGACACAAAAGTGGACAAGGTCCAAAACCTGATCACATTTTATGGTTGAAACTTGTTTATTTATGATTAATAATGTTTGTAGTTTGATATGGCAACAAATTTGACCAATTTTAGCAACAGTAACAAGCTAAGATGCTGTTAATTAGGAAGTGTTTGTTTTAGGACAGCGGGACTTTATTATTGTCTCGTTTGTGGACACTGGGACATGACTGTTGCAGCATTTTCACACAGGCCAGTTAGGTGTGATGGACTGTTCCTCCAGACAAAAAGGACATTCCTAGCTTGGAGTATGAAGCAAGAAAAATTCATGCAGTGTTACAAAATCAACAAAGACCCAATGTACGTAAGTTAAAAAGTAAGTAAAATGCATCTATATAGTGCTTTTTGCAGACATAGGTCACAAAGTGCTTCACAAGGGCAATACACAAGAAAGAATTAATAGAGACAAATTGACTACGTGAGCCATGTAGTGAAAAGTGCACAACTGGCAAAGCTATTCACACACACACAAGAAAAAAGAAGAATTCACACTACACAACAACAATACACAAAATTAGTACAGCTCTGGTACAAGTTACCCAAACACCTGTCTAAACAGGTTCGTCTTTAGCTGGCTTTTAAAAGAAACCACACAGTCAGCAGATTGTAAAGGAGCAGGCAGAGCCTTCCAGAATTCAGGTGCTACGGCCGCAAAGTTCCATCACCACGGGTCTTAAGGCGAATGTGAGGGACAGACAACAAATGTAGCGCATTTAATCGAAGAGTGCAAGCTGAAGGACACAGGTGAAGTAGTTCAGCTGCATAACAGGGAGCCTGAACATGTAATGCTCTGTAAGCAAGAATGAGAATTTTGAACTGGATCCTGAACTCAACAGCGAGCCAATGAAAGGATTTTGGTAGAGGAGTAATGTGAGAGCATCAGTTTGATCTAGTTATTAGTCTGGCAGCAGCATTCTGTATTGCTTGCAGTCAAGCAAGAGCGGACGTATTCAGTGAGGAGAAAAGTGCATTACAGTAGTCAATGCAAGATGAGATGAAGGCATGTATAATCATTTCCAAATTAGCAGTTGAAACAACAGATCTGAGTTTACTTATCCATCCATTTTCTAACCGCTTATCCTCTTGAGGGTCGCGGGGGGAGCTGGAGCCTATCCCAGCTGACATTGGGTGAGAGGCAGGGTACACCCTGGACAGGTCTCCAGACTATCACAGGGCTGACACATAGAGACAGACAACCATTCACACTCACATTCACACCTACGGACAATTTAGAGTCACCAATTAACCTGCATGTCTTTGGACTGTGGGGGAAACCGGAGCACCCGGAGAAAACTCCGCACAGAAGGGCTCCCGCACCCAGAATCGAAGAGTGCTAACCACCACACCACCGTGCCGTCCAAGTTTACTTATATTTAGTGGAAAAAACAAGATTTGGTCAGGAGTACATAACTTAGCTCAAAAACTACTTCCTGTTCAAAAACATTACTTAGTTTTTAAACTTATCAGGTCCTACTGATCCCAAATAGCTAGGAGAAATTAAAAATGCATAGCAAAGAAAAGCTCAAGTCTCAGGAGGATATAGTCATTAAAAGTAGGGGCATCTTTGCCAGGCATAGCTGTAGGTTTTGTTACAACAATGAGGGCGACAAATGTGAAACAAGGGCAACATTCTGGTGAATTTTAATGCAACAGTTTATGTCTTTAATGTTTTTGATTCTGTCAAAATAAAAGTCCTCTGCCACTTTAATGTTTTCAGGTGCACATGTTCTAAATATTGAGGGGGATGTGTCCCTTGTGTGTCCCCCATCCCCCAAAATCTACAGCTATGTTGAAGCAAAATTGAAGTGAGGTACATATTAAAGCATCAATAACTAAAATACAGTAATAAAATATGTATTATTCTGGGCCATTCTGCATAATAAAATAATTTATATAATAAGGCTGACTGTAAGCCTCAAAGACATGAAGTTTCAGATGCAGTTCTCTCTGCATCCACTTGGTGCTGCTCTCTCAACATGCATCATGCTGCTGCAGGTTCTGCATGACATTTAGGGATAATACACTAAATGGATCAAATGTTACAGAATCATTTTTCATTAAGTACACTGATAAGTCAATAACCTGAGTAAAAGCCTCATATTTCTTATTAAATCTACGCCACACTCACAGAGGAGGAGATGGAGATAAGGAGAAGTAATTAAGGTGGACTTAATGCCAGGAGGGAATAACAGTAAGATTTAAAACTATGAGGCAATGCAAGCTGGGAGCTGTCGTCTAAAACGTGGGACACACAGGCTGTGAGTGTGGGAATGCCTTGATGAAACTGTCAGAGTGGATTTTGGGAACAATATCCTGAGATGTTTTCTTCAATATTCCGGCTCCTTTACGCTCTGTCAAGTCGTGCCCAGCAACATCCAAAACTCATCATCACCGTCAGAGCGGTGCAGGGAGCAAAGGCTGATCCTCGGTCTTGGAAGGAATTTCCACACTACAGTTTTCACCTCCTCATCAATCAGTCCTTACCGAGGCAGCGCCAGCAGCTCGGGCATCGGATGAATGCTGACACGCTGAGAAAGACACCCCGTAAAAAGAAATCCTGTGATCATCATATACATTTGGAGGAATTAAATGCTTGTGGGGAGCGTGCAGCCCTGGTGGCAGGAAATGACAAACACTGCCAAGGCTGGATAAAAGGTTGAATTGATCCAAAAAAATGTAAGCAAATGTAAAACCAATCGAGTCAAGGAGGGAAAACAGCACGAAGCAGATATATATTTTCTATCCACTCCAAGACGAGCACGAAAGCCCATTACGGCAAGTACCTATTTCCCAAAACGAGTGGGGAAATGGGTAGCTTTGAAGCAAACATCTATCAAACATTTTACAGATTGCTCAAATGAGCAATCAGGGGTATTGATGTATACAGACTCTTAAGTACAAATCTGTGGTTTTTCATTCAAAGGGCTTTTTACTGGCAAATCAAATGAGCTGAGCAATCTTTTCCAGACGGAGCGGAGCATCGAATGCCATCTAAAGTTATTCGATGACATCAAACATATACACAGACAGCGCAGAGGAGATGGAGGTGACTCTGAACGGAGTTGTCAAACTAATGCACTTTTTATGGTTCGATTTAGCATATTTTTAAAGCACATCAAAGGTCAGAAAGGTCTGGAAAGTCAGTGGATCCGTGACAATACCCACACTGTTTGTGAGTTGTCAACTTTTGTGACACATTTCCACCACGGTGCCCAAGTGCCCGTTCAGACTGCAGGCATGTGGAAGTTTATTAGAGCTCACTGGGACGCGCTTGATTAATGAGGCCGTCCTGTGGCTCGCGCAAATACACAGAGCACAGATGCTTCGCTGGTTTTATTTTGTTTCCGCGTAATGAGCACATAAGGAGGATCAAACATAATGCATTGCAGTTAGGATCAGAATGGAAGTGCACATTTATGAGCTGGGAGGAGTAAAGCAATTGATAAAGCAATTAAATCAGGGCGTTCATGGTGGCGTCCTCGCTTCGATTCCAGCCAAGGACCTTTGATGCAACCCATACCTTTCTCTCCCTGTCTCATAAAGGCAAAATGCCCCCAAAAGACAACTCTATCAAGATATTTAGGAACACATACATAAAGGGAGATCTCGTAATATCATCCTGAATGGTTTGTCTCTGCTTAGAGGAACAGTGTGTGAGATTTAGGGTGATTTAGTGGCGCCCGGCAGTGAGAACTGCAGATTCCAACCAACTAAACTTCTCACGATAAGGATTCCTTTAGTGTTCATCATTCAGGAGGTTTTGAATGATTGACAGAGATCTCTTCCTCTCAAATCAAATGGACCAGGTGATTTAAACTGGTAAAAACACTGAATAAAGAAGTTTCTGTTTTGTTTCCGCGTCATGAGCACATAAGGAGGATCAAACATAATGCATTACAGTTAGGATCAGAATGGAAGTGCACATTTATGAACTGGGAGGAGTATACAATTGATAAAGCAATTAAATCAGGGCGTCCATGGTGGCGTCCTCGCTTCGATTCCAGCCAAGGACCTTTCATGCAACTCATACCTTTCTCTCTGACTGTCTCATAAAAGGAAATATTTAGAAGCAAGTCCATAAAGGAGAGATGTTTTGATATCATCTTGAATGGTTTGTCTCGTATCTTAAAGGAACAGCGTGTAAGATTTAGGGAGGTTTCTCCTGACTTCTCCTGATGAGAATTTCTTCTGTGTTCATTATGCAGAAGGTTTTTACCGGGACCTGAATTATCTGCTAAGGACTCTCCCTCTCCAAACAAACTGACCTGCTACTTTAAACTGGTAAAAACACTGAATAAGGCAGTTACACATTTAAAAACATTTATCAAATGCTGTGGATTGTGGAAGGGCTGCTAACTGTGGTTGCAAATGCAAAAACACGAATGGCCCTATCCCACCGGTCACAATAGTGACGGTTAAATTTTTGGGTCACGGTGAAAGCTGAGACAATACATACAACCTTACAGTTGTCCCTTAAAATCAAAAAGATGCTCTCGTCAGTGATTGTGATAGTGATGGGTCAGATACAGACTATGAGGGGGAGACGGGCCATTTGGCAGCCAGGCTGTTGAATACATATGCTGAACTTATGCAAACAGATCATGACAGGAACAACTTCATCAGTGATCATGACCTCCCCCCTTCAGCCTGTTCTCATTCTAAAGTCGTCAAATACCGCCGCTGTCAATGATTTTGGCACCTGACTCCAAAAGCCAGCTTTTGTGGCAGTACGTAACACAGCCAGACGTAACCTTTGGCGCTGTTATGATATGCTGCTAGTTGGCCGGACGGCACATATCAGGGCGGTATGATACACACAAACATCACAACTTTTATGACAAAGGTAACTAAGTTTTAATATTTATTTTTACATGTCAGATATTCTCATCTCATCTAGAACAATATATTCTATTGAATTAATGGAACACCAGTTAAGGTTCTGCCATAACAACACATGTAATAATATTCAGGCTGAATCGAGCATAACTTCTACATGTTTCACATGACAGGGGTGGCACAGCAGATATTGTGAGGCTGGCGCTGAATATGCTGCTTCAAAGTGGAAAAAAATCTGTGAGCATCAAGTGTCTGCTAAGTGTAATGTGCATTGTCATTTTTCAGACATGGGGCCCACTTGCTTTCCACTTGAGGTTGTGTAAACACTTTGGTGCTCAAGACTGCACGTCTGAGTATTGGGACAGTCGCTGAATGCACTTTGTGAGTGTGCTGCTGGTGGATATTTGTCCCACAAAGCATTGCATAAAGGGAGCCGAGGAGATGCTGCAGAATAAAGGTGCTGTATGAAACTCTGGAGAAAGGTCGTCAAATACTGACGCTCTGGGTTGGTAGTTGGACCGAACACCACATCAAAGCGTCAGTATTTGACGACCTGAGGTGAGACTGTTTTTCTCTCCAGTGTTACTTACAGCACTTTGGAGTAAATTGTGGATAGTGGTGAGACAGTTTCAGGAAGATCACAGAAAACAAAGAAAAAGGATGAATCTATCAAATATTTCACTTTCTTTTAGTGCATTGTTATCGACAGTGGAATTCCAGAAACACTGATTTCTTGCATACTGTATCAATTAGTACATACTGTATAGAATTAGTAGGCTATGTAGGATATAGGGATGGGACAATGTAAGATCAAGTTACTATGATGAGCACAAATGAATACACCAGAGCCGGTCAGCCACAGTAGCACCACAGAGAGAGTTAAGCATAAGAACAGGACTGTGTGCCGGTGTAGCTCTGCAGTTGTAGGCAATGTGAATGGAAACGCATTCAACATACTAACATCAGCCACACGTCGATCACAGGGACATGGAAAGAACATGTTGGAGGCCTGCTCCATAGCCCCGCTGCTTTTCAGCAGCCTTAAGCGGGATTTATACCTCCGCGTCGAATTGACGCTGTATTATAGCGTAGGCTCTGTGTCAACATAGAGTCAATGCCGTAGCCTTACGTTCACCTCCCCAGAAATGTAACTACACGTCATGGCAACGCAGACCTCCTGTCTGTTTCTGTAAGCTGAAACCATTTCCCTCAGTGGAAACAAAGCTTTTATTTACTTTAATTTCACAGATAAGAAACAATAAATTGTGAAGACAATAAGGCCTCCACAAAAATAGCATTTAAGTCTTGTGTGTGATTTATCCTGGCTTCATATGAGCAGCTAGGCTAATTTATACAATGTAAAATGCCATAGGCTTGTGCTAATAACGTTAGCATGTTGTATTTGTTTGGGAAACGCGTTTAGTGTAAGACAGTTGTTTTGTCAGTGAACCTTGTGAGCTGTAATGAAGCTGAATTTTGTAACGTTACCTTTGTTAAATGTTGCTGTTGTCCCTGGTTTTATATGAGTAGAGGAAACGTACGCTAGCTGCTAAGCTAATTTATACAATGTAAAATGCCATAGGCTTGTGCTAAAAACATTAGCATGTTGTATTTGTGGGGATCATGTGTCCAGCAAGTGTTTTGTCTGTGAATCCTGCGAGTTATAGGCTAATTAAGTTGATTTGTATAACTGCAGCGTGACACAGACACACTAACGCACAAGTATAAATGCTAACAATTTAATTTTGTTGTACTCGTACAATGACAATAAAGGATTCTGATTCTGATTCAATGGTGTAGACCACGTGCGTAGGCTACGGTGTAGGCTCTGCGTATAGCATGACTCCAGTATGTTTTAGTTCCATTTTGAGAGTCTTAAGCATAATAATGTTGTGACAATATTGTGAACAGCAATAATTTTGGCCAGGATAATTGTGACAATCATTTCTAGGGAATGTGTATAACTGCAAACACAGTCACAGCAAAGAGCTGCAGTCATACTGTATATGGGTAAACATGAGCAAGTGAAATCATCACAAAAACGTCTTTTGAAAAAAAAAAAAAACTGATTCTTTCTCAAGATGGTCTGAGGTCCTTCTGAACAGCTCTGAACAGCTGTATCACTGCATCCGTCCACGCCTCTCTCTGCTGCGGACTGTTGACCCGAGCCAGCGTCTGAGTGGCGTACACCAGGGTCAGCACCGTCCTCTCAAAGTCCTGCCAGCTCAGAGGCTGCCGGCGCTGGGCGAGCTCCGCCGTCAGACGGCGAATGTCTGAGAGCCTCTTGGGCAGGACGTCCTCACAGATGACCTCCAGCCTCTCCACGCACCTCAGGGAGGCCAGCTCCTCGTCTGGGATCAGCATGTCGTGTTCTTCACCTTGGATCTGCATCCCAGCGAGCAGGATCTAAGAGAGACAGATTTTTTATTCACCTCTTTGTGAAGCAAGATGTCGTAAGATATGAATAAATGTTACTTTCATTTGTGTCAGGAGAGGTTTGGGTAAACACATACTTCACATCTCTGCACATGATTAACAGAACAGCAACGGTACATGGTGTTTTCATTTTTCCACAGAAAGAGATTGACATCAAATGTGTGACTTGGACTGGTCTTTTACAAATTCTCAACATTTTTAAAGTGAAGCGCTGAGCCTTTAACCATTTCAGCACCTCTAAACCAGAGAACTGACCTCAAACAGCAGGTTGACATCCTCCACAGAGCGCTGGAACGTGGGGTTGATCAGCGAATACGCCCCACGCTTTATCCTATATGCAGATGGATACAGAGCTAGAACACACAAGTACAGGAAATTGGATTAGAGGATCTTCCTTGTACTCAAGAAATTAGGCACCACGTTATCCTACATTAATGCATGTGGGTGGCCCAGAGGTTGAGTAAACACAGATACATTACTGCTCAAATATTATGCAGGTGAGATAGGATCTGGATCCAGCTGGGCAGAGGGTAATTGGTCATCAACCCGAGCCACGGACGCTCCTATATTTACAAGTGCTGGTGGCCGGTGCATCCAGAGGTGAGATATATTCACGCTCACAGAGGGGGCAGGTGCTGCTGACCTCATTTGGTCAGATTTCAAAGTGTCGGGCCATATGTGTAGCAGAGCAGGAACCCCGTAATCTGAGGAGTCCAGATAGGGCTGGAATGAGACCCCTCGCTCTCAGCTAGTGTGCTGCGGCCACATCTCTATGATAAAATACCATGAAATCCATATTTTACTGGAGGTGATAACCAGAGGCAATTCCACATGGTCACACACCTCTGATCCAGAGAAAGTAACTTAGTACATTTACTCAAGTATTTAGTGCAAGTATTCTGTGTTTCTATGTTAATAGCTGTACTTACTTTGCAAGAAAATGAACTTTTTGATAAGAATATGATGCATACATAGAGTTTAGTTTTAAAGCAGTATTAAAGAAATAGTTTGACAGTTTGGGAAATGTGCTTATTCGCTTACTTTCAGAGAGTTGAAAAGATTAATGCCCCTCTCATATATGCCTGATCAGGATGACACTACAGCCAGCAGATACCTAGCTTAGCACAAAGACTGGAAATGGGGAAACAGCTGGACGACTAACAACTTTGCAGTGTCGTTTCCTGTAATTAAATAGACAGTTTATCCTTCCTTTTCATGCAGGAACTATTTTCTTTCTACCGAACTACACCCACCAACCATATCACCGCACAGAAAGAAGTGCACATGAAATAACCAAGACCTCTTAAGATCACATTACAACAACAACAACAACACATTTCATCTCAACTCGTCAAATACCTACGCTTGGTCAGTCAAAATATGATGCACTAGGTTCCCCTTCAGCGTCAGTTTTTGATGATCAGGGACAGCGTGTCAATTTATGCTTGTTACGTGCATGTGTCTTTTCAAAATAAACTTCTGTTTTCACAGGACATATACAGTTTTTGCTCAGTAAATGCGTATAGCCTCTTTCAAAATAAACTTTGGTTAACTTCCTTAAGTTTCGGCAACAAAAGTACGTGGTTAGGGTTAGAAAAAAAAGTCATGGTTTGGCTTAGTAACTAATGTAACATCACATAACGTCACTAGTGTAGCATGCTACACATACTAGCATTCTGCGTTGTTATTTTAATAACTTGAATGACTTTCACATGGCAGACAAACAGAAGGCTCCCGGGTGAAAGTCCGGTGTATACAGACTTTTTCGCTCTATCTACTATGGCAGTTGCCCTCAGCTTCTCATAGTGACTCTAAGGGTGCCTCTGTGCGTCGGTGTCTGATGCCAAGGCCTCACTGATCAAGCATCAGTATTTGACTGGTTAAGAGTGAGACCAGGTTGGGTGGCGACACATTTGGGTTCAGGCACTAAAACTGCTGGGTTATGTTAAGAAAAACATGTGTTTTTGGTTAAAATAACTATGTTTATACTAAGTGCATTGTAAAGTGATGTAAGTACACCCTGTAATGTGACGTAACTACGTAAAAGTCATAAGTACATACAGTTAAAAGAAGCCTATGCTGACCTTTACTTTCACATGAGACACAAACACCGGGCTCCTGGGTGAAAGTGTTTGTTTTACGCATCCACCATGCTGACCACCTACCTCTGCGGACGTTCTCGTTCTTTATACTACCTATCGGATTGTAACATTAACCACTGCGTGATGTCCTTGAAAGAGGACAAAGGACAAAGGATCCAAACTGACTTTCCAATGGCTTTGCTTCCATGGAGACAGCACGAGATGTAAACATTGATGGCGTCCTCCTCAGCTGAGCTGTAACTTTAACTAGCTCAGTGGTGCTAGGTTAGCTAGCAGCAGATACATGCGTAATTTGTGCGGCGATACAGTTGGCGGGTGTAGTTCAGTAGAAAGAAAATAGTTCCTACATGAAACTGCTCTCAACAAGGTCTGTGGATTGTCTTGAGTAACCAGGTCATGATTTATGGAAAGAGACATTGCTGTTGAGTTTTTCAAATGTATTTTTTGGCACTTTGAGCACCACAAGCCGAGTGCCATCTAGTTTCATTTTACTGCAGAGAGCGCAGACATCTCTATGGCTGATATCTCAAACAACAGTAACTCACACCAAAACAATCTAGACTGATAAACAGCACTACAGGTTCTTAAAATGTGTTTTTGATTTTGGGGTGAACTGTCCCTTTAAAAGGATCAAGCAGCATTGTCTCTGTAAATAACTGAAATTCAGTACTGTAAACTCTAAAATTAAAACCTTAAGTTAAATTTTTTTGTAGCTTTGAGCTTCTCAAAGAGACATCGTTTAGTTCACTGGCTAAATTCTCTAAATTCTTAATGAAATCTGGAGGGCATCGGTGTCCAAGGAATGATTTATGAACTAGCAACACCATATTTGCGTTCTCGTTTTCACTGAACAGCCCTGTGTGATAGTGAGCAGATATTCCCACTGGTAATGGAAAGTCTCTGGGAGGTCAGGTCCAAACAAGGCTGGAATAAGAAAGCAGAGGGGGGTCACACAAGGATGCAGCGTTACCCCATCTGCATTTTCCATACTGTTTATAATACTGCTGCCCAGACCCTTTAAATGTGTTCATATTATAACGCCCTCTATTGTGTGAGACTCCAAGACCAATTTGATGACTCTGCTCTGGGAGAGTGAGGTGAAAAGCAAAGCTGATTAAAGCTGAAAGGGGATTCACAGCAAAATGAAGTAAGTTAAACCTTCCTTTGAGCTCCTCCAGAAACTCGCCCTTTTTTTCCACTGCTTCGCATATGCTGCTGCCATCCTTGGCTGGACGTGTAAGCCAACACACAGATCACACACACAGATCTTAATGAGGTATACAGTATGAACACTGGGCTCCATTTGAATTCGGATCCAATCCTCCTACCCTACAGCGGCATCTACGGTGTGCTGCCTCGCCAGTTCTGCAGTAATGATCAGCCCCGCTGCCCGGAGCCTCGCCGGCCAGATACATTTAGGCTTTATAGCATTTGTGAGGCCAGCCAAAGCCACATGCGCTGGCTGATCTCCACATGTACCTGCTTCCTGCTTGGGTGACTGCCAGTCTCAGCTCCGGCTTTGCTTTCAGCCACCACTCAGAATGTAAAGAATATCTGCAGCTCTGTGTTCCAGAGTTAGAATAATAAAACCAGCCAATTTGGCACATTTGTGCAATCCTCAACATATTATCTCAAACCTTTCACCCTGCAAGTCTGAACTACGGTCAAGAGTTCATGGTCACCCAGTGCAGTCCCCCCAAAAATGTCCTCACCAGCCACCAAAACAAAGTCTGTACGTCCTTTTCCCCCTTTTCCCCTACATTGTCTACACGAACAGAATAGTTTGCTATTTTCGGAAATATGCTTATTTGCTGTTTTGCCAAGATTTAGATGATTCCTGTCTCATGTCACAGCCAGTTAGCTTAGTCTAGCATTAATGGGGCCGAACAGCCAACTTGGCTCTGTCCAAAGTAACAAAATCCAGCAACGAGCACCTCAAAAGCTTAAAAATTACCATATTAAATCTAATTTGTTTAGTCCTTACAAAAATTAAAGAAAAGTAAAAATGACATATTTTACAACATCCTCTGAATAAGTGTGTCTTGGCCTGGTGTACTGGTCGCCTGGAACCTCACAGTGTCATCATCAAGGCTGAAAACACTGTGCTGTTTTTACACTTGGTTTTTGTACGAATTAAACTATCGGAATATAACGTGTCAATGACGACTTGTCATATTTTGACACTTGGGCAGAAGCCCCTCAGTTACTTAAATTATTCTGGGCCCTTTTGGGTTGTATTTTCATGCAGAGGGGGTTAGTGGTAAGAAGGCAACAAAACGTTAACTCATGTAAGGGGTCAGCGGTTAGGTTTAGGTGATAAACCACTTTGTTTTGTTATAGAAATATTCATGGATGTCACTAAGAAAACACCCGGGGCCATATTCACAAAGTTTCCTAGCAGAAAGAGTTGCTCCTAGTGACATAATTCAGAGGAAATTCTTACAATTATGATGTTTTCTAAGGAAGTTAAGACTAGATGCTTGTAAAAATAAATGTTATTCACAGAGCATCTTAGCCCTTGAATGAATGAATGAATGACTCTATTTGGAGCAAAACAGAAAATAAAAACAGAACATATTAAATAAGCTATTAAAGATATACAGAAATAAAGATAAAATAAAGACATATATAGGGATATTAAATAAACAAACCCCATCTCTACCAAGCCCAGATAAATAAATAAACCAACCCATCAGCACTTGCCTACTAATTTTTTTAATTTCCAAACAACATAATGGTGGTGTTTGTCAAATTTAGCGAGAGTTTGTTTTTGTCAAACTACTCAAACATCAAGTTTATGCAGCAGCACTTTAATGCTTTTTAAGTGTTCATATTTCTAACCACAGTTTGCTACGATTTTTATGTGGGAACATCAAGGAACACCACTGACCACTGGGTGAGTTTCATGGCTTTGAAAACCAACGTTTAAGGTGGTTTTAGGACAGATTTACACATGGCCATAGACAGCATTGTTAAGCCAGGCAGGGGAAAGACAAATTCTCTCAAATTGTCAGAGAAGGAGCAATCGTCAAGATTTTGGTCTTAACCACTCTATTTCATCATAAACAACCAGGAATGGAGCTCAAAGTGCAAAATACTGGACTTCTCCTTTAACCAATCCAAACAGGTTAGGTGCCTAAGAAGAATGACGCTTATATAATTTGAGTGTAATTGCAGAATGTAAATCCTTCCTTAAATTGTTTTAACCCCCCTCAACACTAAGAAACAGTACTGAGGATATTTCCCTGGTTCCCACACCAACGTGCAGCTGTGAGTGCATCACAACTTGTAGGTGAAAATTTACACTCCTCGTTGAGTGAGTGACTCCCGAATGCACGATCAGCAGCGGAGGAGGAATGCCTGCACAGTCATATTAGATACTGAATAGACACTCAAGCTTCAGTGGGGCATTGTCAATGTAAACAAAACAACACCCAGAGGAGAGTGTGTGCTCATTAGAACAAGGTTTATGTTGTTTAAGGATGGAGGAGCTGCGGGGAAATGACAGCTTGGAGGCCAACCCCGATGCTGATTTCCATTTGAAATTAATAATCTGTAATTTACATAAAAGTTGCGCACCACTCTTTGTCACTGCTTGCTGTATCGCAGCAGCGCTTTGGTGTGCAGGAATGTGTGTGTTTTATGCTTCCAGCAGCAGGAAACAGCAGTTTGCAATGAAATGTTATTGCTGGTTAACGCTCACATGGTTGGAGCAGCACTGCTGCAGACACAGAGACAGGCAGTGGGTCTTATTACATTTATAAAGCTACAAACTAAAAATCCCTGCAAGGAAAAGACAATCAATTTAATGATGCACATTTGTAAGTAAAACAGACAGGCCTAAAATGCAGGATTCAGAGGCAGACAGGGAGGCTAAAAGCAAAGTTTACTGTGTGATGGGCAAAAACAGGGCTCAGCAACAGGCGGGAATCAGGACAGAGAAGAAGAACAAGAAGGGCAAAGCAGGCAGGCTGAGGGAAGGATGAGACACTAAAGCTGAGTTACACAACAGGCAATCTGGCAGGGAACTGAGGGAAAGGGTAACGATTATGTACTGAGGAGCTGATGAGAGGATTGGGAGCAGGTGTGCAGCTGGGTGTGGAGGTCAGGTGATGATGAGGGGTGGGAAAAGCTGAGGGCAACTACAGAGCAGGGAGGAAAGAGCTGAATTAAGCAGCTAAAACAACTAAATTTCATCCTGAAATCAGGTCCTTCCAATTAAACATCGAGTCAGTCTATAGAGAGACTTTGTTAGTAGACGATATTAAAGTTTAAACATGCTGAAGGGACACATCAGATCTTTTGAACTGGGGTTGTACGAGTAAGTTATCCACAGTCAGTTTATTAGATACAGTAAAAGTCTGTCGGCACACTTCCAGTCGGGAGAAGCAGCAGGAATGCTGGCACAGAAGCTAATGTGCTGCTGTGGACAGGGGCGGCAACTAAACAGATTTTAGCCACCAAAAAAAAAATCAGTAACAGTTTAAGTGGATACTATCTTGACAATATTTTTGCCGCTTTAGGGAAGCTGTTAACAGCTTCCCATCAGGCCCTGACACACCAGGCCGACTGTCAGCCATGGGTCAATGTCATGCTCTCAGTGAGCGTTTGTTGCCCTAGTGTTTGAGGAGTGTCTCGCACCACTGGCACTAGTTGACCCCAGTTGGTCTTTATCGGCAGCTTTTCGGCTGAATCAGGACATTGAATCAGAGGTGGAGATGGTGGAGCCCACAGGTGGGAGCCTACTTTCCTTAGCTTCCATGTCAGCACTCCTTCCTGCTTCTGCTGACTGACATGTACTGTATGTAACACACTGACTATGGATAAGTACCTCACACAACCCCACTTCAAAACATCCAAACTATCCCTTTAAAGCAGGAGAGCAAACAATATATTCCAGCTGACTGAATATCTAATATAGATGTCCCTCCTTACACCATCTCCAGCTTTTCCTGCTGCTCGTTCTAAGCCTGTTCATCCCTCATGCTTCCCCTTCCTCCTCCAGCGCTTCAAACAATCAGCATTTGGATGGGCAGGCTTCCCCCAATGTCATTATGCACAGGCAGGGAACTTGTAATCTCCCGCTAACTGCTTGCAAGGAGATGAGGGAACAACAAAGATCCATTAATTAGCGGGGCTAAATGGTATTCCTGGCTGGAGGGATGTCTTGATGAGAGACAGAGAGAGAGAAGGGGGGGGAAACAAACAAAAACAAAAAACAAAATGGACGTCTGGATCCCTCCGGCTTCGGTAAAAGGGGGTGAAAAGGACATGGGAGGGAATAAAATCTTTGCCTCAATAGCCCTATTTTCTGCTTAGCATTTAAATTCACCTCCAAATTATGTTAAAATCCAAACACACTGCATTTTTCTAGCAGCTCAGACGCAAAATCTACTATTTACAAAGTAAACACAGACTTCCCCATCAATATTCCCGCTGCAGGGACAAATCTATGAGAGACTGAGCTGCAATAAAGTCACTTAGTTTCATCAGGGAGGATGGGATAAGGTTTGACACCATGGATATTATGATGCTGGGGAGACTGGTGATGACTGGAGTCACATATGTCCAATTTCCACCCACCAAATCCTGTCCTTTATAATGACACACTGTGCTTGATCACTGTGCTTTAGATGAGTTCATCACGTTAACACTCACATGTCTCATCTGCACAAAAACATAAAACAAACTGACTATTTTTAGTTAAATTAAAAAAGCTCTCTGCAGGTCAGCAGGTTGAGGTTTTACAATGGCAAAAATATCAACCGAAAAAATGTTGGCGTCGTACGCTCCTGCACATTGATGACAAATCTGTGGTTAATGTGTGGTTAGACTAGGCACAAAAACCATTTGGTTATGGTTAGGAAAAGATGTTTGGGCTTAAAATACCCCGTCTTGTCACCACAACCACAGCTGGAGATGTCACGAGTCCTGTTGTTAAAAACAGTCTCAAACAGTGCTGCTTGGCAGCCATCTTGCCAAGGTGTCACATCATTAACCCTCCCCTTCCTCCCCCTGATGAGGAACTCTGCTCATAGACATGTAATCTGAACTAGATTGTTTTATTTCTTTTATTTTATGTGATCTAAGATGACCACACGGTACGGAACAGACACATAACTTTAGAAACGTCGATATGATCTGTAAAAAAAATGTACAAATGTAACGTATCTGTGATTTACAGAGACAAACAACGCCAACATTCATTCTTGGGACAGGGCAGAAAATATTAAACCAACACATTCTCACTCTGACATCATCACATATCGACGTTTGGTCATGGACTCTCCACGTCCACATATGACGTGAAAGGTACCCTGGGCGTGTCAAGTTCTGCCTGTTACGTGAATTGTCATCTTTCAAAATACACGTCTGTTTCACAGGAAATGTACCGTTTACATACAGTCCCTTTCAAAATAAATGTACTACGTCAGTACGACATCGCAAATTGATGTTTTTGTCCTTCAACAATAAAGGCACGTGGTTGCGTTCCACCAAAACACACATGTGGTTGGATTTGGAAAGAAAAGAACAGGGTTTGGCTTTACTATTACACAGGAAGCGAAAAGTCAGTGGTTGTTGGAGCCATCCACCACCTGACTTTCGTCAGGGTGTCTACAGATATAATCAAACTAAATCTAAAACTTTTTAATACCACCTTATATGAATTTAAGACCAAACCTGCAATGGAAATACACATATATGTGTGTGTGTGGCACACATGTAAGTACTCTTTCCGAGTAAACATACTGATGTCAGATAAAAATGAACAGTAAGGAAAAATGACAACACTTGGTTGAGTTTTGTGAGGTGTTTAAAACAAAATCTCATTGCTGTCATAATGTGATTTATTATTGCAATTCTTCAGCCTGTTCAGTGATTGTAAATAGTCGTTGGATCTGTCAGGCTGGAGAAATACCCATCAAAAGACCCATCGTATCTGAATTCAAGACAATTTAAGACTTTTTAAGGACCTGTAGACTTCCTGTTTCGCCCCCTTAACTTACATTGTTGTCCTGCTGCGTCTCCCTGATGCTGCCAGACACCATTAGACAATAGCGATGACCAGTTGCTATCATGCCAGCTATTTTCGTTGGTGTTCGACGCCAGAAGTCACTGCCCAGGTGCCGGTATTCCACGACTTTGGAATGAGACCGGGTTAATTAATAAACTGTTAGTCCACCAGTAGTGCTGGGTGACAACAGACATCATTCTCCCCGTAAATTTTGGGGCTAAAAATTTGTTTCCATTTATTAAATGGATTAAAAGTCACAAAGAACAGATTTTTTTTAAAGAGAACTTAAACCTACGAAACCATATTTTCCAGCTGAAAACCAATGTGTTTAGGTGTTTCGTTGTGTTGTTGATAGATTCAGGTCCAACTTTTGACGTTTTATTGCAAATTATTTTAATTCTATATATAGTGTTAGAAATATAGATTGTGACTACACTCTGCCAGTTGCCCACATGGATATTTTTTTCACCTTCTAGAGACATTTTTTATTTAATTTCCGGGGTCCCACTTCTGCCAAAACTCTGGGCTTTACATACTCTTTAAAGTCTAATGTACATATTTTATAGACTCAGTGCCTTTTCACTGTTTTTAAATAGGCTTTAATAAATGTAAAGCTGCCTGACTAAATATTTGTCATAAGTTTTTATGGATCAAATGACTTGTAATGTGTCAACGGTCCCTTGTAGCAGAGAAACACACTAAGAATTATCACCAGACTTTGCAGTTTCTGCTCTTTGAATCTGAGTTTTAACATCTTTAGCTCTTTGTTTTGGCTCTGCCGCACTGTCCAGACTGTTTTTCCTCTATGAGTTTCGTCTTCACCCAAAGTTATTTAACTTCCATTCACTTTACCCTCATTCAATTTATTGATTGATTGATTCACATTTGGAGTGCTTGCATATTTCAATAAAAATACCAATATTTGGCGCCAGTGTGTTGTCAATGTACCACAAGAGAAAGTACTATGATATATTATCCTACCACTAAAGTCAATGTTGTAATTACTAGTGATGGCCAAATGAAGCCTCACGAAGCATTTTCTTTATTTTATGAGCCCACTAGATGGCGCTTTTTGTTCCACAAAAGGTTGAAAGCACACTTAATTGCCATTCTTTGAGCCTCTATCTTTAAATAAAGAGCGCCATCTAGTGGGCTCATAAAATAAAGAAAATGCTTCATGAGGCTTCAATTGGCCATCACTAGTAATTACAGCTTGTTTCGATGTACCCAGGTGGCCAAAAAAATCAGACAAAGTCAAACGGCAACCTCTGGGGCTGAAAAATGCAGCGGACGCAAAAGTACCAAAAACGGCAGTTCTTTGAACGGCCACTTGGGGCTGGCTCCAGAAGTGAGTCAATCCCATAGACCCCCATGTTGAAATGCCCAACTTTACAGCAGAAATAAAATATAACTCACCCGTTTACATTTTATTAAGGCTTAAAGTTATGCATAATTAAGGGTGGGCCACTTTGAGTAGTGTCCTCAGCTTCTCAGTCACCCCTCATTCCTCCACAGTGCCAGCCTCTTGCTCAAATATGATCACGTCTGGCTCCAAAAAACCAAGATGGCGACGGCCGAAAAGCCGAACTCGAGGCTTCAAACCGGGAGTCCACAAAGCAGTGGCTGACATCACAATGGCTACGTCCGTTATTTTTACAGAGGTCAAAATAGCTAAAAAACAGTTCTGGGATGTGCATTTAAAATCAATAGAACTGTTAATAATCAAAGGTTAATAAAACCCTGTCAGTGGCTCTGTCTCTCCTGTAGCATCATGTGACTTATCCAAAGATTTTAAACCATGTGAGTGTTGAGAAAGGAATTTCCTCAGTGAGTGGATCCAGTAACAACAGACCAGTCACTTTTCACTGGAAAATGAACGGGTGGTGTCAAAATGTTCCTGATAACTCCGGAAGATAAACACATTCCTTCACAGACTCACACACAGAGGCAAAGAGCAGGAATGTTTGTTTCCATTTTCCAACAGGCTGATAATAAATCCTAAATAAGGATGCAAATCACTGAGTCTAATGGATCATTCACGTCAGCTCTTTGCATGATGTTGACTCCGTGGCCTATGAAAGATGATAGAGATATAATGCATGCATGGAGTCTGTGAGTCCACCTACCTTTCCTGTGGTGCTGAGTGGCTGCCAGGTACATGGACAGGTAAACAGTGATGAGCAGAGCCCACCACTGCGTCATGTCGATCCTCACACACAGATCTACACACACACAACTCTCTTCCAGTCTCGCTGTGTCTCCCTCAGGGGATAAACATCACAACAGTGGATGAAAATACTCCGACTGTTGAGATTCGGCATTTCATGTGCACCAGTTTCATATGCAGGAATCATTCCTCCATCCACTGCACTCGTTTTTTTTCTGTTGCCACCTCCCTCCATCCATCCTCTCTCCCTCTTTTTCTTTTTTTTTCTGTGTGTGTGTGTGTGTTCTCCGCTCAGGCCTGGCCGTCTGGGCTCTCATCTGGAAATCATCAGGATTTGGAGAACGCCTGCCCTCTTGGCTGGACTTTTCTCACAGCTACTGGCGGACTGCTTGACTGGCTGATTGGTTCAGTTACTGTGCGACTCTCCAACTGACTGGATAAATAGGTGACTGACTAACTGGCCTATTGATTGACTGAGCATACTGGCATCCTATGAGCCAGAACCAAAGCACTACAAGAGAAGGATGAGCTCCTTAGAAAACAGCTCTGGCTTGATCAAACGTCCCCATTATCTTAATGGATGATTCCGGTTTCTTTCAATTAGGGTTATTTTCACTGTTTTGGCCGTCACTTCTGAAAACATTTTACAAACCAAGTTAACTGCGAAGATCTGGGAACATAGAAACATTGCTACGATGGAGTCAGATAAAACAAGAATTGAGCAGTCAGGTGATCTGACAGATTTACCTTTTTAATTGAGGGTGAAACAGAAAGGAACTGCATTCAAAGTGTCGGACCGTCGTGGTGAAGAGGGAGCTGAGCAAGAAGTCGAAGCTTTCGATTTACTGGTCCATCTACGTCCCAACCCTCACCTATGGTCATGAGCTCTGGGTAGTGACCGAAAGAATGAGGTCACGAATACAAGCGGCCAAAATGAGTTTCCTCCGTAGGGTGTCTGGGCTCAGCCTTAGAGATAGGGTGAGGAGCTCGGACATCCAGGGGGAGCTCAGAGTAGAGCCATTGCTCCTTCATGGCGAAAGGGATCAGATGAGGTGGTTCGGCATCTGATCAGGATGCCTCCTGGGCGCCTGCTGTTAGAGGTGTTGTTGCACTGGTAGGAGGCCCCAGGGCAGACCCAGAACATACTGGAGAGATTACATATCTCATCTGGCCTGGGAACACCTTGAGGTCCCCGAGGACGGTAGTATGATATGGTGGTTGCCTAAGTTGGTCTCGATTGGTCCTCCACTTTGGTCCAGACCATAAACTGTACAAACAATTGATGAAGCTTCCATGATATCACTCATTGGTTTGACTCACAGACCTGTCACTCCAAGTGAACGTGACCTTAATTATGTGTAACCTTGAGCCTTAATAAAGTTTAACGCTGGAAACACAGCAGGAAAGTGCATCCTGTAGTGAGTTGCCACGCGATGGCTTTGGAAAGCTGCTGTGGCCGCTCTGAGCTCTGCAGCGAAGTGCAACCAAACTTAAAGTTGGAGATAGCAACAAATGGTGCCAGCCAATCAGTAAAAGAGTCCCGTGACTCCTGAATTTTTTCCTGTTTGAAACACATGATCGAGCCTCCTGGTTGCCCGCTGTCACTCCCAACTCGTCAAACACAGTTGCTTTGTCAGTGATCTCTGTGTCAGATACAGATGCAGAGAGGTACCGTTTGTGGTGCTGTAACACGTTCTGGGCAGCAGATGTTCCTGATGTTGCCAGCAACAATCGAACTTGTCAAATTTCACTGCTTTGTCACTGGATGTTCGCGTCAGATACTGACACACCGAAACACTTGATACAGTGGGGTGATACACATGAAGCCTTCGGCAACTACCGTAGCATAAGTAAGCAAGACCCTATAATGCAGGTGGGAGGGGAGGTGAATGGCGGTGAATGGGTCAAACAAAGACCGGACTTTCACCTAGGAGCTTGCTGTTTGTTTCCCGTATGAAACCAAAAGTCTATTGAGTTATTTTAATAACTTAACTTAACCTATAACCTATTTGAGAAACAACTGTACACCCTTTAGTGCTGGTTTATTTTTGTACCTCATCAAACTGTACCAGTTGAAGCACAATTGTGTACCCTGCAAGACATACAAGTACCTTTGAACTACACTATGCTAATGTACCCATTTAAAAGGGTACTATTATGTATTTATAAGGGTACTGCCCCAGCAACAAGCTATTCTGGACTTTAAGGAGACAAAACTGCACCAGAATTATCCACACAATACTTGCTTCCTGACTGTTTATTAAAAGATCGTTTTAAAAGGTTAATTTGTGCAAAAATCCACAAATTTAAAATAAGAACAAAAATCAATGTAAATCAATTAAGTTATTCTGAGTGATAATGAAGTAAGTCATGTGACGTACTTATTAAGACAAACCATGACGCTATTTTTTAAACCTAACCATGGATTTTTTTGTTACCTAACCCTAAGGAAACAAACATAAAACGACATGTTTTTACATACCTTGTAAGTTAATTTCGAAAAAAAACTGTTTGCATTTAATAAGCAGAAACTGTACACTTCCTGTGAAGACAGAGAAATATTTTGAAAAGACACAATGCATGTAACAAGCGTCAATTTAGATGCTGTCAGTGACTGTCCAAAACTGACACAGGAGGGTACCTAGCGTGTCATTTTGACATTTAGGTCCAGTGACACAGTGGCAGAATTTAGTGAGATGGTATGAGAAATAATTGTTTACTTCTCATGCATCATGTTTTGGCGACGTCGCCATAAAAAGCGTGCTTCAGTTACGAGTACAATATTCATAAAACAATCAGTATCCTGCACTGCTTTATAAAACAGTTCATTATATCATTGATTTATTCTGTTAAAAAATGGAAATCATTTTCCTCCCTCCCACACAGAACAATTCTTTTCATGTGTTTTGGTTTAAATTCTGGGTTAATTAGCTGAAATTCTCCACTGCAAAGAACAAAGTCCAGACTTGAAAGGCCTGTTTGATTGCAGGTAGCGAGCAGCCACCAGACAACAATGAAACTCAGGCGGAGACAAACGGCTATACGTGTCAACAGTCAACATCAACACCAGCGTGAGGGCCACTCAGAGCATCTTGATTCAAGGCTGTCAAGACTCTTTCCCCATCTTTATACTCTGCCTCTCCACAGCCTCTGCTGCTCTTTGTTGTCTCAGAATATGTGCAATAAACACACACAGTCCCCATTCGAGTGCCACAGCACATAATAGACCGTGGAGGTGCTCTGTGTTTCAGATGGTTTTCTCTCTCCTCAGCCTCTAATGCTGCATCTGCTAAAATTAAAATACAGATAATGTTCCAGTAATGGCCTTCTGTAAGAGAAAGACACTTGTGTCCAATCAGTAGATTACAGAGCAACAATTAATTTTTCAAACCGAGGCAGCAGATATCAAACTTAAATGTTTATTCTAGCAATGTAACGCTGATAAGAGCGCACTATTTCTTATCGACGTCGTGCTGTTGGAATAAACAATGAAGTCTGCTATCTGTACGCAGTTATCGCCCGCTTTTTGAAGCCACTGCAGTTTTTCAGCTAAATATCCCCTGTTGACAAAAGCATCAGCAGCTGAAGTCACAATCACAAAGCACAAGACGAGTGGCGCTCCCATTTCATTTCAGCGGCGATAAAAATATTGAGTGGACACGTGGGAGCCGTAACTGCGTTTATCTGGATACTTTAGAAGTGATTTGATGTCTCTGTGTGGGGAAAAAAAAGTTGTCAACAACTCATTTTAGCTCCGTTTTAATGCTCCCTAAATATGATGGTGGTAAATAAAGTGAGGTGCAGGGGGCGGGGGGATTTTACAGCACAACAAAAATGTCCTCTGCCTCCTTGATGAGGAGACATAAAGCATAATCTTGTTAATCATTCAAAGGTTTGATTAATCCACACAGAGCTGGGTAATTTATGTTGGTTTTGCCACCGCCGCCATATGTTTGATTGAATATTTGCTCGCAGCAGATGGGAAGGTATGATCCCCTGTTCTTTTTTTTTAAAGCCTGCAGAACATAAAACACATTTACATGGATGAGGAAGCTGCAAGAGAACGCCTCAGTGCACAAGCTGTAACTCTGCATGTGATTCACATGAGTAACACATAAGGCGAAGGCAGATGGTGCAAAACAAAAGCCGAAAACGCTCTCCGCTGCGGCTCATGTCTTCTGTTTGCCTGCAGGTGCGAGACAAGAAAAACGGCGCTGACCCCTGAATGCTCGGGGTCGTAAACACACAAACACCAAACACCACACAGGATGCACTGTGAAAGCTTTTTCGGTTATGACCATGAGGGGGCAGTGTTACGACGCTGAGAGATCCAAAACTTTCCCCCAAGATCCTGCAGAGATTGCTGCTGCTGCTCCCCAACTCTTGTGGCTGCATGAATCCAGAAATAATTGAATTCTTTCAGATGAGCTCTGACAATACGAATGCAGCCACTTAAAGACAGATCAAAGGGTTGTTTGGGTTCAAACCAGGTGGGGACCCTCGAGACATCCTTTACTTTAATTGCTTCAGTGCTGTAAATCACCGGAATGCCTCAAATATGCAAATTGATCCGAGGCCTCCGTGCGTCTGAACTTGCGCGAGGCTTTGCTTGATAGTCAAAATGCTACCGAGCACAAAAAGTCTGCAGCTGCATCTTACAAAGCTGTGAGTCAGGATAATAGGTAAACACCTGACCTGATTGTGCAAATATAGAAAACGCTGAGACGGTGACTCACGGGGAGTGTTTTTGAGAAATAGCTCAAAGTTAAAACTGTGTTATAATACATGGAATATTGTTTCTGACAGATTGCAGGAACTGAAGCCTGGAGGCCACAGCAGGAGGCTGCATGTACTGGATGTAAAACACACTCGCTTCCTGGAGGAGAGCCTGCAGCTATTAACTGAGTTGTGTGCGTACATTGTTACTATATTGCGGTTGTGCTGTGTTCACAGTCTGTGTAAAACCAAGCCAAAGCCTATAAGAGGTTATGAGTTAGAATTTTTAATTATTTTTAATCCCCAACCAAAGCTCTGCTGAAAAGCTTTTTGCCTTCGTCAGGCTTTCACTGTAAATGAGACTTTGTTCCTGCTCGATCCGAAAGGTTGAAAAGAGGTAAGAAATAAAAGAAAAACACAGAGGCAAAGTCAGAGAACCTTTCTTTTTTCGGAAGG
This sequence comes from Cephalopholis sonnerati, assembly GCA_019142605.1. NCBI lineage: Eukaryota > Metazoa > Chordata > Actinopteri > Perciformes > Serranidae > Cephalopholis > Cephalopholis sonnerati. The sequence goes on along the minus strand of JAGQAX010000022.1, from coordinate 9,684,253 downwards.
TCATATTCACTAAAATGAGTAAGAGAGGAAAATGTGAGAAAAAGCAGGAACGGGGGCAAGAGAGAGGTGAATCATGACGATAATTACAACTTTTTTGTCTCTCAGAGAGATGGACCGTGAGAGGAAAAAGTTTGAGAACAGTTGGATTTCAACTCCTCGGAAGTTTAAAACCACGGTCTATTGATTGACCATAGTTAGTGGCAGCATGGCGGCCGTCAAAACAAGTGAGGCCGGCGTGAGAATAGGCTGTCTCGCACATCTCTCTACCTGGCTGGCAGGAGGCGCATCACGCATCAAAACAACTCGACAAAATACTGAGCGTGTGAGTGTTCAACCACAATGCCTAATCATCATACCTCGAGCAGAATAATTACCTCAACTGTCCATCACATCCTCTGCAAAACAATTTCATCAAGGCTCATCTGAATAGGAGCGCCGTCGCAGCTCAGTGTCGAGTCTTTAAATGGAGCTGGCATGTCTTGGACAGCTTGCATTATCATGGTTGGCCCTGGTGGGTGTCTCCTAACCCAAAAAAAGTAGCTACCTGTCTCCCTGAGGTACACTAAACACCGGAAAGGCGACAGCTACAGCAGCATTCCAGTCTACACAGACCACCTGTCTCATTACTGTGGCATCCACTATTTATTACCACACAGTATCATAATTAGTCATCAGAGTAAATAAAGCTTTATAACTGTCGTGAAATTAACGTCTTGGTGAGGTTCACGTTGCTAATTTCCTCCTTTGTACTCCTGCTTGTAATGCTTGACCAATTAATTTATAATGACCTGATTTATGATCCAGATGGCAGCCGATGTGTAAGTGTGCACTGCAAAACAACTTGTCTGGCTGCTCGTCTGCGTTGCTTTAACAGTTGAGCTTGACAGTTCATTCTTGACCTGTGAAGCAGCTGGTGACAAAATAATCAGCAACCGGGCAAAGCTGGCAATTGCTCCAGGGCCCCAGAATCTCATGGGCCCCGAAGGCCACAAGGTTGAGGATACACAACCCAATCACCAGAATAAATGTCGGTATTGTGTGTTTCTGCAAACCACGGATATGTTCCATTTGTTTTATTATCTAGTGGATATGCTGAAACTTTACATTTCTTTACGGTTGAACAACACTGGGGTGAACATGTGGTGATGTTTATGCACAAAAAACACTTGATTACAGTTAGGAAAAGATGATGTTTGGCTTAAAATACCTGGTTTTGGTGTCACAGATATGCCACCAGTGTCTCACTGAAAAATACCTAGATTTTGTGACAGACGTGCCACTAAAAATGCCGCCATAGTCCTGTTAAAAAACACCCAGTGTGCCATCAATGTTGTCTGAAAAACAAGTGGTTTTGGTGGCACAACTGCGGCTGGAAATACTGCCAATGTCTTGCTAAAACACATGCAGTTTTATTACAATCCCTGCTGAAAATGCAGGCAATGTCTGGCTAAAAACACCCCATTTTGTTGGCACAATTGCTGTTGGAAATGGCGCCAATGTCCTGTTGAAAATCACCCAGTTTAGGTGGCACAATGTCCGCTGGAAATGCCAACAATGTCTTTCTAATACCAACTGATTTTAGTGGCACAATTTCAGCTGGAAATGTCACCATTGTCCTGCTAAAACCACCCAGTGTGCCAACAATGTCTTCCTAAAAACAACTGGTTTTGGTGGCACAACTGCGCCTGGAAATACTGCCAATGTCTTGCTAAAACACATGCAGTTTTATTACAATCCCTGCTGAAAATGCAGGCAATGTCTTGGTAAAAAACACCCCATTTTGTTGGCACAATTGCTGTTGGAAATGGCACCAATGTCCTGTTGAAAATCATCCAGTTTAGGTGGCACAATGGCCGCTGGAAATGCCAACGTCTTTCTAATACCAACTGATTTTAGTGGCACAATTTCAGCTGGAAATGTCACCATTGTCCTGCTAAAACCACCCAGTGTGCCAACAATGTCTTCCTAAAAACAACTGGTTTTGGTGGCACAACTGCGCCTGGAAATACTGCCAATGTCTTGCTAAAACACATGCAGTTTTATTACAATCCCTGCTGGAAATGCAGGCAATGTCTTGCTAAAAAACACCCCGTTTTGTTGGGAAAATTACTGGTGGAAATGGTGCCAATGTCCTGTTGAAAAACACTCAGATTAAGTGGCACAATGGCCGCTGGAAATGCCAACAATGTCTTTCTAATACCAACTGGTTTTGGTGGCAAAATTTCAGCTGGAAATGCTACCGATGTCCCACTAAATACATGCAGTTTTAATGTCACAATTGTCACTGAAAATATCACCATTATCCTGCTGAAAAACACCCAGTTTCCCAGTTTAAGTGGCACAATTGCAAAATGGATAAGCCAACAATGTCTTCCTAAAAACAACTGGTTTTAGTAAAATCCCTGCTGTGAATATCGCTGGTCTCGCTAAAAAAACACCCAGTTGTGGAGGCACAATCTCTGTAGGAACTGGCGCCAATGTCCTGTTGACAAACACCTTATTTAAGTGGCACAATGGCTGCTGGAAATGCCAACAATGTCTTCCTAATAACAACCAGTTTTGGTGGAACAATCCCTGTGGGAAATGCCACCATTGTCTCGCTAAAAAACACCTCATTTTAGTAACACAGTTTCTGCTGGAAATACAATGTTTCACTAAAAAACTCCCCTCCACCTCTTAATGACGAGGTCAGTTCATGTATTCAGAGCTGTTGTCGAGAAACATATCCCTGGTTTGCAGGAACTTATAATACCAACATTTCCCTCTAACGTCTAGGCAACTATGCAACAATTACTTTGTGGTAATTTGATTATTTTTGTTGGAAAAACTAAAACACATTAAAAACTGAAATTGATGCTGCATTTGACTTACTCTCAAGGATGTGTCTCTATTTTAAAACCTTTAATATTTCAGTTGAGGCACAGTCTTTTACAAAAAAAGAAAACGTTGTTTCTACAAGTTATTAGACCCACAACGTAACTGACAAACAACAAAATAAAGAAAAAGAAGGGGTTTGGGGATATTGTTAAAAACTTGTTAAGGCAAAATTAATTAGAATTCTGGAACAAGAAATGTCAAAACATTGATAACAAATACTTGATAAAAAAACAGCTGCAGAAACAAAGGAGACACATCATGTCAGAAGTGAACAAAAGAAGCTTTACTTCATCAAATTAACCAAATCCGAAGGTTAACTTCAGTAATTAAAGTGTGCAGTGTGTGTATCAGTGAAGTCAGAAGTGTGTGATGTGCATAAGTGGAATGTGAGTGTAGAAAACGTGAATAAAAGCAAAGTGAAAAACTAAAGCAACATAACTGAACCAAACAGGAGCAAAGCTGCAGCAGAGTGGGGAGCCAGCCAGAAAGAGACGTCTGCCAGCTGCATCCAGACTTTAATAACCAACTGGGAACACCAGAGGGTGTTTCCAGTTCCTCTAATGATCACCTGCAGAGAGAGCACACACAGGTGAACCCACCAGCAAACTCAACATGACCATCAGGGGCCATCACAGTGAATTATATGCCACATTAAAGCTAGTAGACAAACATTGTTCATCCTAACCTTCAGATGCTTTAATCACACCAGCTATAAACTCATGACCTCTTAAATCTCTAAATGTAATGCCTCCAATTTGGGTTATTGTGCAGCCTTAAAGGTCTGTTAAATATACCTTGGAGAAGAACTCTTAAATCACTGATACAAGATAAAGCTAAGTATCAAGATAAGCAACAATAGTGCCGGCTTTACATCAAATGAGTTTTCGAGCAATTTCATTGTTGCAGACAAATTTCTAATATCAGCTAAAAATCACATGAGAGTTATACCTCAGTTTGTGTGAGCCCCTGTGATCCTGATCGTGTGATATGAGGTGGTCATAACTCAGTCCATGCTGTCTTAAGTCAGCCTTTTTCTTGTCTTGATGTTCTGACAAAATCAAACATTAATTCATCCATCCGTTTTCAACCGCTTATCTGAAGCCAGGTCACGGGGGCAGCGGGCTGAGCAAAGTACTCCAGATGTCTCCTTCCCCAGCAACGCTTTCCAGCTCCTCCTAGGGGATCCTGAGGCGTTCTCAGGCCAGACGAGATATGTAATCCCTCCAGCATGTTCTGGGTCTTCCCTGGGGCCTCCTACAAGTTGGATGTGCCCGGAACACCGCCCGGATCCTGGAAGCTGTGTTGTCCGGGGCTAATAGCCCCTGGTAGGGTCTTCCAATGCAAAGGGGTCCCAGGGGAGGGGCCAGGCTAAGAGCGATTCAAGCCAGACCCGGCCCCAGGTCTGGCTCCAGGTCAGATCACCCTCTGCTTCAGCCTGTTGCACTGTTAACACACTGACTGCCCTCTGGTGCAGATTTGTGTCTCTGTTCCCCTGCTGTCAACCACACACTGACACTGACGAGCCCCTTCACACATTTAGAAGAACAGGAATTTTCTGATATTTACCCAAGAACTTATCGTCCTTTTTAATAATAAAATCAACAAAAAAAATTGGAAATTATATTAATGGAATTTTTGACTGCAGTGTGATTTCAGTTGGACTTCAAGTGAAGGACTGTCATGAGAGAGCTTTATGTTAGGGTTAGTCTTTATTTGTAGGGTTAGGGTTAGGGTTAGCCTTTTTTGTGCTATATCAGTATCTGATGTTTGTTCATATGGTGCACATTATGGTGAGTTATTATGCCATGTGTCTGGAGCCACCACCCTGTGGACCCACCACCCACAGGGACTGGCACTGGGGCTGGGTGCCTTTTGTGCCAGGCCGCAGGCAGAGCTCATGACCAAAGTTGAGGGTTGGAACGTTGATGGACCAGTAAATCGAAAGCTTCACCTTCTGGCTCAGCTCTCTCTTCACCACGATGGTCCAGCACAACACCCACATCACTGAAGATTGCGCACCAAACCGCCGATCCATCTCATGCTCTGTTACACCCGCACTCGCGAGCAAGACCCCGAGATACTTGAACTCCGTCGCATGAGACAGTAACTCTCTCCCAACCCAGAGGGAGCAATCCACCGTTTTCCTGCAGCTGCCGACATGTGACACATCTTATCTTGTGTTTGTAGAGTTGTGTGTTTTTGTGGACAAGTTAGGAATTGTTATGATGTCATATTTCTGAAAGGTTTGGTGTAATATTTTCCACCAGAAGCAGGATGGGAAATGATTTCAAAAGGTATCTAGTTGCAATCTTGATCCTGCAAGATCCCCAATCTTATAGTGTGGGACTTAACATTCTCAGTGTCTTCAGATGTGAGAGGGTGTCAGACTTAAGACTCTTTTCAAAGCCTTCTAGTGCATAGTAGGCGTAATAAATACGGTTTGACCTTAAATGTACCTTATCTGTACCTACAGTGTACTAATTAAATGCCAATCAATGTTAATATAAGCTTACAGGCCTTACAGGGATTCTCGTCTCCGGTAAAGGTAAAGCAAAACTGAAAAAGTTCTCACCCAGGTCTGAAGTTGTTCGGGGACACCTCAGCAGGGTACATACCCACCAACATTTTAGTCTGGATCGGAAAGGCTCTTCTCCTTGTGTCACCCGGCTGCCAGCAACTGCTGTCTAATAACTGCAATGATGATGGATATGTATACTTCATTTCCTGTGTAATCACTGCACCGCTCATGCTTGAGTGTACGTCAGCGGGCTTCTGCATGGTAATGAAAAGTGCTTATGGAGTCGTGGTGAGAGGCAAACACATGGGCAGAGCAATAACATCTGTCACCGTGATCATGACCAATGCATGAATCGGACTCACGATTTCCAGTTACCATCATCCGCTAGTCATTAGTAATAAGGATGTGTTTGTTGTGCTTGATCATCAGCGCCTCCGTATTAACACACCCCAGAGAGGGAGTTGTCACGAAGCGAGCCAGAGGCGGCGAAACAGACCAGGCCAAGAGTTGTGCACATATAACGAGGTAATGAAAAAGCTTTGGCGCTATGAAATATGTTTTTCTCCAGAAGTGTTTGTGTGATTTTATTCCAGGAAATTTAAAGAAGTTGGCCGAAGAAGAAAAAGAAATAGATGGTTTAGACTTTCCTCCCTGTTTTTCCTGCTTTGTGGGATCTTTAAGAGTTTGTGGTTATCTGTACCTTTTCACTTGGGTATAATGCAGTTTTGATCTTCACTGTAACTTCAAGTACCAGAAATATATTGGGAACCATAGATGGCATTCATGGAGACCAATGTTCCCTTTATCCTGATTCAGTTTCATGACATATGACTGACTTAAAATACTTTTTCACTGAGTTGGAAAGTTTTGATGGAAAAACTTTCAAACTCTCAGTTTGCCTTGCCTCAGTTTGATGCTTTCTCCAGACTCTACCTCCATGTGATCGGAGGAACATGTAGGAAAATATTATTGATCAATATACACCCAGGTCACCTGGTGAGCTGAGAAACTTCTCGAGGTGGTTTTTGTACAGTGAGTTAAATGTGCTTTCATAGCAACAAAGTCGATGCCTCGGGGCTTTGGATAAAAAGTATCAACTTTATTTTTTACCTTAAATGTATTTATCATACAAATCCAGACATACCAGTCATCCAGTACATTCCAGACTAAAGGACTGTGTACTTTTTTGTACTGGTAGGGTCAGACCAATGTTGACATTGTACTTTTCTGCAAATCCCGGATATGTTACATTTACATGTTATTATGCAGTACATTATATACATTGTTTAAATTAGCCTAGTGGCTAGCAAACCTTTCCTCCACTCATATGAAGCCAGGGACAACAGAAACAAAGGTAACGTTACAAAATTTGGCTCCGTTACAACTCACAACGTTCACTGACAAAACAACTGTCTTATACTAAACAAACAAAATATAAACAAATATAACATGCTAACATTATTAGCACAAGCCTATGGCATTTTACATTGTATAAATTAGTCTAGGGGCTAGTGGAAATTTCCTCTACTCTCGTGAAACCAGGATAAATCACTCACAAGACAAAATAAGCCTGGTAAGACCATCCCTATGACATGAGCTCAACATTCTGTTTTGCTCTCTGTATCGGTCTGGTCAGTGCCGCTCAGCCTCATATCCACAAAATTAAAATCCAACTGGAGCTAATCTGGGCTATCAAGGATCTGTACTGTAGTTGACAATGTAAGTGGTGGCTCCTGAAGCAGCAAGCCCTAACTTTAACGTTATTAAATACAGCAATAAGTGAAGTTATTGCAGAAATAGCAACAAATAGTCAATAACAACAACTAAACAAGAACATCGATATGCACTTGTGGAGCTTAATAATCAAACAAAGTTCATAGTGTCTATGTTATTATAGATTTACTTGTTTTCTTTTTTATCAGACACATATTGTCAAATCATACCTGACATGTTTCAATGGTAGCTTCCATCTTTGTCAGAGGTGTCACTAGATGGTGAGTGACATGTCCTTAAATAAGCTGACTGAGGCGGTGTCAACCTGTCAAAATTTGACACATCATGGATTGGGACAAGGCCAATGTCATCCGCACAGAAAGCAATAGACACCAGCGTTGGATCATGGAAGCGGTGGAGATCAGGAAGCGGGCCCACACAGCCATGAACTAGGATGAGGGGGCGTTCCTGCTCTCCCATACCTGGAGTGACATCCTCCGACGGCGGACGGACAGCAAGGGGCGGTGTTGACCTGTCAAATTTTGATGGATTGTTGGCTCTGTTGGTGATGAGGAAGGTATTCCCTGCTGTTTTTGAAAGTGTTTGGGGCGGCATTGAGTCTGGACTGATACAAAGAGTGAAACAAAATGTTGAGCTCATATCATCAGGATGGTCTTGCCAGGCGAGCAATGTCTAGGTAAAACACAAGAGCTTTCGTGCCTGGAAACACGATTGACAGATCATGACAAAACACCATTGTGCACCAACTCCATTGTGCCTAATAATCCGCTGGAAAAACAGCGACCGGCTGCCACAAAAGCTGCTAGAAAAACACCTGTCGCTGTTTTCCCAGCCAGACGATGGAAAAACAGTTTTTCTAACAGCTTTTTTAGTGACTATTTGCAACAAAACTCCCACATTTGCTGCATAAAATGACGCTGGAAACACAGTAGTGGTTCACTGAATCACTCCTGGTTTTGCTATTTCTTTGTCTCAAACAGTGGTCTGCAGTTTGGCAGGCATCTCTCCTCAGTGACACACCATCCCCTCCTACCATGATACGAATGAAATGTGCAAATGTACATGGATTGCAGAAATGCGCAGCCAACATTTTCTTCTGGCACCTGGACCGATCAGACTGAACAAGTAGAAAACTTTGAGGGCAGCAAATAAAGTCAGCGCAAATATGTGGACCCAAAAAGACACAAAGTTTCCCGGGGTGAGTCAAAGTAAGACGAAGACGTATCTGTGCGAGTTTAAAAGTTCACTTGAACAAATAATTTCACCCAAGTCTCAAAGCTGTGCGTCTTCACAAATGTCCAGAGATGAAAAAAGAAGACTGGAGGGAAATAAGTGAGTGAACTGAAGTTCTTGGAGAGTTGTGAGATCAGTGGGAGTCTGAGCTGTTGAGCTGTTCAGCCAAATAAATAAAGTTTTTGATTTTATTTTTGTTTTGATCTTGTTGTCCTGCTGGTAGACCTCAAGCAAAATACCTCTCAGTGTAACGCAAAAGTTTTCTTTGAATTATGGCAACTTCATAAAAATGTATACAGGTATTAAATTTTCCTTTATGTTACTTTCAAAGCTCTGCGTGCATGACATGAAACATAAAACCTGCACTTTACTTCAGCCAACTTTAAAGCACATGACTTAAAGCTCACCTGTAGACACCTGTGCCTCCTGTGGCAGCTCCTTCAACCTCAGCGGACTAAAACTTCCCTGCACCTGGTTCACAGAACAAAGCCGCTGCTCTGTGAGACATCATGCGGATGAATGAAAGATGGAGAGCAGAAGACCCAGGCGAATGAGGTCAGCACCAGGTCTGGGGGGCCTGTGTGTGTATTATTATTTGTGTGTGAGGTAGCAGGCAGAGGTGGGAGGTGAGTTTGGAGAGGAGGGCTGAGGTGTTTGCTTTTGGCCCTGAAATGGAGAGCTGTGAAACACATCAAAGCTTCTGCAGCCGCTGACCCCAGATGGCTAATAGCAGGATCAGACTGGAGCCTTCTGCTGATGGTGCAGCGGTGGAAACAGGTAGAGGGGCGGCTTCAACCAAATAGGACTTAGAAGACATTAAACAGGCATGACTGAAGAGGAAAAAGAGCATGTAATTTGTGGTGGTTTGTTGCTTAAAGACGTTATGAGGGGGAAAAAGGACATTATCATGTGATAACCAGTGCATAAAATAGCAGCACCTCCTACAGAGCTCTGTGTAGAAACACACTGACACAGCTTAGGTGGACAGAAATGTGGGATGATTTCTAATCAGTCTGACCGTGGAAACAGCCAGGAGAAACAGCTGAAAGCAGAAAAACTTGGAGAGAGGCTTCACTTAAACCTGCAATGGCGGCCAGAGTTCATTATTGTGCTTGTACCATTGCGACTTGAAGAAAATCTGAGTTCAAACTGTTATTTTTAAGAGTTTGCTGAGAGTTTATTGTTTAAATATTTCAGACAACCACCTACAGCAGCAGTGTAAGATATCCGGAACAGCGACAATATCACTGGCTAGACTAAATAACCGACATAAGTCACAGTAAAATGGCAACAAAATGGCTGCAAAGCCACCATCACTGGTAGTAAAATCAAAACAAAATCCAGCATTTAAACAAACTTAGAAGATTCAGTTAATTAAAACAGTTTCACAATGTTTGCAGGTACAACTTCTGAGTTTGTCATGTGACGCAGTGCGGCCCCAAAAACTTCTTCCCATAGACTTACACTGTGAAAGAGACGTCTATAAATCAGTGGATACCTTTTTGAGAGTCACAACCCCTGCGGAATGACTTACTTAACTTCTGGGATTTGAACCATTCGGTCTGAAAACATTTCGAAAGTTGAGAAGAGCCTTATCATTAATAATTTTTATCCCCATTCAAGTTAGCTGAATGCTAAACAGGAAGTTAGCCGCTCAGCGTGCTCAGCCGCTGTAGGTCTCTAGTGCACTTACTCTGGCTCCACAATGTGGAAAATCCAGATTATTTCTGGAAATTTAGAGTCTTTGGCTTCATGCACCACTGAGCAGCTTTAATAGTTAAGAACAGGGGCCTGCCTCCTGTATAAGTCTATACAGGGGCTGCCCCTGACTAAGAATTTGTCTAGTAGACGATTGTTGTCATTTAGGGCCATTAGTCGACTAGTCGCCACATGTTTACGATGTGAATGTAATTATTAAATGATATATTTTGATGGTTTGAGTTGAAGGTGTGAGAAAGAATAGTCTCAGTAACATTGTTAACACTGTGCTACATTACAGAGAAATACAAACCGTACTAATGAACCTTCATTAATATAGGCCTATATTTTATCTACAAGTGCACGTCACACACTGAGCGAGCCGCCTGTTAATGACGCTGTGGGCTAATGGGCATGTAGCTACTTCCATGTTTCACATGATACGTCATGTTTGTAGTGGACCAATGAAGATGAGTTTACATATCACCTTGGGTTGGTCCTTCACCTTCTCAAAATGATCCCACACTTTGGATTTCCTGCCCTGGAAATTAACGGGACTCTTGTATGACTGCTGAGCGTGGACACTTCCTGTGTCTGTCCTTTCAAAATAAATTCCCACATGGTCCACTCATACAAGTTTTGATTTATTTTGACAAGGTGCAGCCCCTATTAGAGTTTCATGTTTTTGTTTTTGTTTTTTTTCTGTGACGAAGCAACCAATGAAATTTTGACCTTTCTGGTCGAGTAACGTTTGGTCGACTATGAGGGGGCAACCCTAGTCTATACATTATTTTTTGGCCTGCAAAGTATTGGCTGCCTTTAATTTGTTGACCAGAACTACATTTTAGATGTGTTTTGATTTTCAGAATTAATGATCATGATGCTAACTGGAGTCAGAAATGGGGGATCAGCAGGAATTCAGATGTCTACTGAACGTGACATGTGTAGACACACATGAGAATCGTTATCAGAGCAGCAAAATAATAAAACCCATAAAAATCCATTACATGCAATTACTTGATATCAAATTTCACCATGTGGCCTTATTTAAAAAAGGCATGTTTCATTAAACATATCAAACATGGTGGATTTGCGGCAACACATCACTGTCAAGCTACATGAGGGGGTGTGGGATCACGATGCTGCGAGCAGCTGAGAGCGAGAAAAACATCTTTCAAAAACATTTCACCTCTCAGCTCGTGACTAGATTTGGGCGTCTTCTTTTCAGCCACCGACAATGTTCAAGCTTTGACTTTCTGTATCCGATTTCAAAACAACATCTGGAGGGAGGGAGGGAGGGAGGGAGCTCAGCTTGAACCTGCCTTTCTCTCTTCATTGTGCGTGCGTCTTTGTGACTGTCAAGCAGTCACAAAGCCAACCAAATCCAAATCTCTCCCTTGTTAAAATCGCACACTTCTTTCTCCCCCCTCCCTCCCAATCCTCTCAAAGCTGTCTACTGCGGAGCAAAGTGCCTTGTTAGATCAGATCTGTCGCTAGTTCCTCCTGCAATATCCTCACAAAGTCTGGATTATACAATTAAACTCTACATCTTTGCATTTCAAAGCTTAAGCCCTCATCAAGTGACAAACATACGCACTCAGATTTATGAAAATGAGCAGAGAAACTTAAAGAACGCCTACACCAGACGAGCACATATGCAGGAACATGTGTCTTAATTAGAGATGCAAACAGTTGGTAATTAGTTTGTCAGAGTTTTGTGTCTGTAAGCGATTCCTCTCTTGTCTCTGTTTTCTCTTTTCAGGTTATTTACTGTGAATGTGATCCTTCCCTCTCCTCCACCGCCGCCTCATTCATTCGTCTCATTAGTTAGCTGTAAAGTCAGCTCTCAAAGCTTCCTCCATCAAGGCTTTTCCTCCGCAGCAGACTCGCTCTGGTTGCTTTGCTCATTCCCTCACATCCTCAGGACCAGTCAGTGACAGCAAATAGCCCGAGATCTGCCTCGCTACTCAGCCACGGCTCCGCCGTAGAAAGCAAGAGCTCGGTTGTTATGTCCAAAAGTTAAGCCGTGATTTCCTTCTCTGTGAACGCTTCTCTCTTTTTGCTGGCTTGTTATGGGGAAGCAGGGACCACCCAGTGGAGCGGTAACAAGTCCACATGTCATGAACTAACAGTTACATCTTTAGTCACACGGATTTGGTCGATGAATCAGTGCCTTAGAGAGCTGCCCTGGCTGTTCTGGGTGCAGTATATTTGCTGAGGAAATTTTGACTTGGCTTGTATGGACAAAGGAGAAAGAAGAGCTGCACTGGCTGTTTGAGCCTAAAGGAGTCCGTGTGCTTCGAACAAACTCTTGTCCAATTTCTTAAACTCCCACTTCCCCGAATCCTTCCGGTATTGGAGTTGGAAGGACCATCGACAGTCTTTCTGACTGTCTGAAACTGACAGAATCAGACTGTAGGTTCTCATATTGTCTTTGAGTGTTTTCAGACACCACTTTTTATGAACTGGTGCGTTTAAAGTATACTGACACCTTAAATATCAAGATTCATTGTGTAGTCTTGTGGAAAAGTGAAAAACTGACTGGATTGGAAACTTGACATCTGTACTCAATAAGAAGAAAAAACAATTTTGGTTTTACAGTGGGTTGGACTAGCCCATTTCTTGGCCGGGAAAAGTGACTCCCTGGAGTCTTGTTTTCACCGTGGGGTCACCAGACATTGAGGCGCTGACAGGCTAATCTTTGGACTTTCTTACCTTAACCTTGACCAGTCTCACTCCTCTTGCCCTAAATCTAACCAACCCAACCAATGAAGGCAACCCAATCAGAGGGAGAGTAGGTCACATCATGCCTTCACTATCCTAGGAAACACAAATTGCTTCGTATGCTTCCCAGGCCCCCTGGGAAGTGCGCTAGGCTTAAGCTAGGTAGAGGCCAAACAGTGGAATTGCGTTCGTCATGTGATGCCATGGGACCCTAAAAGACCTTTTCCCATATACTCGTATGTCAAAAAAGATATCATAAATAAGTGGATACATTTTTTGACTCAGTTCAGAATTCAGTTCAGTTCAGAATTTGATACATTTGTGCAGCACCAATCATAGGGGTTATTTTATAGGTGATAGTTTGGCGATTTTGGCTTCATGCGCCACTGAACAAGTTTTGTAAGAATGAATGGGGTCCTACCCCTGATGCTGTATTCAGTTCTCGTTATGCCCGGTTCACACTACATGACATCAGCCTGATTATAGCCCGACGCAGCGTCATACGGTGTCGTATGCAATAATCCATCATTTGATCTTGTGTAGTATGTCATGGTAGACGACAACTGACGCCATGTCTGGATTGCCTCAGGACATCCCGACATAAAGTCTAGGATGTTTGATTTTCTTTTTGTCGTTCACGACTTCTCCCATCACGTTCTCCCGGCTTTTATTGTGAAACATTTGCAGGAACTTGTGCATGTGGTACTTCAAATGTAGCTCCTGCCATCTTGTGGCGCTTTTTATGTTACCACAATAATATTTTGGCTGACATACGAACAGATACAGTGACTGAAATAATAGTAATGGTAATAGTAATAAAAATAGGACAAGAATAACCCAATGACATCACGCTCGTCATGAACGACAACCAGGGATGTTTGGTTGTGAACCATCGTGTAATCTGTCATGTCTGTCGGCCGAGTCATGGCACAATTTTATGACTCCACAATCGCCTAATCTGACATAGTGATTGTTGGAATGGACAAAAATGTAATGTAGTGTGAACCCGGCATGATACATCCATGACACTTCCAGTCTGTATGCTAAGCTAAGCTAACCCTCTCCTGACTGTTGCTTTGTATTCATGTACAGACAATATTCTCATCTCAACTCTTGGCAAGAGAGTGAAAAAGCTTTTTATCCCCCCAAAATGTTGAACCAAGTCTTTGTTCTTGATGCATCCCCACTGGCACAGGATGTAAACACACAATAGAAGTGGGGATGTGTCTACCACTTTGTGTTTTGGGTATAATTACAGAGGCCACTGTATTTATAAGTTACTATAAAGGCTTTTCTCTGCCATATCAGCAAAGTGATAGGAAGGAAGGATAAAGTGCTGGAGATCAGGGTGTCCTCGTGTCCACTCTTTGTTTCATAATAACCTGACAGTCTAAGAGTCAGCTGCCTTCACATCTACCTTTCTCTTAAAACACAAGTTTTTTCCCCTCTGATGATCCAAATCATTTCAGGAGCAGTACTGTAAGCCTCCCTCAGACTTTCCCCTTCAGGATTTCATTTTAACTTCCCTTAGGATACGAGGGTTTGGGGAGGAAATGGCAACACAATAAAAGACAGGACTTAACACAAAAATTTGGAATTTATTCAATTGAAATCCAAGCCACATATTTTTTTTTTTTTTCCGGATAATCTTTTGGCTTCATTTTAATCTTTCTGTGCCCCAACTTTGCGTACTAACCCAGACTGTGAAAAAGCACTGCCCTAGATGTGTCTCTCCTCCCCAGCAGTCATTTCTGTTATTTATCTCCCCCTGCTCTCTATCTGTCCATCTTGCCTACTCATAACTTATTCCATTATGTCTCTCCGACTCCTTCTCGCTCTAACTCCCAGAGCCCCTCCCTCCCCTTCCTACTGTCTTTGTCTTTCCTTCATTTTCTGTCAATTTCCCTCACTTTAATCCTCCCTCTCGGTGTTAGGACGCACGGTTTCTCGCTTGCAGCCTCAAGGTCAATTTTCTGTTATAATCAACGCAGATATAATAACAGTGGCAGTGACCCAGCCTTGAGCTCAGCGGCGTCAGGAAAAACCCTGCAGATGGACACGCAGGTCAGGATTCTGCCTCCGCTTTTGTCGAGGTTACGCGGGGTCATCGCGCCGCTTTGACCGTGCTGCTTGTGTGTTTGTTTATTTATCATCATTTGTCCTCTACTTGTCACGCCTCCTGCTCGACCCCCGAGGTTGTGATCGGGGCCCCTTCTGGCAATGACTGTTCTGACCCCGGCAACCAGGCGCAGACATGCATACTCATTCCTCATCTACATGTGTGTGCTCACCCCACACACGAGGGTTCTGCTAGCCCACATAGAATTTTCCATGAATTCATGAGAGCGTGTATGTTTGTGAATAGAGACAATGAGGCCACCAGTGGGGTTGTATAGATCTTTTTTTTCTCTGCTGATGCACTCAGGGGAACACTGACCCTGGCAGTTTGCTGGCAAGCCGGGGCCCCCATTGATCACTTCTCACACTGTAAACAAACACAGTCCTCCATGCTGCCTCCCCATCCCATCATCCCTCTCAGCATCTCCGCGCCGGCGACAGACTCCAGGGCACAGCGGGGAGACACTTGGCCCATAATCCTGTATTACCCGGCTGAGGTTTGCTTTGCACTGATAAAACTTTACACAATATATAAAATAAATCACATAAAGAATATTTATTAAATCTGAAGGTGTTATCAGCACCGAGCACACGGCCTCCGAATCCCAATAGAATTTTCTTTTTTTGCCAATAGATGAGAAAAGATACTGGGTTCGGAGCAGAGTAGACCTTATTGTATTTTAAAGAAATCTGGTCTGACCAATGACGTCGATCATATTAGATGATGTTGCTGGAGTTTTGAGCAGTGGTGCCCCCAGAAATTTTTCATAGAGGTAGCCAGATTGGGAAACAGAAAATCTTGGGGTTGCACACATGAGCGGATTATGAGACAATGGACCCGTGGGCAAAGATATGCAATAGCCCCATCAAGACACACTAACTTCGTGGTGGTTTTGCAGCATGTTATTCTGGTTCCATGTCTCCTTGTGGGTGTTTTAAGACTCTTCGAGGTAATTTTGTGGGTTATTTTGGTCATTTTGTGTCTCTTTGTGGTCAATTTGTGTCTCTAAGTGGTTGTTTTGTGTCTCTTTATAGTTCCTTTGGATTTTGTTGTGGTCATTTTGAGTCTCTCCCCAGTTGTTACGTGTTAATTTGAGTGACATTTTGCAGCTGAAGATCAAGAGACCCTCTGAGGCTGTGCGCCGAAGGCCTGTTTAGTAATCTATCCATGATGGTACACCAAAACCAAAAGTGGTAACTGACTTTCAGGGATTAGCTTATGCTGTCGAAGTGTATAAGGGTTGCCAGATGGGGGAACTGGGTGGCAACACATGGGCAGATAATAAGACAATGGGCCCCTGGGCACAGATATGCAAAAGGCCCCATCACCTTTCTACACAGGAGCAAAACACACTAATGCTGAGGTGGTTTTGCCTCTTTTTTTGTTGTTGTTACTCATTTTATTGTGGTTTCATGTCTCCCTGTGGGTGTTCTGTGTCTCTTTAAGGTAATTTTGTGGGTTATTTTCGCCATTTTGTGTCACTCAGTGGTTGCTTTGTCCATTTTTGTTGTTATTTTGTGTCTCTTTGTAGTTCCTTTGGATCTCTTTGTCTCAGTAGTCAATTTGTGTCTCTCTATGTCACAGCTGGACAGATGGCCTTTTCATAAAACTTGAATGTTTATGCAGTAGAAAGTCGCAATTACTTCTGAAAATGGTTCGACAGAACCAGAGAAAACAGAAAAAAGAAACCCCAAGAGGAGGGTTTACCACAGTTCATTTACACATACTACCCACACTGTTTTGAAAACAAAGCTGATTGGAAATTAGCAAAGTACCCTTTTAAGTATAGGGGAGACTCGTGGGTTCCCATAGAACCCATTTACGTTCAATTATCTTGAGGTGAGAGTTTAGAGGACCCCTTCGAAAATTGCAATGCCAGTTGCTCCCTTGCCAAAATTTAGCCCAGATGTAGAGCGTTATTTAGCTCTTTTCCCAACAAGCTATGCCAGCATGGTTGGTGCCAATGGATGCCTTAGGTTGTTGTGTTTCATAAGATACCACTACCTTTGCGCAAGCTCAAGAAATACCCGCACTATAGCCTCTTGAGGATCCAAGGGGGATTTAGTGGAATCTAGTGAGGATTGCAGATTCCATTCAGCAGGTGGAATTCGTTCAGTGTTCAGGAGGTTTGTACCTGGAGCCAAATCAAACCAAAGAAACTCAATGATTTACACTGGTAAGAACACTGAATTAAGCAGTTTCATCTTGAAAAAATTAGTCTCTTTACAATGCTCTAATCTTGGAAGAGCTGCCAACTACAGCAGCTGATGCAGAAACACGAATGGCCCTATCTAGAACCAGTGTTAGGTTTGTCTGTTCTGGGCTACTGTAGAAATCTCCATAAACGACGACCTGCTCCCTTTGTAGATATGACTGGTTCATTGGAAGGTAACAAAAACATGACTCAGGTAATAATAAGCTAAATAAAACATACGCATTATATTCCATTTCTGCCAATATACCCCCCTAAATACACACCGGACCTTCAAGAGTTCTGCTTACCTTCCCCTGCGAGGTTAAAGATTGGATTTCATGCCAGTTTCAAGAGAATAACTGAATGATTTTTAACCAGGTATGATGAAAACCCTTGAATGAAGAAAGGATTGCATGGAAACGCCTGTGAGCTGATGACATCACAGGTCAGTTTTGCGATGCGGTGTAGCGTGGCTGACCTTGCAGCTTCTCCTCCGAGGGCTCCCATTGTTCATGAAACCACCAGCCATTGATTCGAGACTCCAACCTACAGGTAGGCAAACGCCTCCCTGAAGACACCACACTTTGTCCAACACATAAATATTTAATTGTGTTGAGCACAAAGGCAGAAACTCCAACACGGCTCCGTATTTAGAACACGTCTACCCATGAGGACGAATTAGCATTAAAGTTTTGTTAAACTTTCTCAAAGATTGGAAGAAGAACTCCAGATAAACACAACACTCTGTATAATTAAACTCTGCGCAGCTACACCGTAATTAAGACCCGTGCTATCAGTTTTCCTTGACAACATGATACAAACCTTTTATTTTATAAAACTAAACAATACAGGAGCTTCATTCTCTTTGTGCGGCTCTATTTCAGGCACGGAGAAAAATATAGTTTCTTTATTTTCCGCAGTTTCCTGATTGCAAATGAGGTGACAATGTTCTTTGTATGCTCAATTGCTTCCTGGGTTTCTTTTTTTCCTCCTCTCACAGCGATGTCTCCCTGCCATCAAGACGAATCAGCCTCTCAGGGAGAGACCAGCCGCTGTACCATTCACATTATTTGCACTCGATACTCTTTTGCGTTTGACAACATAATTACCAAAGCCGAGGCTCTGAGCAATTAAAAGCCAGTGACTGCTGACAGCGAAGGCTTGAGTAGCGGGAACACGCCAGGGATGAGACAGGATCTCAACAAAAGTGTTCTTAGAGAGGAACTGTCTCCGGTGTTTCCATGACGCTGACAGGAGGGTGAGGAACATTGGGTAAAGTTTTGCCATCTCAGCAGGACTTAAGAATGACATGATGATCTAGACGCCCCCGAAATGATCCCCGCGACCATGAATCTCTTCATGTGAGAGAGTGGCAGAAGGGAGGGCGGTGAGAAGTGGTTTGTGGGAGGTATTGGAAAAGTTTTCTTTCTGTATGTGTACGTGAAAGAACTCAGAATTGGGGGTCAAGTTTACCTGTGTGGAATTTTTGGCATGTCTGTGTTCTGGATCCCATCCAAGTGTGTGGCCCACAAACGTCGGTCCTTCAGACTGAAGGACTCGAGCCAGATGGTCAAACCTCACAGAGAATTAAGCTAATGATGCATTCAGGTGGACCTCATTAACGTGTAAAGCTTAACATCTCCACAGTTTTCACCAGGGCACTGACCTCAAACAGCTGATGAAATGTAAATGGAGACGAGTTTAATGGCTGATAATTCCTGAGTTTCTGAGTTGAGAAGTGTCGCCTGAGAACTTCTGTTTATTTTATTATTTTCATTTTACTTCCATTTTCCCTTTAAATGGTGAATGATTTTACCAGACCGCGGAAAAAAGTATTCAATTTAACAGTCTGATTGAATTAGTGAAACGTGGGTTACTGAAGCCTTAAGGCACATTTATACTTGTGTGTCAACACACCCAAAACGCACATTAAACACACATTAAACACACATTAAACATGGCTTAAGAGCGACAATTTCAGTTACAAGTACACAAATTGGCTTCGTTTTAACTCGCAGCATTCACAGACAAACACTTGTCTTTATCTGGACACATTTTCCCCACAAACACAGCATGCTAATGTTATTAGCACAAGCCTATGGCATTTTACATTGTATAAATTAGCCTAGCGGCTAGCAGACTTTTCCTCCACTCATATGAAGCCAGTGACAACAGCATCATTTAATAAAGGTAACGTACAAAATTCAGCTCCATTACAACTCACGAGGTTCAACAACAAAACAACTGTCTCATACTAAACACGTTTTCCAAACAAATACAACATGCTAACATTATTAGCACAAGCCTATGGCATTTTACATTGTAGAAATTAGCCTAGCAGCTAGAGGAGATTTCCTCTGCTCATATGAAGCCAGGATAAATCACACACAAGACTTAAAATGCTATTTTTGTGGATTGCTTTATTGTCTTCACAGTTTATTGTTTCTTATCTGTGAAATTAAAGTAAATAAAAGCTTTGTTTCCACTGAGGGAAATGGTTTCAGCTTACAAAAATACTGCACACCCTCTGTTTACCATGATAGGTAAATAAATACTTAGTACTGGTTTAAGAGGATTGACTGGGCAGGACGGACGCCAGATATATTCAGTTTAGAAATGCAGACATTAGTGCATTCAGACATTGAACCCAGCTACTGAGAAACTACTGTATAACACTGTGTAACAGTGGCAGATAAAAGAGCAGCAGGACAGTCAGAATCTACAGGTCACATGACTCAGTAGCCTCTCGGGTGGGAAGCTCTCTAGATAAACACATGCACTATACACTGAGGCACACACACACACACACACACACACACACACACACACACACACACACACACACACACACACACACACACAGTGGTCTTTATGTGAGTGTATGAATACATGACCAGAGGGAAACAACTGTCACGTACGATGTGTGTTAGGTCTGAGTAATTGTCTCCCTGCATCTATTCTTATGGTAATATGTGCAACCCTTCTGTGCATTCGACATAAATCAAAAATGTAATTTTTGCCTTTTTAATGAAGAAAAATTACCAACTTGTGGCTGCGCAGCTTGTTAGACAAACACAATGACTGGAGTTCCCGTTGGGCAACATGGCTCCAACCTTTCCAAATGAGCTCTCCATCACGTGTAATCAATAATTGTCAACCCTCGTTCCACTCTGAGAGTGCAGCGGCTTTCGACTAGTCCAAACTTTGCATCGCTCTGCCAAGCCTGCCACCGCCGCGGCCACAGAGTAATCAGGTCTTCTGTGCCAACAGGATCGGCCTTTACAAATTATTTAACTGCCAGCTCTTTGGTTTTCCAGGTGGAGAGGCAATGAAACAAAAAGGAAGCATTTGTAAACACCTGCTCCATACAACACCAACCAAGATCACACTGACACTGCCCAGCTCTAATTAGAAAGCTATAAGATGTCAAAGCCCAGAGGTTTGGACTCGAGTTACATGACTTGGATTTGAGTCAGATTTGAGTCACGAGATGAGTGGAAACGTGTACCTACTTGCAGAATTTTTGTACACAATCTTTTATGTCACAGTGTGTCAGAGTTGGTCCTTGTAACCATGTGTAGTTGTCGTTTTTTTGCATTTTATGGTTTATTTCTAGTACATATTAACATGCTTTTTGGCTTTTCTTTGTAGTAATCTTATTGTGTGTTTTATATTGCTTTACATCTTTATTTTGTATTTTCGTTCCATGTTGTCTGTCCCTAATTTATGTTGCTGCATGTCTCGGCCAGGACACTCCTGAAAAAGAGCTTTTTAATCTCAAGGAGGTTTTCCTGGTTAAAAAAAGGTTGAATAAAGAATAAAATTAAAAAACCTTGCAATGTTCCACTCCGCAACCTGCCAGTTCACACCAATGTGACTAGATGAGATGGCGTATTGTCCCTATAGCAACGACTCTCTGCACTTCTGTTCTGACTTCCAGCTTTTCGAGCCCGGTCTCACTCCGAAATCGTCGAAATCTGGTGCTTAGGCAGTGACTTGCGGCGTCAGAAAGCAACCAAAAAAGGCATCCTTTAACATTGGCATGATACACGGCCGGTTGCTGTGCCGGCAGCATCAAAGGGAAACAAAGTGGGGCGGGTGGTGGATGAGTCCAACAAACACCGACTTTCACCTGAGAGAGCGATGTTCACATCTCATAAAATTCTAAAGCCAAACCTGATCCTTACCCTATCCCTGTTCTTTTTTCCTAAACCCAACCACGTGTGTTTGTTGTTGAAGGGAAAAATCAAACAAACAAAAAAAAAAATGGCAACCTGCAAAAAACGGGCCTTAAAGTGGATCAAGACACAGACCCGCCCCCCTCTTTTTCGCTCAACTCAGACCAAACTCTGATCACCATAGGCAGTGCTGATCAAATATAAACCAAAATGTTGTGACTCTGGTGCCTATTCACCTAAAATATCTTCAGAAACATATTTTAGTGTCCTGTTTAGCTGTAATAGTGAGAGTGGGCACCATACTGTTTTCTGCAAAGTGAAAAGAGAGGCTAAAAAAACTGAGATCAAAAGGCAAAACTAAGCAGCGCTGATCAAATATGAACCAAGATTCTGTTACTGAGTTTCTGATTTCTACCTGAAATGTTGTCTGAAACATGATGTAGCTTCCTGTTTAACATACAAGACTGTATTGTTTTGAAGATTGTCACCAACCGGCCAGCACATTGTGTCAAATGGCCGAGCTTGTATTACATCACCTACCAGCGGGGCTGTTTATTGGTCTGGTGCAGTGCATTCTGGTAGTTGCAGGCTTTTAAAGATCTTCAGCAAAAGCAAATGCCACAGCCATTTTTATTTGTTTCCTCTGGTCATGTCACCCTGTTTCAAACGTTTTTGCGTTTCATGAAAATACCATCTTTCCAGAGGTGAAATACATCTTTTGAGTCTTTGAACAAAAAATCTTGCACACTGCTCTTGGTCATCTTCACAATTTATTAGTAAAACTAACATTTCTGTCCTCTTGGACCTTCGTCCAGAGTGTTCGACACCATTATTTCCAACACCGAACACCATATGTCACATATCACACTAACGAAAACACAGGGGAACAAGAAAAATAGGAAAAATTTAGAAACCTCAGTCTCCTTGCACAATAAAGTCTATTTACAAAAAATGTTGATCCTATGAAAACACACATCGGCCTTGCAGCTTTCATACACCATTCAAAATGTTCAACATTGTATTCTCTTATGCCCTGTATCACAAACTGAAAATATATCTTTAAAACTGCATTACATTGTGACTTGTTAAGGACTCGCAACTCAAAGTTTAGGACTTGGCATTTGACATGGGACATGAGTGCCAAGGCTTGAATTGGTCCCACCTCCACTGGGAACTCTGTATCAGAGCATTAGCTGTGATATTTTCACATGGTTCATTTACTTCAGAGCATATTCGCATTTCTACAGTGTCACAACACGAAACAATCAGCCCTGAAATAATACAAATTACAATATTTCACCCCTTGAGCACTGGCTTATGGTAGGAATGTAATAGCATTTTCATTAGTGAGTTTATTTGTTTATTGGCAATTTTTGAAGAGATAGGGTGTTTGTTTAATTACGAAAAAGCAGAGAATGGCAGTTTGGCTTGTAAAACAGCTCAAGAAATGAAAAGGAAAGCAGCGAGGCATTTAAAATGAAATGTTGCCGTTGCCACGGTGCTAAATCATCCTCACTTGAGTCAATAGAGCAACTTTCTTTGAGACTAACTGTTGTCAGTAGTATTTTTTTTTCTGAACATCACTTTCCTGTCATGACTTTCCAAACTTGCACAAAATGAAAAACTCTTTGTTTTCTCCATACTTAGTGCAGAATGTGGTAAACAAGGCCACAGATGATGTGCTCAACTTAGAGGCTTACTTTCCAAACTAAAATCCCCATTGAGATCCAAAACTCCAAAACACTTCAGACACAGCGACGATAAGAAATTCTTGTTTTTTAACCAGTGGGTGACTCCAGCTAGATCTCTGTAAAAAAGCATTAACCACAAAGCAACACTGAAGACCCCGGCGGTCAGCCGTAGTTCAGCCTGGAAGATGGTGCCTGCTGCTGCTTGTAGAAAAGTTTGTGTTCATTCCAGAAGCGGTGATAAACAACCAGTGACCTGCCCGACGGAGTTAATAGAAATAGTTTGAGAGGTGAACGTGGTCCTGCCGTGCAGTACACAAAGGATTAATTGAAAATGATGAAATGTCAAAGAGGAACAGGGACATATACATAATGAGATAAAAGAACACGTTGACTATGTTAAATCTGACCTGGACTCAATTACCTCAGTTCACAGCTGTTTATGCCGTACTGTAACTGCCAAAAATCATACACCTGCCCTTTATTTATCCTTTATTTATTCAGAGACGTTTTGCTGCAGGAACATCCTGATAACACTCACACAGTTATATACACAGTCACACCTGGAAGCTGCCCAGTACTACCAGTGTGAGCTACTGGTCACGTAGTAGCTCCAGTGAAGCCTTTGGGAGGGTTAGGGCTCTGCTCAATAAGATCTGCATGTGAATTTTCCACATTATGACTATGAGCACTGGGTCCTGGTGCAAATTCTCCATGTTGCTGTGTTCCGTGTTCCACACATTTCGTAAATGAGCCTTAATGAGCTCTGCGCTTCAAACTATGACACTCTAAGTACCTTTGTGTTCTCAGTTTTGGACGTGTCAGTTTCTTCTTGTTACACTGAATACAGTGTCTTTGAAATAAACTTCTGTGTCCACAGGAAACACACAGTTTCCACTTGTTACATAAACAGTGTCTTTCCAAAATAAACTTCTGGTTGGGTTGGTTAGGTTTGAGACTAAACCATGGCTTGGGTTAAAATAAGTACGTTACGTAATCACTTATGTAGTTAACTAAGTAATGTAACTCTACTGATATGCCTGAATCAACTGTAGAGAATAGGCAATGACATGGCTACACACTGCATTGTGGGACGTAGCATCTGTACTTTAGGACATTCAATAAACTGAACACTGAGTTTAGGTTTCAGGCAGGACATGAACAGCAGACTCCTGGTTGAAAGTCCTGTGTTTGTTTGACCCATCTATCCACCCAACCTCCTCTCCATGCAGACTTTCTTGCTCTTTACACTAAGTCAGTAGCTCTGAGTGTCTAATATTGCTGCTGGGTGTGTTTACATTGGAGTTAGCTGAAAGCCCAGTGCGTCTCATACAGAGGGGCCCTTGTGCGTCGGTATCAGACGCCACAAAGCGTTGATATTTGACAACCTTGGAGCAAGAGCAGCAGGCAGGTTTGAGGTTAAACAAAAAGTGAGCTTTAATAAAGCTGATGAAAAACATCCAGAACAGGCAGGTAACAGAAAGTCCAAATGACAGAGGGACCAAAACTAACTGAAAACCAACTGGGATAACACGATGAACTCAGGTCAAAAAAATCAAAACAGACCACAAAACACCAGGCAGAAAACAGAGCAGGAAATGACACCAAGAACACAGGAATGAACACAGACAAACTGATCAAGAACAAAGAGAAACACACAGGTATATATACACAGCAAACTAATCACAAGAACGAGACCCAGCTGGAGTAGGAGGACACAGGCAAAAGGAGGACAATAGGGATTGGCTGACAACAAGGGTGGAGCAAACAAGACTAATGCAGAGCAGGTGTGAAGAGAAGACTCTGGGAACAGGGAAGGACTAACGAGACAGGTGTGAAAACAGGCAGGAAAACACAAAGACAGGAAGTAAAACCAGACACGACACATGAGGAGAGAATCTACAAAATAAAACAGGAAACAGATTAAACATGAACAAATAACATGAAACAAGGAACACAAACAGAAAACTCCAAAACAAAGTCCATAGAATAACAGGATACAAACAAAAACCCAGGATCATGACATGTCCGGGTAGGTCAACTGAGTCATCAGCTGTTTTCCAGCTGTGTTTGAATATGGTTCTTTCTCTGCTGTAGTTCTTCCTTGCTGCTGTTGTCTTTATGGATTCATCACCCTCATCCGCCTCATCAGCCATCAGCTTCAGAGTCATCAGCCACCACCAGTGTCTGGACTCCATGGGGGGATTTATCTTGCTGCAGCTCTGATGTCCCTCGATCTCCCTCTTGTGTCCAAACACCAGAGACTTCTGTTCAGTCCTAATCAGCACAAATCATCTGTTTATCTTTACACTCATATTCTGTATTAAATATTACCTTTACTTCAGCCTTCTGTCTCTCCTGCTTGAACTAACAAACTTTTAGCATGGCTAAAAAGAAGACACCCAAAGGAACAGCCAGCGTTACAGCTCCTAAAATAGCGGCTTTCACTTTAACAGCTGGTGATTCTTCCCTAACACCTTAGCCAGCACAACAGTGCAGCTCCAAGTTTCTGCACCCCTCCTTTCACTTTTTCCATCTGAGTCATCACCTGAAAGCCACCTGTTCCCTCTCCAGGATCTGTTGCTCCTCTGTCAGCACTTTACTCGGTGACCTTTCAAAGTCTCACTCAAAGCACCAGATTGTCTTTTTAAATTGGAGACATCTGTGTGGCGCCGTCACAAACAGCTACTGTACGCCTGTGAGCAACTCGGTCATTGAATTTTCAGGAGATTAATACTGATAACTGATATCAACAAGGGCTTAAATAAGGCTCACAGGTGTTAGATGATGCTAACTGGGTATTTATTTTTTCCATTTGTTCAGGGCGAAATTACCTGGTTGTTTGAGGAATGAAAGCAATTTAAAAGAAATGACCAATAGAGGTACACCTAATGAAATATTGATTTAGATATTAAGATATCTGCTGCTGCTATTTCTGTGTCATTTCTTGGGAGTGTGCAGGGAGTAAATTGCAGCAGTTCTTTAACACTAGAAAATCGCACGGCTAATCATTTTCTACCAGAGCAATTTGCCACAATTTTAGAGTCGTCTCAAGAGATACCATCTCTCCATTTAGTCATCTTAAATTCTATTTTTACCAGACACTACCTCCTCCTCCTGCTCTCCCCTCACTTCCTTATGCTATCTTGACTTAAAGCACAGAGCGGTGATCACTAACAGATTGAAGCCGGTCTCCATAACTGTCGGAAGAGCCACTGGCCTCTGAAGCGAGGAGAGGGAAGTGAAATATATCTTTTTTTTTGGCCACCCACTCCTCAAATTTAAAGTCAAACATTGGCATCCTCTGCCCCGTAGGCTTCCATCTCATTTGTCCCGAGCTTCGTGGAGGTTTCAGTGCAATTTGTTTGTACATGATCCTGGGAAATAGCAGTTGTGGAGGTGATGGTGGAGCTAAACAGGTCTGATTGTAGTGATAAATGTGACAGGTATAAGTCAGAGGAGCGCTTTGTGATGGTTATAGGCTCTTATCAGTGCACCATAAGTCTTGCAGACATGAAAGAAGACTGGTCACGTATTAGCTTTAATAGCCTATTTACCATAATAACACCTGGTAATATGGCGTGTTCTCAAGAGTCGGAAATCTGCACAGTGCTGACACGCTCCGATCACTGTCATATGTCCACATTATGCTTGATAATAGAGGTCAGCAGCATAAATACGGGTGCGTTTGTCATTAAATTAACCTTCAAACACTGATTCCAGTTTGCATTAGCTTCCTAAATATCCCCAGGATAAATCCAGGACACTCAAGACGTGCTAAATAAAATCTGAAAAAACAGAAACCTATGCCTGCTGTTCAGTTTTCCATCCTCTTGTAAAGATAATAGACAGATGGCAGGACCACAAGGAATTAATGTGAAGTTATTCTGGAAATGAATAATCTTAAAAAGGAGAAGGATGGTTGGGAAAATAGTGTCTCATCCCTTCTGTCAGTGTCAGCCTCGGAGGAAGCGTCGCGCCAGAGTGTGTAAAAGTTAACCAAACACAGAGAGAGAGAGAGAACGCAGCGAGAAAGTCCTTCACAAAGTGTTCTTTAAATAAAGGTCAGCTGCACTGCTGCCTGCGCTTCTGTCGGACCCAATTAGATTGTGCAGTGATCAATACAGGAAATGTGAGCGAGGATCTTCTGTCAGCAGCCCTCAGAAGTTTAATCTGTTGTTTCTCATGTAATATCTCATCAGCCTTAAAGAGAACTTTTGATCATCAATCTCAGAGAGTTAAATGAGATGCTAAATCATTTCTGGTTGTTCTGGCTTATTTTATTAGCTGGATCTGATGTTCCCCCGACCGCGGATGTCCTGGGAGACTGAATTAATGTCAAACACAATAAAAGATGGACAAATGCTTTTTTTAATCTCATGGCATCAGATAAGAAAACATACTTTTTACATAAGTCATTCTGAAGTACTGGTAGAGCAATTAATCATTCAGATTAACCTTGTTTTCTTGTTCTACGTTCATATGTATTTTACGAGCATTAACACTTTTGCAACCTGAGAATATTGGTTTGAAGTCTTTCGTAAGGCAATGAGCGACTTGTGAAGAAATGTCCTGCAAATACAGTGCATCAGTGATGATGTTTTTTGGAGGCCGACGCCCTCTTCAAAAAGCAAATAGGATTTTTCCATTGGATTTTGCATCATTGCAGAAAATAAACTCTGCGGCATTGCTTACACAGATCGTTCGAGATAATCTTTGCAAATGAACACACTGTTATGATTTTTGAAGTGTAAATGTAATCGGCAGAGGTACAAAGCTAACGTTAGGCTATAAACAAACTACACCACGGTTGCATGACGTAACATTCCAACCACAACGAGGCTGCAAAGACGCGTTCGACGTGATGACGTTCTGTAGTCTCATTTAGCCTCTTGTTAGCAGCTGTCTTTTTTAACACACATAAAAGCTTCAAAATTCATCAGTGAGGTGCTAAACGTGAAATTCTCTTACGCCTGTGTTAACCACAGACCTTATTTCAGGCATCTAACCAAAAACCCACCCCAAAAACCCACTGTCTTTGAGACGAGGGAACCTGCAGTGCTAAAATGCTAACTCATTTTGGACTCATTCCTGCAGCACTCCATTGCAGGAAATTAGTAGGTGACAAGAAAATTATGTTAAAATACTTGAGAGACAGACAGAGAAATTATTAGAATATCCTCCTGAGACCGTGTCCTCATATTAGGACAACACATTTTGGGTTTACTTGACCTTATATTACATCTAGTGGTAATAAAACCACAATACACTAATCCATGTAAAAACAAGATGGCAGCCATCTCTATTTATTATTATTATTGTCTCATTTGAGGACATTGGGATTTTATTGTCGTCTCATTTGAGGACATAGGGACTTTATTATCGTCTCGTTTGAGGACATTGGGACTTTATTATCGTCTCGTTTGAGGACATAGGGACTTTATTATCGTCTCGTTTGAGGACATTGGGACTTAATGATCGTTGACAATGTTTCGTTCTTTATTCTTATCAGGCCCTACTGATCCCAAATAAGTGGGAGAAATTACAGCTGCATAACAATCAAAGGTTTGGATCTCAGGAGGATATTATCAAATAACTAGGTAAAAAAGGCCCCAAAACTTAACTGATAATTATTATATATTTAAAAGTATGTTATATTATAGCCATCTATTTCTGTCTTTCTTTTTTAGTCACTTTAAGCACTTTCTTCTGGTCATTTCCTTGAGTTTTGTTTGTTACTCTTTTTTTGTGCTAATTTTCACAAATTTCTTGCTCATTTTTGGATAATTTCTTGTCAATAATTCAAGCCAAACTGCTCAGATGTCAAAGGGTTAAAACCATTTTGAGACATGCTGCATCTGCAGATTTCTGCGCCATCAAGACCCATGATAAAAAGTATCTGCAGACACATCTCAGTGTCCCCTGCCACCACACCAAAGAGGGATTCCTGATTTTATTCATTAATATTTTTTTAATTATTATTGCAATTAAGTAATAAACTTGACATTTATGAGTGAAATAATGTTGGTTAATCATGTATACTTGAAGCAAGTATATAGGTTTTATTTCAACAGTGTGAAACAGGTGAAGCTCCTCCACCAGAAGAGTTTGGCATCAAACAACACTTCATTTCATGTGTTCTGATGAATTCTGATGCATCAATTAGTGTCTTTTCTGCATTAATTTATTGTGTAAATGTTTTTAAGTCTGCACATGCTCTAAATATTGAGATGGATGTGTCCCCTGTGTCCTCCCTGATATCTACACCTGTGAGTTCAAGTGTTTCTGAATGTTGTGGTGCTATTTCTGTGTAAGCAAATCACAGACAATGCAGTTAAAAACAGTGTTAAATTAATGTTAATTTAACTTCAGCATTTGTTTTGTCTCATTTCTTCTTATTAATTTATCAGGAAACAACAACAGCATGATATTGGCATTATATATCGGCCATCAGCTGCCCTGCTCTCTAAACATACCACCACTACTCTGAGGTGCCACACTTCCCCAGGTGATTTATATAACTTCATCATCGCATGTGTCCTCAATCAAGACAATCAGCAGCATTAACAGCTGTGTCCTGTTTCCTGATTTCAAACCTCACTACCTTCTGCTGCCAGCATGTCATGTTTTTACATTTAAAAGGTGACAAAATTACATATAATCAGAAAAGTCTGCATGCATTCTGAAACACTTGATGTTAAAATGTGGGGTTGATTATTCTCCCACAATGCAACTCACAAAAGAAATAACAGGAGCAACGGTTGGTCAATTTCACTAACACCTTGGAGATTACACACGTATTATACCATAAAAAATACAAAAATCTTCAGCACAAAATGGTAAAGGCCATTGATTTCTTTTATAATAAGTGCAGGGAAAGTAAAATATGGTCAATTCAAATCAAGAATCGGCACAATCCCATCATTAACTTTACATTTGATGTCTTATTCAGCACTATAAATTAACATCACACCTCTTAACGCTGCTTTTGTTTTCTTCCAAACAAACTGTTCCTTGAAGTTTTTCTTACATGAAACATATCGCACGCAGAAAGAAGCACTTATCCATTAAATTAGTACAGGTTTTTTTTTAATGCTTGGCGCACTTTTTTTGCCTGGAGTGCAGTGTTTGATTGCAGTTTTTAACTAAAGTAGTTTTGTGAGAGAAAGTTACGTGACCTAAACTTAAGCTTTCCAGTCTAGTTGGAACAAAATTGCTGAAAAAGTACCTGCGCTGCTACAGGTGGAGAATATTTAAAGAGAAGCGAGCAAACAAAGCCTCAGAAATCCATTTCCAATTTGTATATCATCCATTAAAAAGTGATTAGTAGTTTGGTAAGCCACCAGCCCTTCACTAATAACGCTCTTAAGCCTCAGTGATGATAACAAGAGAAAAACACTACAAAACAATGTGATTAAAAAAGCCTTTTAAAATTAAACAACTGCACGCATTGTGACGAACCAACAGCCAAAACCGAACACATTTATTCTACTGGCATGACACCAAACCTGAGGCTCCGTGCTCTGAAACAGCTGACTTTAGCTGCCAAGCAAAACATTTAATTTCTACCCTGCAGACAACCTCTTTCCATCAGTCACGTACAGCAAAAGAATATTTACATATCCGACTGTAGTCATTATTCTGTCACCTCAACGTCCATTACAATACATGCCTGCGATAATGGCAAACACCGAGCTGGGATGCAGCATTGATATTCATAAAGTGTGCAGTAAGAGACTAAGGCACAGAAAAGGTTAATAGAGTGCACATAATCTATTCTTCTCAAAAAGATTGCAATTGAATTACCAAGCAGGCCTGCAGGAAAAGCTCAACTCAGTGAAAGAACAAAAGGGAAAATTAAGATGTACAGGTATTTGCACCGCTGTCACTTTGCACAAAGACCACTGAAGCAAGTAAATACTTCACTTTCCCCCTTTTTAATTTCTACACCCCAAGACTCTGCCGTCAGTTGGGCTTGACATTGTAATTTCAGCTCACCATTCGGTGGCCCGGATACGTCTTGCATCGTGGTCTCCTCTAATTCCAACAGCAAGTAAAGGAAAAAGAAGACAGATGCAAACAAGCATAATCAGTCCCCCTGAGAAGCGTTTGCTGATGGGTTAAACAAGTGTCCTTGCTGCCAGCAGCCATTAGCCACTGCAGCTAGTGCCACCTCTGACAGAGCATGGGGATGTTTAGGACTCTGAGATAATTTGAAAAAAGCCCTATAATTGGCTGCGATCTGTCTGACAGCTTTGAGTGGAAGTCCCTGGGGCCTCTATATCGATGAATCTTCCTGATTTGAGACCTCACTACCTGCTGCTGGCAGTATGGGGGCTATTTCAGAAATCTAATGGTCAGTGCTTAATGCTCAAGTCTTTTAAACTTAGGAGATACTGTTTATCTGAATAGTGGGCAATACACCAGGCTTCTCTGACAGTCTGGGTACAACCAGTTAGCGGTAGCTTGTTTGTATCCGTACATTAAACGACTTGAATCAACCCCAGATACAAACAAATTCGGGAAACTCCCCCATACTCAGCTTGGAAAGACCCTTGATCAACTAGCCTCTGAAACAGTCTCTTTGTTTTTTCACACTGGATCGGTGCCGATACCACATGTTGACGAACTTCTATGTTCCACAGTTCAATGTTCTGGTAACACACATTAACACTCTGACTGTGGTAATGCCTCTTTCTTGCTTCTCGATCTCCTTAGAAAAGCTTAGACAGATCAGACAAAGAGCCATTAAGCTTTGTTTACTAGCCAAGACACCATGGTACAGGCCACCGTAGATGGTGCATGAGCTACGAACATGCATAGAGGCGTTTATTATGAGTTGTATGTTGCAATATGCTCTGAAATAGCCAGGTGGCATACAAAGAAAAAATACTCTATGGGTAAGCAAGGAGTTAACAAGTGTTTCAGTAAGAACATTACAACAGCGGTAAACACCAGCGCACCACCAAACATTGCTGGAATGATGATATGATTACTGTTGCTTACCTCAGAGTCGCCAAAGTTGTTTTCTCCAGGGTTGCTACTCTTTCCATGAGACTGTTTTGTAGCTTTTACAGCCATTTTTCCACCCTGTTGCAAAAGGCTTTGTCTGTCTCCAGTGTGGTGGCTATTTCTTTTTAATAATTTATTTGCTTGTCCCTGTGTTCTCTCAATGAAGAGTCATTGCTGCAGTAGATTAGAGATGTCTGTACAGGTGAACTTGCCCTGTCAAGCTCAAAGTGCAGCATGTGCAGTGGGCATCTAACCTACATAAGTTTACTCTCTTAAATCTAACCTTTGGAACTTTATGTTAAGTACTTAGTTTTACGTTAAGTACGTAAGGTGCCAAAAAAGTGATTGGAATATATAGGAGAGCATACCCACTTCCTCCTTGGTAACCTGCCTATCTACCCCTAGTACACTCACCTCATCAACTACCTCTGCACCACTGATGACGCCCAACTATGATTCTTTTTCTTAACACTACCAACGTAACTTTACATTTCTAAACCATACCTGTGTAAGTTAATGTGAAGTATGTAACTTTACGTTAAGTACATAATGTGACAATGCCTAACCATGATTCTTTTCCTAACCCTAACCAAACTGGTAGGGGTGCTAATTAGTTAGATATCATATGAACTTTTGTATGAGGATATGTTGGTGGAACATAGAACCCTGGGAGCATAGAAGTAGATCATTCTTGGAGGGAATCAGCACCTCCCTTTGTCCAAACCAACGTTATCCCTTGTATTTATGTTTATATTCATTCTGCAGTGCAGGGTTTATGTCCAATGCTAGCGCTACGTTCAGGACATAAAGTGCCCATCCTGAAGTGAAGTGAAAAGCAAAGGTGTGACGGTTGAGGTGCAAGTGTGTGTAGTGTGTCCTAGCACCCCAAATAACGTCAGAAATATGAGGGAAGTTTCACATGTTCTACGACCCAAGAAGCACAGACACTTTAACCATAACCAGACCATAAAACTTGAAAAAAACACACTTCTCAAGTGTGACTGTGGGGCCTGCGAATCTTGGGGAAGTCAAGCACTTCCCCAAAATGTTTTATGTGCTTCCCGTTGTAATTGTTGATAATATAATCTATATAAACATCTCATGTCACTCTCAGCAGTAGGCTACCATCCCTCCTACAAAACCACACCACCCAGACTTTGGCAGCCTCTTCAAAAAAGAGAAACCGGGTCCACTAGCGGCATCACATTTCCAACTTGTGACTTACTTTAAAATTGTGCAACTGCAACACCAGAAATGAACAGGCCTAGTAATATCTGTCACAAGGTGGAGTCACCGAAGCGGCGCGTGATCAGATAAACGGGCTATATGTGTGTCCCATGACGCAATAGCAGAGTGTCGACCGCTTACCAGATGATGAAGCACTCTCCCTCCACCATGCTTTACCCAGCCTCCTCCTCAGACAGGCGTAAAAAGGCCCTGCGCAACTGACACCTCGGCCTCGAATAAAAATGGTACACTTTATTAACAGAATAACCCTGATAAACAACACTCCACTGACTGTTTAATGACTTGATCAATGCCGTGAAATACAGCCTGTCTGAGACTAGCAGGAGGATTCACCGCTATCCTCGGCCGTTTGTATAAAACGAATAAAAAAACTCTCCGCATGTACTGTATGTGAGAATTCTGGTAAGATAACTCTCCACTGTCATGTCTATATGTTGAGATCTAGAGCAGTCTTTTGTTGTCTTTGTTAGTGTGTCCCATTACAAATCTGCTACTGAGCCGCTGTATTAAGGAGTGTATCAGTGTCTGAAGGACATTAATGTGCTTACTGCGCCGCTCTTAATGAGGCAGCACTCTGCCACTGAGGCCACAATGGTCCTTGATGATTAAGCTCCTGAAAGTTCTCTCTGTCATGTTGTTGCATGCCCTTAAGAAGTCTCTCTCAGTCGCTAAGAGTACTTCCACAGCAATTGCTTTGTGTCTTTTTCACATGCTGAGGACCACAAATCAGAAAGTCCCATTAAAATAATAGAGATGACAGTGTGTGTCTGTGAATTAAACACAGTGGATACAGAGTAGAGAGTGCTACAGCGAGTGCGTCGCTCTTATTCAGTCCTCGCTGGCCCCCCTGCAAAGACAGACAAGAGGACGGAGACTTACTGTCATCTAATGCCAAGAAGAGAGATGATCATAATGCATGGCAGTGTGGCGGAAACTGGCATCAGTCAAAGGGGGGCGATGCAAGTGGAGACATCAGCCCTGTCGTAATGGACTCGGTCTTAGCCTCAAGTGCTACCTGTACTATTAGTCACTCAGTTCCCTCTATCACTTCGCCACAGACAGACAAACAGCGCCTTGAGAAAATAAATGAATCAATAGGAAAAACAAAGAAGATCTTTCAAAGATTTCACAGCTCCACGGGCGACTACAGAGCTACTCGCACTCCATCTGACAACTCCGAGGGTACGGTGTCCTCACTCATTCTGACTAAGAGAAATGGCGGATAGAAGTCCTTCTTAAGTCTTTGTGAGAGGATGTGGTACAGGAAGTTGGCCGGGAAAGTTTGCAACTTTTGTGAAACACTCAGTATGGACAATTTGGCAAATGATGCAGGACCACCTCTGCTCCGCCCAGCTTAGTCTTGGCAATGTGCTTTAAACATCACCAGCCAACATTCTTACGTGGGGCCCATGTGGGTAGTAAATGAGCTGAAAAATGGACCCTATAAGGGATTATCCAAACGTTCTGTAATGGCCCCATGCCAACTGCACACGTGGGTGGTTTTACCCAAGTGGGCCCAGGATAAGATGCCCACTTTGGGCCCATACCCACTTGGTACCCATATAGCAATAGTATAAGCCATGTGGGGCAACTGGCATGGGGCTATTATGAAACCCATGGACATTCCTATATAGGGCCCATTTTCAGCTTATTTACTAACCACATGGGGCCCACTTGAAAATGTTGACTGGGTCAATAAGGCCAGACTGGTAGAAAAAAATTTCCACTCACTAACATCCATGCACCTATAAAGCCTCCACAAAATAGCATTTTACGTCTTTTGTGTGATTTATCCTTTGGAATTTATCCTGGCTTCAAATGAGCAGAGGAAGTCTCCACTCGCTAGGCTAATTTATACAATCTAAAATTCCATAGGCTTGTGCTAATAACGTTAACATATTATATTTGTGAGTTGTAATGGAGCCGAATTTTATAATGTTACCTTTGTTAAATGTTGCTGTTGTCCCTGGCTTAATATGAGTAGAAGAAAAGTCCATTAGCCACTAGGCTAATTTATACAATGTAAAATGCCATAGGCTTGTGCTAAAAACATTAGCATGTTGTATTTGTGGGGAAAATGTGTCCAGATAAAGACAAGTGTTTGTCTGTGAATGCTGCGAGTTATAGTGAAGCTGATTTGTGTACTTGTGTTTGAAATTGTCTCTATTAAGCCATGTTTAATGTGTGTTTAATGTGTGTTTTGGGTGTGTTTTGAATCAACTAAACACTGACTACAGACACAACACTGCACAAGTACAAATGCTCGCAATGCCGTAGGCTACAGCGAAGGCTCTGCATTAAGCTGACACACAAATAGAAATCCCGCTTTACTCTTCAAAAATCATAAAAGTGTTGTTCATTGGTAAAGATTATCTTGCTGAACAAAACGTATCCTTAAATTTTGTCCTCCACTGATCTTATTTTCTGCAATAACCCAAAATCCAATGGAAAAATCCCACTGGCTTTTCCTCAAGGGAACTCGGGTGATAACTTCTGAATTGGCCTGCAAAAAAACATCATCCCTGCAGCGTTCTGTGGCCACAGAGTTGGGCAATGATGCTGTCTGAGTAGGAGTATCCACGCACACCCAAACCAAAGAGGGCAGATGCTGAGCCAAAAGTGAGCAGATCATAAAATAGACAAATAAACAGCTCGCACGTTGCAGATATCCAGTGTCCACTTATTTATTACTCCTAGGTGTAATAAATAAGTGGACACTGGATGTCTGCAGTGTGTGAGCTGTTTATTTGCTCTCTGATAATGCTCTTGCAGAGGCCACTGTTCAAGAACACACAGTAATTTGATTAAAAGTTAGTATATGTTAATGTTAATTTTGGTTTTACTCTGAGATTAAAAGGTACAACAGGTACAAGAGTTGTCACCACACACAGTAGATCCACTGTTTCATGCTGTTTACACCAAACCCTCACCCTG
Organism: Cephalopholis sonnerati; assembly: GCA_019142605.1. Classification (NCBI taxonomy): domain Eukaryota; kingdom Metazoa; phylum Chordata; class Actinopteri; order Perciformes; family Serranidae; genus Cephalopholis; species Cephalopholis sonnerati. Next base: position 9,648,096 of record JAGQAX010000022.1, on the reverse strand, counting down.
CCATCAACATGTCACAACAGAAACCAATATTTGAAGCAGGCGGCACTTTCCCCCACTCCTCAAATATCCAATTGTGGTGACAGGATTGTAACTCGGCCACTTTAGCATGATATTTTTGTTTTTTACCTGACAGAAGTGTAACTCAGCACAGTCTGTCACAGCCTGCAGCTCTGTGCACTTCAATGCCTCATTGTCTGAGATAGCTCTCTGCACATGATTGTTTCTTCAGCCTGTCTGTCCCCCACTGATCATACTACAGTCTTTAAATCACACAGAATAGTGAAGGCCAATCTGCAAACTTTATATACACTTACTGGCCACTTTATTAGGTATCATTCATCATGTCAATATGGACCAAAATCTCTGAGGAATGTTTCCAGCACCTTGTTGAATCTATGACACCAAGAATTAGGGCAGTTCTGAACGCAAAGGGGGTCCAACCTGGTACTAGCAAGGTGTACCTAATAAAGTGGCCGGTGAGGGTAGATGAAACAGTGTCTTGTGGAGCAGTTAGAAAAAATCTTAATGGCGTACAGTGGGAAAAAAACACAGTCTGTTTTTAATGAGGACTAAAACTCAATTACGTGAACGAAACATGTAATTGCACATTGCATCAACCTATTGATTGTAATATCAACCTGCTACATGGAACAGATTGTCCTGTCCTTTTGAATTGATTACAGGATCTGTGAGGGTAGCACAGAGGTTTCAGGGGTTCATTGAAATGATGATTGCCTAGAACACATTCTTAACCATGGAAGACAATAGCTGAATGTGGAATTAGAGGTAAAGACTATGGATGAGTTAGGTTGAGTAAAAAGAGTCCCGGATGACTTATATATATATAGCAGCCATTTATATTTCTGTGTAAGAATATGCCTTTTTCTTTAGTGGCCTGCTCTCAAATCACCCTGTTAGACACCAAATCATTGTTTATAACATCCCAAAGGACCCACTGGGTGCCAAAATGGGCACCTGTTTTTTTTTAAATTCCCATCTGGCTCTGCAGAAAAGTTTCTAAAGTTTGTGAGGACAATAGAAAATTCTCAAAGTCGCTGAAACAGAAAGTCAAAATGCAGCGCAGGAGGGTCGACTTCATACAGATTACCAAGGCCTTCTCTGAGTGCTCAGCGACACGCACAACCATGGCTGGCAGCCACGCTGCATTCTACGTACTCAGCCGTCATAACAGTTATAATGAATCCGCTTTTATATCCAATTAAAATGTTCCTAATAGCATTGTGGCTGCATCGATTTCTCTGCAAATGGCTGTTCAACTGAGAACATTTGCACTGAGGCATCTAGAGGGATTTGGATCTGGCTCATCGCACATTGGCTCAGAGTACAAACAAAGAGTGACTGATAAGTAAATAGCCCGTAAGAGATTTTTGCTTATGCATGTGTATATGAGCATGTCAGGGTACCACTGCCTGCTTTTAAATGTCTCCTGCTGCCTGCTATAGCTGCTCACTGGACTTCAGAGACACTGATAATGATGTAAATCTCAAACCTTATTGGTTTACTCTCCATCCTTCTCTCTATAACTTAGCTGTAAACCTATCGACTCATGAAATGACTTGTTCGTCTTTAAACTGGACATTTGAGGGCGTGTTTGTGTTAAAAAAAAGACATGTTACATATAAATGGATGGATTACTAAAGGCGAATTTGTGTTTCCTTAGAAAGTGAAGGAATGACCTGCCCGACTCTAACTGGCTTACCCTGTCATCTGTACACTAACTCCCACCAATCTCACTCCTCTTGCCTAAACCTTGTCAATCCAATCAACAGAGACAATTAGTACTTGTCAATCATAAGGAGAGCGGGACGAGTCATTCCTTTGCTGTCCTGGGAAACACTAAATTTGCTTGGTGAACAGGCCTACCAGGGCCCAGAAATGACAGTAGCCCCCCTGGCCCTCACCTGCAAATAACCAAGCACTGACCAGGAAGAGACATAAAGACCAAAAAATACACAAACGACCACAAAACAATGAAAAATACACAAAGTAACCACAAAGAGAAACAAAATGACCAAAAAATAAACCAAGTTATTTCAAAAGGTCAAGAAATTACCCAAAAGAGACACAAAATGACCAAATATACAAAAAAGACCACAAACAGACAGAGAATGATTAATAAAATACACAAAGTTTTCTAAAAGAGACACAAAACAACTACACAGGGACATAAAACAACTAAAAAATACACAAAATTATCTCAACAAAACACAAATGGCCAAAAAACTCACAAAAAGACCACAAAGTGACACCAAAAGACTAAAAACTACACAAAATGATCTTAAAGATAAACAAAATGACCCGAGGAAACACAAAATGCAACCCAATAATCAAACAGACAAAAAGACCACAAAGCGACTAAGATACACAAATTACCAGAAACACAAAATGACCAAAGAATACAGCAAGTTTTTCAAAAGGACAAAAAATGACCCAAAAGAGACACAAAATGGCTACAAACACAAAATGACCAAAAGTACACAAAAGACCACAAAAAGTCACAAAATGACTAATAAAAAAAACAAAACAAAAAAAACATACCAAATCATCTCAAAGGGGTACAAAACAACCTCGAAGAGACACAAAATCACTGCAAAGAAACACAAAATGTCCAAAATATACCCAAGAAAACAAAGAGACAGGACAACTAAAAAAGCCCACAAAATTATCTAAAGAGACACAACATGACCAAAGAACACACGAAAAGACCACAAAAAGTCACAACTACAAAGAGACACATAAAATTATCTGAGGAGACACAAAATCACATGACAACACCATAAAATGACACAAAATGACCAAAATGACACAGTCACCTCAAAGAGAAACAACATGACCAAAAAAATACACGGAAAGATTACAAAGACACATGACAGAACTACAAAGAGACACAAAGTTGCCTTAAAGAGCCACAAAATGACTAAAAAATAGATAAAATTATAAAAAGAAAAACCTTCAAATGATCTCAGAGACACAAAACAACTACAAAGACACTAAAAATAAACAAAAGACCACAAAGAGACAGAAAATGACTAAAAAAGACACAAAATTATCTAAAAGAGACACAAAACGACTTCAAACAGACACTAAATGACTAAGAATACAAAAAATCGTCTCAAAAAGAGACAAAATTAATAAAAACCACACAAAAAGACCAAAGAGCAGAGGTGGTGGGGCCTCTTTCATGACTGTGCCCAGGCGCCCACTGTCTCATAGTCCGCCCGTGGACATCAACATTTCGACTGCGCTCAAATGCTCCAGTACGATACACAAACATACGTATACGATCAGAATTAAGTACACGTGGCTTGGCTCCTTCTCTACTAATCCATCATTTACAGAGCCCTCACTGGTGCCCTTTATATTTAAGCTCCACCATTAAATATAAAACCAAAGAGTTGGCTCCTGTAGCCACACAGGTTTACAGCCAATTTAAAACTCACTTAGAGGAGGTGCTGTGCACTACAGAGCGATTCTGGAGTCTCTGGAGATGGTTGGTGGTGGTTTATTGTAAACACAGCATATGGTAGCTTGATTGTGTAATGAAAAACTGAAAAAGGTCTGCTGAGGTCCAGAGGAACTGCAGAGGTATTATGACCTCATGTAGGAAGCACAGGGAGCAACAAATAAAAACAAATTTACAGCCAAATACGCAGACTAAGAGCCACAATAAGTGATCAAATGTTACAGTGTGTGTCTCTGTGGTGAGGTGGTGGATCACAGCCGGTCTGCTCTTTTAATGGTGATGTATGTCGTAGTCACACCTCAGTGTGTTTACTCAGATGAATTGTGGTAGTTTGTCAAATCGATGCTGTCAGTGTGAAAAGTGGCACAAGATGTTGCATATATGTTACATTTAGGCAGCTGGAACCGTCTCTGTGTCCCTCGTCACCCCGACAGAGTGATGCAGGGGTTTATTTTGCAATAATGACACACCAACTGTACATTGGTACAGCCGCTAGGCTAATTTATACAATGTAAAATGCCATAGGCTTGTGCTAAAAACATTAGCATGTTGTATTTGCGGGGAAAATGTGTCCAGATAAAGACAAGTGCTTTGTCTGTGAATGCTGCGAGTTATAGTGAAGCCGATTTGTGTTCCTGTGTTTAAAATTGTCGCTTTTAAGCCATGTTTAATGTGTGTTTTGGTTGTGTTTAATGTGTGTTTAATGTGTGTTTTGGGTGTGTTTTGAATCAACTAAACTTTACAGCACTTCACAGAAACCCTACCGCCGACTAGTGTTTTGGAGGTGTAACTGCAGAGTGACACTGACACACCACCCCACAAGTATAAATGCTGACATTGGCGTCGGCCATGTGTGTAGGCTACGGTGTAGGCTCTACAGCGAGCTGACACACAAGTATACATCCGCCTTAAAAACAGAGCTTTTGGGAAACAATGATGTCATGTTCTCAATTTGCGCACGTCCATTATTGCTTTGTGTGATGAGCAAACACCAGAAACAACACCAACAATGGCGGACTACAGGTGTTGTTGGCAGCACTTGGTCTCATGACTACTTTACATATTGTTTGGTCAACAGCAGCATCTGTGGAACCTGGAACACAGTTTTGGATCAGGTCTGGTTAAACCAGCAGATAGTGGGACACATTGGAGGAGTAAAAGAAAAACGTAAAAACTCATCCTCTATATCAGAGGGTAATCAACGATAATGAGATCTCGAGAAGATGTTGTGAAAAAGGTAACCTAGCCTGGACACTTTACTACCTTTGTGATGAGGGGAGACTGCCGTAGAGAGCTTATGCTGGCTTTGGAGTTGTTTTTGCATTCTAGTGTGGATGGAGATATTCTGTTAAACCAAGGTCATGTGGACAGAATTTTGTTGTTTTTTTCAACAGAGGGGGAAAATATTTGTTTAAAAAAATTATCTATATATACGTGTAGACAGGTCCTTCATGTTTGATGACCCTCCTGTTCCTTGCGGCAGTAAAACGCTAACCCCTACAGCTATACAAGTCTTACTAGAACAAAACACAATAGTGAACCACATTTAAATTTCCAATCACTATACACATTTATGCAGCGATTTTCAATTTATAGGACTCCTTGGCTTTAATGCTTGATTTCACGCTTGGCTTAACTTCAGGTCACGTGACTGCTGAACTACAGCTGGGGAAATAAGTTATAGATTTGTTGAAAATCAGTCATAAGCTCAACTAATGCACGAGACAAGGAGTCAATAATAGATTAAAGAGAGTGAGGGGGAGGGGGAAGATACCCAAAAGGCAATCAGGAGTCCATATTAATTATGCTAATGATTTGGATTTGCTACTTCATTAACCACCATTTTGAGCTGCTTGATCACGAGGGTAGCTCCGCAGAAAGTCTCTGTAGCAACTGTGTGGAAAAAAAAACCCAGATGGGACACAAAGAGTGTGTGTGTATGTGCATATATGTGTGTGCATGCATGTATGTGGGCACACAAGCTAATTACTGCATCTGGTAATCACCGCAGAGACGCTCAGAAATCAATTAAGGTTTATTCTATGTTTGGAGATAGTGCTGTATGTATTTCACAAGTCAACAATACTGCTATTTATATTTAATTAAAAACAGTGGTTGCATTTTTTTGTGTGAGTATTCCTTCAGATTCGGCAGATAATTTCTCGCAGTTGTCTTTGGAAAACAGCAGGTGGGAGCAGAGTTCAATCAAAGTTGTGTTTGGCTCCTCATTACACTCATCCTTTCTTGCCAGAAGACATATTTTTGTGCAACATTTTTACACAGTTTTGGTTTTGTTTTTGAAGTTAAGAAATACAAAGAGGTTTGGGGACCACTGATCTGCACAGTCCAGGACCAGTGTGTCGCAACGTAAACATGATACTACACTAATGATCCTGAGCAGGATTAGTGTCTTTGTGAAAGCCCGAGAATTGCCCACGGAGCCTGTGCAGCCTGGGGAAAAGCAATTCAAGGACTAAATGAAAATGTATTGCCAATGATTCATTTCACATTTATCATCGGCCTGAATCACAGGCTTTCTTCTGCCGACATCAAGATTTATTTGATGGCTCGACAAAGACAATGGGAAAAATGGGGTCTTTTATATTCCAAGAATGTCACTGTCAACCAAGAGCGGACCTCAGTTTTTCCTCGGTCGTTCGCTTTGAAAGTAATTTAAATGAGCAGAAATAAGATGGTAGAGTTGGGGGAGGGGGAGCAGGGAGATGAGGCTGTCAAGACGTGGCCGAGTCATTTTATCTTGATGTTTGCCCACATTGCAATAATTGATTTGTCTTTGTTCTCAGGCGTAGGTACACAAACATGGCAAGTGGCCTAGAGAGGCATGTGTCTGTCTGATTAACAAAGCACTGCAGCATTCAGCAAGCATTCCACAGACCTTTTATTTTCTGCGTCTTCAGCTGTTTTCTCATATGAACAATGGACAATGTCAGAGAATCAGGTCTGGACATTGTCCTTAGCTGTGCTTTCACACATTTGGCACACAACAAGAGATTGTCCATGCCACATGCATTCCAACATGTCCTCGCACCGTGGTCTGTATGACATCCAACAAATTAGCGCCCCATAAAATGATGTTATATATTTCATGTAAAGCTAAGTAGGTTAGGTTCAGGAACAGAAACACGGTGATGATGTACCTTAACATAGCTCATAGTTCACATGGCTTCACACAGTCCCAAAAAAACGGTCTCCTGATAGAAAGTCCTGAGCTGTTGGACCCATCCACCACCCCAATTTACCTTTTACTTTTTTAGGTGTAGGTATAAACAATGCAAGGGAAAAGCCTGCGTTCTTTCATCTATTGGAAATACTCTATTTGGTTTAGGCGAAGGATGTTGCCTTGGCAGAGCGTGCAGGAGACAGGACATGATGCAAAAGATATGCTAGGGAAGTCTCACTGTTTTGTCTACGTTGCTGGTCCGTAATTTGGTCCGTCTTTTACTATTACTTGTAATTGTCTGATGATAACCGACAGAAGATCCGAAATCTCGTCACCCCTTCAGAGTTTGTGAGTTAGTAATTGCTAACTCACAAACTCGCATCAATGTGGACAAGCATCGGCCAAACTTACATAACTTTACTTTAAATGCTAGCGGAGATTCAGAGGTTTCCAATGAAGTCAAAGCAAGTGTGATACAGCATCAGTGAAATGCTGGGAAATTAGATGCAGAATATATATGTGGGCGATTACGAGAAGAAAACATTTATAAAGGGTTCAAGTAGATAATCCTTTGTACATTAGTGGAAAAGAAAGATGATCTTGGACTTGTTGGCAGGGGGCATCATCTGCCTCGGGTGCAACTAGGATTACACACTAAAATGTCTGAGTTCCTGCAGGTATTTATCCAGGGAAACCAGGAGTAGATTTTGGCGAGAAACCCTAGGAAATCCCTGGATCTCAATACCCTACAGGCCATTTATCGGAGGGATATGATAAAAGGGTACTTGATCTCATCTGATAGGGCTTTGGGGGCACTGACCAAAAAAAAAAAAAGAAAGAAAGTTGGCAACCACTGGTGTACAGCATGAAAAATGTATCAATGCATATTTCCATTAAAATTTATAGGTTTCTGAGCAGAACAAGAAACAGAACAAGTCAATTTCTGTTTGTCTGCTGTTGCATCACATTTTGAGATTTGTTTTCTGCTGTCAGCCTCCACCTGTTTCAAATGAGAGCGGTGTGAAGTATAAAATATTTATGACTGTACACCTGAGAACCACAAAAGGAACATACACTATGACTGTCTGCAACGTTAACTCTTCCCTCAACTCCCTGCCAGGGTGGTCAGAGCCTCGGGTGATTCCCAAGGAAATCATTGTGAAGAAGCTCGTAAAGGGTTATTTCACTGAATTTTGTTTATGAAAGAACAATTTTTGACAATGTTCCTCCCTCTCAAAGGTGCCACTTCTGTCATCATGAGACCTGAATTTGCCTCGTGATGCAGTGGCCACAGAAAAAAACTGATGAAAATAACTGACCATAATTTGGATGATTGCTATAATTTCCTGTTGATAGTGGTGCCTTTTCTGTATTAGTAGCAACTGTCCAATTATAGCATGGAGCTTATTTAGATCCAGACATACAAATCTATTGGGAGTCAAAGTCAGTCTGTGATTCATAATGAAACAGCTCGAGGCGGTGGATTGGTATGACAACAAAGATTACAGTCTGCAGCTTTTTAAAATGTTTGGGACGGAGTCGCTTAAGTTCACTAATACTGATTAGATTGCCCAAGGCGACGAGAGAACCATGGGTAAAATTAATCCAACAACATGCTGTCCCCTGTACTAAAAAATTACCAATTATACATCTGATTCTATAGTCCTGGAAAACATTTAAACAAGGTGGTAAAGTGTGGATATAAAATGGAAGTCCATCCATCCATCTATTTTCATCCGCTTATCCGGGGCCGGGTGGCGGGGGCAGCAGGCCGAGCAAAGCACCCCAAACATCCTTCTCCCCAGCAACACTTTCCAGCTCCTCCTGGGGGACCCCGAGGCGTTACCAGGCCAGATGAGATATGTAATCCCAGCGTGTTCTGCGTCTGCCCCATGGCCTCCTACCAGTGGGACGTGCCTGGAACACCTCCAGTGGGAGGCGTCCAGGAGGATCCTGATCAGATGCCCGAACCACCTCAACTGGAAGTTTCAGTCCTTAATTATGATTGGCTGAGCCGCGGTTGTAGCCGTTATAAAACAAACACTCTATAAAGACCAAACAACAACCCCCAGGGCTGAAAAACATTTTTTCAGCTCTCCACCACCGAAAAACACTATTAACACTCAGTGCGTTATCATGCTGCTGGCGTTTGATGCAATATTGTAAATGTGCAGCGCTCCCATTGCAAAGCATTAAAAAAACGTACATTGACGCTTTTCTTTTTGATGAGTCGATGCAGAGCTGCCACTAAAGCTGTGCTTGCCACCATCTTGGACGTGCTGGTGGTCTAGAACACCTGGGGGCATATATGATTCCGTCAGGTCTGAAAGAATTGCATCTTTAGCCCCTTTTCCACCGCAGGAACTTTTTTCATTTACCCGGGTAATTGAAAGGCCTCCATGCGTTTCCACCGAAATTACCCGGGTAAATAAAGTTCCCCCTACCCCCAAATTCCCCTGAAAAAAGATCCTGGTAGCGGGGTAGGACTTTTCAGATTACCCGGAACTTTGAGGGGAGGGGCTGTGTGCTGAAGAACGCTGATTGGTGGAACACACGCAGCGTTCCGCACTTCCGCGTTAGTGTGGCTGCAGACTTTCTACAAATAAACATTTCTACCGTAGTATTGATAAGCGCTAACAGTATCGGTTCTTTTAACGACACATTTTGGTTTAATTCATTATCATCCTGCAGCCCCTCCTCTGCGCTCTGTGCCGGCGCTTAACACACACACACACACACACACACACACGCACACGCTACGGTAACCGGTGAACAGCCGATCGGCGGCCGCAACAAACTCTAAAATGCCTTGAGCTACACTCGTTACTGTAAGTGGAATTAAACCTTTGCGAGTAGGAAGCCAGTAGTTTATAATACATGTGTCCAGCAAGCATCAACATGTGAACATGTAGACAGCGATATTCAATATGCTCCGCCCACAGTCTCTCATCCACCGACACTAACGTTATGTCCTACACGCTGATTCAGACAGCACGCTAGTTCGGCTAACAGGGAATTGTTACTAATAAGCTCAAATGACAGCTGTCTGTATGTAGACTAACTTAGTTTGACTCTTATCTTAAAATACTTTTAAACTTAGCTGCTGGCTGAGACAACCCCCCCCCCCCCCCCCCCTCTCTACCAGCACTAATGTTATGTTACCAGCCAACAAGCTGGCGGAGGGCACACGCTGAATCATCTACGTCATCAGCCTGATTTGAATAAATTTTCCGGAACTTTGAGGTGCGGTGGAAACGCAAACCACACAGATTACCAGGAACTCTTTTACCCAGGTAAATAAGTTCCAGGTAATAAAAGTTCCTAGGAATGTTGGTGGAAAAGGGGCTTTTGGTACCCAAAGCATTGGAGAAAAATTAGTACCGTCACATTTTCTAAAATGTTGGCATCGAGTTGGTACCAAAGTCACAGCAAACATTGTTGAAAAAAAATCCCATCCACTGTGGGGACAAAAGGGTACTTTTATGACCCAGAGCATACAGCAGAAGGAGGCTGGATGGGCCAAAAGAGAGCTGTGTCGGAATATGGAACTTGACGTTGGAGAAAACATGGTTCCAATGGAAAGGGCTGTCTCATGGCATGGTAAAAATACGTTTTGCTGCTGCCCCTATCCACAGCAGAACATAGCTTAGTTTCGGTGGTGGTACTCCTGCCTTGTTTTTAAAAGTGGGAGCATGCCGATCCATCCATCCATCAATCCAAGGCTTTCCAGCTCCTTCTGGAGGACCTCAAGGCGTTCCCAGGCCAGAAGAGATATGTAATCCCTCCAGCGTGTTCTGGGTCTGCCCCAGGTCTTCTACCAGTGGCCCGAACACTTCTAACGGGAGGCGCCCAGGAGGCATCCTGATCAGATGCCAACCACCTCAACTGACCCCTTTCGACGCAAAGGAGCAGCGGCTCTACTCTGAGCTCCCTCCGGATGTCTGAGCTCCAATCTCTAAGGCTGAGCCCAGCCTGCCGATCATCATAAGTAATCAAACTATCTCCCTAAAAAAAAAAAAGAACTATCCCTTTTTTAAATTAAGGCTTTCTTTCTCTGGTGTCAGCTGTCTAATAACTGCAGACTATTATACAACAAAGTGATGCATTATTATTTTGAAAACTACTGTAGTTCTTGTTTTACCACCAGGCAGCATTATGGGTGCTTTCACACCTTTTTGAGTCTGTTTTCAAAGAAAGTTCAGATGACAGAATTTTTTTATAGATATTTTTATTTCTGTTTTTACAGACTTTTTGTCACAACAAAGTCAGCAAGAGCGTATTTTTTTGTCCATTACATTGTAGTAATTTATTTGAAAGCAACCAAGAGAGGACCAGCGACCATTTCATAGCGTAAAAGCAGAGGCAATTTTGACATGCTGCAAAACAGGCAGGGCTTCTAACCAAATCCGAGGCGAGGGGAATGCTAACAGCCCCCCACCATCCAGTCTCAACTCTAACCCCCATTTACACATCACTCAGAGCCCCCAGAGCCCATCAATTACAAAAACACACAGAGAAGCTGCAACAAAAAAAGGAATTCTCGCTCTGAAATCTCACTCCAGGGATGACAAAATGAACACATTTCTAAAATTCCTTGTTCTATTAGGAGCTGTTAACATTGCTTCAAAAAGGGATTCAGTAACACATTTTCTTAAAATTGCAACATTCAAGTCTTTCTAGTTAACCAGCATGGTGATTGGTCAAAGAATACAGAGTATCTTTTATGCATTAGCTACGTAAAATTTGTCCAAAAACTCAGTTTGATATGTAAGTGATATGCCAAGTAGAAAAGGAAAATTTGACCCCTGGACCTCTCTCAACCAGCGTTTTCAAAATTTCAAGATTGGATTGGAGGGACAGTTTGGTCTATTTAAAAAAGAAATCAAGGTAGAGGAAGAGTCCACACATATTGAAACTTAACAACCATTCTTACCAGTCTATCTAGTATGGTACAGTGCAATTACTTTTCATTACATGAGATTAAGCCCTGGCCATACAATACTTGTATACACTGAAGTTGTAAAAAAAATGTTAACACCCTATTGATCTATTACCGTTTGATTTCCAAGAGAGAGCTGCGAATGAGAAATAAGTATTTAAGTGCTAAGCTTTGCGTTTACGTTACAGAGTGTGATTTCTAGTCTGAGCTGTGCTCTAGGGTCCAGGTGCGAGAGCGCTCCCCCAGTGTTTGGTCCCTAAGGGAGACATAATTGACAAGTCCTTCTGTTAAATGGCTACAAACAGAGGCCAAGAGAAAATCTTATCCCAAAAAACTTGGGGGAAAGAGAAAAAAAATAAGTAAAGGAAAATCACCAGACAGACAAAATGACCCTCCAACAAACAGACAAAAGCAGTGTTAAGACAGAGGTTGATTGGGGTAAAAGGGGCAAGTCCATCTTCTGTCAGGGGACCACTGCATCCATCTGTCTGCCTGTTCACCCACCTCCCACACTGTGGTGTCTCACTTGAGCAGAGCCTTTATTTCTTCGCAATCGGCATTTTCAAAGGCATTGTGGCCGTCCGGTCCTTTTAGGTCTTTGTCAGCTCCCTGTGGAGGAGAGGGGACATGAATATTAAATATGCTTAGTAGGTGCATCAAGTCTCTTTCACAGTATGATGCCAACTCCACTTCATTGAGTCAGAGGTGAAGGTGAGGAGCAGAGACCTCAATCTATAGCATCTTGTCAGATTAAGTGTCCTGTGCCCATTTGCAACCAAATAGAGCCTGGTATTACACATGCAGAGGGAAGTGTTACATGGTCATTGGTACACACTACCTCTCCTTTATAATCTTTGTATGTCAAGACTCGCTGTGAATTTGGGGCTACATTTAACGGTTCTAAACATCAATAACCAATAAGAAATGTCAACTGTTCATGACTACTGACGATACTACTTCCAACCACTGTACGTGCTGTGTGAATGAATTCTCCTCACCAGTTGTACCAGTCGCAAAGTTTGTGTTTGACTACAGACCAAAGCTCAACACTGCAAACTCCAATTGTTTGCAGGCCATCAGAAAATACGACCACCAGAGCAGGGATTTTTTTGGGGCAAGAATCGCCAGAGAACTGAGGTGAACTAGGGCTAGGCGATGTAACGACTATGTACGATATATCAATATATTTTCAAGCAAGGTATAAATTTAGACAACACTGTTTATATCAATATAGGGTCAAGTTGCGTTACATAGCGCATATGTATATGTTTCATATACAAGATGTATATAACGTGGACAAAGTTTCTCTCGCTCCTTCCCTCCCTCAGCCTCTGTTGATTGATGTGCATAAAAAAGATTGCTAGCCTGAATAAATAAAAATATTTAAATCATTTTTCAGCACTAGATTCATTTGAAAGGCCAATGGATGGAAAATTACTTTTTAACTCCTGAGCTGCAAACCTTTAAACCTCTGTAGCTCCAGTGCTACGTGCAAAAAGTTAACGTACAGCCCTGCTTTTAATTTTATCATAATTTTTCATTGACATGTTGTGCAGCTGTATATTTTCAAACACGGAAAAATCCCTGTCTTTGCATTTTATTTTGATCACAGTCTGTTTTTATAAGTGTGTGACATCTCAAATGTGGCTTTGACTTGCAACTGAAAACATGTAGCCCATTTCATAGAAAACACCAAGATATAGATCGCGTATCACCAGCCAGCCTATAAATATAGAGATATGAATTTTTGTCCATATCGCCCAGCCCTAAAGTGAACCTCACCCTGAACTTTTGCTTGAGCTCAAGTGAAACACCAAACACAATAAAAACAATTCTATGATAAACATTTCTTGACCACATTTCATCACCAAATGCCATGGTATGACCGACCAGCACTGACCTTTTCGTTTTATTATCTATTTGATAGAGATGCACCAATTCATTGGCTGCACATTAATATCAGCTGGAGTTTGCCTAGTTGATTTTTATCAGCCTATTAGCAAAAAAAGATGACATTTAGCAATGGCAAAGGCCAATGTTTTTCTGTTACACTTTTGCACAGGCTAAAAATCAGGGCTTGAGACTGCTGTCCCACCACCCCAGGGACAAGACAGAACATGTTTGGGAAGAGCAGAGATTTTCCCTAGGATGCCCTCAAAACAAAAGGACACAATAAACTCACTAACGACACCTTAGAAGATGCATGCTCCATGCTGAAAAGTTCAGGGATTTTTTTAACTAGTAGCCGTCAGAGCAACCACACAAAAAGTCCCTACGCTCTGAAAACAGATGCTGGGTGCAGCATTTCTGCAGAGATTCCTTGCCTGTAGCCACAGGTCACATCAGTGGTGAAACTTATTTATTTTCCTGTAATTCAGTCACTTAGCACCTGCCTATCAGTTTGTCTTTATCCAGACAGCGCATGCGAAACAAAGCCAGAGGGGCGCAAATTCATTCAAGCTCAGAGGAATAACAGTGAATTTAGAAGAGATGTGAATGGACACAATCATTCAGACGACTATGGACGAAACACAAATGTAAAACAGAGAGAGAGAGAATGAGACAAGCGACGTGTTAAACACACATGTACTGACAAAAGATTTAATGGGCAGCAGAGGAGGAGAGGGGCATGTAGTGGAGAGACGTCCCATTGTTTGGCCTGCCAACTTTAGCCTCTTAGCAAAGAGCTTACAGAGCCAAGGCAGAGAGAGTCTATTGTTGCGTGGAGAAGCAGGGCATCAAAAACAATGCCACCCAGTTCAAGTGCCCGGCAGTGTGAGGATGGTTGTCTGGGTGCAAATTCCATGCCACAGGAGCAACGGAGCGCATCCCGAGCAGGAGAGATTTACCAGGGCTGAGCGGGTAACCTGTCAGATCTGCATCTCTAATTGGTAAGGAGACGAAAGACAAAGTGGGAGACGGTTTCATCAATTCATAACATGCTTCATATTTCTGAGAAATGTGCACCTGTCAACACTGCAGTCATGTCACAGCCCTGTTACATAACTTTTGAACCATGGCGACGGGTGACCCAAAGTCCCTCCCTAGGTTTTAAACAAAACTTTAAACAAAAAAAACACCCAACGTTTAAAGGATCATACATGCATATTGGATACTTTCAAGGAAAAGTTTTACATTTTGGGATGAACTTTTATTGGCTTTCTTTCTGAGAGTTAGATGAAAATGATTTATGCCACTTTGATGTCTCAATGCTAAATATGAGACCGCCGCCAGCCAGCGACTAACACAGATACTTAGCTTCGCATTAGGCCTGTCAAGATAACTATGTTTGTTGGTCGATATATTGTCCCAGAAAAAGTGGTAATAAACAATATTATTGTCATTTTTGAGACCATTTCATACCACTGATATAATAATATAATGGCATACACCCTTTCAAAGAGCGACTCACTTTTAATTCTTTAGAATATTCAGACATTGGACTTGGAATAAAAAAAATTTAACATATTTTTAAAAAAGTAATTACACCTGTTTAGATATACAACAAAGTACATATAAAATCATAGTACCTTTATAATAGGAAAATCCCAAAATTACTCAGTTTGAGACCTAATATAAAATTTGGCCAACAAAAACATAACCAAGTGATGCGTCTTGAAACTAACAGACAAGCTTAACAAAGTTTTGGGAACACAGCAGTTACCTCCTTTGTTGCAGTTGAGCAGTTTGCTGGAAGATTTATGGAGTGAAGGATAAAGTTATTGGAGGGAAAAACTACAAACGATGGCCTTTTTGGCTCGTTGCCTGGGGTTGGCAAGCTATGACTATCAGGACTGTGCATCTCATACTCCAAAAAAAGGGAGAATCACTGCGTATAAGGGTGCTTTCAAACCTAGAGTTGTCTTGCTTTGGTCTGAATCAGGGACTAATCTTGTTCCAAAGTTGTATAATTGCCTAGACTTGGTTCATGTTCTCACGGCAGCATTTACAAGCGGACCAGATCAAATGCCTTGTGTGAGAAAGCTGCTCTTGATTGGTCAGAATTTCCATGTGGGAAAAATCCAGGAAGTAAAGAAAACGTTGAAGAAGAGTACACTTACAAGATAAATGTGACACTTTCTAATGTCACAATGGAGGGACAACTACGCAGGTTGATTTTAGCGCTGCTCATCGTGGACTATATTGCTGTCATTGTTCATTTGAGTCAAAGCATACAGTTTGAAAACGAGGCGCGGCTCCAACTAGAAAACAATGTTTTGATGCATTGGATGTGCTGAATGTGCATATTAAGGCAGTACAGGAGGAGGCGCACATTAATAATCCTCCAGGACTGTAACATGCTCATGTTTAACCCAAACAATGTGTCATGTGACTGCAGTTGGTTCAGATCCAGGTCGGAACACGTTCTCACCACAAACTAACCGCACCGGAGTTCGTTTGTAACCGGACCAAGACCACCTTGTTTAGAGGGTCTTGGTCCGGTTGTTTTAGATCGCACCCGAGTGTGATTGCTGTGTTCACACCTGCCCAAACGTACCACAATTAAGAGGCAAATGAACTAGAGTTCGATTGAACCAAACAAGGCAGGTGTGAAAGCACCGTAAGACTTAGAATGGTTGGGAAAACCCTGTTGTTCTGCCATCATGCAGAAAACAAACAAGCACGTAAACAAAAAGGGGTAATTTTAAGGTCTGCAAATGATTGAGGTTATGTCCATATATTGTACGAAAACTCAATAATTGTGACAGGCCTACTCAGCACAAAGACTGAAATTGGGGTAACAGCCAGCCTGGCTTTATTCAAAAGGTAATAAAATCTCACTTACGTTCACTAATTAACACAGTTTATCTCATATGTTTAGTCCTATCAGTCTTAAAGAGTTTTATGCTAACTAGATTTTAACAGATCTCAAAACATGTCGTAATGTAGCACGGTGGTGTAAATGATTATCCTCTTCTTTTACCTGCAAATACTCAGAGAGTTCCTGCCATGTAATTTATCTTGCCAGAGACAGGACAGCTCATATCCCTGATGGAAACCAGAATCCTTATACTGTTCTATATCTGAGTTCAGGGGCTGAAAGGGGAGGATGGCAAGATATGAGGGAGCTTTCTTTCCTCCTCCCTTATTTCTCCCGCTCCGGGGAGGTCATTAGTAGCTGGTTCAAGACCATACCTAGTAACCGACTCTACAGGCCTCATTTAGATGGAAGGAAACTGCATGACTACTTTACCCTCGCCCTTCCACTGTCAATACTACAAAGAACACAAAAACAAGTGTATACCTTGTGTGCACCATCATATTTGAGGTAGAATGAGCTTTCTTATCTGATCCCACACTCTCATGTTGTTTTAAACAGTAATCTAGATGCTCTGCCACAGACTGATACGAGTATTTCTGGTAGAGTTACAATAATATCTGTGGCCCATTACTCCTCCGTGTTGCTGGATATACCGTGCCATCCCCAATGGACATCAAGCCTCAGTGGCATACTTCTGACACCACTTACATTAATGAGCTTTCCCCAACTTGAATAATGACCCCTCATGAACACCTCGCTGTCCAAACATTATCCAGTCAAAGAGAAGCTGGTGGCCAAGTGAGACACAATCTAATGAATAAGAATAGACTCCCAGGGTGTCTTCAGTCAAACTGAGATGTATCATCATCATCATCATCCTGGATTATAGAGGCATACAAAGCAGCTCCGGGTCAGTAATGTAATGCCACTGACCTGCCAAAGTGTCCATTAAGTTTTCATTATGTCACAAGTGAATGGAAGTGAAAGGTCTCCCATGCACAAGTCTTCAAATATTGGGCCAGAGCATCGTGCGGAACTTACTTGAAATGCAAAGCTTACACCAGACTATTGACCTGCTGGCAGCATTTCCGGTCTGTAAGAGGGCAAATTTTATAACACCCAGAGAAAAAATATAGAGGATCGATATCTCTTTTGGAGCAAACAGTGCCAGGCAGGCTCTGATTGAAATAAATATTTTGGTATTGGCTAAGAAGCTGAAATATGGCTGATTACAATTCATTAGATGATATATCCATAAAAGCAGTTTATCATATTACGAATCAGGAGCGTCATTAGAGAAACTTCCTGAGTCTGTAATCCTATCTCAACTCAGTTAAGGATAACATTTAGGATTTCTGGTATTACAAAACATGTTTTCTGACAGTATTTTGGTAAAAATATGCCTTATCCTAGAATCGGAATTTAGTTATTACAGAACCATTTAGGAATCCTAAATTAGGACAGCATAGACCCCTTCTTAAATTCAAAATAGCTGCCAAAAATGACAGCAGCACTGTTGTTAGGTCTGACAGTGACAATTTAGATTGGGAGCAATATGAACAATGACATCTAAAGATTCAAAAGCTACTCAAACCATATGATGACTCTTTAAATTTCTGGGACCATGTATTAATGAGTATATACACTACTAATTTTAAATTTGATTGCCTGGAGAGGCATACAAAGTGGCACCAAGTTGCTTCCATAATACGGAGATTGGATTTTTTTCTACCTTTGACCCCCAGTGAAGCTTTGGTGATCCCTAGGGGGGTTGGGACCCCCAGGTTGACGACTAGTATTTTCATTGGTCCAGAGTTCTCATTTATAAATATTGCATACACACAAAATTGAGGCCTGAAGGCGGTGTACACCACTTCCTGTGGAAAAGTAGTGGTCTATAAAAACAGACTTGATGGGAGAGACTTCGACCCATGCTTACAAACATTTTAGAGATGAAAAAATTGGCAACGCAGATGGTGAGGTGGAAGCCTGATAGTAGAAATAGTAGAATATTTTTTGGCAAAGGCCATTTTTGCCTATTTTCTATAACAAAGCCCCAGGGCTGCAACTAACCATTTCTGCATAACTGACTGAATTGAAGATTAGTTTCTCAATTAATCAATTAATTGTTTGTTCTACAAAACATCAGAAAACTATGAAAACAACAACAAACAAACAAAATATTCCTGGAGCCCAAGATGACTTCATTGAAATGTTTTGTCTGACCAATAATGAAAACATACTCAGTTCTAAAGAATTTTAATTCAAGGAAAAGCAGCAGATAGTCTTTTCTGAGAAGCCCAAGTCAGAGAATATGGGGCATTTTTGCTTGAAAAATAACTTCAATGATTAACTGATTGCTAATGTTGGATACAAAACTCAGTACTTTCAAGGGTACCTGCCAAAACATGTCTGTACTTCCATGTACCGATTCATGTAACATCCATCTGTGCCAAATTTTGGTACCTGAGAGCACATCTGGGTGGGAACATCAAGTTTAGACAAGAGGTGGAAGCACCCAAAGTGCCACAAAGCCTGGAAGTCAGCCATGGAGCTCCAAATCAGGCAAGGAGCTCTGTGGAGCCAGCAGGTTCAACTTCAGACAAGAGGCAATAGTGTCCAAAAGCCGGGAAGCCAGCTGCAGAACTCTGCAGCCGCTTCATCGGCTTCCCAGTGAGCCAAAACTATTGCTGCAGCGCTGATCTATTGCGATAGTTTTGACACCTATTTTCTTCTCTATACTATTTTAGTAATAGCCTAGTATCACTGCTAGGTGAGCAGGAACACAAACAGACAATGACAGAAGATGCGCTTTATGTGTGATTAGAGAAGTAGAGGAGGAGAAGTGCATTTTAGTCTGCTACGTCACCCCTGCAGCTTGTTCAAAAATGATATTTTTGTCATTACAGAGAAAGTTAAGTACATAAAAAGGTTATCATTGGGTATCAGTACTGAATTCCAAGTACTAGTACCAGTTCAAATGTGAACAGTATCCAACCCTAGTGAGTGCAAATTCATTAATTTTCTTATGGGTACACATGTAAAGCTGACGAATCTACTCGCCAGAAGTTCAACAAATAAATTTATTTAATGTTGTATTCTTTTAAGTTTTGTGTTTTACAGGCCTGGTAGTTTGTGCTCCCTCCTAAGAAACAAAGTTAAATCAATCAAGTTGGCAAAGTCCATGAGAAGATAGTGTCCACTAGCCTGTTTTCCTTCAAAACCCTAACCTGTGGACTACTGTGAGAAAAATAAACGGCAAATACCGACTTTGTATTAAGGACACATGCAATAATAATGGCGCACCTTATCGGGTCAACTGTAAAAAGGCAAGGCAACAATAGGAACTGCCTTGACAAAATAATGCTGCATTTCTTCCTAGTCAATCGTCATGTACACAGTTCCTCATAGAATAAAAGGATGTGTGTGAGTGTGTGTATTTATATGCCTGTGTCTGCCCTTTCATTGTTGACTTTAAATTAACTAGCAGGCCTCTGCAGGCTGTAGTCAGCACTCTCAGCCAGGATCTTACGGCTGGGTCACCTATTGGGGTTAAAATGGTCTTTCATAATTCACTGCCAACAACAGCACAGCACGCAGTCAGGGGGGGCAGGGGTCAACTCCCATGATGCACCAGGGAGCCAAGCCATTTTATCCGCAAACACAAGACTGACAGTCCAACCGTCACAATTCAGTATTCTCAGTGGGTTCCCTTTATCCACTGCAATGTGCTGGCTGCGATGCTACAGGTGCTGCCAGACAGAGTGGATATGCGGCAGCACGGTCAGTGGGGCGGCTGTGGGACAATCTATTCATCTCATGTTAAGACACATGGCGAGTTTTCAGAGCTGCCAGGGTGTGGATGTATTGAGATCTGGCCCCTGTGGTGGCTGATGACCTTTTGGCTGCATCTGGGTGTTAATCCTTGTTGGTGCTTAGTGGAGATGAGTACGCAACCAGGAGAGGGGCAGACCTGTGGGTTCACTCGTATCTGTGCCTTCCAACATAATCCCTGTTCAGATGAGCTATGGCTGCCTGCCGTGTCTCATATGATACCGGAGACAAAGGCTTTTTTTTAAGTTCCACCCAAGGGGCTTTCATTTACAATGCAGAGGTGGTAATTGCATAGCTGCCTGTTTCAGAAGTAGAAGAGCTCCTGGCTTTCAGGAGGATGTACTGCGGCTGTGGATATGTGACTGCTAGCTGGGGAAATAAAGGAAAATGACTGCACTCAACGATGAAGACTTTTTATTTCTTTTTTAAAAAAGAGATAGTATGCTGGTTTTAATTCCAAAAACTGTAACTGTGACGTGGAGGTGACAATGTAGTATAAAAAACTCCTGCAGACAAAATATACGTCCTCTGGCAGGCAGATTTAAGACATAGCCTGTACTTCCTCATTCTGTGTAGACCTCCAGGAAAAGGTTTAGACATCAAAATAAAACGACCAAGAAATCATTCTACCATCTTGTTGTCACAATGATACTAAAAGTTTGAGCTGGGGTAGGCCGTTAAATTTTGGCTTTATTGGGCAAAAGTCCCATAATAAACTTGAAGCATACTACAATTCAAGTGCTCTAAGAAAACACTAGACTCCTTCTGAATCCTGTAGAGAAAGTTGCTATTCAAGCACTGGCAACAACTGCTTTCGCTGCAAAGTAACCCAAAAAAGGAAGATGGACTTATCAAAATTAGAGTCTAAAGACAAAAGAGTCTGACAAATGCAATAAAACAAGTGTTAATGTCAGCGAAAATCTCAGAGATGGATAGAAAATGTTGATAGTTTAGCTTTTGGCTAACTGGAGCAAAAGGATTATGGCCGCAGCTACAAGTTCACATTTTTGTAGCAAATGTTAGCTGGAGCTTCAAATCACAATGGGTCCTCCGACACACTCCCTACTGCTACAGACCACCTCTGGAGGGTTGGCAGCAGCTCTGGAGATGGACCCGCAGCAACCCAAGTTCAGCTGGTGTAAACGCCAGCACTGGGGGACCGGACAACCCTGACTCCCCCGCCAGATGAGCAAACTTTCTGTTGCTGCTGTTACATAGGTTAGACCCAGCACTGGGTGGTTTGCCCTGACCGAATGTGACCTGCTACAGTTGCTGAATGGAGATCTGTCTCCCGAGCTGCTGTCCACTCTCCTCTTGGGAAAACACTCAACAGTGGTGGGCAGTGAGGCAGAGGGACTTTGGGGTGGCTCGCTGGCTAATTCTTTTCTGATTTTTGGTCTGACAAACAGAGAGAGAGCGGGGAAAAGAGGGGGATGCTGAGTGAATGAGCTGCATGCAACTGTAAATTCAGCCTTTTTCCCCCTTTTTCAGCTTTAATTCAGATTAATACCACAACAGACAATCATTGTGTGCCAAATAGAAGTTCAAGTCAGAACAATGTACCTGCCCATGCTTACCAGCTTTATGTTAGCAACTGCAACAGAAGAACTCACTGAACTGTTATATTCTTCCTGTTGGCACTGGCCACTTCTTTCAGTTTATCTTTCAGCCAACAGCACTGACGGCCAGCTGACAGCAGTAGCCAGCTGCCGGCCAGCTGCTGGTCAATTGCTTGCAAGACTCTGCTGGCTTGTTGATGCAAGGGCTGGGGCACGCGGCTGTGTTGATGAAAATGGGGGATTAATACAGCTGATGCTAACAGGAAGTAAGTAAGCAGCGGAGTACCACATCAAGTGTCTCTCTAACAGATCACCAATGTTTGCCATACATACATTACTGTTTCCTCTTTTTCAACGTCTGCTTCAAAGTGCAGTTGAAAGTGAGAACTGACTGCCTGAATGGTGCATGTGTGATTGTGTAGAGTGCAAAAAAATGACTTCCCTAATCGGTAGAGTGACTTCACTTGTGAATGCCCCCTCCCCTCTCCTCATTACTTTTGTTGAGCCAAGATGATGCCACCGTGAAACAACTCTGTAGAGGAGCTTTCATTTACTCTGCCTCATTTAGCCTGGCTGGGAACAGACAGCTGCTCACTCAACCTCAGCCCCGGAATATCCATCCCATATACACATGTATCTGTTTACAGCACACTTTGACTGTAAATGCATGTGTGCCATGGACATGACATCATGCAGTTCTGAGTTGGTGGCTCTACTCTCATAGTGGTGCCATTAATTTAGTTTTGATTTTAAGCATAACACTAAAAGTGAATATCAATTTTTGTGACTGATGTGAACCCACAAAAATGTGATTTTCTGTAAAGCTCTTCCATGCCCACTGCTAAGCTCAGGTTTACGCATCATTGCACTTTTGCAGAGGAATAGCTCATAACTACATAATGTGAGCAATAAGCTTGTCTTCCTCCAAGTTAAAAGAACACTAATAACAAATCAGGAAGTTGTCAGTTACACACAACCTGTTTTACGCTAATGAAACAAGAGTAAATTAAGGGCCGGTCCATCCACATTTTTTTTCTCCATGTTTATCAAATGGAAACTCCCATTCAGCAATGTTGACGTAGGTTACAGAGGTAACACCCTCCCTCATTCAACCCACACAGATGCCATACCCTGACAGTGTAAGCAATTATTATTATTATTGTTAAACCTTAATTTAACCAGATGAAGTCACATTAGCCCCTTTCAAACACAGAAAGCATTAAAAGGCTGCTACAAAGTCCCATCTTTATGTTGTCTTTGCATTTTTACAAAGCACCAAAAAAACGGCAGCATCATTCCGCTCCAGTGAGTGACTTTGTCGGCATCATGGATGCAAAAGAGACCTGATGAGCGTGACATGTAACACAACAGCGTTGGCTTCTAGTGTGACATATAGCAGACGCGTCGACAGCATTTTATGAACAATAACAACGGCATAAAAATGCCAACAACAATCATTTGGAGGAGGGTAAGAGGGTAAGACCTCATTGTTTTTCCTAATTTACGGATATTTTCAGTTGTGGATTTTCTTCCTTGAGTTAGCCGCTAACTGCTATCAGCTACTTTTTAAATCTCCTGCAAATCTCACGTCCTGCCAGCTGACCCCTTTATACTGACTTCATTTTGGTGCTGTTACTACCTCTGTTGCAAGCTTAAGGGCGATACAACTCTGTCCCCTCACTCCATGGTTGTACCTTTTATACACAACGGTGAGGTGGCATGATGGTGTGAAATTCCTGCCTTGATAAAACAGTGTTAAGGGGCTATTGAGATTCAATATAATACTGCATATGTACAGTATAAACTCATTTATAGCTACCTACAGTAAGATGCCAGTCAACACGGTTCCAGTTTAGAGAAGCATACCGGAGTCCTATGACAAGCTAAGAAATGTAGCCTACTCTGGACACCATGTTTGTTAGGTCCTGAAAGTCACACTAAATTACTCTTTCTATTAAAGGTGTCTGGTGTGTGTGTGGACGGCGGCAGCAGCAAAATGTATTTTAGCCGTCTGAGAAAAGGACCACTTGTAAACTTGTAAACTATATTAGGATTATTTTAAAGCTTTAGCATCAGATAGCCCTTTCTGACGGGAAACTGAAGCTGTTTTATCAACCACTTCAAAGCCACCTGGCTCCATTGACAGAAATAGCAATTTAACCTCACAGCACACAGAAGGTGCTGGTCTACTGCTCAATTTTGAAACCAAACTAACACGACGTCCACAGCAGCCTGGGGTTTATATTAAGCAACAACATGGTGATGAAACCTACATCAGGTCACGTGGGATAGAGTGTTTAGAAGGGCTTCGGGGAAAAAGTATTTTGACTGTAAAACACACATACTGGGACCAAATTGGCGTTTTCAGACATTAATACATAAGGAACACTACTGAAAAGCTACAGAATGATACATAGAAATGAAAATAATGGAGCTGCCCTTTAAATGGCAGAGGAGTCACAGAGACGAAGAACTGAAGGAGGGTTTGAAAGACAAGTCGCTATTGTGGCCCCCATTGTTCACAGAAACATCAATTCCTCTGCAGTCTGGCTCATTTGGGCAGTGGTGAAACAGAACTCCACCAAACTCGATAAGGAGAATATCTGTCATTTATATGTATATGACTGAGTGCATGTGCTTCTGAGTCACATGTTCAGGTAAGATGTACAAGAAGAGGCATTGATTTTCCAAAAGAAATACCTGTAAATGAGTTTTTTTTTTTTTTTGCTTTTGACAGTGATAGAGCTGCACAAATCAGTTTTCTTCTGCAGGATGACGGCTGGATTGGACATTCATTACGGTACGCTTGTTATTCCGTTGCATTTCTACAGCCTGCGCCAGCTGTGCCTGACTCAGTATTGTCTCTCTCCTCACAGCTGTGACTGTGTGCGCACATGACTGAGGTAGCATTTGAGAGAGCTCCAGAGCAAGACAAATGAGAGAGGCTGAAGGATGGGACAGAAATTTAGATGCAGCAAAGAGCCCTGTGCACCTATGAATGAAACCACTTAAAAACACGGACACAAAACAAGTGAACAGCAGCGGTACAGTGTCATGCTCTATGAACATTCCAGCACAGCCTCCACAGGACTCTGTTAAAGGGCCTTTTGTCCAGCAAGTTACCTCATCAGCACTCATGGCTCACATGGAGCCTCTGACACATCGACATGCACTGAGGGGTGAAGGACTCCGGGGCACTTCTGTGTGCACACGCATGATTTGAACATGCATAAATGAATGCTCAAATGAAAAGTACCAACCTTTTCTAGCAGGAGCCTGACACAGGAGACGTGACCCTCGAAACAGGCTGTCATCAGTGGAGTGAGCCCATGTACGTCTGGAACCTGTGGAGGAAGCAAGTGAGAAGGGCATGAGTGGGAGACAGTTGTTTTTTTTTGCAAAGATTCACATATTAGCAGATCATAGGCACGACCCCAATCCTCCTACACCAGAGCCCTCTTTTTCCAAAACATAAATAAGAAAAATATCTCCTGTGAGAGAGTGGTTTTACTTCTCTTTTATCATATCCAGAAATTAAAGGAAAGCACACAGCACTTCAACACTATATTTATCTCCCATGCTTCAGAAGCTGAGCTGGTTATCTGGAGAAATAGAGAAATGAGCAAACATTTTTGGGCTTGCGAAGCACGGCAAAGACTTTATGCTGGAACTACTTTAAATCCTTGTGTCTTTGAAGATCAGACCAGTCGACACTATGATGTTGAGCTCTTGTGTCCAATCTCAGGCAAGGGCTGAGATGCAACTTGTTAACTAGTGACAGGTGAAAATGAACAAATTAATCTTTCTGAAGGACTCTTTTTAGTGCCCGGTGTGTACTGGTTTAGCCATGAATCCATCAAGTGACATAACTTATGGCAGCAACGTGGGATGCCGATGGCTAACTGTTGCGCAGTTAACCGCTGAGAGTGTTTTCGACTGGTTACACATGTTGGTCAATAGGTTAATTTTGGTCCTCTTCAGTTTACTGCACTGTGAACAACCCTGGATTGGCAGGAGCTAGCTAGCTAGGGGTGCCGTTCATTAGGGTATCACAGCTAGTAACGCCATCCCAACAAGGAAACTATAACAGAAGGAAAAGACATGACATCAGTAACAGTGTTCGAAGTCTGGTGCCACTTCTATTGAGCCATCATATCTTTGTTATTTCACCTGTCACTGGAAAATAATTTTACAAAATAAAAAAAACACACATTACGTGATGTTGACCGATGTTTTTTATCTAAATGTGCACATTTGTTTTCCTCGTTATTAATCTCCAAACAGATCCTGTTTCTGTCCAGCAGCTGCATCTGAAGCTGGGTTGGGATAGCTAACGCTACCTGCTGTTATCAGGTACTACTGTGGGCTACATGTTTTTGATTTTCAATGACTAAGCAAACTTTAAACTGTTGATAGTTAATATATTATATTCAGGAGAGCTAACCTTAGATAACATTTCCTATTATTGTCAGGCAGTGGCGCTAATCGCCAAATTATTATAAATCTGGACCTTCATCACTTATTGGTATATGTCACTTTGTTCATCAACAAACTAAGTTAGCATTTACTATTTGTATAGCTAACGTTAGACAGCTATATCTCTGTGGAGTCACCCTACATTAATTTGAACCATAAATGTTAGTAAGCAATAGTCCTTGTGAAGATGTAAAAGAAACAGAGCTGCAGTGTTGGTGAGAGTTTGCTAATGTTACAGCCTCTCTAGCTTATTGGTTGTTAGCTAATTTCATAGGTTTGCTTTAGGTGACTAATATTGGTACAAATATAAATCACTGAGGCACACTGCAAGGCATTAAAGCACACGGTTATGTCCTAGTTTGGCAGATATTTACATAGCTGACAGATCCTATAATTAAGTCCAGCCAGAATAATAATCAGAGCCGTTAAGAACTGATCTGGTGATAATTGCAGTCTGGTCAGCGATAACAGGTCCAACCTGCCCTACTTGTTAATGTATCATGATGTAACATTATCTATCTTGGTTCAAACAGAGGCTTGAGACAGATCTGTGATCTTTTCGTAGACCCATAACAAGTGAAACAAACGCCAACATTTAGATAAAAAAACATCAGTAAACATCCTGTCGTGTGTTTTTTATCAAGAGAAAGAATTTTTCAGTTAAAGGTGAAACAACAAAGATATGACGGGTTATAGTCTGATTTGCCGTGCCTGCCCCATTGACTCCAATAAAACTGATACCAAACTCTGACTCCAGTGCTGTCACTGACGTCATGTCCTTTCCTTCCCTTACAGTTTTGTTGTGTCCTAAGATAAGTGGCTCAACTTTGAGCAGTAAAACCCCTTTGCATTGTTGACCATGTTATTCCTGTTAGCTCTGTTGGTACTGTTCGCAGTGTCAGCAGGGTTAGCAGTGATTACATAGTTAACAACACAAAACAAAATCGGAATACATGCAGGCAGGGCCTAAATATATCAATTCAAAGAAACATATACTGTGAAAAGAATCAGTCGGCCTATCACTGTGGCTAATGTGGGTACCTTTAGTATCAGGAAACACCCTACAAACTCTGCAGACCACTACTGATCTATAAATAACAGACAAACATCTTGGTCTTTTAAATTGGTTTCGTACTCATCGCCAGGCTTTGCTTCCTGCCATGGCTAGAAGTTTATTAGAGTTTAAAGATTCATGCTGCTTTGCACATACAATTCCGCTGGTTACTGAACTGGCATATGAGACCTTTGGAAAAAGCTGGAAATTACAAAAGAGCTCTATCCAAATTACAGATGTCAATGATGTTGGATGGCTAAGTGCCCTTTTAGTGGATACGGATCAATCTACTACAACACCAGAGGAGACTGCTGAGGCCCAGGGGGGCTATCAGGCTAAATGTGAGGTCTGGCAAGCCTACACAACTGTTGAATGAGAGAATGGACAATGGCTGAAATAGTACAGATAAACTGGATTAAGAGCCAGGCTACTTTAGGCCCATTGTTAAACTGCTTGATTTGGCATGAGCATTATCAGTTTGTTTGAACTAGACGGCCCTGTCATTTTTTTTGTGGCCACTGCAACCCTGGAGAGTAGGCAAATTAATGCAAAAACTAGAATTACCGCCTTGCGGCTGTATGCCTCCACGAACCAGTGAAGTTGCAGTTAACATACATTTCTGTCCAGAGTCATATATTGCCATGACAAGAAGACAAGCTGCAAAGACACTGCATATTCTAAAACGTGGAAGCTTCACACACAACTTCAACCGGGTAGCACAGAAGATCTATAGCAGGGGTGTCAAACATACAGCCCGTGGGCCAGAACCGGCCCGCTTAAGGGTCAAATGCAGCCCACTGGATCACTGTGCACACCTAATATAGATGTACTTGTGAAGACTGTCATTTTTCAGGAGGAAATTAAACAGTTAGTAGCCTACTTTATGTAAAATGCTGCTTCAGGGGCTTTTCCACCCTGATGAGAATACAAACAAAAAAACAAGTAATACTTGCATTCAAGTTTAAAGATGCTAAACATTATGCAAAATATTGTCAATGAGTCGCTTGAGTACATAAGAATCTGTATGAGACTTGTCTTAAAACAGTGCTGGTGAAACACTACCGCGAAGGCACTGCCAAAACTTTAGATTTGTAAATGATTTGTGAGGCAGCATATAATAAGCTGAATAATGGCCAGAGAAGTGCTTCTGCAGAACATTATGATGTCACAGTCAAGTTGACCTTTGACCATTTGTATATAAAATGTCATAACTTCATCATCTCATTCTATTAGACATTTGGGTGAAATTTTGTCATAATTAATGGATGAATTCTTGAGTTACAGCCAAAAATGTTTTGTGAGGTCACAGTGACTTTTGACCACCAAATTCTAATCAGTTCATTCTTGAGTCCAAGTAAACGTGGAGCCAAATTTGGGGAAATTCACTCAAGGCCTTCATGGAATATTGTGTTCACAAGAGTGTAACAGACGCAAGGTTACAGTGACCTTGACCGTTGACCATCAAAATCTTATCAGTTCATTATTAGGTCCAATTTGAAGAAATTCCCTTAAGGCTTTCTTGAGATATCACGTTCACAAGAATGGGAAGGATGGACAGACAACCCAAATGCATAAAGCCTCTGGCCACAGCTTCCATATGCATAGGCATAATAACATGATGAGAGCTGCCTGTTGTGACTCTTACATTGATGTCTGCTCCCTTAGAAATAAGGTACTTCGCCACATCTGTCTGACCAAAGTCTGCAGCATGGTGCAGAGGACGCCTCCCGCTGTTCAGGACCCGGTTTACATCTTCAGCCTGGAAAAGGAAGACACAACACATTAACAGGGCTAAAATAAATAAACTCAGCGCGCTGACAAGCAGCACTATGCATTAAAAGGGAGATCTGTGGACCTCTCCTACTTGAAACAGACACTCTCACTGTTGGTACAAGCTCACACTGAAATTCAAACACAAACAATTACATGCGCCATCCGCTGCCCTTCACTTCCCCGCTGTGGTGCAGTTAGACCTCAGACTGTCAGCCTTGCAGCCAAAAGACACACACTCATCACCACTCCTCATTCTGTTACCACATTAACCGCACACACGGCTTAGTGTGTGCTAGGCAGCCCTCCAGTGACAATACCTAATGGAAGACCTATCAGTCACATGTGTGGCTGTCAGGTCTGACTTTTCTCATAACTGTATATGACTGCTAACTACTTGTCTAAATAAAGATCAAGGCAAGTGGGGCGAAAAGAATGAATTAGCTCAGGAAAATGGGCCTCAGATACAGGATGTAGCAGGTGAACTTGCTAAAAGGCCCTGGAACATGGAGGTATATCATGTTACACAGTGCCCTCATATGAACACAACTGATCCAGGGAAGACAAAGCTTGCTTGGTTATTTTATCACATCTAGTAAAAATGCCAATCAAATGAGGCAACAGGAAATTATCGCAACTGGCAGATACTGAGTTAACATTATACTGACATGAGATAAGATACAGTGTATTTCTGGATATCATTATATCATTTTACAACTCAAATTAAGTTATTTCCTGGTCCTAATTGCTACATTACAGTTAAGTCAGGGTGTCTACAGGTATTAGACCTTTTCAAAAATTTATTTAAGCAAAATATAGACTGATTTCTGGACAAATTATTTTCCTTATTCAAGAGACTCTTGCTAGGTTAACCTGTGTTTTACTGACATGCAATTGCAAGTATGAAGTAAAAAGACAGTATTAGGTTTAGCGGTAGGTTTAAAGATTTTTAACATCCAAAATATTGACTTTGATGCAAAAGAACTTGACTAATTTGACAAAAGAAATTGTAAGATGGATAATTTAAATTAGTAAAAATGTTTGTGTTAATTAAGAGCTTACAAATTCAAATGTAATAGCCTATTAGCTTGCATTGTACTGTATATAGTCTATGCATGTATTCTGACCCAGATTATTGGACCTTTCAAAGCTGAATGATCAAACGGGTTTTTGGGACTTTGATTTCTTGCTGGGGCTGTTAGAGCCGTACATCGCATCGCTGTATCCTGCCTCTCATTGGCTGATGCTCTTTGTCAGTCGTGTCAGACTTCTCCAGTTTTCTAGCATGCTAGATATCCAGTCCCAGTCGCAGACATGGGTGTGACTTGCTCGTAGGCTTGTTCACACGTGAGGACTCGTTGTGGCAGACTATCTGCCGACTCACCTCCAACTCAAGGACTTCTTAATGGCTCTCAAGATCCTCTGCGACCTCAAAATTAGGGTGAAAATCGTGTAATGTGAACTAGGCTAAACTGAGCAACAATATCATAACCCACTGCAACACTACCTGCCTGTGATAGCTGCTCGCTCACTCACCTTTATCACAAACTCCACTGAAGGTCAAGTACAACACACTCAAGACAATTCTTCATTTTACACTCAGTCCCACTGGATCCATTAGCCATGATGGATATTGAACCTCGACCTCTTCTAATAGTGTTTAATAGTGTTACCTTCAATGGCTGCAGCTCCATTTGGCTGATAAAATTGAAATAGTTTCATTTCCACTATTGAAAAGGGATAAAGCACTTCAGTTGTTTATACCCAGCCTTGTGCAGATAATGAAATAGCTATGAGTTACAATGGGGCCATCAGAAATGAGAAAACCCTACTTGTGGATGGAAAATTTATCCTTGTTATTGGAGGAGTCTCAAATACAACAGCGTGATTCTGCTCGAAATTCAGCAGCACCTATAATCTTGACTTTAGATGATTAGTCTGGTGGTTTGTACGTCTGGTAAGACAGAAACTTTCCAGGGATCCTTATGCATCAAGCTACAGTAGGTTTCATATGCAAGGCTATCCTGTATACGTTGGGGCTGCATTTAGAAATATCTACATTGTTGAGGAATATGTTGATAATTTCTTGATTAATCAATTAGTTGCTTGGTCTATAAAATGTCAGAAAATGATTTCAAAAAATGCATTTCCCAAAAGCCAATATGACGTTAAATGTCTTGTTTTATCCACAATCCAAAGATATGAGGTTTACTGTCACAGAGAAGTAAAGACACCTGAAAATATTCACATTTAAGAAGTTGGCATCAGAGTACTTTTACCCTTTTACCCTACTCAAACCAATGAACTAATTATAGTTGAGAAGTTGCAGCTCTG
Organism: Cephalopholis sonnerati; assembly: GCA_019142605.1. Lineage (NCBI taxonomy): Eukaryota > Metazoa > Chordata > Actinopteri > Perciformes > Serranidae > Cephalopholis > Cephalopholis sonnerati. The sequence continues at coordinate 9,616,703 of JAGQAX010000022.1, read as the reverse complement.
GTATACATCGATGCGCATTGCCATCTTTAAAATTTGCCCTTACTGTGAAATTCCCATGGCACATGTGTGTCACCATTTCCATCTAATCACACCTCCTCTCCAAATATTTACAGTGTTGGCAGCCTGGCGCCAGGCAAATAATGGTAAACAGCTATGGAAAGACAATAGGGACAATAACTGGTATTGGAAGTAGCTAGGGGCGGCAGTAGCTCAGTCCATAGGGACTTGGCTTGGGAACTGAAGGGATGCTGGTTCAAGTCCCTGACCGGACCAAAATATGGAACATGGACTGGTAGCTGGAGAGGTGTCAGTTCACCTCCTGGGCACTGCCGATCTCAGCAAATATTTTATTGTTGTTGAATCGATGTGATATTGTAAAGTGATGAAACTTGTGATTTTGTTTGGGTCTCATGGGTTAAATATATAAAACATTCTTTGTGATGCTAACATTTCTGTTACTGTGCTGTTGCAATAAAATGAGTTTTGACACACAAAAAGGACACTTCCACTTAAATAAATTAAAAAAATAAAATAAATCGATACACCATAGTATTGAGATATTTTTGTGTGGCAATATCATATCAATTTTTTATTACATAAATCAAATTAAACTTTAGGTAGCCTACTAGAATAACAGAATGAATTGCCTTTTCAGTCCACTAGATATATTTTGTGAGATGAACCGACTGAAAACTTGATCTTGTGGACATAATTTACAGTAAAAAAAAAAAAGGTTGTGAATTGCAATATATCGCAATATATCTTATCACAATACTTAGCATATTGCAACATATTAAAAAGTTGTGAAAATACCAGGGATTGGAACATACTGAACAGGCAAGTGAAGACTATTTATAAAAACTTGCCAATATAAGAATAAGAATAAGAAACGATAAGATAGACTTTAATGTCCTGAAGGAAAATTGTCTTGGATACATGCGGTATCTGCTGTAAAAAGATACAAAAAGTTATACATACAGTTCTTACATCTGTACAGTCCATACACAGAGCTGTCGCCATTCACAATCCCACACACTCGGTACCTACAGTATATACACACCGCCATCAGCCAACAAATTGCACGCCCACTGCACCACAGATCAGTTTAGCGGTTCAGAGTAAAATACATAAAATCAACTTGACTGAAGCCTACAGCGAATGAAATGTTTTACATTGTAGAGACAGATTTGGTCATCAGACTGGCTGTTGACTGAATTACAACCTGAGGCAGACTTTGTTTGGTCTTCCTGTCTTTGTTAACCGAAACTACCACGTACATGTTACAGATGGGTCCAAATAACATTCAAGTGTGGGTAATTTGGACAGATCACGTGTTGCCTTGGTGACCTGAGACATTTTATCTCCAGACATAGAAGAATTTGTACAGCTGTTAAATTTACCTACCAGGCAACAATGGAGTCAACCTTCAACACAATATAATGTATGCCTGTAAAAGCAAAAATGGCCTCCTCCAGCAAAGGCAACAAGTCAAGCCTCTAATTTAAAAACATAAAGCTTGCTAGTGTGGAGGGTGCCATCGGTTTGCTGTAGCCGAGCCTCCTGCAGTCTTCCTCGGCTACAGCTGGTATACCCCCAGCTACAGCTGATACCCCCGCCCAAGCTGGCTAGACACTGCTGGAGCACGGGCCCGTGTAGTGGTTAGCTCGTTAGCACTGAACCAGCTAGCTATAGGCATCTCTTTATCACGTTGTCAGAAATCCATTTTTCCAGAAACACTGTCCAGTAACGCATGTGTTGTTAACTACAGTCTACATCACAATAGGCATAACGGCAGCTGTCTATCCACAATGCCTCTTGACACGTACCAGCGGGTAATGTTGTTGGTTAGCTCACCAACAGGTTGCCAAATGCGGAGTGGCAACGACAGCGTTTGCTAGCCGAATTCAACATGTTTCACATGCAAAAGCCAACCCCACCAGGTACAATTTTAATGACCGCGACAGTTAGCAAAACACTGACGCTTTGATTGTCCAGGTAGGAGTAACGTTAGCAATGTATGCTAACTATGCTAACTTAGCGTTCAGACTTATTTAAGTCTTACGTTACACTAAAGCGTGTTACACCAGCCTTGAGATATTTCGAAACTGATTCAAGCTCTTAAAAGCTCCAGAAATTACGTTACGGATCCAACCAGCTCCGATAGCTTACCAATGTTAGATTACCTAACTTGACATTACCCAACTTCACTTACCGTTAGCTGGCTAGCCGGCCTGCTAACTGGCGTTAGTTACCTTAGCTTGAGAAGCCACTTGTCAGAACATAACCCAGTGGAAAACCAGTCAAATCCAAGTTGTCTTACCGTTACCAGTATGGTCATCACCTCCTCTAAATCCCCGGTCGTCAATGCCCACATCACTTTTTTATCGATATCTTTTTTATCGGTATCTTCCATCTTCCTGTGTTTGCTCCGGTGTTGCTCCTTCCCTGTTGTGCTGCAGGGCAGTTGTCAAGTTAAATGCTAGTGCGTTAAAAGTTAGCTAGCTGTATCCGGACAACTCTTCCTGTCGTCGCGGGGAGTGCGGTCGTGGAACTTGGCTGGATAAAATAGCGTTTTAACAATTAGGAAAGCTAATTTTGTTGAATTTGGGGTGAACCGCCGGGGAGTGGCAGGTAAAAATAAGCCCAAAAGAAGTTCTGAAAGGCAAAGTAGCTGAGAGGGATCCGCCTTTCTGCAAAAAGTACTTCCGGTGCCGTAAACCGGAAGCTAACATTCAGAGAAAAGCTTTCGGTCTTTATTCATATATGACAAATACATTAACATTATACACACACAGAACTATTCAAACCAGGGATACATATATACAGCGAAAAAAAGTAAAAAAAAAAAAAAAAAAAAAGAAAAAGAAAAAGTAATACAAGGTTCCCACACAATTTTCATGGACAACACTTAAAAACTTTTCCATGACTTTTCAAAAACCCATTATGAACATTTTTTTCTTGCCTTACTTGCTGCTCACATATTAGATTCAGTTCAATTTAGGACCAGATGGTACAATCCCAGGTACTTGAGACAATGAGTGGGAGTAACAGTGCTATCAGGGGTCCGAGTGGGAGCCAAAGGGTTAGATGGATAAAAGTAGGAAAGAGCAAAGGTAGATAGAAAAGTAAGGAGGAGCAAAAAGGTAGAGCCAAAGAGTGATGTCTGTGTGGATTGAATCCTCCTCCGCTGGACCGGGCTGTACACTCTACCTCCCACTACTCCCTCATTTTGATGAGTGAAGAGAGGGGAGAACACAGATTAAAGTAACAAGTGAAAAAACTTCCCTGACTTAAATCGAGGTTGCGTATAATTGGGATTGTGGGTTAGAGTTGGAGCCATGCATCCTTCACTGGTGTTTCGATGATAGGCCTGCGACAGCTCCAGAGGGCTCATCTGCAACACCTGGCATCTCAGGTCCCTCCCTGTTGGTATTGCTTAGCTAGTTTCCTCACATATTAGATTCAAACCCTATTCAAACATAATTTCAGCTAGCTGGCATACTTAAAGGGAGAGATGGACGTTGAAAGAAAATGAACAAACAGTACATGATGCCCCAACAAAATGTAGCAAAACATTTATTTAGATAGAAACAGTAATGCGCTGAACACCCTGCTGTGTTCTTGCAGCCGCACTGCCTTTTAATATGGCAGGTTTAAGTTGAATTCAGTTTACAGAGGTTTTATGGAATGGGAAACATACGGTAACATTGTCAGAGCTAGTGTGAAATCAAAATAAAAATGGTGTGTTTAATAAGTACAGATCTGCCAGAATTTGGATTATAAATATGTCACCGCTGATTGGGTCCACCTTTGACACACCCACCACACAAGAAGAAACACACCTCATAGGCTGTTGCAAACTGCTTCACACCTTTTCGAGGAAAATCATCGTTCAACCAGGAAACCATAGCAAAATGGTGCTCATGTTGGAGGGAATGACTCTCATGTTTTCGCAAATTCTTAACTGAATCTATTTCTTGCATACAGTTAATGATATATTTCTTTTTTTCATTAAAACAGTCAATGACTGATGACTAATTGCCTGCTGGCAGCTTTGCTGTTACCATTAAAAGAAAGCAAAAGTTCGTGTATGGGTCATGACTGCAGTTTTGCATTTGATGGCCAAAGCAATGATAAAGCCTTTTATTATTATCATCACATCAGTCCTTTACTTCTGCTCTCTGGTGAATATACAGAGAGACAGAACTAACTGTTTATTTTTCTTCCTGTTATTCCTGTTAACAACTCACAGTAAACATGAACCATAAAATCAAACAGGGGTTAACACATTGTATGAAAAAAAAATATGTGGCATTATACAAACATGGAATATTGCTGGTGCAGCTTTTCTTATTTTTATGGTGCAAAATATATAGACCCAAAAGTGACAATCCAAATAAATAAATAAATGAACACAGTTACAATCAGAATTCTGGATGATGATCTGGATGAACATAACGACAAACATCGTAAACATCAGCAACTGTTATTGTTGTCCTTATGATTATCATTTAGAGTAATAAATATAGACTATAGACAAAGATGAATAATAAATAGTAATTTAAAATAATAAGAAAAACTATGTTACTAATCCCAAAAGACACTTTTGGATTTAATGAAATGATTCCTGATTAGATCCCTGGACAATATCTTATTTTAAAGTTGTATTGCTGTTGCTATCTAAAACCATGCAGTCCAGACTTTACATGAGCAAAATCACTGAGAGAATTTTTAGACCATTTCATGATCATTTCGTCATTGGGATTACAGGTTGGCTTCTTTTTGACAAATAATTGTTGTACCTTGATCTGTGAAGGATCAAGGGCAGAGAAACAAGTTGAAAGCCATACAACTGCCAATTTGCTATGGTGTCGCCACTTGAGCCTCCCACATCTGCTGCCTCCTTCCATTTCCCACCCCCAGCTGTATACATCTTCTCTCCAGCATCTCCTTGTGAAATGAAGGTGATGACAGAATGTTGTCACGCTATCATTACATAAAATCAGGAGCCCCTTGGAAAAACCAATCTGTCCAGAGGATGAGGAGGACAATAAAAGACATCATTTTGAAAAAAAATTCAATGTGGCAGTATGATGAGAATGAAAATGCTGCTAATGGGATTCAACCACTCTCCCATCCTCCTTCTCCTCCTCCTAGAGCTCCCCTTTACAGCATCCATCCCACAGTGACCTCTCACCTCTCTGTCTTTGATTAAATCTTTTTATTAACAGTGACAAGGTTCAATTCCTGTGACAGCCTAATCTGCTTTATCATGCTTGAAGAAAACACTAACTGTCTTCAGCTCTTGAGAGTGAACCAAGCGGCAACCTCTGAGGCTTAAAAATTAAGCCTATGCAGAAGTGCCAAAAACTGCAGTTCCTCTAATGGCCACTTGAGGCTGGCTCGAAGAGCGAGTAAATCCCCTAGATGCCCTTGTTAAAATGCTCAACTTTTTTAGCAGAAAAAACATATATACAGCCTGGTACAAAAATGGTTTTTGTCTCTATGGATAAATTCCTCGTTCATGACAACTGTACTGGGGGCAAATTTTTATAGAACTCACCCATTTACATTTATTATGACTTAACATTACGCATAACCTTGAGGTTTTGAATGATAGGCAGTCTGCTGAAAGTGTCCTCGGCTTCTCAGTCAGAACCACCCCTTGCTCCTCCACATCACTAGCCTCTTGCCCAAATGTGTAAAAAAAAAAAACTGGTGCATGTACGCAGGTTTTTAAACACTGGTAAACCTGCTAAATACAGGCGATAGACTCATTTCCCATTGTCAGTAGACCAGAGCTGTGTACATTGCTCTGCTGCAGATGAATGTCTTTCTGGTTATTTTGGTGTTTCACATTTGACGTCACAGATAGGCTGGAAAACTGGTTAGTAAACAGTAGAAAGCAGCATGGAGGCAGATTTAAAAACTTTATGGTGGTTACTGGTGGTTCAAGGATTTCCCAGTCTGGGATCATAAAGCACTATCTATCTATCTATCTATCTATACTCCTTTTTTTGGATTGGTGTTTGAGTGCTGCTTGGGCGGAGACGGATGGTATTTTGTGGTGGTGCAGCATTGCATCTCAGCATTTTTAGGGGCATTCACCTGGATGTTGTGATTCCATCAATGCTGATCGGAGCCATCAATGGAAAAATACCGGAGACTACTGCAGAGTCATTTGACCTGGGTGTGGACAGTGATTGTAACCTTATATTAAAAACCCAGATGTTAGCAGGTGTTAGTGCTTTTTTTGTTTGTTTGTTTGGGTTATTTTTGGTGCGTAGTGGAAAAGGGGCTTTTAAAAAGTCTATTTCAGTGTTTGGTTGTATTAGGTACTGGCAAAAATTAGCATTATCAAAGTTAGCTGTAAATGCACCGTGTTAACTGAGCTGGCAGCAAGCATTAGAATTAGCTCCACTCTTTCATTCAAATATGCTCACTAAAACAAGATGGTGGCATAAAAAAATGCCAAACTCAAGAGGTGTGTAAAGCTGCAGCCACATTCTGTTTGACGCCTACATGCCACGTCCAGAGAAACCACGCCCAACACCAGTACAAGAGAAACCCACCAACACGACATTTATTTGAACCCTGCCACAATGTTGTTGTGAATAAATATTCGGCCAAACATAGCAATAATCTATTTTTTACATTTATTTTATTAATAATACATGAAGAGATGTAAGCCTTACCCTAACATTAACTGTCTCTCTTTTAAGCTAACAATTTGTAGCTAGCTAAAGCCTAACTTTGCATTTTCTGTAGGACTTCCGGACCAAAGGGCAAAGGGGGCTAATCTTGTGGGTATGGTGGAAGAGTCACGCAGCTGCTCCACCCGCAGCTTCCTACTCAAAAGTCAAGGCTTCAGAACATGAATCCACAAACCAATGGGCGACATCACAGTGGCTACATCTTTTATTTCTTAGAGTCTATGAGCTGAGCCTGCACTCTGACCTCCCAGCACAGATCAATGAATGAAGTGTCTCTGTACATGCATACATATGAGAGAATGAGAGCTGGCCTTAAAGAGCCACTGGTCCCTATGACTGATTATATTTTTAGCCGAGTACCTTGCGCATCATTATTTTCAAGGCACTGTGGGAACCCAAGCATTAAATGCAGCACCTGTTGGATGCAATCTGCACTTTCAGGGCCGTCTCCATTGTCGACCACCATTTGAAGAACTGCTCAATCAGTCCCTGATAAATAGAGGATCAGCTGCAGAAAGACAACATGGCAAGAGGCGGAGGAGGAAAAATAATTGTTGTACCTTGATCTGTGAAGGATCAAGGGCAGAGAAACAAGTTGAAAGCCATACAACTGCCTATTTGCTATGGTGTCGCCACTCGAGCCTCCCACATCTGCTGCCTCCTTCCATTTCCCACCCCCAGCTGTATACATCTTCTCTCCAGCATCTCCTTGTGAAATGAAGGTGATGACAGAATGTTGTCATGCTATCATTATATGAAATCAGGAGCCCCTTGGAAAAACCAATCTGTCCAGAGGATGAGGAGGACAATAAAAGACATCATTTTGTAAAAAATTCAATATGGCAGTATGATGAGAATGAAAATGCTGCTAATAGGATTCAACCACTCTCCCATCCTCCTTCTCCTCCTCCTAGAGCTCCCCTTTACAGCATCCATTCCACAGTGACCTCTCACCTCTCTGTCTCACACACACACACACCAACATATCACGCACCGGGCAGCTGAAACACAGGTATTAAAACAGTTTTATGTGCTTGTAATAAACTGTCTTACAAGTGTATGTTACTGATTTTACATCCAAATGGTAATGAGGACATGGGAAGTTACTGCCCAGGTTTCCCCTAGCTGTTATGCTAATGTGACATATATGACTCAAATGACTCCCAGAATGGGTAATCCTGAGTTCATATGTGCCCTAAATCAATTGCAGTCCAACTAGTCATGCCTGCCATAATTATATCTGCATACTAATGTTCTTCAGGCACTGTAGGAGTTAGTATTACATATTTTAAAACCTGTTTTGATCCTAGAGGAATATCTTATTTGACAAGATTACTGTTAGCAGCATGCATATTTTTTCCTTTGTAGTGAAAGTTTAAAGGAGCAGTGTTTAGGATTTAAGCAGGATTTATACTTCTGCACCGAATCATCGACGTACCTATGGAGTAGGGTCTGCATCGACGTAGAGCTTACGCCGAACCCTATGCTGTAACCTAACACGCACCTCCCAATGAAATAACAGTTTAAGTCTTGTGTGTGATTTATCCTGGTTTCATATGAGTAGAGGAAAGTCTGCTAGCCTCTAGCTAATTTATACAATGTAAAATGCCATAGGCTTGTGCTAAAAACATTAGCATGTTGTATTTGTGGGGAAAATGTGTCCAGATAAAGACAAGTGTTTGTCTGTGAATGCTGCGAGTTATAGTGAAGCCGACTTGTGTACTTGAGATTGAAATTGTCGCTGTTAAGCCATGTTTAATGTGTGTTTTGGATCAACTACACTTTACAGCACTTCACAGATACCCCAACGCACAAGTATAAATGCTCACAACAGCGTAGGCCACATGCGTAAGCTTTGCATAGATCTGACGGACAAGTATAAATTCTGCTTTAGTTGCATCTAGCAGGGAGGATTACAGATTGCAACCAGCTAAAACTTAGAGTTAGAATTCCTCCAGTGTTTATTGTTCAGGAGGTGTTTATTTTAGTTTATTTAGTATTTGGCATGCTGGAGATGAGGTGCTAACCCAGCATCTGCTAACATGTGCTCACCTTTCTTATTTGACAACTTAAGTTCTAGACTTTCAGGAGGTTTTTAGCGGGAGCTGAATTGTGCGCAGAGGTCTCTTCTTCTCCAAAGCAAACAGACCTGGTGATTTAATTCAGTAAAGACATGAAATAAAGCAGTTTCCTGTCCAAAAACAGTGGTGCAGTGGTTAGCACTGTCGCCTCACAGCAAGAGGGTTCCTGGCTCGAACCCAGGGTTGGGTTGCCCTTCTGTTCAGAACTTGCATCTTCTCCCCGTGTCAGCGTGGGTTTTGTCAGGGTACTCCAGCTTCCTCCCACAGTCCAAAGACATGCAGGTTAATTGGTGACTCTAAATTGTCTGTAGGTGTGAATGTGAGTGTGAATGGTTGTCTGTCTCTATGTGTCAGCCCTGTGATAGTCTGGTGACCTGTATATGTGTATATGTGTATATGTTACGTTACTTGTTTGGGGGAATCAGTTAACATGCTAATGGCATGTCTGAATTGGTGGCCAGAGGGGGTTTAGCTACGAATGCGTGACCCCCAAATATGTATATGTGTATCGTGCTGCTCTATGTTGTTATGTTATTTTCCTTATTCAGGCAAGGAAAACATACTCATTATATTATATTTAATTTCTGCCAATATATCCCCTTAAATCCTACACACTGAACCTTTAAAATACTGTTTCACGACCTAAATGGCACATATTATAGCTGTTACTGTGAGCAAAAGTAAGCCCCTGGTATGTGAACGAACAGCACAATGGATTTTTTCCTAATGTATGGACGCAAGGGAGAAAGGTTTCCGCCTGACAGAAATGTTAAAGTAATTCTATCCACAGGCATGACAGCATGGCACCTCTATTTTTCAGTCTATTAGCAGCGCTCAGGCAGCAGAACTACACTATGCAACTTGTGGACTTTTTTAATGGACACATTAAAAAGTCCAGAAGGGGCTCGACTAAAACACGCTCTCTCCTCCCCAGTGATTCAAAACATTACAATACTGAACTGGCAGTGCAGCTGAACTTCTCCATAACAGCTAAAACATTCAGCACAATGAAAATAAAATAATTGATATAATTATCAAACATAATCTCTGCAGGAAGTCAGTTAGAAATTCTTTAATAGATGAAATACAACCTTTTTATGAGGACTGAGAGAGTCGTTTCTCCTCAATGAGAGATGATAATGCACCTGAAATGGTACATTTTAGGTCATTAATTGTGCATGAATGCAGAACACACATTATTGAATGGTATCCAAAAGAGAATACACGAGGCCTTTTACTAGCACAATTCTGAAGTAATGATACTTAACGTGAGCATTCTGAGGCTTGAGACTTACCTCCCCATATTTCCGAGGGCAATTCTTTTTGTTGCTCTGCTACATTAAACTAATGTGACAGCTGTAATTACTAATTACTTTACATCTCACATGCAACACACATAATGAGCTCATCAAACGTTGTGCATTACTTGAGTTGAATATAGCCAGCAGAGTAAAGAGTCATCAGATTAGCAGCAACGTTGAAATACTGCTTAGAGGAAAAGACTGTAATCATGTGGGGTAACATTTCTGTTGCTAAGCTGCAGTATAAAAATCTTTGTTAATGAGCAAATAATAATGTATCAATGTGAAAGAAACCAATTTTACGTACACCTTCATTAATAGATTTCTTTGGCCACTTGGGGGCAGCACAACAAGCTCTAAACCATAGAGTGTATAAAATAATGGATGTAACCACTGTGATGTCAACCTTTTAACCTTTTAAAATACCTTTTTGTCATTCAGGTAATAAAATACACCCATGCTGTTTGTTCTACTATGGTATTCCGTAAAGAAATCTAATATAACTGTGTTCTTCTGCAGGAATATTCGATTCAGAGTATTGACGACCACATTTAAACAGCATAGTTGGGGATCATTGATCTGCAGCTAAACCAGCCCAGATTATTATGACATTGTTTCAAATGTAGCAGATTTGCCGGCTGAACACTCATTCTGTGATCTCTATGCCACCATAGTAAAATAAAAACAGGTTTCAAGGTTAGTAATGCTGTTTACGCTAAATTCCTACCCTACCTATGAAAACAGTAACATCAGACATTTTTTGCCTGTTTTTAGGTGGCAGGAGTGAAGATTAGTCATCCTCAACATCTGCTGTGTCGTGGTTTCAGAATAATGAAGACAGATGGAGAACAATTAGATACAAAACAGGATGTAGGCTCTGCAGGGTGTTTTTTTTTTCCTTGGCAACTATCATGTTTTTTCAAAATGATGTACAGATTTTTAGGCATTCTGTAACACCCCGACTGCAATACTTGCAGTGGGAAAATGTCAGTTTTTTTACTCACTGAGGGGGAGGAGGACAGGTCCACTTCTGCTGCATGTTGGTAGTCGTCGAAATCCGATGCTTGGGCAGTGACTTGTGGCGTCGGAAACCAACTAAAAAAAGGCGTCCTTTTAAGTTGGCATGATCAGCCGCCAGTTGTTATTAAAGTTTAGCAGCACCGTCACTGGCAGCGTCAGGGGTTAATGCAACAGGACAAGGACAAAAGTTAAGGCGGCAAAAGTCACAGTGGGGCGGGTGGGTGTGGTGGTGGATGGGTCCAACGAACACCAACTTTCACCCAAGACAGCAATAAGATTCTGAAGCCAAACAGTGTTTTTTTTTCCTAAACCTAAACATTTCCTTTTGTTGCCTAAACCTAAGTATGTGTGTTGCTGAAGGAAAAGAAAAGGTCAATTTGTGGCGTTGTACCAATGTAGTGTGTTTATTTTGAAAGAGACTGTATGTGAACGTTAAATTTCCTCCGAAAATGGAACGAAGTCGAAGTGAGAATGTGTTGCTTCTGTAGTTGTCCTTCATTGTCACATGTAACCATTACTTGATGGCTGACTTCAGACTGACATACACTAAGCTGGCATCACTCTTTGGCCTTTCTGGAGGTGCAACTCGGTCTTAAGGCTGCAGCATGTCTGGGAGACCTGTGCTCAATCAGTTCGACTGGGAACGAGATTGGTGAGAGCAGTGAGACTTGACCAAAACAGTAAAGTTGCGCAAACCAAACTGATGAGCTGAAAACGCTTCAATGCTCAATTAAACTGAGGGCAAATAAAAAGTTGGGTGTTGATTCTCTATGGGTTCGTCACTACAAACACCCCCATTGACATTAGACCAAGTCATTTGTTCCATTGCTAATGTAAAAGTGCTGCTTTCACAGTAAAATAAATGTGAGTACTATTTTGATCACTGGTGTCTATAGACTTATGACATATCCACAAAATTAGTGTCAGTTTCTCCTGCAGTTACCTGCCAACATTTGAACATTGAATGACCCATACACTGTCCATACCTTCACTCACATCAACAGCAAATCTGCAGGACATACAGATACACGTGACTGACTTTAAACTTCTGTTTTCCAGGGTATATAATCCACCATAATTAATGATAAACTGAAGAGGAATGCAAGTTCATGTTTCCAAAATAAATTATCATATCGCCGCCTCCTGTGAGCTCCCCGCTCTCCCCCTCTGCAGCGTTTCTCGAGACCATCCTCATCAAGTTGATTAGTGTACTGAAGGGTAATCCATACTTACTAAAATGGTTTAATCCATCTATCTCAGTTGTACATGGCCTTGTCTTTGTCACGGCTAAATGTAATGTGATTAGTGAGGCCTGCTACGACTGTCGCAGACACCCAAGGTATTCTGACTCAACAGCCTCGGCACAATCCTGGGGACGCGCTGAGAGTCGCCTAAATGTCAGATATGTTTGCAAAGACAGCAATAAGCCACCTGCTTCACCAAGATTCTCAGGACTTGAAGTTAAACTGTAATATTTGTCCAAAAAGTCTGACATTTCTCCTTAACATGGAAAAACATGCATACTGAGTGTATATTACATTCTATTAGTTGCTCAGGCAGACATGTTGTGGTTTTAAAAAGCCTAACATCTGGTTAAAAAAGAGACAATGTCACATAGAGGATGTCCTTATTAACTGTATTTTAAATTGAACAACACATCACTATATTGAGAGCATAGTGCTGCAAATGTAGCCACAGATTCATACAGAGGAATTTTTCCATGGATTCCTCCTTCAGTCTGCTCTTCCCTCTCTGGCTCTCTTGTTGTGTGTGTTGAGCAGCACTTAAAATAGCTGAGCGGTGAAGTACGCCACCTGTGGAGTCACATGAGAATGTTGGACTGAATACCAGCAGAGTCAAGAGTTGTCTATCACACACAAGGTGAAAGCAAACAGACAAAAGCACTGATTGAGAAAGCAGTTAAATGGAGAAAAAAAAAACAAATGCAAAAAGCAGTGTCTGATTCATGCCAGTTATCAGAAAGTCTGTGAATGGAAGCGTGAAACCAAATCAAATTTGAAAAAGAAAAAAAAAAACAAAAACAAAAATCTCTCTCAAAAAAACAAAAATATTGCAACCAACATGATTTAATCAATACAGAAAAAATGTGTATATGAACATTAAAACAAAACTTTAGAAACACAAAAAACACATGAAAACTCAATAACAAATTTGCAATATTATATTAATATACAATATATTGTGTATTATTAGAATTTGCTGAATATCGCATCCTAAAAAATAGAAAACTCTGAAGTCATAGGGATCTGCATTTAACAACAGCAAAACAACAATCACCAGCCACTTTATTAGGTACACCTTCCTAGTACTGGGTTGGACCCCTTTGCCTTCAGAGCTGCCTTAATTCTTGGTTTCATAGATTCAACAAGGTGCTGGAAACATTCCTCAGAGATTTTGGTCCATATTGACATGATGACATCACACAGTTGCTGCAGATTTGTCGGCTGCACATCCATGATGTGAATCTCCCATTCCACCTCATCCCAAAGATGCTCTATTGGACTGAGATCTGGTGACTGTGGAGGCCATTGGAGTACAGTGAACTCATTGTCATGTTCAAGAAACCAGTTTGAGATGATCTGAGCTTTGTGACATGGTGCGTTATCCTGCTGGAAGTAGCCATCAGAAGATGGGTACACTGTGGTCATAAAGGGATGGACACGGTCAGCAACAATACTCAGGTAGGCTGTGGTGTTTAAACCATGCTCAGTTGGTACTAAGAAAATCTCCCCCACACCATTACACCAGCAGCAGCAGCCTGAACCGTTGATACAAGGCAGGATGGATCCATGACTCCAAAATCTGACCCTACCATCTGAATGTGGCAGCAGAACTCCAGACTCATCAGACCAGGCAACGTTTTTCCAATCTTCTATTGTCCAGTTTTGGTGAGCCTGTGTGAATTGTAGCCTCAGTTTCCTGTTGTTAGCTGACAGGAGTGGCACCTGGTGTGGTCTTCTGCTGCTGTAGCCCATCTGCTTCAAGGTTGGACGTGTTGTTGCTTCAGAGATGGTCTTCTGCAGACCTTGGTTGGAACCAGTGGTTATTTGAGTAACTGTTGCCTTTCTATCATCTTGAACCAGTCTGGCCATTCTCCTCTGACCTCTGGCAACAACACTGGATATTTCCTCTTCTTCAGACCATCTTCTGTAAACCCTAGAGATGGTTGAGTGTGAAAATTCCAGTAGATCAGCAGTTTCTGAAACACTCAGACCTGCCTGTCTGGCACCAACAACCATGTTGCTGGTTGTCTTGACCATGTTTGCTGTTTTTAAAAATGTGGACCCCTATGACCTCAATTCATTAAGCACTTCCTCAGTTTTTGGATTCGTCGTTCACATGTTAGAAAAACTAATTTCTCTTTTTTTTCTCACAAATACAACTTTAACACGGAGTGAGTAATTGATAAACAAATGATTAACTGTGGGGTGACGTAATCCTTTAAACCAACTTCAGAGAGAACTTCATGGCTCTGATAAACGCTCCACTGTGTTCTTTAGCTGAAAACAGCTGCCTGCTGTGGCTGCAGACAAGATTAATGAGAGCGATGACAGACTAAAATAGTGTAGATGGTGATAATTTTTTGAGGCTTCATCACTACGTGTGACCCCTTCACATCACACATGGTAATCTGATCCATTGTTCATATAACAAAATGATTATGTGGAGCTTTAAAGCATACTCAGAAATAATATATTATTCATAATACTACCCGAAATGACATTTAAAGAAGCATGATTTTAATTTGCTTTACCATTAGGCAGAATTATTAATACATTAAGTGCTCAAATGGACTCAGTTTGCATTCCACTTATTTTATTTTTCACTTGCATTGAACTTGTTGCTCAGATCTGTTTTGCATGCAAAAGCGCCGTCACCGAGTTAGAGATGAGAGCAATTTCCGTAACTCCCAGTAACACGGCACCCGTGATTGATTTAAAGCTCCAACCTCTCGATCACAGCTGGCCTGTTGTACTCAGATATTGCACATGGAGCACATTTGGTTTCTAAACTGGGAATGTGTAATGACAGAGAGGGCGAGAGCATCATCTGGTTTTTCAGCTTCACTATTTGGAAACTTTTGATAAAAGGGGGTGCAACTGCAACTCTGTTTAATGAATCTATAGAGCGAAGAGAGAAAAAAAGAGCAGTTTGGGGAAAAGTAATAAAAACTGCAGGGGAGCGTGATGTGTTTTGAGGGGAGAGGAAACATTAAATAATTTCCCATCCAATAGACCCATAAGCTATGGAGCGTAATCTGAAGATAAATTAAAGCTCTGTCGATGTCTGCAACGCTGAGATAAAGGAATATTACTTCACGAGGCAATGGACAGTCATGCTTGATAACATAACTACTGTAGGTTATGTTGCTGAACACCTGTGAAAACCTTTGCACATTTTAAGTTAATTTTGAGACGCACACACAGCTGCCACTGAATCTGTGAAAAGGAAAGCATCAGAAAATAAACACACAAGCTGCGATTCAATGATCTTAAAGAGGACCTGAGGCTTTTAAGGAACTGAAGCCCTCTGGATCTTCAATAAATGGACACCACTAATAGCTAATTCTGTAAATATCCTGTTTGGCAGGCATGTGTTCTGATCTATCTGCGGCTGGCTCGCCTTTGTTCCAGAGAACTGTGAGTGTGGCCTTTGTGGGCTGCTTCCTCTGACTCCACGCGCTGCCTCCCTCTAGAGGTCAGGCCATAGATACTGCCTTCCATAATGGGAGCGTGGGCAAGAGGAAATAAGCAAGGCACAGGACAGGACCTGTCTTCAAGCAGAGGCACGCTGACGTGAACTGCATTCATTCCTCCCTAACAGTCACCCTGAGCGTGGGCTTTTGAGGCGCTGAGGTGCAAAGACACTGCAGTCCAGGAAATGTTCTCTGTCGCTCCAAGAAAAGTGGACGGATCTCTAAAAATTCACTTGTGTTTTCATGGACTACTTGATGAAGTCGCTACCAAGAGACCAGGATTATGGCTGTAATTCTCAGATGGTTACAACCCCTAATAAATCGAGAGGAACCCCCCGCGGCTGTCCATTGTTCACCCGTTATCACCCTTCATCATCTGGCCCTCACTTCCATCAGGCGGTGCTCTATCCCGTCATCCATCACTGTGAGGTGTTGTCCAGTACCGGCTGCCCCTGATCGCCCCCGACAAGCCCTGACTGGGAGCTTGTGCTTCCTGTAGTAGATGTGAGTCCTGATAAGATGTGACAACTTTATTAGGCACAAATCAGGCGCCCTCGGTTTCATTCTCTGCTGGACGTGTGAGCGATGTGCGCCGCAAGCTGTGGTTTTTGTC
This sequence comes from Cephalopholis sonnerati, assembly GCA_019142605.1. Lineage (NCBI taxonomy): Eukaryota > Metazoa > Chordata > Actinopteri > Perciformes > Serranidae > Cephalopholis > Cephalopholis sonnerati. The sequence goes on along the minus strand of JAGQAX010000022.1, from coordinate 9,600,258 downwards.
ATGGGTGGGATTCTCTCTCTTTATCTCTCTCTTTTTATTCAAAGCCTCCGAGCTTTTCTCAGACATAATCACCTCCCCGCCCCCTCTCTGGACCATCTACTACAGGAGCCTTTAGGGGACACATCCTGGCTCGGATTGTTGGTCCTGTCATTGGTGAATAGCGGCGAGCCCATCACAAAAACGACCACACATGTCATTCCTGACCATCATTAGCTCCGAGCAGTGGCGGATCTTCCTATAGGTGACACAGGCGGCTGCCTGAGGTGCCACAAAGAGGAGAGACGCCAAAATAGCCCAACATGTAAGGGAAATGGTGGAGAGGAGTGTATGTCGAGAATGATATTACAGTCAGGGAAGATGCAAAGTCAAAAGCCTTCCTGGGTGCAGTACAAAAATAAGAAAAAAGAAAAAGACTAAATTTGCAACTTTGCACCCACTAGATTATTTTAATGGTTGTTTTCTTTTTATTTTATTATTATTTTTGTTTGTTATGTGTTGATTAGGGATGTCAACAGTTAGCCATTAATCGGTTAGCCGCAGAGAATATTTTGACCAGTTACAGTGTCAGCAGTGTCAGCATGGCTAGTGGTGCTAACATAGGTAACAATGCTAAAGGGGGTTTTGCAGCTCAAAATAAAGCCGCTTACACACTGGGGCTGCGTGGGGGAAGACTGGAGGGTGGCCACCATGTTTTCACAACAATGTGTCCTGCCACTGGGACGCCTGTTACCTAGCTTCCAGTTCAGAGCAGGCAGTGGATACTACATGTCCAGATGCTAACATGGCTTGTCGGCTACCTGACAGCAAAGCCAACAGAAAATGAAATAAACGACGAGACATCATGTTCGTGGTTGCGGGGCTTGCCCAGGGTACAGAATGTTCTAGGTCTGGCACTGGCTCTGAGTCACATCCAGTTACATGAAATCGCTCATCAACCTGTCTGTACATACTGCACACATAAAGCCAGCTGTGGGGGTTCATCATAAAACACTTTTTACTCCTACTAAATCCTTTCGACTGACTTGGATCAGGAGGGATAAATTTGAAGGCACTGTAAAACATGATTGGCTTTGGAGGTAATAAATGAGTACGAGGATAATGATTTTCCATATCTCCAAGTATATTCCACTTATGTCAGGTGAGATTATTTATTTCAAAGGAGAAATCCCCTCGTCAGTGTGTTCCAGCGCCGGGTTAAACAGAGGGAATCCTGAGGAGATTAACACAGGCATGTTCCCAAAGCTCCTCACTCGAGAGCAAAATGGAAATCATCCAATTTCTCTGAGAAAAGTTTAGGCAAATCGAGCAGCATTACGGACAGAGGGGGGAAGACAAAAAAGGATTTGGTGCATAAACATTTTCTCTGCACTTCAGCAGCGTTCACTCTGGCTTTGTGAGCAGTTCATCCCTCAGGGGAGATCAGAAAAGAAAGACGTGAGGACAGAAGGCATGGACAATTTCCATAAGTCCCTTCTTCTTTTCGCATATGTATTCAAGTGAAAGTGTATTGTCTGAGAACAGGCAAAGTGATAAGTCCTTTTTACAGTTACAGTGCTGGGATGTTCTATTTTTATTTATTTATAGTTAGCTTGGCTTGTTGATCTCAGCTCTTTTTTCAAAGATAACAAAAAAATTCATTGCCAAAAAAATCCACTCTCTTCACCAAGTGAGTCTTGTAAGAGAGATTTACCATGTACCTCCAGGATTTGTAGGGCTGCATCGGGACTGCACATCCCCAACGTTCAATTAAAGCGACGGATCCTGCCTCCGTCACAGCACATGAACATTGTTTACCATGGAACAGCAGACGTGGTTTTATTTAAGTTAAGAGCTCAATGCTCTGTGATGCCAAATATGACATTTTTTTGCCACCTGACAAGGAATAGCAATGCTTCAATTTTCAATTTCATGTTGTGACAGCGCTGTGGTTAACGTTTGGTTAGGTTAAGCCACAAAAATCACTTGGTTATGGCTAGGGAAAGGACATATTTGGCTTAAAATACGCAGTATGGTTGGCATGGAACTGGTATTATACCAAGATAAATTGTATTTGTGCTAAATTAATGTCCTCTTATGTGTATTTTGCATGTGTTGGTGATGCTTTTTGTGGATCCACGTGGCTGCAAGGGTGGCACGGTGGTGTGGTGGTTAGCACTGTCGCCTCACAGCAAGAGGGTTCTTGGTTCGATGCGGTTCGATTCAGTGGGGAAGCCCTCCTGTGTGGAGTTTGCATGTTCTCCCCGTGTCAGCGTGGGTTTTCTCCAGGTACTCCGGCTTCCTCCCACAGTCCAAAGACATGCAGGTTAATTGGTGACTCTAAATTGTCCGTAGGTGTGAATGTGAGTGTGAATGGTTGTCTGTCTCTATGTGTCAGCCCTGTGATAGTCTGGTGACCTGTCCAGGGTGTACCCTGCCTCTCACCCAGTGTCAGCTGGGATAGGCTCCAGCCCCCCGTGACCCTCAAGAGGATAAGCGGTTAGAAAATGGATGGATGGACGTGGCTGCAAGTCATTCTTCGGGATGAGGACTTCAACTCTCCAGTCTATAAACTCTCCTCCTGGGGACTGCTGCTAGCTAACCAGGCAATGTATCCTCCAAAAATGCACACAAAACAGTGCACAATTTCGTGCTCCATGAATAACTTAACAAACTTAACGTGAAGTTTCGTACTTAATGTAACGTTACGGAGGTTAGGTTTATCAATTTTGTTGAGGTCAACACATTTAAACAAATGTTGGCGCATGCCCCCGGTGACACAAGAGATGACTCTGATCAGATTGTAAAACATGTTCCAGGACACCACCGACAACATCATTCATGACATCGATGAATTCACCGAGGCTTGGTTGGGTTTAATTTGTAAATCAATAGAACTACACTTAAATCATTCCACAACCAGAAACCATGGGTTACCAGAACCATCAGGCGACATGGACAGTTATAAAGCAGCAGCCAATGATGTAAGAAGACACAAAAAAGGACTGAATAGCGATGCACAAGTTGAAGGAGATGATCACATTTCAGTAGAGTTGTACCTTGTATGACATCGTGTAAAAAATGATTGACTGATTGATTAAATGACAACCACTGCTGGAAATGTCAAACTGTCGTTGAAAAACACAGCTGGTCTCAAACAGCCATATTGCCCAAAGGTATCACGCCATCCACCATCCCCTCCTCCTCCTGATGAGAAACTCTGCTCATTGAAAATACGTAGTACCTATGAAACATACAAATGTAATGTATCTGTGGTTTGCAGAGACGTACAATGCCAGTTTTCTTCTGGCAGCTGAGCTGTTTCTTCTGCATGCTGGCGTGTTTCTGGAGGTGAACTATTTCATTTATCAGTTGCCAATCAGCAGCAAAGGAAAATACGAGTTAAGACTTCCTGTGTTTTCCTGTAGCATAAAACACCCCCATTTGTATGAGTAAACAGTCACTACAGTCTCCTGCAGTCAGAAAGTGAGAGAAAATACTGTTTTCCCATCTCCATATCTGTGATGTGTAGCTGTTCTGTTGGGAATGACTTGAAAATGATGAAAATACGGAGCACCTGGTTGGATTTCTTTTAAAAGGAGGCAGCTACATTTTCTGTCTCATCTCCTACTTGTTTTCAAACAGGCAGCTCTATCTGCACAATATCACAGATTACAGTATTGGTAGCGCGGTTTCTTGCTTGGGGAAAGACTCGTTTGTGACTGAAAATATCAACTAAACCGCACGCTTATCGTTTTCTATAATCTGAGTGGCATATCATAAATGCTGAAGATGAGAATATGGCACATTTATCACACTCGATCTTTTCACTTTGGCGTTCGGCACGGTTGACATTTTTCAAGGTGACCCGTGTTGAGTTCTCCCCTGCTGATTCGGCGATGATTCACAAATCCACAGACACATGATAAGGAAAATGGTGAGAAAATAAGGATTACTTTTGAAAACCTTGGTTAGGAGAGTACAATCCATTAAAAATGCAACACCTGTCCTCTCTTCAACACAACCAGATTACACAGTAGTTCATTAATAATATTAATAATATTTTGCCCTTGAACTGCAGATATTAACATCAGTGTGTTGTGTTTTTGGGGGAGGAGCTTGAAGATGAGTGTATAAATCAGTGCTCTTGTGTTTATGAGGAAGTGTGTGACTGGATAGAGGGCGTGTCTGTTTAGATCATATGAATGCATGAAGCAAATGTGCGACACCATTACAGCATGCTGCACGCAGGTTAAACACCCTGCAGCTGGGAGCAGCAGCAAAGCCAGGCAGACGGAGCCGCGGCTCCATGGAGGAGCCCAGGCTCTAAATTAAATTAACAGGAGATGGGCTCATTAGCACTCGGCTGGTTACTCAAGGAGCCTTCCAGCATGTATAATATGCTATAGGCAATACAGGCAAGGCTGTCAGAAAGCTGTATTGTCAATTGCAGAGCACATCATGTAGTTGGACTGTACGCTCAAGGTTTTATATTCAAACCTGGCCAATGCAAACCTCTTGGGAACACAGTGATGTGTATTTTTATTTATTATGAATTAAAAAAAGTAAATATTGGGGCATATTTTTTTTAAATATACAAAATAATTTATTTGGAAGTGCTGAATTTATTCAATAATTTATATATACATATTAATCCAAGGTTTGCTTCTTTCACCCATGTAAACATATCCAAGGTTAGCAAAATAAAGCTGTCAGTTCTGTGCAGCTTTTTCCACAGCAAACATGTCACAGTAGAGAAAGTGCAGGTTTTACTAATAACATTAAGGATGGCTCTGTTATATTCCAGTGTCCCAGGAAGTCAATGGAATTCCTCAGTATGGGTGGGAGTCAGCAGAGGATCCATGATACAATATTATTGCGATTTTAAATATGTTGTGATAAAACATATTGTGATTTATGACCTTTTTTCCAAAGAGAAACTTTGTTACATCTGTTTTATGTAATAAAATAAAGTTCTCATTCTGTTTGTCTCAGCCATTTTTTTTGCAGCAAAATGTATCTTTTAGACTGAAAAAGTAATTGATTATATCATTCTAGTAGGCTATCTTGAGTTTAATTTGTATTTGTAATATTAAGAATTTATATAATAAAAAAAAAAACGATACTTGGCACTGTGTGATGATACGATATTGCCATACAAAAATATCGCGATATTATGCTATATCGATTTTTTTCCCCACTCCTATCCTTTAGCTTGTTAGTCATGTAGGAGAAAAAAACATTTACAGAACAAATTCAATGCTACAATGTGATTTGGGATCAACGGTCTGTCATACCTAAAAATACAAAAACAGAATAGGCAGATTTCCACTGTCTCCCAAAAGAGCCAGGTCTCACTCCGAAGTTGTCAAATCTGGTGCTTGGGCAGCGATTGCGCTGTCAGAAACCAACGAAAAAAGACGTCCTTTAATATTATGATATGTGCCCGGTTGCTGTTCTAGTGTAACAGCGCCCGGCAGTGTCAGGGGGACACGCGAAGGGACAAGGATGAAAGTTAAGGCGACGAAAGTCCCAGTGGGGCGGGCGGGAATGGTAGTGAATGGGTCCAACAAACATCGACTTTCACCCAAGACAGCAGTGTTCGCATCCCGTAAGATTCTGAAGCCAAACAGTGTTCTTTTTTCAAAACCTAACCACGTGCTTTTGTTGTTGGAGGAAAAAAACATCAATTTGCGGTGTTGTATCGATGAAGTGCTTTTATTTTGAAAGAGACTGTATGTAAACATGAAATTTCCTGTGAAAACTGAAGTGTATTTTGAAAGAAGACAATGCATGCAACAGGCAGAACTTGACACTGCATCCCAGAACGTCAACAACCAACACACCCAGGGTACCTTTCACGTCGTATCTGGACGTTGAAAGTCCATGACCAAACATCGATATGTGACGAGGTTGGAGTGAGAATGTGTTGCCCAAAATGACAAATATGACCACCTTAGTGGTCAAGGTTTTGACTGTCGGGGTTATGCTATGAAACTTTGTGGTTCAGGCAACAAAACTAGGTGGTTATGTTTTGAAAAAAAACAAAAAAACACCTTGATTTGGCTTTAAATACGTAATTTTGTCATTAACCTAACGCCACATACATCATGTTACGTATGGCACACATACTAGCATACTACACTACGTTATTATTAAAAGAAGTCTATGTTGACCTAAGGCCACGAACACTCGTCTCATGGGTGAAAGTCCTTTGTTTGTGTGTCTGGTCCACAGTCTGTCCAGCCCACCCTATTAGGTCTGCTTCATATTTATATAACATTACTATATCATGTCACTTCCTCCTCTGCTACTGCAATAATCACTACGGCTGCTAGAGGGCAATACCTAACAATAAACACAAGTATTATGTGTGATAAGCTGCTTGCACACTCCACCTATACGCTTGTTGTTTCAGTGAGAGGGGCCTTTTTAGGATCAGGCTATGTAGGTTGTATTAAAATGAATTCATATTTGAACAGTTTCAATTTGTTCCCAACTTTAAAGATAAAAAATAAAAGATATAGCTTTATAGGCAACAATTAAAATAAATTGAAAGTGTTCCAGCAGCGACAGATTACATATCAGGACAATCAGTATATTTCAACACCATTTAATATGCCTGTCTGTATAGATAACTACCACTTACTTCTAAAATTACACATGCTTGATTTAATCCAACTTCAACTCTAAGGAATCACAACAGACAGTTCCAGCCATACAAACACTACTATCTGAACTTTAAGTCAAACTCATCTGCACTCTCGATTGGTAGTTTGTTTGTGTCATTGTGTGATTTCGGTGTACTTGATCTAAGCCATTAAAACACCAAAGTCACACAATGACACAAACTAACTAACTGTCGAAGGCAGTGGTAGACCAACAGCTCCTGTGGTCTGTGAGGTAAAATTACTGTTTTTGTCAATGGAGTTTGGCTTGACTGTAACTTTTACTTTCAGTTCAGTCAGAAGCTGTAAAGTTTTAGTGAAAATGCACGTGTTTGGTAAGAACTAGACGTATGACTGGATAACTGAGACTTGTATTATACTGCATGAGTTGTGGAGAGTTTGTAAACATTTGTTTTGATAGAGTTTTGCTGTTTTGAAACGTGGACCCCTATGACTTTAATTCATCCAGAGTTTCCTCTGTTTTTGGATTCTTCGTTCACGTCTGATGCATGCAAGAAAAACAACTTATTCCACAGAAATTCAGCATAACACGGGGTGAGTAAATGATATACAAGCTGTCATTCTGAGGGCGAAGTATTCTTTTAACCTTGATGATTAAAAAACAATAAAGCATTTTTGTATTTAACTGTGTTTGATGACAGTTTTTGTTATTTCTGAGGTGATAGGAACACTAGACATCAGTATATAAAGGTGAGAGTTTAGCTGCTAAACTGTGATTGGCTTTAGCCCCATGTTGTATATACAATAACTGTACATCACAATAAAGTCTTCAAATGCAGCGTTGAATGGCGACAGTGTGACTGTATGTTGTGTTCGGCATGCTCGCTCTTCAAACTCCACGCTCCATTGTGCTCGGCGGTGCCACCGCTGCACTCCTCATTACGACATGCTTTGCCCGCTAATGAATTAGAGAGAACACCATCCTTTCATCACCTGAGCCTCACAAGGTTTCCAGTCCAGAACTCATCACCTCCTCCTTGCGTTCTCTTTCTCCTCCTAATCTCAGCTCCCACCCCTCAATCTCCCGCTAAAGCAATCTAGTAGTCTGACGCCGGAACAAGAGCGAGGAGATTGCAGGCCATTTGGAGATGATTCCACGGAAAGACTCATTATTTCCCCCTATACGTCCGTTTGTTCCGTCTGTCCATATTGTTTATTGCAATGAAATGATGATTAACCTCACGTTGGCTTCATTAGCATGATAATGCATGTGTACCTGATGTAGATGTATTTAAATGCACAGGTGAAGCAGATGGAGGCTTTCAGTTTGCACACGTGGCTTTGCTTTTGATCCAGGGCCTGACTATGTGCTTCATTTGCATAATTGTAATTACCTGTGTGGGCAGAAGCCCGGCTGCTGCCCCAGGTAACTATCAGATGAGGCCTGTTTTCCTCCCGTCTTCCTTGCTCCGCTGTGAATCACTTAAATTGCCCAGTCTAAACACCTTGCACAATCTGGGCGAGTTACAACTTTAGAGGCTCTGCTTTCCTTAATGACACATTTTGCTGAATGCTGCCTGAACTGGGTTTTGAAGAGGAGGAGAAAATGAGGGGAGAAAATCAGCGACGTTTTATTCCTGCTGACCAAACACTCTTTCTCTGACTTGATGCATTGCTCCCGGTTTTCCTCCAGTCTGCTCTGCTGTCGGCTTTCTACCGAACATCCTTATTACTGGTGTGTACGGAGCTGATCTCATGCCAGGGCTCATCCACTTCTAGCCATGGTGGCTAATGAGCAAAATATTTCCCCAAAAGATAAATCATAGTCACACACAATGGATTCAAGTGCCAGTACCTTTCAGGAATTATTGTTTTTGTGTTGCCAGAAGACAAAAACAATAGTGTACTGTGTGTTGGGGCCAGTGCCGAACTTTTTTAAACCTTATATTGTTTATTCAAGCTCTGTAATGTGAATGAGACGACTGGGCTTAACAAGCTTGTCTCATTTGTGCCTTTTCTTCTCACGATTAAGCGCATATGAAAGAGAATGATTTACATCATTTTCATGTGAAATGTGTTGATTAGAAAAATCAGTCGCTGTGTGCAGAAATAACCACGCAGCATAGTTTGACTGCCAAAAAAAAAAGAAGGGAAAAAAATGAGAAGCGTTTCAAAAATCACAGCTCTTTCATTTAATCCAACCTTTACAGGCGGGAAAAAGAGGAAAAAAAATATATATTCAGCAGCAGATTCATCACAGCTCAAAGTGAAAATCGGATGAGACCAGAGTTAACCTCTGGAATGCAAATCTGGAACTTCTGACGTGAATTAATCTGTTAGAGCACTACAGAGCGAGGGTGCTCATCATTCAGTGGAGCTCTGAAAATGGAGATAAACTGTCATTTTTTTTTAGCACACCCACTCTGAAAATGAGACTGGATTCATTGGCAGAGAGTTCTCAAATATTTACTATGCTCTGCGGTGTAAATAATACCTGGAGATGGGAGAGGACGAGATGATGAGAGGGAGAGACAGAGACTAATGGACGGATAAATATGCAGGTACATTTTTCTCTTGAGGCTCAGGGGAAGTCTTATCTGGGAAAGTGCGCCGCTATCAAACGCCTGAACTCGACCAGAAGCTTTTACATAACAGCCTCAGAAGCCTGGAACATTTCCTGCGAGGTGCGTCTTCCTGCTTTAATTCATTCACCTCACCGACCCTGTCACCAAACACTCTCAAGTATCTGGAGAGGGCGCTGCCTTTGCAGCAGCCGAAACCAATTAGACTTTAAAGCTTTTATTGATAACATTTTTATGTGGACAGATAATTTAAAAAAAAAAAATAATACACCCACAGAGCTTTTAGAGAGGTGTGGAATAAAAGTATTGCTCTCCCTGAAAAAAAAATTATCCATGCCGGATCTGGCAGATTCAGCGCCCCAGGCGAGACTTGTGTTGCACCTCACACCTTTATATCTATTGAATTTTCTACAAACAAGAACAAGAACTAATGAGGAAGCAACACAAATAAACAAGTTATCTAATTAACAATAATTATAAGCAACAAACAATAATGGAATCTGCAAATTTCATCTTCTTCTTTTGTACTGCGCCCCAGATAGCTTTAGCCTTTTAATTGTCTCTAATGCTCTTCACCATACCCATCCATGCTCTGGCACAGCGGTCAACAGCCTTCACTTTCAAAATCATATCATTTTTGAACAAAAATAAGTTTTAAAAAATTCATCTGGAGCTAAAAAACATAGCCTTATAATGAAGGTAACACAGCCTATTTAATCTAAATTAGCCGGTCAACATTACAAATAATGAAGCCTCAAGGTTGGCGTTCAGAAGATAATTTTTTTTCACTTTGTTGTCATATACACACAGGCCCAAACCTGTACATGTATGAAATGGAGAGATGTCAAAGCGAAGGGGCTGCCCATGGACAGGTGCCCTAAGCAGTTAGGGGTTTGGTCCCTTGCTCAAGGGCAGTGCACCTTGGCAGTACCCAGGAGGCGAACTGGCACCTCTCCAGCTACCACTCTACACTCCATATTTGGTCCGGATGGGGACTGGAACTGGCAACACTCTGGTTTCCAACCCAAGTGCCTGTGGGCGGAGCTACTGCCGTCACCGTCTTGGTTTGTTGGAGCCTGAAGTGACCATATTTGGATGAGTGGGTGAAGCTGTGGAGGCCCCGCCATTAATTATGTGTTACTTAAAGCCCTAATTACATTTAAATGGGTGAGTTATATAAAAATTCACGCTGCTGTAAAGCTGGGAGTCTATGGGGACTGACTTATTTCTGGAGCCAGCCTCTAGAGGCCATTCGAGGAACTGCGGTTTTTGGCACTTCCAGGTTGGCTTCATATTTCAACCCTGGGGGTTGCCGCTTGGGCTCACTCCACTCCAGCATGAAAAATGCAGGTTATGCAAAGAACTGGCAACCACTTGATCTTCAACAACAGCAGCGTTGTGATTTGCAACAGAAGGGGGAAGGGGGAGCGCGGTTTCTATTGGCTAATGTCATCAACAGCACCTTTAAATCCATAACGATAGCCAAGCCAAGCCTTTGCTTTGGCTCTGCACTACCTTTGTGTATGTTTATGTGTCTCCATAGCTCCACAGGCTATGAAGTGTTCTTGTGCTCCATGGCACCTCCGCTAGGAGGTTGTCATCATGGGTGTTGCTTCGCCTGCTAAATTTAGCCAACCGAGAACACCCAGTATCTCCGCTCTCCACATACAGTACACATGCTGCCTTTCTGTGGGGATAGAGCTCTCTACTCCCAAGCAATCAATATTGGATGCACCTACAGGGACTAACCAAGCAAATGGCTCCAGGCGAGACCCAGTCCCTTCCCACCCATTTTCTATATATAAAACTGGCCTGGCATATAATGAAAAACATTACCTGCCACCAGGGCACATAACTCCACCAGCAGCAGACGGAGGAGCTATGGAGAACAGGCCAAAGAATGATCCAATTACACAAATAGTATTTTTACACCCGAGGATCATTTATCATGGCACTCTATAGAGATAAATCATTGCAGCGCTTTGGTTTGAGATAAAATTCCCAGAAATCACTTGATAATGGGAGGTAAAGAGCCCATCGGAAAATAACTGAAACCGTCCTCAACGTCTTCAGCTGGGAGCGTGTGTGTGTATTTCCCAGTGTGTGAGTCACTTATTGGTTCTACAGCTCAGCCTATATGTGCAGGTATGAGCTCTGTATAATACCTGCTCCCCTCCTTTGAGATAGAGAGTAGGGCTTCAGCTCAGTCACTCTCTGGAGAGTATCCGTCTCTCTCCCGTGGTGCTGCCTTGTTCCCGATAAACAAACACACATGACAGATGTCAACACGATAGCAGCCAGTCCTGCCGCGCGGCTGCTTCTCCCTGACATCCGGCTCATAAGCAGGCGCCGCAGAGCTGAGCTCCTCAGTAGGGCCATCTACATACAGAATAAGCCTTCGCAGACAGTGGAGGGCAGATATAGTGCTCAGGAACGACAGTGCTGGAGAATACAAAAAACAAGCGGAGTCTTATTTTCGTAGTTCGGCCATCATTCCTGCAAGAACACAGTGTTCTTTCAGATCTGGAAACACAGCAATGGTGCTTAAAAAAAATCGAGTAGGGCAGGAAACAGGAAGGGTCAAAAGATCAGACTGGTTTTAAACTAACCTCCAGGTTGAAAAAACTTATTTGGAAGAAAAAACAAAGTCGAACAGAAAAGTTATTCCCCAAACTGTCTCAACAGGTAAAGTGCTCTTAACTAGACATGGGAGGACCATTTCTTTTCACGGCATCGATTCCTCTGAGTTGATACGTCTTGAGAGACAAGAATATTTATGTACATATGCACATAAGTATGAGACATGTGTCTTTGGCGATTAGACATCATGATGTCATCTATTCCAGGAGGGTGGTAAGGACGTAGTAGATGGAGTCTAGATGCTGGTGATAGTGATGAGATGAGATGAAGAGGGAGCTGAGCTCGTCGTGGACTCTGGATAAGGTGACTGGAGGTGGAGTAGGGTGCGACGATTCTGCCCAAAGTGACAGCTGACAGGAGCAGAGAGGAGAACAGATTTCAAGTTTGGCAGCAGCAACATGAATGACTGAAGACGATTGTGGCAAAGTTCGTGGCAAAGAGAGAAGCTCTATAGCCTCAAGAAAGTCTTCCTGATTGAACTTACACTGAGCTTCATTTAAAACCTTTCAAGTTTTGATGCTCTTGCAAAATATGGTGTCAGTTTCTCAGTGACAGCCAGTGCTGTCCACTCCACAAAACATCATGTATAAGTTTCCAGTAATAAAAGTAAAAGATATGTTTTAGAGGAGCAGTGTGTAGCACTTCTGCGTTGAATCGATGTCGTACCAGAGCCTACACCCTAACGTGCACCTCCCCAGAAATGTAACTATATGTCGCAGTGACGCAGACCTCCTGTCTGTTTCTGTAAGCTGAAACCATTTCCCTCAGTGGAAACAAAGATTTTATTTACTTTAATTTCACAGATAAGAAACAATAAATTGTGAAGACAATAAAGTCTCCTCCACAAACAAGTATAAATGCTCACAACAGCTTAGGGTATGGTGGGCTCTGCATAGAGCTGATGCACAAGTATAAATCCACCATTCTTCTTCTTCTTCTTTTTGAAGGTGGGGTTCAAATCTAAATTATTTTTATTATTTAATTTGATTATTTGATTTGATAAAATCCATGTTGAATGAACCAGAATTATCGTTCTGTTTATTTACTACATCATTCATCACAAACACATTTCCTGTTCCTTTTATGAGAAAGTGACAATTTCATAATGAAAGAACATTTCTGGAATCATTTGCAAATGGCTTCACTGCAGTATAAAACCTGACCTCAAGCCTCTGAAGAGGCAGTAATTACAACCATATTAGCCTCTGTTAATGGATGCTGAGGTATGTCTAATGGCCACGTCGCAGCCATGTTCATGGCTCTAATGCGCTGCAGGCTAACCAAGAGACCTTTGACCTCCAAATGCATTAGTAATAAAGCTGTCTTGGCACACTGATCAATATTGACTCCATACATTGGAAAGTATAATCCCTTATTTTTATAACACTCTAAGAACAGAGCCAGCTTTAACAGGGTGAAAAGAACATTTAAGTGGAGACGTGCTGCTGCAGAAAGGTGTTCTATCTTCCTCTGCGATCAACATTTCCGTCAAAGCCACAGCTCTTATTTTCCTCCTCAGGGCAGCAGTGCCTTCATTGGTTCAGCATCTCCTTGCCTTTGCAAGTACTGCTCTCTCAGCATGTAGGTAGCACCCCTCGTTGAGTTATGATCAAGCCTCTATAATGAGCAGGAACTCAAATCCTGTTGAACACACATCATTCCTCGGCAGCAACGGGAGGAGGGGAGCGGGAAGGAGGGGAGGGGGGTTAAATATTCTACAGCGCGGTCCGATCTCGCCGGTCTTCGGAGAGTAATGAAGCAACTACACAGATCCGCTACATACACCCCTATCTCTCTGCCTAATGAACGAATGAGCCGCGCCCAGGTGAAAAATGAGCCAGCTCAACGTCGCCCCTTAAGAGAGAAAAAAAATGGGATTCCTTTCCCTCGCAAAACAACCCACATCCCACCTACACCCCTCCTCCTCCTCCTCTAAACTCTGATTTCAGTGGGGATGATTGATTAAACAGAAAACAGCCACCCTCCCCCCTAAACCTCAATCCTCTCCGCTGCTGCATCCCTAACTAATTTGGTTTCGCAGTGGTTTGTGTTTACAGCTTTCACCTACAGAGACATTTATGCAACCCGGTGCAATACAGCAGCTCAGGTACTCAGCGGTGAAATTAAGGTTAAATGACATTAGGACACAGTCAAAGAATAATTTTTGACGGCTGACTCAGTATATGCGGAGTGAAGCTCGCACTGAGTCATCAAAACGTCCTGGCAGAAAAGTTGCGTTCTCCAACCAAAGCTCGTCGAGTGCCTTTGAGGTTGTTAGCGATTTTAGTTTGATCAACATAATGCTAAAAAGCCTGAAGGGGGGAACTATTTGAAGCAGCAAACAAAGACAAAAAACAGGAGAGTTCAGCATTAATACGACAGCGGCCCTGAAAGTCAATGAATGCAGCGCTTCAGTCCCCTCAGGCTCAGATGGTGCCGAGATGCAGATCACAAGGCGTCGGCGCGCCCTCCCGGTGTCCCGCTGAGGTCGTTGTCCAGCTGGTGTGTTGCATCTGACGTAACCTGGCACATCTCTTCATGCAAAAACACCGCCGTCTGGGACTGTTTGTGCCGCTCTCGGCGCTAAGAAATAGAGACAGTTCAACTTAACTTTCAGAAACATAAAAAAACTCTCAAACCGGTCGACCTGAAAATGGTCTTTAGCTCTCATATCAGCCTTGTCATCGGCAGCTCAGGTTGGCCTCCCCCTCTGCAAGCACACTCGTCTCATTCCTTTGATTCCTTCACAGGGTCGGAGCTGTATGTCAGCTGATTCACAGTAATGTTCTTATGCAGGATGAAGCCTCTGATAAGCTTGAGGGACTGCGCGGTCAGGACAAAAAAAAAGAAAAAAACTGAAACATAAAAATGCCAACTGGCTGTGAAAATCAAAAGTCTCCCCTAACCTGAATGAACAATGACTTTTTAAACAAGGTGATAGATGTTGTAATACAGTTAATGCAAATGAAATGTAAATCAGGTATCTCAGTGTATAACAGGCGGGGAAAAAAAGACGGTGGATTAATCAAAATGATCTGATTATTCTGAAAATGATTTTTTATATTAAGACTCCCTAGGTCAATTCCTGGGACTTTTTTAATAACCTGCACCTGCTGAACTAAAGTTTGCATCACACTGACATTTTCTGTTCCCTCGTACGACACTGTGAACACACACTGCTCAAAATAATGAAGGGAACACGTTATGGTCACAGTCTAAAATGAACACAGTTGAACTTCAGGGATATCAATGTGTCCATTCAGGAAGCACAAGTGATTGTGAATCAGTTTCAGCTGCTTTGGTGCAAATCAAAGTGACAACAGGTGCAATGGAGAGGCAAAAGAAAGACAACCTCCCAAAAGGGAATGGTTTTACATGTGGTGTCCACAGACAGTTGCTCTCTCCTCATCCTTCCTGACTGATTCTTCTCTAGTTTGTGCTCTGCTAGTGTCCTTGTCACTACTGGTGGCATGAAGCGGTACCTGCAGCCCAATCAGGTTGCACAGGTAGTCCAGCTCCTCCAGGATGGCACATCCATACAAGAAGGTTCACTGTGTCTCCCAGCACAGTCTCAAGAGCATGGAGGAGATACCAGGAGACCAGCTGTTACACGAGGAGAGCTGGACAGGGCCGTAGAAAGGCATCAACCCTGCTCCTTTGTGTGAGGAGGAACAGGAGGAGCACTTCCAGAGCCCTACAAAATGACCTCCTGCAGGCTACTGGTGTGCATGTTTCTGACTGTCAGAAACAGACTCCATGAGGGTGGCATGAGGGCCCGATGTCCTCTAGTTGGACCTGTGCTCACAGCACCGTGCAGCTCGATTGGCATTCACCAGACTGTGACAGGTTTTAAAGTTCCTACTGGGATTTAACCCCTTAAAAGACACCTCTGTTCCTCAGAATGACATTTTTTGACAAAGATTTTTAAAATGAGTTAAATCCCTTTAAAGGGCTTAGATTTGACACCTTTGCCTCAGTTTGTATGTGCAGATCTATGAATATGAAAATGATTCCCGCCCCTCAGCCTGCAGCTTGAGCGTCCCTGCTCACCTTCGACTGCTGATAGCTCGGTAAAACGTTAGACGTTCACGGTAATAGACAACAACAGCCCTCGGCTTGTCTACGTTATCAAACAGCTGGTAATACGTCGCTATGTCAGATAAAACTAGTTCCTGAGTGCCATCTCTGACAAGTGAAAGCAAAAGTCAGACTTAGCTTGCACAATATCTATACATAGCTACACCTAACTTATCGTCTGATACCCCTCATCTCTCCTGTAGTGTTATGGGTTTGATTCTTCAGGGTGTGACATAACCTGCCTGTCTGAATCCATGTTTCTGAGACTGTTGGTATGCTGCAGTTCCAAGGCGAAAGAGCTCAGCCGTTGTGTTGACTGCTTACTTTGCTAATCATATGTCTTACACAGTGGTGTCAGGTAGTTACCACGGGCCCCATTTCACATTACTTACTAATTATAAGGCACCCACACACACCACTGGCAAGTGTTTATAAAGAAAAAAAAAGCCGAAGGAATCTAATTTAGGGAGCTCTGCTACTTTTTCCTCTTGTTTGTTTCTCTCTTGTCTTTTCTTGCTGCCACTCTTATGTTTACATGACTGCTGACTGGACTTGTAGATGTGCTCAGCTTGTCACTTGACAGATTTTGCACCTGAAGTAGCGACTATATCGTATCGTCTTGTCACATGATCAAATAGGGACTTGACATTAGACAGCATTAACATACTGTAACAACTGGTGAACCAGGTGTTAGTGGACTCAAACGCACGACTTTGGAGACAGTTCAGGTAAAATAACAGTCTTTACTGGTCAGAAAGTTGGATCAATACACAGGGGGACAATTGGTGGAGGCAAACAAATCCAATATGGATGAGGCAAAGGTAGAGTCACTCAACAGACTAAATCCAAACAAACCAAGAAAAGAACACATTCAAAAGGCTGTAACGCTAAACACACAACAAGCTAAGGCGGACTGGCACTGAGAGAAAACGACACACACTAAATATATTCTCTGGTGAGGGGAAGGATAACGGGACACAGGTGAGGCTAATCAGGGTGGGACTGACAATCAGACACAGGTGAAGTCATCAAAAGGGAGGGAAAACACAGGGACAGGAAGTGAAGTGATCTGAAACCAGAGATGTGAGTTTCAAAGTAAAACAGGAAACAACATGAATGAATGAAATTAAAAACATAACCTAAGAAACTTGAGCTGTGACACAAACATGATAACCAACAATCACGCACTGTCTATATTTACGCCCCTGAAACATATAAAAAACACCATATGGACACATTATCAGAGTTACAAACTTGATTGTCACTGGAGGGGATCTTAAACTTTACTCCATTTTGTAAATGTGTTCAAACGTGGTTAGAACTTCTGTGTTGTCTGACATTCAGAGTTTAAGATTTTCTTTCCTTTTGATTGTCTTTCTCTGGCAGCTCTGGCAGCTAAGCAGCCTTGGAAACATGGGATTGAAGCCCAGCACGCCAGCACGGACGAATGACTTTTTAAAAAAAACAAAGTATATGCATTCATATGAGTGAAATGCGGGGTAAAAAAAAAGTTCTTTCATGCAACTCAAATAACAAATAAAGGAAAACAACCAACATGCCTAAACAGCAAAAACACAACTTACCATAAACCTTTTTAAAAAAAGGAAATGTTTAAAACACGGTAACATTATGCCAAAATGTGTCGCTCCCCAAAATTAGGGGGTGACATATGGAAAAATTTGCACCTGAACATACAAACGAAAATGCAGCTAATAAAAAACATGGTGAATGATTTTGCACCGTATATTGAGTGGCATTGTACAGAGCTGACATATTGATTGAGAGAACAAAGCCCTCAGGTCTTCCTCTGCAGGTTAACCAACTGAGGACTTGCACAATAAGAAGTTCACCTCTGCAGGTCAACCCCTGCGGCTCCAAACACTTCCTGGAAACACCCCTTATCAATTGTTTCATTGATCAGTGCTGGGTAAACAGACTACAAGAAGAAACAGGTCTTTACACTTGGGAAGAAACCAAGCCTTTGGGCTTTACTGTAAAAAGCAATGGGGAGTGAGGTGGTTCATTTATTCTCATTTAATCGTATTGGATGTGCACCATTAGCCAAGCTTTGTATTGCAGGTGTCACTACAGTGAACGGAAGCAATTGGTATCACAATACATCCACTCAGACACGTCTCAGTGTGTGGAGAATAAATTGCAAACCTTCAACGGGCCAATAAATGTCCACTGAACTATAACTATACCTTTTTTAACAGGTGTCTCTTCTTCACTCTCTGTCCTGCTGGTGTGGAAGGCAGATGATGGGATGTTTCTGTAAATGAGTTTGGGGAGTGAGTGCAGGTCAAGAAGATAAGGCCGCTCGCAGATGAGGCCATTTTTCACCTAAATGAGAGTGAGCGCCTGGCCTGCGTTGGGATGTGCTTCATGATTGGTGCCTGATGTGGGCTCGTTATCACCACATGGCTCCATATTTGGGAGGAAACATGGAAACCTGTAGCACATTTAGGTGTCATAGCCTATTTCTTTGAATATATGGATGTGTGTGACTGACTGATGGGGAGAGTGATCAAGGACTCCTCGCTAAAGTAGAAAAGACCTTGTCAAGACCCTGTCATAGCCCCGGACTGCTGTTAGGTAGATGAAATCTGCAGAGTGATTGTCAGACCTTATACTAATGAATTGGGCCCTGGGTTCCTCCTGGTGCAGGACAGTGCCCAGCCTCATGTGGCCAGAGTGTGTAGGCACTTCCTGCACGATGAAGGCATTGATGCCATTGACTGACCCTCTCTTTCCCCTGACCTAAATACAACTGAGCATCTATGGGACTTTATGCATCAGTGCATCCGACTCTGCCATGTACTGTTACAGACTGTCCAGGAGCTCATTGATTCCCTGATCCAGGTCTAGGAGGAGATGCCCCAGGACACCATCCAAGGCAGATGATGGGATATTTCTGTAAATGAGTTTGGGGAGTGAGCACAGGTCAAGAAGATAAGGCCGCTTGCAGATGAGGCCATTTTTCACCTAAATGAGAGTGAGCACTTGGCCTGCGTTGGGATGTGCTTCATGATTGGTGCCTGATGTGGGCTCGTTATCACCACATGGCTCCATATTTGGGAGGAAATATGGAAACCTGTAGCACATTTAGGTGTCATAGCCTATTTGTTCGAATATATGGATGTGTGTGACTGACTGATAGGGAGAGTGATCAAGGACTCGTCGCTAAAGTAGAAAAGACCTTGTCAAGACCCTGTCATAGCCAACAGTACCCTGACTGCTGTTAGGTAGATGAAATCCTCAGAGCGATTGTCAGACCTTACCCTGGTGCAGTTGACCCTGGGTTCCTCCTGGTGCAGGACAGTGCCCAGCCTCATGTGGCCAGAGTGTGTAGGCAGTTCCTGAATGATGAAGGCATTGATGCCATTGACTGGCCCTCTCTTTCCCCTGACCTATATACAATTGAGCATCTATGGGACTTTATGCATCGGTGCACCCAAGTACCACCACAGACTGTCCAGGAGCTCACTGATGCCCTGATCCAGGTCTAAAAGGAGATCCCCCCGGACACCATCCACTGAAGGCAGATGATGGGATGTTTCTGTAAATGAGTTTGGGGAGTGAGCACAGGTCAAGAAGATAAGGCCCCTCGCAGATGAGGCCATTTTTCACTTGAATGAGAGTGAGTGTCTGGCCTGCGTTGGGATGTGCTTCATGATTGGTGCCTGATGTGGGCTCATTATCACCACATGGCTCCATATTTGGGAGGAAACATGGACATTTTTAGCACATTTAGGTGTCATAGCCTATGTCTTTGAGAGTGACCAAGGACTCCTTGCTAAAGCATCAAGGCCAAAATCATAGACTGTTTAATTAACGGATGCAGCTATGGTGACATCATCCATTGGTTTGTGGATGGGCATTTCAAAGCCTCAAGTTTAGCATTTTGGCTGTCACCATCTTGGTTTTTGAAGCCAAAAGTGACCATGTTTGTTTTTTTCCAAAGATAATCATGCGCGTTTGTTTTGCTACACGGGGTGTTTTTTACCTATGTCATAAGTTAATTTTGAAAAAGACGTACATGTAACAAGCACAAACTGTACATTTCCTGTGAAAATGGAAGTGTATTTTTAAAAAGACACAATGCACGTATTAAGCGTAAATTAACACGCTGCCCCAGAACATCCAAAACTGACAAAGGAGGGTAGCTAGCACATCACATTTTGACATTTATGTCCATAAACAGTGACTGTAATTGACGACTTGGGGCTGCTCCCTGCTTACAGATCATGGTTACTGCAGCTCTTCTTCTCAGCTCCTGTGGGAACTTCACTTCCTCTCTGCAGCTCTTGCTGTCACTGTCTCTTGCGTGTGTCAAAGAATGAATGAGGA
This sequence comes from Cephalopholis sonnerati, assembly GCA_019142605.1. Taxonomy (NCBI): domain Eukaryota; kingdom Metazoa; phylum Chordata; class Actinopteri; order Perciformes; family Serranidae; genus Cephalopholis; species Cephalopholis sonnerati. The sequence continues at coordinate 9,580,004 of JAGQAX010000022.1, read as the reverse complement.
GGAGAGACTAGCTGTTGACCTACTATAGTTTACGTTAAGGTTTATGTAGTCAGAAAACTGATGGCAGCACCGATGTCACACTTGGGGATTGGTGGCATTGACTCATTAGCTGCCATTAGCTGCACCTTGAGGGAGAGCTGTAGAGGCCATTGAGCTGAACGGGCATGCCATGAGGGAGATCCTGAAGACAAGATATTCTGAAGACAAAAGGGACAGAGAAAGCATTTGACACGCCGCCACGAATTATTCATGTAAATTCACATTCACAAATTTGTCATCGTGCACTTGAAGTGATGGGTAGCAGTTGACTTCAGAAGCTGGCAAATGACCCAATGTATAAGTGGAGAGAAATATTATTCAGTGCCACGCTTTACTTCATCTGGTCAAAAGATCAATTTAGATTAATTGTAAAACTAATCTGATGTACTCAAATCCAATAAATCCATTACCAAGAGCCAGTGAAATTAATTTCTGAAAATCATTCTGAGGAGTTGAAATATTAACGAGGACCTGTTATGCTCATTTTCAGGTTCATACTTGTATTTAAGGCTTTCACAGGACATGTTCACATGCTTTAATATAAAAAAAAAAAACCTTATTTTCATTATACTGTGTGTTTGCACACCTGTATTCACCCTCTGTGTGAGGCACACTGTTTTAGTGACTGTCTCTTTTAACCTCCCTCCCTAAAAAAGCTTAGTCTGCTTCGATTGGTCAACGTCTCATTGCTTCCACAGCTCTCTGCATTGTCATTGCAGCCAGGAGAATGATGTAACGAAGAATAGCAGCACTTTCAACTTGGTTCACCACCAGCATCGTTAGAGTCTGATATCTGGTTGAATTTAGGTTGTGACATGGGGTGACCAAAATTCAAAGACTAATGCCAACATTGACTTAGAATACTGACGACAGATGACATTGATATTTTGTCTTTATTAAGTTGTGTTGCAAACTAACCAATGCCTCCGAACATCTCATGCCAACATCATCTTGAAGCAAAATAATGACATTTAGTCATGAGGTATGGAGACAAAATCCCAGCATCTGCAAAATGCCAAAATGTTGACGTCAACATAATGTCAAATTCTGATGTTGTTAGACATTTAATAATATATAATATTGTTAGGGATGCGCAATAATATTGGCACGTCATTGGTATCGGCCAATATTGGCTTTAAAATGAATCAGCCAACCTGCTTTTTCTTATTTTGCACAATTAATGAATATTGCATACATTGAAAAGTATTGTATTTCATGTCTCCATCTGCTGCTCCATCATGATAAGAGTACACATTGATGATATGATGTTAATTCCACTACAGCGGAGACTTGATGATTACTAGAATTAGGTGGGAAGAAAAGTAGATATATCGATACCAAATCTGTTATCGGCCAAATGAGATTCTCATTCCAAATAAAATGTAATGCCTGCCTGACATAAGAGTCCAATGTCTTTCCAATGTCATATTGACGCCAACTGAGTACTGTGAAAAGTTTGTAAACCAAAAGCTTCACAACTGGACTTGTTACAGCAGTAATATGATCTGAGATCAAGGAGAAAATAACAACATCAGCATCCAACATCACATGTTTCCTTAACGTTAGCATGTAGTTACATGTAGCAGAGTCCCTGCAGCTGGGGAATGGCTGTCAGGGAGAATAGCGGAATTATCTACCATGAAGAATCACCAATAAAAGCTTCTAAACACAAAAGTTCATATTTCCCTGACGTTAGCATGTAGCTACATGTAGCAGTGTGCTTGCAATGGGGCAAGGATTGTAATGGAGTATAGCAGCACTTTTTTCAGAGAACAACATCAACAACCAAGATTACATGTTTCACCAATGTTTGCATGTAGCTTAAGCAGCCGTACACATGCTGTGTCTTTAATCACCTGGAAAATGTGAGGTCAGGCACTGGGTGCTACTCTTGTGCCTTTTTTTTTGCCAGCTTTCAAGAGCGTGGTGGCAGGTTGCGTCTGAGGCTGCTAAGCAACCTTAACAAGCACCGTATTATAGCGGATTTACATGAAATCCTGAGTGCAGAGCGCTGTTTATAAGTGTGTAGGCCTATCATCCGTGGGACAGACGTAAACCTCTGTAGCACGTGTACCTTATGTATAAGTGTAGGCTACATGATGTAAAGACTAGTAGCATTAGTGGTGTGAAAACATACAGTGGCGTGCCTTAAACAGATGCTCATAAAGACATCCATCACAAATGACATCAGCGCATTGCAAAAGTAGGAAAAACAGAGTATTCAGAATGGTCTGAAGCCTGAGGTTTTTGCTGGCAGGGATTACTTCTGCATACGTTTACATTATTATTTCAATACCATGTCCATATTTAATACAAACATCCATCATTGTAATACTGCATGAATGACAGAAAAAAAGGAAAAGCATAATAAGTCCCCTTTAAACAAGTCTCACACACTGTAACTGCCAAGATTTTCCTGTATTGTTTCAGCCAAGCAACATTTATATCCTTTAACAAGTTCACAGAAAAAGTTGAAGTGATGAATGATGAAACAGCGCTGCCCTCTTTCAAAACACAGAAGAAATAATAGAAAAAAAGTTCATTTTCCTGCCTTGAGCTTATAAAACTCTGTACGCAGGCTGAAAACACCCTTGGGGGAAGGACACAGATGTCCAATATCGAAATATCCAATCATAACCTCCGGCTTTACAGTGTGGCTGATGCATTTATATGACAGCCCTATCCTTTATTGTATACATAATATAAGGGGCTATAAGGGTCTTGGACTCCAGCCTCAGCTGAGAGGATGTACTACTGACATGCTTATCTGTGCCCTGGCAGCCCTTCTCAGCAACACAATCACACTCCAATACACCCTGAATTACTTTGAACAAAACAAATGGCATTTACCATTCCAGGAGATAAGCAAAGGGGGCATGTGTGAAATAGACAAACAAACAAAAGGGAGAGTTAGAGGCTGCAGTGGAGTTAATCTTGGTCCGGGGCCGGATTAACGGCCATGCTTGCGTTTTCTTGGAGAATAATCGAAGGGGTCCTGGTCTTATGAATAACTCTATCCAAAAAAGGAGGCACTTCTGGCTATGAAAGCTGCAGAGAGTCAATGAAGAGAGAAATAACTAGGAATAAAGAGGACAGGCTTTGACTGGTTGAGTCCACATTTTCATTTCATGGCCTGTGGGGGCAGCTGCGGACTTCTAATATCTGCCTGGGACACAATGCAGAGACTGGTTTCTTATTAGGGACTTCAGTGGCATCTCAAACAGCCTTCTTTCTGTCACTCACGTGGATGTACATATCTGTTTCTATTTCACTCCACTGCTCACAGGAACACTGTTTTGTGGATAAGAGTTTTTTTAAAACAACCAAACTTGGTTAAGATTTAGCTGCCTGTCAACACCAGCTCATGTCTCGCCTGCCCCACATTCCCTCCCAGCCCACTATGCCTGAGGTCTTTGCGAGAACACTGCAGGACCCCAAAGTGGCAGTATCCAATCATCACCTGCCTCGGCAGCCCGGGTTCTCAGCGAAGCCACGGGGGGCACACTGATTAAGACCAGGGCTGCGACAGGAGAGGAGTGCTGCACCTTCCAGACGTTCTACACTGAGAGAGAGAAAAAAACCTCAATTGCAAGGTAAGGCTGTCTGCTCAACGACAAGTGTGGATGGCAGAGGAGAGCGGAGGAGCAAGTGAACCCATCTGGCATTTGCTATCCTTATTATTCTTGGTGGCCTTTCTCAATGGAGTAGGCCCGCGCTCAGACATGAAACCCAAAAGTGAGAGACATTGGTCACCTTAGTTTAAAAAACTTTGGAACTGGAATAAAGGCCTTTCTGGTTCTGACATTTAATGCTTTATTTTGTTCGATAAAGATACATAATTCAAAATGAGGCTCATGCTTTGTCACCTATATTTACTCTACATGTTAGAGGTAATGGTAAAGGTAAAGGCTTTAAAGAACAGACTGCTGTAGCAGACCAGTTATACAAGGAAAATGTTGGCTTTGTCCATTTCTGCAAACCCCATAAGTTACATTTGTAAGTTTCATACGTATCATATCAATCATATCAATGTTTCTAAAGTGACGTACTTCTGATTACATGTTTAAGAGCTGACTTTGTCATTTGGTGGTAGAGGAAAGGGTGGATGGTGGATGGTGTGATACTTAGGCGAGACAGCTGCCAAGCTGCAGACCACTTTTGAGACCAATGAACAACATATGTGTTTGTTTTTTAGCAAGACACTGGCAGCATTTCCAGCCACAATTGTGCCACCAAAATCAAGTATTTCAAGCCAAAACATGATTTTTTCCTAGCCATGACCAAATGGTTTTTGTGCCCAAGCATTACAAGAAGTTGCTGAAACTTAGGGTGCTTTCAGACCTAGAGTTGTCTTGCTTTGGTTCGTATCAGGGACTAATTCGGTTGCAAAGTCCCATAATTGCCGGATCAAATGCCTTGTGTGAGAAAGCTGCTCTTGATTGGTCAGAATTTCCATGTGGGAAATATCCAGGAAGTAAAGCAAAACGTTGAAGAAGAGTACACTTGCAAGATAAATGTGACACTTTCTAATGTCACAATGGAGGGACAGCTACGCAGGTTGATTTTAGCGCTGCTCATCGTGGACTATATTGCTGTCATTGTTCATTTTAGGCATTTTAGGTTTGGATCGAGGTCGGAACACACTCTCACCACAAACGAACCGCACCAAGGTTTGTTTGTAATTGGACCGAGACCACCTCTTCAAGGTCTCAGGCTGGAAATAAGACAGTGGGGCACCAATGCACACCTAGCTGCCACCAGTGTGGGGTTGTACATTGAAAATAATAGGGGTGTATTCTGCGACACGGGACATTTCCACTGGTGTGTTTTGGCCTTAACACTGCAATAAACACTCGTAGTTCTGATGCTTATAGTCCTTGTATGGACTTATCTATATAATTTTAAAATATTCAAATAATTAAAATAAATACATAATTTATATATCTATTTTTTATATTTATATTTTTTCATATTTTGTAAAAAAAAAAAAAATGAATATATATACACATTTTTTTTTTTCCATGACAAAGTTGTACATTAGCTCAAGCTAATGATGCTTAAGCTAACGTTGGAGTAATGCTGCAATTGAATTAACTCCATTTATTTACAGGTTAGCCTAGCATTAGCTCATTCCTGATATTTGTTACACTGTATTTTTGCTTCTCTGTAAGTGCAGAAAAATAAACTGTATTTCAATTCAATGACTGAAAGTACACAAGAAGGTGATGAAATATTATTTTCAATTTTAAAATGTACACAACTCCCACACTTCAAAGAATATTAACATTATATATTTTTCCAGCTGTACAGAAAGACTTTGTTCAGCAGTTTCTTCATTAGCAACACGTGCTGGAGCATATCTTCTTTCAGCTTTATACCCTTGCATGTAAGAAACTCAGGAGAAATGAATCAGGCGATGAACCATCCCCTCACCTCCTATTCCTTTCAAGATGATGGAAAACAGAAGGAAAACAGTTTTGTGTCTTCTCTTAGCCGCTGTCATAAATCAAAACATGTGCCACGGCGAGCAGCTGTCAGGCAGGTCCAGTGTGGTAATTAACACACTCATCGCAGTTTTCATACGCAGCCATTCATGGGAGGACACACTCTGTTTCTGACTGGAGCAGAGTCTAATTACAATTACTGAAACAACGCTCAGCACAATAAACATTTGAAAGGATGTTTCAGCACTGGCTCAGATTTTTGATGAATTACCATGCGGCCATATTATTTAGCCCCGCATGATTAATGGTGATTTAAATAAATAAACTCGTCTCCATTGTTGTGGAGTTACATTCTTTTCTCAGTGTGTGCCTGAAATAGGTTTGTAATACAAGATAATAAGCAGAATGAAAAATGCCTCAAATTAAAAACACTGAATATGGACATTGTGTTTTTCTTGAAGAACTGAAAGCCATTTGGGAAAAGCGTTGTGGAGCAAAGCAGAGGTGAGCTGTGTTGACATCTGAGCAATTGCTTGCTTGCTAATGATTGTGATTCCAGTTCCCTGGAGAACTTAATGTTGTTCAGTGTATGTTAAGACACCCGGCGCTGCTGAGAAGCTCACCTCTCTGCTCTGCATTTTTATTGATGGGGTCTTTTTCATGGTAAGTAATCTGACCTACACTGACCTTGGCGATGGGAGCTACACACCTTTTCTCCCCGGATTCTCATTTTTTAAAAGCTTCCCATCACTCTGATTTATGAAGTCAATATCCGACCTCACAGCGTGCACAGCTGGACGCCCACAGCACTGAATGAGACCTGATGCTGGCTAACCTGCCATGCAATAATCGTCCTAATGCCACTAATTATGAATATTGTCGGCTAATGAGTAGATGAAATAAGAGAATTATAGTTCATCGCTAATGAGTTCACCTAATTAGGCCATTAATTAACTCCAGAAGAGGTGCATTATGAGAGTGGATCTTGCTGCATATGCAGTTTGAAGATAAGAGCCAAGTAAACGGGTCGGACAGACGCGGTGGGGATGCAAAAGAAGGGAGCACAAAACTATGCCTCCTTGTCTTGACCCTGTCCTCATCCTAGCTGTTTAAATGCGAAGTTTGTATATAACGATGAAAAGTCACGCACCAGAATTTTTATACAACTCATGTAATGGGAAAGATCATGTGACCAAGGTGCTAATGGTTTCATGCCACTGATCCAACAGCCCATTATTCCGAAACCCCTGCAGTATAAAAAATGGACCAAAAGCCCATTTGTCTGACAGCCCATTATCCAAATGCCCATTGCTTCGAAGTACACACTCTCCGTATAGTTAGAAGGATTCATGGCCTGTAATCCAATGGCCCTGCTACAATATGTCTTTTTCCACAAAGGCAAAGGTGTGACCTGCCCTGATATTCTTACCTTAACTTTAACAAATCTCAGTCCTCATTCCTAAATCTGACCAACCCAACCAACCAAGGCCATGCCCTTGCCATAGTAGAAGAAAAAAATTGGCACCCAGGAAGTCCTATGATCTGTTTGGAGAGTGATTATTTGGGGACTGCCCATAGTTTTGATAAATTTCCAAAATTCCAAAGCCCCGAATGCCCATTTCTCCAACAGCATGTTACCCCCAAAACCAACGCCAATTTCTCCAAAGTCCCCTTTCTCTGAAAACACACACTCCCTCTAGTAAGGCAAGCCAATCACCAGAAAATATGTTCGCATTGTACGATTTTGTAAACCTCGGATATGTGACATCAATTAACAATGCTGTGGCGAATGTGTGGTGTAGGCAAAACAAACAAAAAACATTTGGTTATGGTTTGGAAAAGATAATATTTTGGCTTAAAATGTCCACATTTCATGGCACAAAAGTTGCTGGAAAAGCAGAGACCGGTTGGTGAAAAACACTCAGATTCGTTGGCTAAATGCCTCTGGGAAACACTGTGAAGGGTCAATACAAACACCTGGGACTGATGAATAAAATGCTGCTGGGAATCTGAAGCTAACTGCAAGGATTGTCTGTTTTTAGAGAAACGGGACTTTGGAGCAATGGGCAGTTGTTTTCGGAATAATGGGCTGTTGAGCAAATGGGCTTTTGATCCAAAGGGGCATTTTACAGACTATTGGGGTTTTGGAATAATGAGCCGTCTGATCAATAGGCAGTCCCTTGCAAGGACAGGAGTTAAGACAGAAGTATTATAAAGCACAAAAGTCTGCATATCAAGGCAGGGTAGCGTGGTACATTGGTCAAACCAACACAGGACTTTTTCTTATTGTAACAGTATGGTAATCTTCTTTTCTGGAGCAATTAGGAAATAAAATATGTGAAACACGCCACCTGTTACACCTGGGAAATGATAGAACCCAATATTAAATGTCTTAAGAAGTCATATTTTTACCTGTTAAGACGAACAAATTCACAGTAATACGAACATCAAAATAGATGTTAAGAGCCATATGGCTTTCAATAATGTATGGTATGTCGTCACCTTGTTTCTTTACCCAAACCTAACCTACGTAACTTTACATTAGGTCCGTAACTTAACATCAAGTACATAATGTTAAGAGCTATTCATGGGGCACTAACTTGTTGGATCATACAAACCATTGTTTGTGCATTTTCACAAGATATCATAAGATCCATTGGATGACGATTTGTTGCCTCGTCACACAGTCCAGTCAGGTTGTTGGACCCTTTCTCACAGCTTCCTGTCATCTGACTCTGTTCCATATGTACACGCAATTATAGTAAACTTCCTTTTAGATTAGGTTGTATGTAAACAATGTTTGAAGAGGTTGAGAACCCTGGCCTGTAATTTTATACCCAGTGTTCACTTGGGTCGAAGATAAGTTGGCTTGCATTGGAAACAAAATGTGAAGGTAATGGAGAAGCAGCCTCCAAAAGTAATTCCCCTAAATAATCCAAGATTTATTTCAGACTGAGAGCTGCAGAGCACTCCACATGAATATCCTATGACATGCTCAAGATTCCAGGTTACAGTTCAGATTGTTTCACATAAAAACTGCAACAGTAAGTTTCCGAGTACAGTAACAGAAATAATGGCGCCTCTCAGAGACTCCTCCACCTGTCAGTCAGGGAACAGGGTGTAAAAATAAAAATGGATGCCACAGTCAGTCAGTCGAGTCAGTCCAAAGTGAATTATTCATGAAGCGCTCAATTGATTCAATCACAATAATCTACAGTAACTCAATTCACATGACCATTATTTCCATACAGCTATATTGCCCACAGAGTGAACTGCTCCATAAAGAGCGCACATAATAATCCTTTGCCCCCTCAGACAGTTCTCGTAGAAGGCCGGCTAATTGTCGAGGGACTGCGGAGCGCCTTGAGGGTCAGCGCTGTTCCACGCTTTGTACACCATTACGCTCCCTTTAATTGAATTGAAGAAAGTGCAGTTAATTAAGCGATTAACGGCGAGAACATGGGAGCTATCAGAGAACAGAAAGACCCCCTGATGGTGGACAGTTCAGCCACTGACCTTCTCTGGGGGAATCTGTCTCTGCCTCACAAACTGTGCCAGTGCCACTGCTGTTCATCCAAAAGCTGCTGCTTTTTATTTTCCAGATGTAAGGCAGCAGCTAGGGCATGCTTGGCAACTGAAGATATTTTCAGTTCAGGGTTACAAAACATTTTAGGATAAAAATAGATAGCAAATTTGTATTCAGTATGTTTCCAACATTACTGAAGTGTGTCATGTTGCATGAGTAAAAATAGCGTTTGGAAATAAGCTCTTTGCACTCTTCATTTTAAATTATTTAATAGCATAAATACTGACATGACTCCTCACAAGGCTAGCTGTTGAACTACTTTAGCTGGTGAGCTGACCACCAGCATGCTAGCCAGCTAGGAACACGTTAACACTGTTCAATCACAATAGGGGCGGTTTACATTGGAAGTTTGACACCAATATTCATAGAGGCCAAACAGTGGAACTGCAATCTATGGGATCCATACATGATGCCACTGGGACCCAAAATACTTTTTTTCCATAGACTTAAGCCCAGTTCAGACCAAAGATTCGCAACGAGACGAAACTGTTTTAGAACGTTGCAGAAAAAACAGCGGTGTGAACTGGCCGGTCTGAACTCGACTCATGGTGTCACCTGCAACTCCTCTAGTCAAATCAGATGCTCATTTTGTTTTGTTTTTTTTTACCTTTGCATCACTACTACAAATGCAACTGTAGCCAGTATCTCACTATCACTATCCTTATTCACATTTTAAGAGGCTACAAATTATATTCAGCCATAAAATAAGCATGAAAGGCTGGAAATCAGGATGGAAGTACAGACAGTTGTTGCATAGCGACGATACACCATCTGATCAAGTTGCATTGTTGTGAACTGGCAGGTTTAAGTTAGCTGCTTAGCTGTACGTCTCTAGTACGCCTTCTCTACGGGCCATCTGCTGTGCCTGTCATCAAGGGAATTTCATGCTCTGGAAGCTTTTGAGCTTCAGCCACCTCTGCTGCAGTTTTCATAGGAATAAACAGGGTTCCGACTTTAATGCTGTATCCAGGTCTCTTAGTACAACCATGGTTCCAAGAGCAGAAGTAGGCAAAGGCAACATAGACTTGTCTTCTGGTTCTCTACCACTTCCATTGAGAAAAACTACCACTACAGCTCCCATTGAGAAATTGAGCTTAGCCACGCAGCAATTAAGTTGCAAAAGTCGCTGTAGTGTCTCATGTCATTCCATGTTGCTGCATCCTTATTTTAGTTCTAATGACTTTCCATCGAATAATGGATGGCCAGCTCCCTTGTTGCATCATAAGGATGGACATAAGGAGGATGTCTGTTCAACCTCAGACAGGCATGGTAGAGCTTAGACTGTACAAACAACAGATGGAACTACTGTGACGTCACCTATTGGTTTGTCGCCTCAAGTTCAGCATTTTGGCCGTCGCCATATTGCAGGAGTGACCATATTTGGGAGAGAGCCTGGGGCTTTGGAGGAGCAAGGGGTGGATCTGACTGAGAAGTGGAGGACACGATCAGCAAGTACACGGAAGTAAGTGTCCACTGCCTTTGCCTACAGCCCTATAGCTTCCAGAGCTACTTCCTGTTTTCTTGATATTGTTCCCGTCACTCCCTCTGGCATTGTGTTTTCAGGATTATACATCATTTCATTCAGTAACGATTTGTACTCTGATCTAACAAGCAATGACATGAATTGATCACATCATGAATTTAAGCTGTAAGGCCGTAAGAAAACAGGCAACTTTTACATCTGCAATTAACAAGTCTCATTTCAAGACCACTGGGTTGTATATATCATGTTTATAACTGACTGTAGGCATGAATTTCAGGCATCATTTCAGCCTAAATCTACTGTATAATTATGTTTTTAAAAAGTACACTTTCACTCCTATCTGGAATTTGTCCTAACCTAAATTCTGACACTCCATGAACAGCTCCTATTGCACCTTAAGAAGTGTGATGTCAGAGGCATATCCTTAACATGCATGTCTTTTGATGTGGCAGGAAACTGGAGCACCCTCAGGAAATCCACATGAGCATGGGAAGAACACATAAACCTACTCAGAGAAAGGCCCCAGTGGGGATTGAACCCATGTCTTTCCTTTCCAGTCAGAACCACCAAGCCAGCAACATACAATAAAAGGCTGGTAGGGGTGGGTGATACCACAAAATTAGGTTTCGATCCGATACCAAGTAAGACAGGGCCATAACTGCCGATACTGAAACTGATATGACAGCTAATGATGACCGATTACAGTCTGAAAATGTAACATTAACCAATACTGAAAATCTATTTTAACCCAAGTATCGATTTCATAAGGCTACTGCTACCTAGGTAATCCTTGTCGGAGCCTCTCTAAACAGACTCTGTCAGTCAACTCTGTCTCTGTATCAGAGGTCTGGATGCCGAGGCATTTCACTGCTCCTCCCTTGTTTTGGTTGCAGCACTAAGTTCTCTTTCTCATGTTTTTCCTCTTTCATTAATCCATCACTGTTATTATAGGTCTGATTAAACTAGTCAGACTTGGGCATAATTTCAACATTGAACGTCCTCGGACGTGCACGCAATTTTATTCATTATCCCCAGTGGTAAACGGGACGGCTGTGAGATGAGCTTATCGACATCGGGTCAAAGTAAAACTAAGAAGACTCTGCTGGGTCTGGAGTTAGGTGTTTGAGTGTGGACAACACAAAAGTAAAGAGTACATGTACTAGATGTGTTCATGACAGTGTAACATTGTTTGCACAGACATGTATTGTTCTTGAAATACAAATAGGTACAACGTAGAAGACCCTATTGATGCTAGGATCGATCTTCAAAATGAAAATGTAGTATCAAGAGTATCGATACTTTAGAATCGATCCATCCTTAATATCAATTACTCACCCAATGTTATGTTGAATTTGTAAAGAAAACATTTGTCCTGCATGCCTCTGGTGAATTCTTAAACTAAGAAAATCTGTGATTAATTGAAGTCATAGGGGTCCACTCTTACAAGCAGCAAAACTACACCAAAACACCCCTTTACAAACTCTCGCACAACTTGTGCAGGATTATGCAAGTCTCATTTTATCCAGTCATATGCTCGGTGCTTCCCAAACAGACAGTCCTTTCTGGCGGGGAACTGAACAGGAAATAAAACTTTTTTTGCTCTCTTCAAAGCCAGACTCCATTGACAAAAATAACAATTTTACCTCACTGAACACAGGAGCTGCTGCTCTACCTCTGCCTCGATCAGTTAGTGTGTTTGTGTTTCTGTGTGACTTTGGTGTTTTAAAGGGATAGTTAAGATTCAGCAAAGTCACACAATAACACAAACAACCTAACAATCAATGCAGTGGTAGACCAGCAGCTTCTGTGTTTAGTGAGATAAAATTACTGTTTTTGTGAATTTATTATTTCCTGTTCAGTTCCCCGCCAGAAAGGACTGTCTGTTTGGGAAGTATTGAGCATATGACTGGATAAATGAGACTTATTATACTGCACAAGTTGTGTGAGAGTCTGTAAACACATTTTCATATAGTTTTGCTGTTGTTAAACGCGGACCCCTTTTACTTCAGTTCATCAAGAACTTCCTCTGTTATAGGATTCTTTGTTCGCCGTGGAGGCATGCGAGAAAAACAAACTGTTCTTCATGAATTCAGCGTAACACAGGATGAGTGATTGATATACAAAGAATCATTTGGGGGAGTGAAGTGTTCCTTTAACTGCAAACTGCCTCTCGAACAGCAGTGAGGAAGCTCCATCCAGAGAAAGTTGGAATCAGGAGCGATGGTTTGAGATCTGCCAGTTTGGTAAACATGTACAAGCTGTTTTCGAGCAATGAAGTTTGAAAACTTTCTTCCTTCTTTTAGATGCCAAAGCATGTCAGTTCTGTGCTATGAACGCTACATGTTTTTTTCACACTTCAGATTTCTTTATACCTTGTCTAATTACCATAGCGTTTGACTAGCTTTCATATCGGCATCAAAATTGACGTTAACCGCTTTGTCAAACTGGCAATTATGTCTGAACAATATATTTCTATTTGACAGTTTGATTTTCTGTCTTTTCTGATTGAATCCGAAAAACATAAAATAAAGAAATGTAGCTCTTAAATTCAATCAGGAAGATCATGCCTGTCACACCCCCAGACATATCAGATTTTTGTCAACCAGAGAACACACTTTGGCATCTAACAATTTTGCCTGTCAGACCGTATTTAAAATGATCTAACTGATACATTCCCTCGCTGTCATTCCAGCGAGTGCGCCGCCTCAGCCCTCCGTAACTTCCCCGTCACCAGTGCTAAGACCTTGCCTATTACTCCCAAAGGGGGGATCATTCTAAGTTAATTAATTTATATGGTTTTACCCCCTATAAATTATTCCTGCAGAGGGATCAACACAGAAACCCCTGTCTTATATATTTTAACAAGCATCTGATTTTGTGCTCCACTTTCTCCGTCTCCCCTGATGGAGCACATTTACACTTTGTTGTTAATATGACCAAATGTGTTTCAGAGTTCCTCCAGAGAGGTGCGGATAATCAGGTGTTGGGTGCCTCTTGGGTGCATCTACACTGAGACTTTGCTCTCTTTTTTTGCTCCTCCTGATTGCAGTGACGCATTTAATGCCAGGTGAGAGGGGGGTCACCAAATAAGACGCACAAAAGAGGAAAGTGGGTTGATTTCTGGCTGGACGCACACACACACACACACACACAGACTGTGCCTGTCGGCCTGGTGTCTGTCATCATAATGAAGCATCTAGAGAGGGGTCTCTGTACCATTAGACAGACAGATGTGAGGGATGGAGGCAGTGACACAGGGTGAGAATGAGGCAGAATGAGACAGTGGTTTGTGAACATGGGAGGATGATGGGCTATAGTGCTCCAGTCCGCCACCAGAATAGGATCAAGAAACCAGTATGTCAGAGTTGAATGATTACGTCTGTATTCGCTGTCAGCCGCGCAGCCTCCGTGGCTGAGTGTGGAGATGTCATGATGCGGTAACTGGCTGCAATACTGCTGAAAAATGACTGGATTTCTGTGTATTTAGACAGCCGCGAAGAATGATGAAATCTGTCGATAATGTTTTCATCCATCAAATTATTGTTTAGTGCTCAAAATGTCACATAATGGTGAAACAATGTCCGTCATAATTTCCCCAACTCAAGGTGACATCTTTAAATAGGTTCAGCAGTCCCAAAAGAAAACACACAGCACCGATCATAGTGAAGAACTGAAACCTTTGCTGCTGTTTTTAATCACTTTTTCATTATTTTTTGCACTTTGAGCACCCTTCGTTTTTTGCATGGATGCTTCTAAATAAATTGAAATTTTTTTGGTATTAATTTCAGCCTTTTTGTCACTTTAAAAATTTTGCTTGTTTTTCCCTGTTAGATAACTTGACCAATCATCAAAATATGGATTACTATTAATTGAAGATGCTCTCATATAAAAGTCTCTGCCTGGAAGAATGTAGAAAAGAATGAACTTTATTCATCCTGGGAGGAAAATTCATCTGTCCAGCAGCTCATAAAAGACAAAAAACAACAACCACACTTCCCCTCATCAACAAATTAGAATGAGAATATGAGGTTTATTGTGTTTTTTTTTCACAAAAAAATTCAGAATATTTGCAATTAATTTTAATTGCTGGACCCATTCTGTCTCTTAGTGAAAAGTCTTTTCCCAGTGCATGTTCAATGAATGAACAATTCTTCTGAACTAGCCTGATTTAATCGAATACTAGGGGTGGGAATCACCACAGGATCCACTTTAATATAATATTATGATACAATATAATTGCAGTTGAGTATTGCAAAAAAAGTATTGTGATTTATTAGCTTTTTTTTAACTGTAAATAATGTCCCCAAAGGAAAACTTTATCTAATTAGATAAAACAGATGTTGACAAAGTTTTCAGCCTGTTGGTGATTCTGGCACCAAAACTGTTCTTTTAGCAAGATATTGGTGTCATTTTGAGACAACTGCCAAGCTGCACACATTGTTCAAGACCAAACAAAAGCAGTTGTTCTTTAGCAAGACATCTGCGGTAATTACGGCAGTGATTTTGCCACAAAATCCAGGTGTGCAGCATTTCATCTTCAGCCTCTCCACCCATGAGTGGGACGGATGTATTTAGGACCCAAATGCAGCACTTTGGAAGTCAGCGACAGTTGGTAGTGACCTTTATTTAAACACAGGCAAAGTCTCTAAGGTTTGGACTTGAGGGTCGAACCCAGACACAGGGCCGTGAGCGGGGGCATTAGCCCACGAACCAGCCCAGTTAAATCTGTCGGGGGGTGACAGTACCTGAGGGGCAGGCAGGGGACGTGGTTGACAAGACGAAGGGTTCGGAACCAGACAAGCAGGCAGATGAAGCAGAGGGACTGACGAGGGACGAGCAGGAGCAAGTATAGACTAGGCGAGGGTTCAAGGAGGCGACAGGTAGGTGAACAGAGAACGCACACACATGGACATGAGCGATATCTCATCAGTAGTCTCTGAGCTGCAGCCAACAGCAGGCAAGCAGATGGGAACGCTCACACTGTGGCGTGGACGTAAAGCAACACAACTCAGCCACAGGAAAACAGGAACCAGAGACGATGAGGTAGAGCATGCAGTCTGGGACAGAACACTGGCAAGTCTTGCATCAAGGTGAGGAACAATCTGGCAAAGGGTGAGTGAGCACGAGAGGCTCATATACTGGGCTGATTGGAGATGAGCTGCAGCTGTGGAGGTGGGCTGATGAGGTGGGAGTGGCTGGCAGGTAAAGTTGAGTATAGCTGGGTATTTTAAGTCTAAACATGATCTTTTCCTAAACATAACCAAGTAGTGTTTGTGACTGAACATAACCACATCTGAACCACGCTACTAAAACATAAAGAAACATAAAGAAGTCTCGACATGTCGGATACATAATAATGTACTTGGCACAGTGTCTGGTTGTTCAGCACCACCTAAAAATGTAGATCTTATTCTGATAAAGACAGCAATCAAAGTCGTGTAGAGGCACAATTTAAGAAGAGAACTGAGAACTGAGCTTCCTCTCTTGTCTTCCTCACACAAAAAGGAGATTTGACAAGAGGAAAAAAAAAGAGAATTCCCATGCCAGATTCTCTTTCAAAACACTTTTGCAACTGTCAAGAAGAGAAATGCAGTTTCAGTGCGAGTCTGTTTGACTGCATTATAAGATGGGAATCCCCATTTCCTTCCTCCTCCTCCTTCCTCCTCTCTTCTCTAATGAGGACTAATACGACTCGTCCCTCATCCAATGTAATTTCAGAGATGACAAATGTGCGTTATACTTTTCACGCACTTGCCTCCGCCTTTTCTCACAGCCAAAAGTCTGACAGCGGCTGACGCCCGGCACTTCGGCTTCGACTCGCTGACTTTGAGTGACACCTGTATCATTTAGTGTGGAAAATTCAGTTAAAAATAAGGCCTGGTTTACATGTATAATTAATTAGGCTCATCTCTCAGCTGAGAGCATGGCAGGTAATCATTAATGGCAACCGTTAGTCTGGAGAGTGGGTGCCTAAAGAGGAGTGACTGTGCACATCACAGGCAAACGGTGTGAAAATAAATGGGTGGCTTTCACGGAGAGAAAGGGTCTAGGTAGATAATAAGGTGTCTTTCTGAAAATGCTGGAAAATAGGCCAGACTTTCATGATGTACAAAAGCTTTATAGAGACTCTTTAGGAGTCGTTCTCAACCCCAAACTTCTCACATGACTGGGTTCTGTAGATTAGGCTCTTTGACGCTCAGGAGTCAAAGAGTCGAGGCGTCTCAGTGTGCTGGAGGACATGTGATGGAGCCTGCCTAATTAGAGGAAGGACATCCTATTCACGTTGACTCTAAGCTGGAGCGTTTAGGCCTCGGCCTCCTGTGATCAGGGTAATTTGTCTGTGCACCCGAACACCTCCCCTATGACTGCCTGAGATGAAGGACTAGATGTCTTGCCAAGCTGCACGAGCATTAACGTGCACGGAAGCTACTCACGGAGCAGGTCTGCTGACCGACACTGAAAAATCTAAGCATCAGCACATTAACACATTAACCTCCTGCCCATGGTCATGCCTCAAGATTGGCGTAATGAAGCATCATTTGGAGAAGCACGGATCCAAGCCTGAGTGGGGACTCCTCTGGGATTTTCGGGTGTTTTGAGAGGAAGAGTCAGCTTTAGCAGTTTACTGGTTTGGCTCCGCATAAAAATTTCAGACCATGTTTTCCTTTCGCCCGAGGCTGCTGTGGATAAAAGACTGGATGTGTGATATGTGTGGGATCTCGACCAAGTGGGGAATAGTTTTTGATAGAGGATGTAAACTAATATTATAGAGGTTAAGCACCATCTGCACATTGCAGAGCAGTTGATGCATGATAGCCTTGCTGTCGACATTCAGCTAATGATAAAGAAGCCCCAAAGGGTTCCTGAGGGCGGGCTGCTAGTGAATTAGAATCCATTGATATAATTGCTTCAGAACAATAAAAATGAATGATAGAAACACGCTCACATGCATTCCTCTGCTTGTTTGTTGTAACAGTTGATTTCATTTATCTGGGTGTGCAATTGCCTGCATTTCTATAAGCAACCTCATGGTCACTGCTCAGGGCATCAAACGATCCCCCGAAGCCAAAGACATCCCCAACGCTCCTGAATAAAAGAATCAGAGTGTACATTGCCCTCTGATAGCCTGCAGCATCATTTGATCTTCAGATGATATCCTTAGATATTTACAGAAAGGTCACAAATTGAAGGAAGAACCAGAATAAAAGGGAATAACGGTTTCTTTGAACCATCAAGATCTTTTCTGAAAAGGTTCACCTCATCGATTTCAGACATCAGGTTCAGTTAACCAGTGAATGAGAGTTCTTCTCAGCTTGGGAAGTAGAATAATGTCTTCTGTGGCTCTAGAGGAAGCTTTAAAAGGTAGGTTTGGTATTTTCAACCTAAACACCATTTTGCTCTGTTTTTGAGTCTAAGTGACTGAAGGAGACAATGTTTTTAAAACTGGTCCAGTAGGCTGCAATGTAACCACTCTGAGCAGTTTGTAATTTACATCCAGTGGAAGCGCTTGATTTTGCCACTGACAGGCTCAGATTGTTAATTAAAGTGTCTGACAATATTATGGAAATAACCCTAAAGAGACAGGCCTTTTATTGAAGAGTAAGACCCTTTTTGTTTAACCAGAAACAGCCCCAAAATCGCCATCACCAAACCCACCAAACCCCATTTAAATAAACAGTAATTTTAGCGTGTATAGAGGCAGCATATTTTCATATCTAACTGGATGAATTAAGGGTTTATTTCAACCAAACCAGAGTTGGTGATTGTTCGAACAGTGGAAAGATGAATCGAGATGGTTTTTGTGTGTTTTATTTTGCTTCTATTGACTTTAAATGAAATATGTTTTATGATGATATAATTACTGTTTATTTAAATGGAGTCTGGTGGGTTGGGTGATGGTGATTTTGAGGCTGTTTCTGGTTGAACAAAAAGCATCTTACTCTTTAACACAAAGGTCTATCTTTGTATAGATCCCTTCCATAATACTTTCAAACACTTAGAACAACGATCTGAGCCTGTCAGTGGCAAAATCAAGCACGTTTAGTGGACGTTAAATGATGGTGTAAACTTGCCCAGAGTGGTTACATTGCAGCCTGTTTCACGGCTGCCGGCTCTAGCACTCTTGCTCAGTACTGCACTAATTTAAAATAAAAAAGTTCCCATTAGCACTTGGACACAAAAATTATGGGAGAAAAGGGTTCAGTTTAAAAATATCGAGCTTACCCTTACTTCAAACTTTGCATGGATAACCCTAGTGATGTCAGCAGGGTTATCTTGGCTTGAGTTTGGACAGAAATCCAGAGCCTGTTTTACAAACTGGTGGCATGGACTTTTGACGATGTTAGTGTTAAACAGACAGAAAAGATCTACCAAAAAAGGTACTGAGTTGCATTACTTGAAGTGTAGAATTTAGCGTGATGTGTGATTGATCCACGACTGCAGCACCTACAACCCATACAGTCTGTGGTGGGGTGAAGTCAAGCGTGATAAATTTGATGGACTTGGCAGTTCAGAAGGCCAAGATGACACCAAAACATTTGGTGTCTGTCAGCATTCTATGCAACTGAATGCTTCCATTCACATGATGGTATCGCTTGAAGTAGAAAAAAAGGTACTGAATCTATTTGTGTCAGTATGACTGTAAGAGTACAGGTATTGGTACTGGTATCATCATTTTTAAAGAATACCAAAAATAGATACAGATTTCAGGATACAGGTTGCAGAGTACAGAGGCAAGAAAGCAAAAGCATGAGGCAAGATCATCAGTCTGGGAAGGAGTGAGTGGAAGAAGGCTCGTTAGATACAGCAGGGCTGACGAGGGAAATGGAAACAGGTGAGTGAGGAAGGTCAGGGGCCGTCTTCACAAGGCTTCCTCCTTGTGACAAAATACAGAGAAAATTCTTAGAATTATGGCTTTTTCTCAGAATTCTCCCTTAAAGTTAAGACTAGGTCCTTGTAAAAATAAAAGTTATTTACAGAGCATCTCAAAATCTTAAAAGAGCTCCTGAGGTGAAAAGCTGTTTGGAGAGGGAGGAGGAATTTCAAGAGGTTTAAGAGTTTCTAAAGCAGAGGAGAAAATGGTGGAGACACAAAGAGGTCGAAGAAATATTCTCCAAATGCTGGATGAGAGAATAATAATTAAATGCTACAGATTAAATCTTGCAGGGATCATATTTGTAGGTGATCTCATTAGGGATATGTACACATTCCCCACCCAACTCTTTAACACCAGAAATTAATGTGATCACGACACTAAGATATTTGGCGAATGGAAAAATCAAACAGTAATGATGACTCAGCCTTCCATCAGCAGAGTGACAGTAAAAATGACAACACTTTCACAGTCTCATATTGTGATGCAGTTCATTTAATTTCTACTGAAGGTCCACAACTTAGATGCTCACAAAACGACTTGTCTGTGACAACCAATCACATCTGTTAAAAGAACGCATCACATCTCCCAACCAGGTCAACCACACCTCCTCACTAAGGTAAAAGTTTCTGTCCCTTCATTGATCAGATTTGCTCGAAGAACTTTCCTATATCACTCCTAAGCAAGGACTCCTTACTCACTCTGAAGTAGTCGAAATCTGGCGCTTGGGCAGTGACTTGCGGTGTCAGAAACCAATGAAGAAAGGCGTCGGCATGATACGCAGCTGGTTGCCGTTATAGGTTAACAGCACCTGGTGGCATCAGGGGGAAACGTGGCGGGACAAGGACAAAAGTTAAGGCACCGAAAGTCCGAGTGGGGCCAGTGGGAGTGGTGGTGGATGGGTCCAACAAACATTGACTTCCACCCAAGAGAGCAGTTCGCGTAAGATTCTGAAGTCAAACCCTGTTGTGCTTTCCTAAACCCAACCATGTGTTTGTTGTTGAAGGAAAAAAGACGTCAATTTGTGGTCTTGTACCAATGCAGTGTGTTTGAAAGACACTGGATGTAAACAGTAAATTTCTTGTGAAAACGGAAGTGAATCTTGAAGCAAGGGAACTTGACATGGTATCCCAGAACGTCAACAACCAATGCACCCAGGGTACCTTGCACGTTGTATGTGGACGTGGAAAGTCCATGACCGAAACATTAATATGTGACAAGGTCAGTGTGAGAATGTGTTGTACTTAAAGTTTTCAGGCTAAGTTAAGAGAGTACTCTCAGAACATTTGTGAATACGGCCCCAGGTGACCGGGACTTGGGGGAAAGGGGTTATTGCAGGGCAGGAAGGAGTGGCTGGATGTGAGAGTGAGGTGACTTGGATAGGTGACAAAGTCAGAGTCTTTACCTGGTGGACAGGTAGAGGGGTTCTGTATGAGGACTAGCTGAAGAGGTATATGACATTTACACAAAAAGGCAAAAAAAAAAAAGTAAAAACACTACTCGGAAGTCACTTATGTATCTTCCTCTGAACAAATAAGATAATTGCTGATTTGGAGAAGCATGAGAGTAACAATTAGATAAGGCAATCTAATTAGACAGGAGAGTCTGCAGTTTAAACAGACACCCCCAACCCTCCAAAATGTAGTTTAAGTTTCTGTTTACAAACTGAAGCGTGATTCTTTTGCTTCAGAAGCTCGCTGACGATCACAACAGTTGTGTTCAGCAAAGGGAACAGCTAATAAACAAGTGTAGCAAAGGGTTTTTTTTTAGTATCACCTGCACTGCTTGCTGAGCACACCTTTTAGACCTCTACGATTTATCTCAATATAAAACACAGCTGAAATGGCTTTAAAAGGATGCAACATATCCTCCACAGAGATGCCACCACATAAGTGGAGATATACTGGAGCTAAGGGCAATATTCCATATGAGTTTCTTCCTCCTTTGTTTTGAGCTATAAATTAATTTCTTTGAAAACAAGGTTTGTTCAAGGTTATGGTTGCTTCTCTCATGAATAACAGACACGTTATTAAATGGCTGCTGTGCCTGTGCCACAGAAAAACAGCCTACTCATAAAGGGGCCGTTTGAAGTTACATTGTGATGCTCTCTCATTGTTATTTAATGAACTCGGTTCATTTTTTCCTGCAGCAAAATCCATTAAAATCAATCACTTTGCCTCCTTTTTTCACTCCTGCTTTTTTTCTCCAGCAAACCAAACTTTGGTTCAGGGGATGAGAGGCTGAGAGGAAGTAAATCAACTAATCTAACCGTAGCCTTAATTCAGATCCAATTCATTACTTGGGCATATTGAGTAGAGGGAACAGTGCGTACCCCGGCAAGTCGGCCAATCAGCTCATCACCCGCTAATAAACATCGGTGCATGTGTAAGGAGAGGAAATATTGAAAGAGCTGGCATTCAGATCACAGCTGCCCCTACCTTTGTTGTGGATGGCAAATGCCATTCGGATAAATGCTTGACACGCGTTGCTGTTTTAACCCAAATTACCCCCGTGCCTTAGATCTCTCAATTGCCTAATTAACGGGGAGATACTGAAGCCTTTCAAGTTCTGCACTTAAAACAAAGCCGGTGAGCAATGTCGTGAGTCTGTTCTTCATTTGTGCACCTGGAGGGAGGAATCAGTGATGACATAAAGAGGGGAAGGGCCATTGCAAGGAGGCAGAGCCTCCTGCTGTTCCCCATTTCCTTTCTCAGTAGGCTGTCTGTCATTTAATGATATGTGAGATCTGAGGATCTGTGAGGATCCTTGAAGGTGTTTAAGGGGGAACCAGTGAAATGAGGAGGAGGGTTTTTTTGTGTCGTCGGAACACAGGAATGATACAAGACTAAGATCAAACGAGATGTTCTATCCTGTTATCTCTCCCCCTATTGTGTGTTCCGACTTAAAGTAAAGGTTTAAAGACTGGTTCTTAACCTTTTTGCCTCACATACCCCACATCCCCATCACATGAGCTTAGCTATTCTTTACTCAACCCCATCAGGCTTCTGCACTGTTTGTATGTTTTCCCATAGTGAAAAGTATTGCACCAGATTTTGCAGCTGTCTAATGACATCATGAGCCAGTAATAAACTAAGATTAATCTTATGTTTGATGAAGGCTAACCCCATGTCAACTGTTTATCTGATACCTTTAGCTAACGCAGTCCGAACTTCATCCGTTGCTTGGCTAATGATTTTGTAAACAATTAATTTTAGCTAATTACTACAAGGTTTTATCCATTTCCTTTAGCTAACCATTTCAAATGCTTATGACTTAACTCTTCCAACTTTTTATGTATTTGCCCACTGAGCTAACATTCAAACATTTATCTATTACTTTTGGCTAACTAGTCATACATCTATTACTTTTGGTCAAACATTAATCACATTATTTATCATATCATACCATATTTAGTCATATATTTAGTCATACATAACTTTTAGCCAACAGTTTCAGCTGTTTATTATGTTTTGCGTAACCAGTTAAACCATTACTTTTATCTAAGTATTTCAACTTCTTCTTTCAACTTCTGCTAGCTTGCTAGGGGCGGCACGGTGGTGTGGTGCATGTTCTCCCTGTGTCAGTGTGGGTTTTCTCTGGGTACTCCAGCTTCCTCCCACAGTCCAAAGACATGCAGGTTAATTGGTGACTCTAAATTGTCCGTAGGTGTGAATGTGAGTGTGAATGGTTGTCTGTCTCTATGTGTCAGCCCTGTGATAGTCTGGTGACCTGTCCAGGGTGAACCCTGCCTCTCACCCAATGTCAGCCCCCCCGCGACCCTCAAGAGGATAAGCGGTTAGAAAATGGATGGATGCTAGCTTGCTGACTGTTTTCATGCTCTAAATGGCAAAACATGATGTTAAGATGTTATAACTACAAGGAATTTCTACTCCTTCACCAGCAAGAGCATCCTGACGGGGAACATCAACATCTCGTACAGAAACAGCACCGAACAGTGCAGCAAAGAGTGGTTCGTTCAGCTGCCCTACCCTATGTACAGGATGTTTACACCAGATGCTGCAAAAATAAGGCCAGGAGAATCACTCAAGATCCAAGCCACCTGCAAAACTGCTCTCCCTATTGAGGTTGAGAGGAAGGTACTAGTTACACCAGGCTAGTACTAAGAGGCTCAGGAGGAGCTTCTATCTTCGAGCCACAAGGATACTGAATGATGACCCTGCCTTATCCTAAACATTTTCATTTATTTATTACTACCACTGCTACATATTGATGGAACTGACAGTAATTATATTTTACTGAAATCATGTGGACTAACTGATTCAGGTTGGTCGGATATGTTGGGGGCTTTACGCATGCTGCGTTTTTTGTGCCCTTAAATTCATTGTTTTCAATGTAGACACACAGCAGGCACGCTCAAACGCCAGGGAAACTTTCAGGTAAACAGGCTACGATACAGTGCTTGTTAAGGTTGCTGCCGCACTCTTGAAAGTGGGCACAAAAAAGGCACAAGAGTAGCACCCAGTACCCGACTTCACATTTTCCAGGCAGTTAATAAGGCGGCATGTGTACGGCCTCTTACTGTGCAGTCAGCCGATTTAGAAGGCTACCTTATAGGATATGGTGACTATACATTGACCATAGAGCACCTAGCTGATGTGTAATTGGATGTTTATTTTCCTCCTTACCCCTCACCCTTTGGCTACTACAGAAGTACCCCCTGGAGTAGGCCTATTAGTACCTGTGGTTGGAATTCACTGATTTATAGGGGAACCTGTGGGATTTTACCTGTTTGCTTATGCATGCATGGTAAAAAAAAAAACCTCCACACTGACTTCAAAATCACTACCTTCTTATTGTCCAGGAGAATGGAGATGAAAAGTGGAAAATGTAAGTGAACAAAAGAGAGGAGAGAAATAAAAGAAAAGGCAAAAATCCCTTTGGGTTTAGAAGATGCATTTACAAAGGCCTTTGATGTCCCTGAATTTTATGTTTTTCACTTATTCACGCTCTTCATCTTTGCTCACCAACCAGACTTGATTTTTTTTTTTTTTTCAAACTGTTGGTATAGTTACTTTCTACGCCTAGATCTTTTATAGACTCTGCCTGTTTTATCTGACAAGTTACACTGTAGCTTCGCCTCAGAGAAAGAGAGAGGGAGAGAGAGCGCGCCTGAAAGAGAATTAAAGTAACACAACTCAAACCAGCCAACCACTGAAGGCAACAATGTGAGAAATGGCAGAAATCGATATAGCGTTTCAACTTATCCCCCCTCAAGGATGTTGGGGAGAAAGGATGACTGAGAAGCAGCAGGAGTCTTAACATGGAAGAGCAACCAGATAATAGAAGGGAAAAGAGCTCAGCATCTAATTCTATTATCTGATGGTCCCTGTTGCAGACACAGTGTTGTGAGCACGCACTATGAAGGAGAGCTAGAGGTGACAGAGAGAAACACATCTTTGTAGGTGTTTTCAAATCATCAGAGGAGCACATGAGATGCACTAGCACAAAAAATCAATAGGCAATAGGACCAATGTAGGAATATCTGACTGCAAATCATACTGCAGAAAGTGTGTGCTTATCTTTGCTCATATCACAAAGAGCTCATGAAGAAATGGTGATATAACTATGAGCATTATTAGTTGTGATAAACACATAGAGACAGAACAAAATAAAGGTTTAATAACTGATATTGCAAGTGGGGTGTAGTTACTCTGTGGTCTCACTTTGTTTCACTCACATATTAATTAGGATCTGCTAAACAAGTAGGACACAAGAACAAAACTTTCTGGCTCCCCACCTGCTGATGAATACACAAGTTTCCACGGTTACCCTGATTATCTTGCTTATAAACACCGATCAGACAGAACCACGTGAAAACCACTGACAGATAAAGTTAACAACAGTGATCATCTCTTTACACTGTAATGTTCTGCTGGGAGACCTTGCATCCTGGCATTCACGTGGATGCCACTTGACACGCACGACTCATCCAAACACTGTTATAGACCACATACGCACCCTTGTGGCAACAGCACCACACGATGGCAGTGGGCCCGTCCCGAGCAGGACAATATGCCATGTCACACCGCAAAAACTGATCATGAATGGCCAAGGCGAGGCATCAACATGGCCTCCGAATTCCTCAGATCACAATGCAAGGACTCCCAGCAGAACATTGCAGTGTCATGAGATGATCAATGTTATTCAGTTTACCTGTCAATGGCTTTAAAGTTTTGGCTGATAGGTGAAAATACGCAAGATAATCATGGTAACCATGTGAACTGGTGGACAAGGGGAAGCCTGTGCCCCATATGGGATTGTCCATAGGTTCCATATCTGCCCCATGCCAGTTGCCCACATCAGTGGCTTTACCCAAGTGGGCCCCACATGGTTATGCTAGGGTTACCTGGGTACCAAGTGGATATGGGCCCAAAATGGGCATCTTATCTTGGGTAAATCCACACATGCGAGCAAATGGCATGGGGCCGATATGGAACCCATGGACAATCCCATATGGGGCCCATTTTTCAACCCATCTACTTCTCACATGGGCCCCACATACAAATGCTGGCTGGGTTGTTGTAGGATGGCTGCGCCCTGCTGGCGAACCACAAATCCCGCTTTAAAGTGTGCTTATATGACACCAGCTGATGTTGCAACAGTACTGTCTGATCAAGCCTTCGACTCATTGGAATCACACGTGCCACTAAAACGAACACAGACTGACTCTTATTTCACTGGTTGCACTATATTTATGTGTCCCAGTTTGTGTTGCTGGAGCTAGAGATATGTATTTTTGATATTGGGGTGGACTGTCCCTTTAAACCATGGCAACAGTGTGGAGTAAACAGCTGGGTTATGGTGGCCATGGTGAATATCCTCTAATAGTCTCATTTTACTTGCAATTTCGCAAAGCAATGAATGGATTTTGTTTTCAGTTCCAAATAACTTGGTTTAAAAGTCAATTTAAAGTTGGCTGTTGTTTACAACACTGCATCCCTCCGCAATGGAGCTGATAAGTAAAAAGTTAAAACTGATAGGAGAAAATAACACTTGTGGTTTAGGGAAGAGGAGGGAATTTTCTTCCGAGATAAAAACAAGTTAATATCCAAGCTGCGTGAGTTTTAGAAGAAAAACGACTCTTTTTGCAAACAGCAGGAAATTACGTGACTAAAATGTGAGAATGCAATCTCTGAATAAAATCATGTGTCAGCGGGGCCATCGTGACAGGCATCATCCCTGATGCATAAAGTGGGGGTATGATTACATAAAGTTACGGATGTGATTACATAAAGCAGGTCTCATGTGAGTGAGACCCAACCAGAGAGACAGAGTGATGACAAAGTGTCATACAGGGACTTACACTGGCACACCATCTCTCTATCTCCCCTCCACGCGCAGCAAATAAATCCATAAGCACCATGTCGGAGCGCGCTGCCATTTTCTGCTGTCACCATCATTTTATTCCCCCGTTAATATTTCCCTTCCTCACTCTCCGTCTTTCTCTCCCGCAGGCCTTGGTTGCCACATTTGCTCCACAAGCATAATATCCACCTGCTCCTGTCACAGCGCCAACATGGGGCAGGCACTCTGGTACGGGCTGTAATTGAAATTCTGAACAGTAAAAACTGTGTGTGTGTGTGTATGTGCGTAAACATATACAGCGCATTCAATATTTTATGTGCATGTGTAAAACATGCAACTGTGCGAATGTAGAGTATTGAGCTGCACATGTGGCTCCCTGAATTCATAAGCTGGTGTTTCTATATGTGCGATGGAACCACTCCCACTCCTGAGATTCGAGCACTCTATCCTAATAAGCCAACTGTTGACTAACATATACATCACCACTGTGGGTCATGCCGGTGACCCGGTTCATAATGAGGAGAGAACTGGGTGAGACAGGGAGAGGACAGAGGAGCTCTCGAGGTGTCACTGTGGGAGATACTCAGTCAAGTTGAAAAATTATGTGTGGAGGAATCATGCATTTGTGGGTAAAGTCGGAGACAATATCTTACTATCTACAAGTTTGGACATCGTTGATTGATGGTTTGCTTGGCTGAGCATACAATAGGCAGTGCTCTACCCTGCCTGGAGGATACTCCAGCAGCTCTGCAGGAATCAGGCCAGGAGAATCATTAAGGATCCAAACCACCCAGATAACGGCCTTTTCTCTCTGCAGAGGTCAGGAAGGAGGCATCGGATGTACCAGGCCAGCATGGAGAGGCTCAGGAAGAGCTTCTACCCTCAGGCCTTTAGGATCCTAAACGAGGACACCACCTAAGACTGCCTTACCCCTCTAATCATACATAGATATTACTCCTGTTTTATTGCACAAATTAAAGGATCTGACATTTAACTGAAATAGTACCCCTCATGTGTCAAATCAAATTCCCTGATTCAATCAACCAAACAATCAATCAGATTCACACTAACAGTTTGAATCTGAGTTACCAAATGGGCTAAATGGGAAACTGCCCAATTTTTGCCTCCAAAGTAGCGTACAGACTAATGAGGGTCCTGCATTATCGCCTGGAGTCAGGTTGTAATATTCTAGCATGGGAAAACAGTCTGGTTTTTCAGACATAAAATGAAGCTGCCATGTACAGTCTGGTGTGTGGACTGCAGCAACAGGAAACATACATAATGCAGGATGGAAAGGTTGGGGAGGTCAACAGGTTCCCAAAAGTAACTTTTCTCCCCGAACAGGTTCATCTAGCCACGAGCACTGATATAGCAGGAAATGTTTAATGCATCTAAATCATTGATACTGTCAACAAAGTTTTTGGTTCCTGCGGGAAAGGAGTTTTTCTTGAAGTATTTTCTTCTGTTGCTTCACCCGTCTGAAACCATCCTTACAAAAATACAGCTGGAACGTATTGCTTAAAGTAGTACTTCACCCCCAACATGATTGTTTGTATATCAGTTACTCAGCCCGTGTTATGTTGAATTTATGAATAACAATTTGTTTTTCTCACATGCCTCCATGTTAAACGAAGAATCCAAAAAACTTGAGTCGTAGGCAGCTGCCTTTTATGGCAGCAAAACTATATCAAAACATCAGTTTACAAACTCACACAACTCATGCAGTATTATCCAAGTCTCAGTACTTCCCAATAGACAGTCCTTTCTGGCAGGGAACTGAATTAAAAGTGAAACTTAGGGTGCTTTTAGACCTAGAGTTGTCTCCTTTGGTCTGAATCAGGGACTAATTTTGTTACACACTTGTATAATTGCCTAGAGTTGGTTCGTGTCCTCACGGCAGCATTTACAAGCGGACCAGATCAAATGCCTTGTGTGAGAAAGCTGCTCTTGATTGGTCAGAATTTCCATGTGGGAAAAATCCAGGAAGTAAAGCAAACGTTAAAGAAGAGTACACTTGCAAGATAAATGTGACACTTTCTAATGTCACAATGGAGGGACAACTACGCAGGTTGATTTTAGCGCTGCTCATCGTGGACTATATTGCTGTCATTGTTCATTTGAGTCAAAGCATACAGTTTGAAAACGAGGCGCGGCTCCAACTAGAAAACAATGTTTTGATGCATTGGATGTGCTGAATGTGCATATTAAGGCAGTACAGGAGGAGGCGCACATTAATAATCCTCCAGGACTGTAACATGCTCATGTTTAACCCAAACAATGTGTCATGTGACTGCAGTTGGTTCAGATCCAGGTCGGAACACGTTCTCACCACAAACGAACCGCACCAGAGTTCGTTTGTAACCAGACTGAGACCACCTCTTCAAGAAGGTCTTGGTCTGGTTGTTTTGATGTGCGCCTGAGTGTGATTGCTGTGTTCACACCTGCCCAAACGAACTTCACTTGAGTTTGATTGAACTGAACCAAACAGGGCAGGTGTGAAAGAACCCTTACCGATGCTCTCTTCAAAGCCAAACTTCAGTTACAAAAACAGTAATTTTACCTCACTAAACACGGGAGCTGCTGGTCCACCACTGCCTTGCTAGTTAGTTTGTACTATTGTGCAACTTTGGTCTTTTAAAGGGTTAGTTTGGATTCACCAAAGTCACACAATAATATAAAAAAAAGTGATCAAGGCAGTAGTACGCCAGCAGCTTCAGCAAGATAAAAATACTGTATTTGTGAATGGAGTCTGGCTTTGAAGAGAGCAAAGTTAAGTTTCACTTTTAGTTCCGTTTCCTGTTGGAAAGAGCTGTCTGTTTGGGAAGTACTGAGCATATGACTGGATAAATGAGACTTGGATTATACTGCAGGAGTTGTGTGAGAGTTTGTAAATAGATGTTTTGACATGGTTTTGTGTTATAAACGAGGTCGCCTATTAACTTCAATTCATCATGAACTGCCTTTGTTTTTGGATTCTTCGTTCGCTGTGGAGGTGTGTGAGAAAAAACAATTTTTTAATACACAAATCATCATTTGAGGAGTGAAAGATTCATTTAATTAATTTCAGTTTATGTAATTATTGAATATATATTATTTTGCACTCCCTGACACCAGCTAGTCGAAAAAATCTTTTGTAAAAATGTGAATGCTTTCACTGCATCAGCTCACACTCCTTTGTGAACGGACCTCTGTCTTTAAAATGTTTGCTGATAGAGTCAATTAGGGAAGTTGCTGCAGTTCATGAAAACTGATGCTAAATGAAAAATGGTATAAAAAGACATAACCTTGGCAGAAATGTAACACTTGTTAAGTGTTTGAACATCTGAGCACTTAATGCAAGGACATGAAAGCAGTTTCTGTTGATAGCAAATTACAGGAAGACGGAAGAATGTAGGATTTGAGTCGAGTTTATTGTGAAAAACTTTCTGATCAATAACTGACATTATGACTGGATCATATTGACTGAGGCACTATCACTGCAGTCTCTGGCTGCAGCTCCAGTGGATCTACAAACCGAAACACAATCATTTTGCAGAGGTGGTGACACCGTTCAACTTAAGCTCCTTTTACGCAGAGAGCTTGCGAGGGTGTTAAAAGCACGAGTCGTCTTTTAAAAGCATCAGGACCTGACCTTGAAGCCATTAACGCACTAATTTGACTGATAAGGACTCCCTCGGAGTCTCTGCCGTCTCATAATCCTTATCATCCTGTGCTCACCTGATTGTGTCGCAGGGGCTGTTTGTGTTTTGTCATCGAAGGAGGAGGAGGATGCTTAAAATAGAAGTACGACTGCTCCTTCACACAGGCTGGTCCCATGAGATGCACCTTCTTCACCATATTAGGAGGGAGCAATGATGACCACTTGGGTGCACTTGTTGCTAATTCAAGACTTGAGGTGCGTGAGGCTCTTAACAGGGTTGGCCGGGAAGCTGTGACCGGAGAGCAGCTATATCTGGACATAAATTGCTGTGTTATCTGGTTTGTGGATGTCTGTGAG
Organism: Cephalopholis sonnerati; assembly: GCA_019142605.1. Taxonomy (NCBI): domain Eukaryota; kingdom Metazoa; phylum Chordata; class Actinopteri; order Perciformes; family Serranidae; genus Cephalopholis; species Cephalopholis sonnerati. Next base: position 9,549,257 of record JAGQAX010000022.1, on the reverse strand, counting down.
TGTGTGTGTGTGTGTGTGTGTGTGTGGTGATGTGAAGCGCAGGAGTGCCTGTCAGACTTCTCTAATTGAACCACGAAGGAGGAGGAGGAGAGAGGAAGGAGAGATGCCACCTCCTACACTCCAACACAGCTGAGATATTGTCTGCTGATCATCGGAGGGGGGTTGCCAGGTTGAGGGGAGGAGGGGAGAGGGGGTGGAGAGATAGGAGCTTTTTATTGTACACTGCTGTACAAACCTGCTCTCTACCTCAAATGAAATATCTCTCTCTTTCCTGCTCTCCATCTCTGTCGCTCTCCTGGGAAGTTGGGGGGTTGTAATTGGTGTTAAAAATAGTGTGTTCTATAGTAGGTCACTGTATCACACACTGCCGCCTTAAATAATGCATAAATAAAGCCTAAAAAGAGTTCCAAAGACTCTGTTGTGGGTCACAGTATGACAGAGTGGTGGCCTCAATAATTCTTTCATCAGCTTTAGTTAAGACTGAATTCAAATGCCGGCAAATTTATCAATATTACATTAACTCGCTAGCTCAAATCACTTCTTTTCATACACATAATGAGGCGATCTCATATTTCAGTCAACAACAAGGCTATTCCAGAGAAAAACTTGGGTTATATATATTTAATACGCCTATAAAAAGGTACATACAGTTCACGGTTTCCCTTTAAAGAAACCAGAGAAGATGGAAGCTGTATGTAATGAAATAAAATAACTTAAAGTTTGAATTTAAAGAAAATAATTTACTAAGATCAGTTATGAAAAGGTTTGCTAAAGAAGCAAATGAACTTTTCCCAGTCAATGTGGCGTCAGAAAAATGATAGACTCTCATGTCAGACAGAGGTTAAATTTTGGTGAGAATAAAAATTGGGTTGACAATATTTTCAATGTGTAATGATGTTAGAATTTCACATTGTGTGGACTTTAACTTTATGACTTTCTGCAGATGTTGGGTTTTATTCTCCATACCTCACGACTGAATGTCGTTATTCTAGTCAAGTCACGATTTATTTATAAAGCACATTTAAAAAACGACCTCAGTTGACCAAAATGCTATACTATAAAAAAAAACAAAAAACCCCACAATATATCATAAACACTATAATAAATAAACAATACAAGGTATAATAAGAAGTCAATTTAAGATCCCGTTGATTTCAGTGATGTAGGCAAATAATAGCCCGGACTATTCATTGACATTTTAGGGTATTGAATCGTTTTATTTCCTGTTGACTCTCTTGAACTGTTCAGCGTCCTCTTCCAGCAGGAAACCCCAAAACTTTTGGGAGCGTAGGAACAAAATATCGAAATTAAATTCAGTCGAAATCGATCCACTCCTTTAAAAAAGCAGACATTTTGTGTATCAACAAAACGTAGTCTTCAGCTATGCTTCTTGTATTTAGGGTATTTAAGCAAAAAGCTAACATCAATATTCCAACACACATCATCAATCAACAGATTGTACTACCACATTTTCGTATTGCCCCCCACCACGGACGGTTAGAAGTGGATCAAGCGAGAGTCCTAACCCTCTCTCCATCTCTTAAACTCAGACCAAACTCCGATCAAACATTGAAACTAGGCAGTGCTGATCAAATAAACCAAGATCATGTTACTGTTGTGCCTCCTTCTTGCCTTAAATGTTTCAGAAACATAACTTAGTGCCCTGTTTAGCTGTAATAGTGAGTGCTTGTGAACAGGAAGTAGCATACTGTTTCCTGCATAGTTAAGCTGGGGGATAAAAAAACTGTGATCAACAGTAAAACTAGGCAGTGCTGATCAAATAGAGACCAAGATTCTGTTATTACATTGCCTACTTGTCAAATGTTTTATGTTAGCTGTCACATTTCATCACCTACCAGCGGGAGTGTTTATTGGTCTGGTGCAGCGCAGTGCATTCTGGTTATTGTAGGTTTTCCTCTTCAGCAAAAGCAAAAGCCACAGCTCTTTTTCTCTGTTTCCTTCTGTCATGTTGCACCAATTTCATCAGTGTTTGCATCTTTCTTCTATGTAGAGAGCACAGTTTTATGGAAAGACCATCAAATACTTATTTATTTATTTTTGCAAATACTTATTTTGGCAGTGTGTCTTGCTTGGGGGAGCTTCTGCCATTGGGGAGTGCCGTTGGCATGAGGGGGTGTGCTTGGTCTGCATTCGTGTTTGGGTGGGTGGTGTATGTCAAGTGGCATCCCATGAATGCGAGAACAAAAGGTTCCCAGCAGAACATTGTAAAGAGATGATTAATATTATTCACTTCCACTGTCCGTGGTTTCAGTGCTGTGGCTGATCTGTGTATATTTATTTGTGTGTGGAAAGGCGTGAAAACACTGAGCCCTAACTATACATTGAGTCCAATATATACAGCGAGGTCAAAGGTCAGAAGAGAAAACCGCTTGCAGGCGTGGCTGTTTGTCAACTCCGCTCTCGAGCGAAGGCGAAAACGGCCGAGCTAAATCGAGGGTCGTGACTTCAAAACAATAACCATTACCAGTCAGAAGCTGCACGGACCAACAGGAGCAAGGTCAAACTGCACTGCATTACCACGCGTAAGCCGTGGTATTATAGAGAGCTCTCCTTGAATCAAGGTCACTGAAAATACAGAAATACAGAGTGGCATGGAGTAAATTATGAGAATACCCTCTGGCCTGAGCAGCCATGGCCCAGAGCTAACAAGTCATTACTGCAAGGATAATGCTGAGAAGAGACTTTCACATTCTGCACAGGACACATTAAAAATAAATCAAGGATCAGTAAAACATTACTCTGCCCTTCTAATTAGTTTATTTTTGGACAAAACAGTTTTTCACTGCCATCGCAGTCCCTGTCTCTGCATCAAGTACTTCATGTGCAGAAATCAGAAATCTAACTTAAAACCATCCTTTCATTTCATTCCAATTGACCGGCGAGCGCAGCTTTGATTGAATCCCAGCCTTCCTCTTTTGAAGTGCATGTGCTCAATTTCCATTTTCCATTCTTGCTCTCTCGTCCGACGCTGACGCCACCTCTGCCGCTCTCATGACACACTGTTCTATTTGGATTTTATCAGGCCACAGTGAGGAAGCTCAACTCTCAAGTGGCCCTCGTCGTCTGCTCGCCGCGGCCGTACAAAGGAGACAAAGGAGCCCGGGCGACAAGTAAAGGCAGACAATGGGAGTTGATGTCGTGCTTTATCAGCCGTGCCATCGACAACACAGTGTTTACAGTGTGAATAAGCAAAAGGCCACACACACTAGGGATATAAATAAATACTGTGCATTACGTGCTGATGTCTTTCTCCGTCTCTCTCTGTCGCCTCCTCTGAGGACACTTATTGATCAACAGGCATGCTGACAGCTTGGCCACAGCCATTAAGATGTGTAGGTGTAAACACAGTAGTAAAAAGGTGCTCAGTCCTGTTTTGCTTATCATTTCCAGGCGCCGCAAACGATCTCCTGCAAAACTGTACGGCGAGACAGCATCAAAACATCAGGCAATGGATTCACTGACAGTACGGATGAAACACTCACGCACGGATGCTTTTTCAATTCTAAAAAAAAAAAGAAGAGATGAACATCATGAAAAAAACATTTCCTTCGCATATGGACCCTCTGTGATTGAAATGTCCTTTTAAAGGCATCTAATTGTTGACTTCACTCCCCTGAGCGTGTGCTCCACCTCTCTCAGGAAAGAGCCACAGGCAGAGCTTCGCATATGTATGAAATCACTAATGTGGCAATAAACGCTGCGACTGAAAGCCGCGGGAGCAGGGACTCCCGAGGAAGCAGATAAAGCTGCACTTGTCTGTCTTCTATAGGTGGACTGCATAAAATCATGTTACATTAATGCATTTCCATTTACCGCTCAACAGTGTGCATAAAGGACGATAAAGATGTCACTCGGCCCGTGCATCAGCTCCATCCAAATCATCTCTCAACACTTCATTAATAAAAATAGAGCTTTCACATGCAGCTGGAAGTGACTCAAGTGAAGGTGGGTTCGCTCACACTTGGACGAGGAGAAAGTACTGGCACTGAAGACATGTAGAATTACTGCCAGCCAGATGTTTGTGCTGATAAATCCTCCGAGCGATATATAAAGGAAGAGGCTGCGGGGATATTTGGTTTGAGGAAGTTCTTTTTGTGCCAGGTTGCTTATCAAACATGCATAGCCTGTTAACAGAGCATTCTCACTGCAGATGTTTCACTGCAGCTCTGTGTATCTGGACTCTTGATTGATTCTTGTTCCTGTTTGTTTCAGAGGAACGTCTAGTACCACAACGTTAAGGGAATGTGCTCTTCTTTGTCTAGTCTTGCTTTACTTTGAAATCATTTCACAACACTGTTTGGTGCTGTGAAACTACACAGTTCTCCCAAACACAGCGTCTCTAATATATACAGGGCCTGAACTGCAGTGTGGAACTGTGCGTAATTTTATTGATTCCTGCAAATCTATCATTTATATTATGGGAATTTCCTGCACTCATTTAAAGCAATGTCTAATAAATTTCAGCCAATGTTGGCTCTGGTGTGGAACGCAGGTGAACTGGTTGCATCAGACGGACCGACTTTTGCCCTGGTAAACACACCTGGCGTGCTCTCTCTCTCTGTAAGGCTGAGAGCCCCCTCTGCTGTTGCAGCATCTCTTGCTACTCATAGGTTTCAATGTCGTGAAGCAGGGGCTGGGCGATAAAACGATAATTATCTCGATATAATTTTCCTTGACAGAGATACAATAACTGTTCGATAAATCCTCCGTATAATAAACCACCCATACATCCGCAGGGGTCAGCGGTAATGCACCTTGAACGCCAGCTGCCACCCGCCATTAACCTGAAGAAGAAGGAGATGGAGCAGCAGTTGTCAGGAATCTGCTCAGGAGGGACCCAAATGCAGAGCAGCAGGCAGGTCTGAGGTTCAACAAAAAGTGAGCTTTAGTGAAGCTGATAAAAAACATCCAGAACAGGCAGGTAACAGAGAGGCCAAATGACAGGAGAACCAAATTTAACTGAAAACTAGCCGGGATGAAAACAATGGAGTCAGGTGAAAAAAATTCAAACAGAACACAGGCAGGAAACAGAGCAGGGAACAACACCAGAAACACAGGTATGAACACAGGACAAACTGACAAGAAACAAAGGGAAACACACACAGAAAACTAATCACAAGAACGAGACACAGCTGGAGTAGGAGGACACGGGCAAAAGGAGGAAAGGGTGTGGACGCGGAAACACTAGGCTGGAGCAAACAAGACTAATACAGAGCAGGTGTGAAGGGAAGACTCTGGGAACAGGGAAGGACTAACGAGACAGGTGTGACAGAAAACACACAAAGGCAGGAAGTAAAACCAGACACAACACACGAGGAGAGAATCTACAAAATAAAACAGGAAACAGATGAATAACATGAAACAAAGAACACAAACAGAAAACTCCAAAACAAAGTCCATAGGATAACAGACTATAAACAAAAACCCAGGATCATGACAATAGTAGTAGCAGAAGAAGAAGAATACAAGACTGGCTACTAAAGCGCACGGTAATATTAGAATGTTACGACACTCAACACGCTTGTGAAGTTATTTTTAGTGTGATTGTTTTGAGCGCTAGTCTACCCCACAATTATATTCACCATGTAACGTTAGCTACAGTGGTGTTTATTCAGCTAATCTAATGCTAATGGTAATGCGACTGACTAACCGGCTATTTCTTCGTAATGTTATGACATAACATGACTAAAGCTAGGGTGAATTAAACTTTCATTCATTTCCTTGTCCATAAATGTGATTTCAGTCTCACCCAATAGATTTTCATCAGCAAAAACGTACCCCATATTATTTCGCTTCATCAAACACGGTCTTTTGTTGTTTGTTTTGTTTTCAGAAACGGCAGAAGTTGGTACTGAGGGTTTATAACTATATAACAGAAAATACTGCCCACAGCTAAGATGAGGTTTCGACTATTTATTCTGTTGACAGCTGTAACACTTCAAAAAATGTTTGATATGCTGCTGAGAAGAATTAAAGTTTCTCTGTCTAGTTATTGTTGTATTTGTTGACAATATTTTGATTATAATTGTTTTGAATCTACCTCAGATTTGTGAAATGTTCTGCTCTTTGGTGGTTAAAAGTGTTTGTCATGTTCTGACAATAAAAATAGTTTTAACCACAATAGCAATCTGGTTTGTTAAATTTCACACAGGAATAAAGAAAAAAAAAAGACTTTAAACCTGAAAAACTTGTTTGGAAAATTATTATCAACCAATATGAATTTTAATCACATTTTTGATAACATTTTTAGCCACCCAGCTCTAACGGGAAGTTAAAGGCATGATGGACCTGCTGGAGGAACTTGAAAGAACGAGCACAGATGGCAGTGCTAGTGCTGTTAATGAGGGGTGGGTAATACCACAAAATTTCGGTTCCAGTTTGCTTGCTTTGGTCTGAATCAGGGACTAATTCTGTCACAAAGTTGTATAATTGCCTAGAGTTGGTTCGTGTTCTCACGGCAGCATTTACAAGCGGACCAGATCAAATGCCTTGTGTGAGAAAGCTGCTCTTGATTGGTCAGAATTTCCATGTGGGAAAAATCCAGGAAGTAAAGAAAAAGTTGAAGAAGAGTACACTGTCAAGATAAATGTGACACTTTCTAATGTCACAATGGAGGGACAACTACGCAGGTTGATTTTAGCGCTGCTCATCGTGGACTATATTGCTGTCATTGTTCATTTGAGTCAAAGCATACAGTTTGAAAACGAGGCGCGGCTCCAACTAGAAAACAATGTTTTGATGCATTGGATGTGCTGAATGTGCATATTAAGGCAGTACAGGAGGAGGCGCACATTAATAATCCTCCAGGACTGTAACATGCTCATGTTTAACCCAAACAATGTGTCATGTGACTGCAGTTGGTTCAGATCCAGGTCGGAACACGTTCTCACCACAAACCAACTGCACCAGAGTTCGTTTGTAACTGGACTGAGACCACCTCTTCAAGAAGGTCTCCATCTAGTTGTTTTGGTGCACATCTGAGTGTGATTGCTGTGTTCACACCTGCCCAAAAGAACCAAACAAACTTGAGTTTGAAATAGGGCAGGTGTGTAATGACCAATTACAGTTTGAAAATGTAACATTAACCAATGCTGATAATCCAGTTTGACTACAATATGCCTGTGTATTCCTCGCCTGAGCCTCTCTGAGAAGACTCTGCCAGTGAACTCTGTCTCTGCATCAGGGATGCTGAACCTTTTACCTCCTCCTCTCTGCTTTCCTTTTTCAGCTCCAAGTTCTTTTTCTCCTGTTTTTTTCCTCTTGTATTCAGCCATCACTGCAATTATGAGGTTGGATTAAACCAGTCAGGGTGCCACGCTGCATGGGCACGACATGTGTGAGTGTACACTACACAACAATAGTGGTGGAGAGGCAGAGGGGACATGCGCTTTATGTGTTCATGACAATGTAAGGTTGTTTACACCGACAGTTTTACCCTTGGTGTACAGATGGGTAGAATGTACAAGAGAGAAAGGGATCGTTGTGTTTGCATCAATCCTTCTGATGCCAGGATAGATCTTCAAAACAAAAACAAAGTATCTGCAGTATGGATATTTTGGCATCGATCTATCCACCCCTAATGTTAACATGAACAACATTAATCCTCAGGATCCTTAAACACGTAAAGGTAACGCCCCTAAGGTGGAGAAGCAGTCAAAAATACATTTTAGGCCTGCAGGCTAACTGGTTCATGTTTTATATATATGTAAAAAACAACAGTGAAGTGAAAGGACTGGATGTCTTACCCCCTGAAACTCACCCTCCACTCCCATGTAATGTCAATGAGTGCTCGTAAATACTACTGCAGCCCCACTGAGAATCAACATGTTGAGCTAATTGTTTTTCTTTGCTGGTTTGTGTCTCCACCGTCCCTTAGTGCCGTGTGCCTCGAACTCCAACAAACAAGCTTGCACCAGCCAAGTGTTCGTAGTCTGCCCAGCAAGAAATGCCAGACTGCCAAAGTTAATGAGTGCAGGGTGAAGAGAGTCTAGAAAGCCAGAGAGACATGGATATTTTTGCTCAGGAGCTGGTGGACCAAAACAGGGCTGGAACACCAAAGAATACTGGATTTAAAGATGGTGGCTGATAAATAATGACAAGTCCAACGGGATGTCTATGTTGCAATGTTTGTGCTATAAGTCAGCAGTTTATTGCGATACTACATTAAAGGGGAAATGTTATGCTTATTTTCTGTCATATATATGTTGTGTTACAGTGATGAATGTTCTCATTAAATGTGGCCAAAGCTTCAAATAATGAGGTAAACATAAACCCTCAGACTGTTCTGAATACTTAAAGTTTTTCTTTCTTTCAGGGACAAGCTGATATCAGCTCCTGATAGATGTCTTTATATGGTCATCTGCTCCAGGCACGCTATTGCAAGGATACCATTATGTCGCTTACGCTGCTACATGTAGCTACATGCTAACATCAAGGGAACCTGTACCCATCTGGAAAACAGAGGTCAGGCGCTGGGTGCCAATCTTGTGCCTTTTCTGTGCCAGCTTTCAAGAGCGCAGCTACAGGTTGCATCTGAGGTTGCTAGGCAACCTTAACAAGCACCGTATCATAGCCTGTTTACCATAAATCCTAAGTGCAGAGCTAGTTTTTTTTTTGTTTGTTTGTTTTTTGAGGGCTGAATGTGTTTGTTAGTTGTTGTTTTTTTTTTTTTAGATGAAACTTCAATATAATAGGTGCATGAGAATGCGTACACGCTGTGATGGTATCGCTCTGACGTTTGAGTGCGCCTGCTGTGCGTCTACGTTAAAACCAATGAAAATGAGGGCCGCAAAATGTAGCATGTGTGCAGCCCCTTAATTGCCGCTGTTGCTAATTTCTCTCAGACTTCATATCTGTTGCATGTTTGACTGTGCAGATTTTGGTTTTTAGGCTTTTATTGGTGATATTTCATTGTAGAAAGTGCAGCTATACTCCATTACGTTCACTCCCTGGCTGCAAGTACACTGCTACATGTAGCTACATGCTAATGTCAGGGAGAGAAGTAATCTTGGTTGCTAAATTTGTTAATATCCTCCCAGTTTTGGATCATATTCCTGCTGGAACATAACTGGTTGTGCTTTGAAGCTGTTTTTGTGTGAGATCTGGAAACGCTCACCAATCGGAGCAGACCCTTTTTAGGAAGGGTTAGTATTTCAGACAGAGGGTGAATACAGGTGTTCCAGCTCAGACATTATAAAGAAAATGAAGGACTTTCTTAACATTAAAGTGTGAAAACATGTTCTAGTATTCACCCAAATACAGGTATGAACCTAATAATGAGCATAACAGTTCCTGTTATGTATTATATAACTCCTTATAAAACTGTAAAAACTTTTACTAACTAATAATGAGGATGGCTCTGACTTTAAGTCTCAGTTAACAGCAGTTGTAGCTTTATTTGGGTTTCTTGAAGTAAGTTTTCTACATAGGGCCAAATTTCAGTTATCAGATTTATATCCAGAGCCATGCTGCTGCCAGTGGCAACAAATTTGGAACCTCTGAACTTGGTTTCATGGCGTGGCATGTTTTTTGTCAGTTAGTTAATGAAAATGGTCCATTAGTTTGATGACAGTGCAGTATGGAGACTTACCTCCTCCTGACTCTCAGCGAGGCAGAGTTTGTTCTGAGCAGCACCAGAGTTGGTGGCACAATGTATAATAGGATCTAATAAAAGCGGGAGTCTGACAGTGTTCCTCCATTTAAAAAGAAAAAATCCAGTTTAGTGCCAGGGTATGCCTTGGCACTCAGAGCGCAGCTTTACCCAGTGAAGCCACCGTTTGTTTGCTTTGCTGCAGGGGGGGTGGAATGAGAAGGAATAATACAAGCAGGAGGATGTTAGCTATGCACACAATGAGCTGGATAACACCTGCATCTGTTTGGTTACATTTACGTTGAATTTCAGTGCAGAGGAAGTGGCATTTGTAAAAGGAAAGAAAAAAAATCAAGCTGCAGCTAACCCCTCAGGAATCAGCCACCGTTACCTGCAGAAAACTTCAAACTGTCTCCAGCAGCTTGATCCTGTTTGATACGATCACTCGCGTGGGCATGGGAATTCAATCACGAGAGAGTGTGTCAGAAATGTGACTTTCATATTTCAGCTTCCTGTGGTCTCTGTGAGTAATATTGAGGCACTGAAGCACATTAAAACAGCTTCTATTTTATCCATTCTCTGATTCATTAGCAGATAAGCCCCATTGACTGTGAGAACAATACAACAACTGGCTGTAAGCAAGCTGAGGGTAGTCAGCGTCAGCCATGCCAAGCACTTAGTTATGCACCCATATGGAGAGGCATTCGCTGCTTGTTTTTTTCCCCTCATCACCCTGGGGCACGGTAGCATTAGCTAAACACCTTGAAAGCAAATACTGACACCTCCCAGTGCAAGTGGCGAGGCTCGCAGATGCACAAAGAGAGCGGAGCCAGCTGGAGGGGAAAGACAGGAGGAGGCTGCAGAGGAGGGAAGCGGGAGGGGAGACGCTTGTCAAGTTATTTCCTCGGACACCGTGGAGCTGTAGCCAGGACGCCATGGTAACCAGATGGACTTGCTGTGAGGCATATTTCATATTTCACACCACAGCCAGTCCGGTTTGTTAGGCACTACTTTGGCAATGTCTCATGGCAACACCTGACACCTTGGACTGTGTGCAGATGCGTGCATGGATTTTGGAAGAGCATCTCCAGACTCTGACTGAAAATTATGTGTATGTTTTTAGCCTAGTCTCACTCCCAGAGTGTCAAAATACACCACCTGGGCAGCACCCATAATGACACTGGGGGCACCTGTATAGCGTCTGTGTTAGATGTACCACGCTTTTCAGAGCAACGGACGTAGTTTAAGAGGGTTTACGTCTGCTCAGGGTGGGTGAGTCTAACTAACACCAGACTTCGAGCCAAAAGAGTGGTGTTTGAGACAATCAACAACATTCATTGCAGCATTTTTGGCACTCACTGCCAGGTGTTTACTTAGAGACACACCACGGCCTTTTTGGCTGCGTTTGTGACACTCAAAGCTAAATGTCTTTTGCTGACACGCTGTGGCCTTTATGGCTGCATTTGTGGCACGCAACGCAGGTGTTTCCTAGTGACACATTGCCACCTTTCTAGCTGCACTTGTGGCACTCAAAGCTGGGTGTTTTTTAGCAACACACCGCCGTCTTTACTGCCATGTTTATGGCATTAAATGCTGGGTGTTTTTTAGCCGTGCTGCCACCTTTTCAGCCGCGTCTGTGGCACTCAAAGCCAGTTTTTCAGTGAGACGCCCCGCCTTTACGGTCGCACTTGTGGCACTAAAAACTGGTGTTTTGTAGCGACATGTTGTCGCCTTTATGGCTGTGTATATGGCACTCAAGGCTAAGTGTTATTAAGTGACACGCTGCCACCTCTTAAGCCGTGTTTGTGGCGTTCAAAGTCAGGTTTTTTTTTTTTTAGCGATACTGTGTACGGCTCCCCCAGCACAATTAATATGTAAGCCAAGCGGGGGTGGTGAGTGCAAATGAAAAAAATTGACTACGTAGAAAATTATTAACAGGTACAATTTGATTTTTCCGGTGACAGCGACACTAACAGTGATCGAAGAGAGAAAGAACACAATCAGATTTAATGCCCATTTTTGCTTTTTACAGTGCACCAAGAGGAGCCCACAATAACATAAATTTAATTGTCACTAAAAACAGAGGACTACCGAGTCACTCTATTTAGAAGGGGATTAAAGACTGGATTGTTGCTCATCTTGCTGTGGGACGATCCACCTGTTGTGCAGTCTCCTGTGCTTTCCGGCTCCAGAGGGCTCTCGCAAACACACCAACACCACAGGATGGACCACCTGACAAGACAAAAGAGACACTGCCAGTACGAGACACGAGTTTTCTCCCTCGCATTCTCCTTTTTGCGCTCCCTCGTGTTCCCTTCATCCTCTGCTTTTCCTGACCGCGCTTTGTCCTCTACTTTTTCATCCAGGTCTTGGTGATTTAAGTCCGCTCCTTCGCTGCCAATTGGGTGCAGGGTCTTGCTCAAGCATCCTCATTGGATGACAAAACTGTCAATCAACTAAAAACAGAACTGCACAGGTGCAAAGAATTTGTACTCATTTGTCACATTAGGCAGGAAGTGACATCAACTCTAAAAGCATGCAATAAAAACAATAAAACTCAGCAAATAAAAACTCAGAAAGAAATAAAATCACGACATGAATAAAACTCAAAGTATAAAAACATGCATACAATTCACAACAAATCAATAATCATAAAATCAATACATCACTGCCTCTGTGGCCATGTTTGTGGCACTCAAAGCCAGGTGTTAGTAGCACTTATAGTGAGGTGTTTTTTAGCGACACGTTGCCATCTTTCTGGCCAAATTTGTGACACACAAAGTCAGGATTTTTTGGTGACCAAGGCAATCTTTTCCTAACCATAACCAAGTAGTTTTGTTGCCTAAACCTAACCGCTGACCCCTTCTTACTGCTGAATCCTTCTGTTTCAATATACAACACAAGGGCTGCCCTCTGCTGACTTTAGTAACCTCCAGGGCTTCTGCCCCAGAGGCAAAATGTGATGCGTATGGCTGAGATCACATTAAAGTTTTAAACTCACTTCTACAGAAAAGACTTGACTCCTCATGCGCACTTTGTCCACTAACAACTAAGAATATCTACTTTCCCAGGCTGATACAGTCTCATGTCGGACTGGCTGAAGACAATCTTGGCCTCACTAATTTACCAGCGCCTATGTACTGAGGTGGACAGGTGCCTGGTCCGATGCCCAGCTCCTCCGCACCACAGTGGACAATCTCTACCTTTCTGACTGGGCAGATGTCAGAGAGTTGGCAGGGCTGCCACCCATATTCCCCGGCAGAATGTCTCCAGACGGGCTACTTTTCTTCGCCAGAGATAAAAGTGGTCTTCCTGTTCTTGAGTCTGTTTCAGACACTTTCCCCCTCCTGTCTGTTTTCACTTGGCTGGTTCCACTTTTAATAGCTCACATTGTCAAGTGACAAAGGCAGACTGGTGGCCGAGACACTGATCACTAATGAGGGGTAGGACTCTGACTTACCCGTATTCTGGCTCTCCTGCCGGGATCACTGCAGGGAGCCTCTCAACTCTTCCTAACAATCCTTATAATGCCGTATTCAGCCCCACTTTACTTTTCAATCGCTGCTTTGTGACTCGCGTTTCCTCTTTTTTCTCCTTCCCTCCTGCAGGTGAGAGATTGTGTATTAAATCATTAACGGTTGTCCTAACAATGCAAATTCCCCATGAGCAGTGATCTGTCAGTGCCGGCCACTTGGCTTTACAGAAAGAGCTGAGTACAGTAAAGGAGCTCATGAATAACCTGACATTTCATGTTTTGAGTCACACCATCTCCATTGTTATGAAGATTTTCACTTGTACCTCTATTATTTTCAAAAGGAGTTGTGCCCCTGTCAACTCTCCTGCCTGCTCTCTCTCAACCTGCAATTTTTATCCTGGCCAGCACATTCTAGCAGTAATACTGACACTGCTATGTGTAGGATTTTGAAGTGCTTATAGAATCTCAGTTTATTGCCTTTAGCACATTAGTTTCACAAGGTTGAGAATCTGGTTGCTAACGATACCTTCTTTACACCCTGCATTAAAATGTATCTCGAATACAGATTGTGTCTAGATATGATTTAACCTAATTACATTTACACCTGGTGTAAATATGACTCTATGTATCTCCAGCATAAACAATGAGATCTGACTGAGATCAGATAGCTCTGTCTAGCTCAAGCAACCAGACGGTTGTAGCCCTCTTCACCATTTGCTCAACCATCACTTTCATAAATGGCTCAGTTGTGATATGAATTGCCAAGTTTTACTTGGATACTTTTGTCCAACGATGGTTGGCATTGTCGCCCCAGTTTTCTCTGGGTACTCCAGCTTCCTCCCACAGTCCAAAGACATGCAGGTTAATTGGTGACTCTAAATTGTCCGTAGGTGTGAATGTGAGTGTGAATGGTTGTCTGTCTCTATGTGTCAGCCCTGTGATAGTCTGGTGACCTGTCCAGGGTGAACCCTGCCTCTAGCCCAGTGTCAGCTGGGATAGACTCCAGCACCTCGGGGGACAGGATGAGCGGTTACGGAAAATGAATGACCGAATTGAAAGCAAACACTCTGGTCTCATCTTGACTCTGGCCTATAAAGTATAAGCCCCGCAGTCCCCACAAGGTCCAAATAGGCCCAATCTTCACCTTTCAACACTTATTATAATAAGCATTCAAAAAAAGTTTTTATTAAAAAAAAAAAAACAGTGACATAGGGTACACATCGTGATACTGTCTGCATTTTCAGAGACAGTACTGGATGCAAAATAAAACAAGTATTCAAAAGAAATCAGTGCTGGTTTTCTTTCTATATGCGTCAGAGCCAGTCAGGAACATTTAGATGGCAATGGCGACGTCAGCGAGGATGAAACAAAGCTTACCTGATTGTAAAGACAGCGATGGACAGGAAGAACACATCGCAGATGAGGGAGACACTGCAGCAGTGTTCAGTACATCAGACACTAATTATGTATTTCTGCCCACATAGTGGTTGTATGTTTATTGAAAACATGATTGCTTTCACACTTGTGTTGAATGTGGTAACAATGCATCCCTGACCACTTCCTGAGGTGCTTTGGCTGATTGGTTCACAATTTGTCTTCAGTAAATTTTGGGTACATTTACACATCTACTTTCATTTGGTCAAGCACTGTCAGATTTATCCCAAAATGTATTTTAATGCAGGGTGTAGAGGGGTCAGCTGGCTCAATTAAAGAGTACATGGCGTCACTTTAATGGCCCACATGATCATTTTAGGCTTATGTACAAGTCACAGTGCAGCAACAGTCACGTTCACCACTCTAATGAATCACTTTGGTATTTTTTGATTGGTGAAGAACAACAGTGTGGTAAGTGTGACATGACTGTGGAACATAAGGCATCTTTATCAAGACAATGAGTAAATGTGGGAAGTGTTGA
Source organism: Cephalopholis sonnerati (assembly GCA_019142605.1). Lineage (NCBI taxonomy): Eukaryota > Metazoa > Chordata > Actinopteri > Perciformes > Serranidae > Cephalopholis > Cephalopholis sonnerati. Next base: position 9,534,257 of record JAGQAX010000022.1, on the reverse strand, counting down.
GTTTGTGTTAACAGCAGAAAACAACAGCAAACAGCATCAACAGCAAATTTAAACAGGAGCAGATCAGAAATTTAGGGAGATGTTTTACTAAAATATGATGAAATAAAGTTACAGGGCAAAGAAGATTAAGAAAAATGACCTGTAACTAATATTGTTTAATAAAGACTCTCATTGTGAAGTAGGGGTGAATAAAGCTGACAAAGTAACTGACTATTGGACAATTAGTTTTGTTTAATGTGATCAAAATTGATGGGCCATCTTAGTGCCTCTAAACCTTAGTTATTTAATTATTCATTAAAATTACACTAGCTAAAATTTCCTCAGGGCAGGGGCTCAAACCTCGCATGTTTTCTCAAAAGTCCAAATCGAAGTTTTTCCCCCCAAAACCAAGTATAATTGAGTAAATGTTCTTTTGTTGGCCTAATATTCAGTCTTGAAGACCACATTTACTCAGCCTTGTTGAGGATCCTTAATTTGCAATTAGAGCAGCCCAGTTTATTGTGGCAGGGATTCAAGTGTAGCACATTTGTTAAAGATTGATTTGCAGATTTGCTAAACATTCACTCCAACCAAAATTAGGTTTCAGGTTATTCATGCTGTGTATGGCTAATTTGGACACTACCTATATGTGTTATGTAATATAAAAATAGTAACATCAGACAATTTTGGCCTCTTTTGAGGTGCCAGGACTGAAATTAGTCATCCTCAATATCTGCTGTGTTGTGATTTTAGAATGAAAAAGACAATAAGGAACACTGTTGTCATAGTTTTAACCTTTTATTACGACAAATGAAAATGGATTATGTTTGGCACTCAGGGCTCAGATCTCAAGGTGCTCACTGGATTAGACCAGCAGCATGCTGAGCCAAAACAAGAAGTGCAATGTAGAAAACCCCCAGGGTATACCAGAGTGGGCCTAAGCAAGACATTAAACATTATCTAACCTTAGAGCCATGTTAGGACTCTGAATTATAAATGTGGAGGCTGCGGTGGTGGAAGTAAAGTTTTGCCAGCAGCACATGTGTGTGGCAGCATAGCAAGAGTCAATGAGTGGGAAGCCATATTTGTGAGGGACGCAGCCAACGTTTGTATGTTTGATGACCATCTTGGGCTCATACCCACTTGGTACCCAAGTAGCCAGGTAACATAACCCATGTTGGGCCCATGAGTAAATCCACCCATGTGGGCATGTGGCATGGAGCCTTTATGGAACCTGTGGAAAATCCATATAGATATCCAAATACTGAGTGGGACATGTCCGCTGCCTCCCCCTGCTCCAAAGCCAAATATTGCTCTTCCCAGAGCCCCAAGGCAGAGTTGAGTCCTTGATCCACAACTGCATTTCCTGCCACTGTTTGATCAGTGAGCTCTGAGCTGATGCCATTTCAAACTGTAAACTGATATTATCACGCTACATTGGCTGCTCAGCTTAATGGGGGGAGAAATGCAAATTGTTAGCGGCGTGTTCCTCCTTAGTTTTGAAGACGAGGGGTCCCGTAGGCAGCTTCCTCTCACCATATGCTCAGCCAGCTCAGCTCCGTCCTGCAGGAGCCACCTCAGCCCTGCAAGTCTGCACAGGAAGTTGACACAATAGCCCAAAGTCACAAATGACACAAAAACCCAAATAAGACAGAAACTCTGGCGAGACTGCTTCCAGCTACAGAAGGTTCATGTGTGTGTCTGAGTGCTGCTTTCACCGGGGTCCTAATGTCTTGAAACAGCATCTGTTCAGCACTATTTTCTGAGCCATAATGGCAGTGAGCTATGTTCAGTGATGAGGCCCCAGGCTGTTTGCTCCTATACATGGCATGATTACTGAGTAAACAACACCAGATTTACACTAGTTATACATTAAAGCGGATTCAATCAGGACAGACTAATTGAAAGTGGAGCTTATTAAGAAATGAACTTGATGTGTTTGGATGATTAGGACACTGATGGCGGGGAAAGAAAATAACAAGCTGAAGAAATGGATGGATGTGATCTGCAGCCAGATTTCTGATGAGCTCACTGGAAGGACCCATCGGACAGCTGCTCCTGATAGAAACTGAGTTGAACACCCTCAGTCAGCTGACTGAGCTGGAAGTGGGTAGGGAAATGATAGAGTAAGTATGAAGACAGAGTTCTGATTGAACTTTTGCTGAGATTAATAAAAAATCTGTATTAAAATTTAACAAAGTCGTGAAACTCTATCACGATCAGTTGGATGTTGTAACTGTCACGGGTGTGGTCTGAACCCAATAGCGGCACCAAAGACAGAGGGACAGTTTGTAACAGTCTTTACTCAAACCACTTGTGAAACACAGAGTGAGCAGGCAGCTGAAAAAACTATTAGTCAGTCCAAAGCACTTGGTGTGGCACACCAAAGCAGAGAGCAGATGAATCAGTGGTGTCCGCTAGATGCAAATAAATGGCTGAGGACAATGTCAGAGGAAATGACGGTCCAACACCAGGTGAACACGAGGAAAGCCAACACATCTATGAGGAGCTGGATGTAGGTAGGACGGAATCGGCGAGGAGTCAAGAAACCAGCGGTGATAGTGACTGGAATCTGCGGTGCGCACACAAAGGCAGAATGTGCAGCCGTACGGCGAGGTAATCCACAGGACCAGAAATCACAGGCAGCTGAACAGGTAAACTCACAACGTAGAGTTGACTGGCAGTCTCTCTAGGAACGTGAAAGCAGAGCTCTGGGTCGAGGACAGAAGCCTGAGTGGTTTACCGGGGAGCAGACGAAGCAGGAGAGTCAGAGACAGGTGAGGTTGGCAACTAAGAAGCAATCCAGGAATAAACACTGGACAGTCTTGCATGGGTATGACAAACAACAATTTGGCAATGAGTCTGTGAAGCTGGAGTCTTTACAGTGGCAGGGAGTAATGAGGCACAGGTGAGTTAGCTTGATGAGGTTGGATGTCTGAACCAGCAGGAGTGGGAGATGTGTGGACAGGTGATAGGCTGGCAGGTAGGTGTGGTAGAGAGGCAGGGTGAGTGGAAATTTACTGGGTTACTGGGTAAGAAGTGCAGACTGTGACAGCAACAGCTCATTTCTAAATGAACGTGAATTCAGCATCTTGATTTGGTCATGTTAGGGGTTTGTTTGATTTTAAATAAAGTCTTGGCTTTTTAAAATGTGAAACTCTTCCTGCCAAATACAAATACAATTTTTAAGTTTGTAAGGACGTGATGAAAATGTAGAAGCGAGCACTTCACAACCGCAGTCTGGTCCTACTCAGTGCCAAAAATTCAAATCTACCAGCATGGAAACAAGAGTGACGAAAGAAATTGGTGACTCCCTACCTTTGTAGTGGTCATAAAGTCTGAATATATTTGTAATCTCTGATTATTTACATTCCTTTAGTCTTTAAAGGTCCAACAATCAAAAACATCAGAAGGTTTTTAATAAAATAATCTGTTTTGTATTTATCTATTTTGTGAATTTGTGTACATTGTTAATGAAATGAAGATAAACAATATTTAATTGTGTTCCATTCCATTGTTTTCATTACCTTGCTTGCTGCAAAATAAAAGTGTCCCAAAGCCTTTCTATGTATTTTTCATTTCAGTACAACCCCTGGAGTACAGCATACACTCCCACTTTAAAAGGCCATCGGGCACTGTTATGTATCTTTGTGGCCACCGCACTTCAAACTCTCAAAATGATGGCTCGGTGACAGTCGTCATGTAATGTCACGTATTTCACTTTGGGAGAAAAAAAAACAAAAAAACTGATATCATTACAAAGTTAAGAATCTCTTCTTTCCAACAGTGTGTAGAACTCAAAATCAGTTTCAAGGTTAATGTGACTGAAAGTGATAACGCAAGTCACAATTAAGAACAGAATGACTCCTTTCTGTCCCGAGGACAACACTGCATCAACAATTCTCATTATGCTAATAAATGTATTTTTGTAATATTTACAATCTATCTGTTAAAAATTCAAGTTCAAGTTAAAAGAAGAAACTGAGAACCAACCAAACAATACAATGACAAGCTGTTTGTAGAGAAACAGAACAGGCTATTCTTGTATCGGCTGGATTCACACACCTCATTATAATATCTTCCTACCCAAGTCTATTTTCATTCCCACAAAACAACCTGTCTCAGTGTTTTAGTCCAGAAAGACACAAACACTGAGGCAGGTGACTGTCACATCATGGCGCCATCAGCCAGCTTTCACTTAAAATTTGCGACAGCTGCATAATAAGAGGAGCTACGTGTGCTATCAGGTTGACAAACTGTATTTCAGCGTGTCCCCATGACAAATGAACCAACAGATAGTTCAGGTGTAGAAGCAGCATGGTGGGAAGTGGTGAGTTTAACAGGTGTTAAGTCCATTTAGTGTGCATGACACGAATCAACTAGTGATATCAGTTTGGTTTATTTTACTTTCAAACGCTCAAGATCCATAAAGTGGAAACTAATTGCTTAATTTTTTGGGGCAAAAAAAGAAATACAAGAGGCTTTTCCTTTAAGTTCAGCTCTCCACTCATAGTGTGATTACTGCTGTTGGTGTGGAAGCATGGTAACCCCCATCTGGTCTCTGCCCAGGTAGCCCCAGTGAGGAAGCGGATTCATTTTGAGCCGCAAAACCCTGTTAGCATCGTATCAGCACCGCTAGCTGTGCTGACACTGCTAACAGCACTAATAGCGATAACATCGTTAACAATGCTAATGGAGATTTAAAGCTTGAAACTGAGCCACTTAATAATTAAGGTGACTTTGGAGGAGACTGGAGGGTGGGCAAAATGTTTCCACAGCAATGCCATTGGGTTGGGCTGGCATTACTAGCAGTAATTGCTGATAAGTAGCATCGCTAGCTAGCTCCCACCAGACCTGGTTGGTGCACATTGCAGTAAACTAAAGAGCAAAATTAAAAAATGATAGGAGGCCAGGAGTAACTAAAAAAATATGAATATATAAAAAAATTGCCTCTAATTAATAACTAGACATCTAAAGTCCTGGGGGCCCTTCCTTGGCACCTTTTTACTCAATGAAAAAGGGTTTATTTTGGTGCTTTTTAAATGCACTCTTTAAAATGACACCTTATTTACATTAACTGTGGAAAAAAAAATTCCCAGAGTGAATCATTTTCATTTTGAATCTGAAAATGGTGAGTGTGCCACAAGTTGAGTATCACTGCTACAGACCAACATGCATAACCGGTCAAAATATTCTAAGGGGTTAATAGAGTTAGGATGTCAACCCTCACCTATGGTCATGGGCTCTGGGTAGTGACCGAAAGAATGAGGTTGTGTATACAAGCGGCCGAAATGAGTTTCCTTCATGGGGTGGCTGGGCTCAGCCTTAGAGATAGGGTAAGACATCCGGGGGGAGCTCGGAGTAGAGCCGCTGCTCCTTCACATCAAAAGGGGTCAGTTGAGGTGGTTCGGACATCTGATCAGGATCCTCCTGGGCGCCTCCTGTTAGAGGTGTTCCGGGCACGTCCCACTGGTAGGAGGCCCCGGGGCAGACCCAGAACACACTGGAGGGATTACATATCTCATCTGGCCTGGGAACACCTTGGGGTCCCCCAGGAGGAGCTGGAAAGCGTTGCTTGGCCTGAATGGATGGATGCTGGCATCCATATCCTCAGTCATGCCTTGTATTACTGCAACCTGGTCGTGGATTTGTTACATACTGGTAAAAAAGAAACGTTTTAAAGCCTAACAGTCTTGTTCAATATTCTTTTGAAATGGCATTGCTTCCTTGACTAAACCTTGGGTCGTAATGAACTGAGTCATAACACTACAATTACAACATTTAGAGCCTCAGACCAATGCGACCACACTATCTTTTCAAAGCTAATGGAAAGGCGCACTTCGAGAGCTGCCTCTCAAAAGCGTGGATGGATTACTCTCAAAGAGAAAAAATGTGGTGGAGTGCGTGCAGAAAGCACACTACAAAGCACTTGTGTGTGAATGTGAGTTACAAAGTTACACAGTGAAAGACGACCCGAGGCAGCAGGCCCACGGTGGTGGGGGGAGCGGCGGACAGTGATAGAGCTGTAAGTGAGGTTAAAAAGGGGGAAAAGAAAGTGGGGAAAAAGGTAGTGGAGTGCAGCGGGGTGAAGTTTAAGACAGGTAACATTAAATCATTCTCAATGACCAGTCCTTAAACTCAGTGTTCTTTTTGTCTCTCCCCGGAGAATAGTTAAAGTCCAGAGCATGACCTGCACTTAAAAACGTTTTCATAACCAGCTTAGAGGGTCATCCATTGAAAAAATGATAAAATTAGAGGTGTTTCCCTGCCAGCAGGGAGTAATGCTTTTCTCTTTCCTGTCAGCGCACCTACTGTATCATTACCCGCTAAGGTTGTACTTCAGCTAAACACTATGTGGGATATGTGAAAGTCATTAACCTTAAGTGCTGGACTCTGAAAACAGGTTAATGTGGCTAAAGTGAGGACTTCCCGTGATGGACTTCCAGAGATAAATGGGGAGAAAATGGAGGATTTAAACCCCCATGGGTCAAGGAAAGGCGATTACATCCTGAAGGCGTGAGATTCATTGCGTGACGTTGGCGAGGGGCCTTGGGGACTATAGGAGAGGTCGGCTCTACCACAAGGGACCGGGCTCCCATGTTTTGGCACGATGCTGTACGTGTGCCTGGGGAAATCATGTGTGGGTACTTCAGCAATCTGACTCACCAAGAATGGCCTAAAAATTTTCATCCTAGCATGCACTAGCAAGTGATCTCCCTCCTTAACAACCACAGCGTGTATCAAGGGAAATTGTAATGAAAGTGGAAGGAGCTGTACAGGACTTTGAACAGGCGAAATTCACCCAAGGCAGAAATCCAGCTCCCATCAGAAATAAAACACAAAGGATTACATGGTTTCATAAGAAGGGCTATGAGAAAGCTCAGCGCGCATATGGGTGAATATGTCTCCTCTTGCATTTCCTTCTGTTTTGAGATCCAGACTGGACAGATGCACTGAAGGAGAAAGAGAACTTAGAGGGAGAAAGAGAGCTCCGAGGCTCAGATGAGCAGTTTTTTGTGCCGAGGCCAGGTGGCAGATTGCTGGAGCTGGGAGATGAAAGCAGGAGAAGACCACTGATCTACTGTACAGCACACTGCTGCAGGAGATGGATAGCACCCCTCTCTTCTATTTTCTGTGTTTCTCTCCTCCGTGCCCGTGAGCGAGTGATGCATCAGGGTCAGGCGTGGTTGAGTGTTGGGAGGATCAGAGCGGGCCGGCGCCCACTCACCAGGGGTTGAGACACATGAGGAGGTCAGGGAAGGATTTGGAATAAAAGAAAGAGGGAGTGATGAGAAAAGGATGCTCAAAAATACAAGAACTGAGTGCTGCATCTGTGTCTGGTGCTCACGTATCTTTAGCTCATCTTTTTTTGGATGATACGTGGAGTATGTATCAAACACACGAGTCAAGTGGGTGAAGTCTGACAGCCGACGGCCAAAACGTGTAACCTTTCCCACTGAGGACTCCAACCTACCAGCGCACTACGCTGCAGGACATCACGACGCCCGCCCCACCTGCAATTATATGGAGACATTTGCATAACCCTTTTCATCACTTTGCATAATCCAATAACAAATTAATGACAGGGGGGCTTCACTTTAAGGTATCAGTAGCCGTCTGTCAAGAGAAAACTTAAGTTGTGCATCCATTTGCATCCCTGATGAGCTCTGGGGCATCTGGCCGCACAGGTAGTTCATATTTTGTTTATGAGAGCACATGCATGTCGTAAATTCTCTCACCCGGGATCCAGCTGCTCTCTCAGCTTGCTTTATTTCCCTCCTCCTCTCTCCGTACTGCAGCTATACATTATTTCAGTCTTTACATGACTGGAGGTCTTTATTAAGTCGTGCCTCTGTTATCAGACGTCTTCTTTGTTTCTGTGGCTAAAGTGGAGGTTTGATACTACAGATACGTTTTAGGATCAATACATTTTTAAAAACATCTGTTTCTATCTTTCTTATTCTACCCATTCTTTTTTCAAGAGTAAACCAAACAATGTTCTGTTGTCGTGAACACATTTAGCACATGTACTCTTTGCCTCTTCACTGCTGTTGTCGTGTTTAGTGCACTCATACTGTCGTGCAGTGCACCGCGGCGCGCACCCTGACTAGTTTAATCCGACACATAATTGCAGTGATGGCTGAATGGAGGAGTTAAAAACGGCAGAAAGGAAACTTGGAGCTGTAAAAGAAAAGGAGGGAGGAGGAGGTAAAAGGTTCAGTTCACTGTGGAGTATTTTATCCAGGTATATTGTAGTGAAAGTTATATTTTAGTCAAATCAGAACCTCAGCATTGGTTAATGATACCAAGTGTTAATCAGATGTTACTGTAGCAGACTGATCATTCGCCTCCTGAATCATGACACTGCTCTCCCCTACAGGAAAGTACAGCTGCTTTTATAATAAATTTATTGATATCATTGATTCTGGCCCTGTATTACTTTCACCTGCATCACCCACCCATAGACTACACATAGGATTATTGCTGTAAGAGTGCACTAAATGAAACACTGACTACATTTACATGCACAATATATTTCATCTTTTGCCCTTATTCCAAATAGGACATTGTCCCTACTAATGAAAATGAATATCCTACTAATGTTCCTGTGTACACGCAACCATGCAAACTCCTATAAACATGCCCCAATATGTTGTGTATTACATCAAAGTATGGAAAAGTGCAGTGGTAGAAGCCTTGTACTGTTTTGCTTCTTTGCGTCAAAACAGTCGTGGCAGATTTGTTTGATAATGCCTCCCTCCGTCATTTCTAACCACCATCTTGGAAAGGTCGGTGTTGCGATATTTGTTCATATCTAAAAGCCAACCATCTCTCACTCTCAACTTGTCCAATACCACAGCTTGGTCAGCAGCTTGGCAACGAGAGGCACCCTTTAGCGGTGGGAATTTATTTATTTATCTTATTTACCTTTATTTAACCAGACAAACCTCTTGAGATTAAAAATCTCTTTTCCAAGTGTGTCCTGGCCGAGACAGGCAGCAACATAAGACACAGAAAGACAACATAAAAATTTTATACAGGTCTAAAACAAGCAGTATAAAACACAAAATAAGATTACTACAAAGAAGAGCCAAAAAGTACATTCATAATATAGTAGAAGTGAACCATAAAAACACAAAAAGGGGCAACTACACATGAATACAAAGACCAGCTAAAATACACCCTGACATTGGCGTACAGATGATGGTGTACAAAAATTCTGCAACAGTGCTTTAAAACAGCTGCGAGGAACCAATGAGTGCAACATTTAAGGTCTTTGCACACAGTCCATTTCTGTCAGATGCATTTTTTAAATCAGTAATCCAAAAACAGTCGTGACACACAGAAACCTTGTACTCTGATTCTGATGCGTTTTATTGCTCTAATTAATGTGAAAATTCGCAATACGTGACGAGATGTTCCTCCTTTGCCTCTCTCCACTGAAGTTACCTATCTGGCTGTCATCACTCCCTCCCTGTCTTGCATTTGGCACCATCGCTGTATGAAGGGGCGGAGCTGTCCTCCTCTCTGTCCTCCACATTCTGTGTGTGGTCCACATCCTCCTCATCTTCATCATCATCACCTGAATTATTACTATTTGACCTGTTGAAAGTGAGCTGTCTGAGTTATCAGACATATCATATGAGTTATCATATGAGTCAGAATATTGTCATACACTGAATAATAGCATGATATTAGTGTGCATGTAAATGTAGTCAGTGCAAAGTCGTAGATATTATGCTGTTGGAGATAGTCAGAAAAATCATGTGTTCAAATCCCTTAAAAAACAAAACAAAAAAACAGTGGAGTTGTGGGCTAAACCCAAACAATGTGCTGACAGACCCTATAAAACTTGTAAAACTCACTGGTGATCAGTCTCTGTGGGTTCAACACTACAAGCCCTTCCACATACAAGCAGTCATTGATTACAGCTTCTTTATTACATCCACAAGTCAGTGCAGCATTAGATTCTGAAGACAATCTTTCCTTGACATTTACCGAGCAGTTAAAGCTGCCTCGGCTTGAAAAGAGCAGCGGTGCTGCGTCAAAACACTCACAGGGCCCGTATGTCTTGGTATGCATTGACAAATGACCTATTTTGTCATTCGATTATAAGGACTTGTTCTTATTTTCCTCTCGCACTTTGGGAAAATATAACGGCCGCTGGCTGTTTTTAGAAAGTCATTGTACAAACTGATGAAATGCATGATCCTTCCTCACCGACTCACAAGTTTACCGGCCCTGAGGGTCGGCTGGCAGGGCCCGTCCTTTCAGCGTTACATCACACAGCAGCAGTGTACACTGTCTCTCCGGGGAGCAACCGTAAGACAAAGGAAGAAAGGGTGGAAAAGATTTAGCAGGAGAGATTAAAATCTCAGTGGGACGGCGAGAAAACGACCCCTTTGCTGTTCAATTTAACCAAGCTCGGTGGGAGACTTTATTATTTATATTCTTATTTACGGCTGCTTTGACATTTTTATCTCCATTCCCACCGGCCAGGCGCAGTCAGAGCATCACTTTCGACCTTGGAGGAAGAATTCTCTGAAACTAAACTTTTTGTATCTCGAACCACAACAGCTTTGCAATCTGTTTTTGTGATAGCAAGACAAAACCGTGGTCCGCTGCGCATTTGCCCATTCCAATGAGAGCAGAAGAGCTTATTACACAGTTGAATGACTAATACTTCATATTGTCATAGGACGGCGAGCGTCAGAGATGAGGATCACCATTGTCCTCTCCATTGTGCGCCTCAGCTATTGTCATCAGTCGCTAATTAGTAAATAAGAGCTGTTGACACGCCACTGCACAGTGCTAATGAACACAAGAGGTGTTAAGCCACAGGAGACGCAGTCACGGCTTTATTGTGGAGGTGGGTGGTGAAATGGCAAAATGGCTGTGTGCTTGAAAAGAGAGAGCGAGCGTATTTGTGCATGCAGAAATAGCACATCTCGCCTGATTGGATGTTACAACAATTGACGATGTAATGTTCCTCTTGTAATGCTCTAATGCATGTATGCGCTTCAGACAGAAAGCTTATGGGATTCACAAGACGAGCGTCCTCCCAGAGCTTTATGAGATGGCGGCGATGTGACTTTAGAGAAGGAGCTCTGATTGAGACAATAACTTGTAAGCCGCGCCTGCTGGCACCATGGTAGGAATGAATTCCTCTCGGGGAGGGATAGTGGATGGTATTGGGGACAGGGGAGGGGCGAGGAAGAGGAGGGGAGGGAGATAGGGAATCTGTCAGGTATAGAAGAGAAGAAAAACAATAGCGCGGAATGAGGAACAGGGCTGCCTGGGAGTTGACAGAGAGACATCAGTCCTTGATGACAAGGACAGAAACCCTTATCAATGAGCTGCACTCTGCAGGGCCAGCAGAGACAGAGGGGAGGGGAGGCGCTGAGCTCCAAAGAGTTTGTTTTCCACCGATGAAAATCCACTAAAGACTCTGCCATGCCTCGACGGTATGGATTTACTCTGGATTTGTAGTTTGTTCAAACAACCGCAGTACAGAGATACCATGACATGTTGAATTTGGGCCGTTACTTTTCTCCAGTCGCCTCAGAAATTGTAGGAAATACCTTTTACACTGTTCACCAGATTAAAAAAATGTGTGGTTGAATTTTAAAATTAAGACAAAAGAAATGACAATATTCAGTGTGTACCAGAGAACATCATATTTTGCAGGGTCTTTATGTTATACTGCCACCTGTGCTGCAAATATGAGTTGATCATTTAGTTACTTAAGAACAAAAACAAACAACTAATTTGTCAAGTGAATTTCTAAGAAAGAAATGCCATCATAGTGGCAGAGTCCGCTGTTCCCAAGCTGTTTCCAGTAGGACTGGGTATCGGTACTCAATACCTTTAAAAAGGTATCGAACAAAATACCCGAGTACCAAGTAGTATTGAAACTTCTCCAGTCAAACAAAGCAGCTGGTGACCATTTGTAGTATAAATTTGTAAGATTTACAATATCCAGTGTGTACAGCAGTACATCATATTTTGCAGGATGAAAACTACATTACCACCTGTACAGCAATGATTGGTTGATCATGTAATGAGTAAGCGACAATGAAAAGCAGCTAATTTGCCAAGTGAATTTCCAAGGATAATACCAAACATAGTGGCGGAGTCCGCCAATCCCAAGTTTTTCCAGTAGGGCTGGGTATCATTACTCAATACCTTTAAAAAGTATCGACCAGAATACCCCAGTACCAAGTTGTATCAAAACTTTTCCAGTCAAACGAAGCAGCTGGTGATAATTTGTTTACTTAAATTTTAATGGTAGCATAAATTTGCATAATATTCAGTATGTACACTGATAGGGACTCTGGATCACCACCTGTGCTGCAATGATTGGTTGATCATGTATTTAGTTAACGACAAGAACAAAACTAATTTGGCGAATAAATTTCCAAGGAACAAGGCCAGACATGGTGGCGGAGTCCGCCATTCCCAAGCTTATTCCAATAGTGCTGGGTATTAAAAAAGTATTGAAATAATACAATAACAAGTAGTTTTGAAATTTCTCCAGTCAAATGATACCTGCATTTTGTTTACGTAGATTTAGAAAAAAATAATAATTGTATGGTTCTGTTATCAGCCAATCACTGCAAGTGTTCTTCGATTTGATTGGCCCAATACCACAGTGGCTACAACCCATACAGTCTGTAGCGTGGTGAAGTCAAGTGTGGCATATTCGACAGAGTTGTTTGCACAGTTAGTCAATAAGTATTTTAATAATTTGAACACTTTCAAAAATGAATTTGTATAAAAATCATTTGGACGGGTGGTGATGGTATTTTACGCAACTGAATGGTTCCACAACCCCTCACATGATGAGTAACAAAAAATGGTAGAAAAAAGATATCAACAAAGAATTCTATTGATATCAGTATCTATGTAAAGGTTTTGCCACTAGTATCATATTTACTTTAAACAATCCCGAGCCATGGCTTCCCTTTCTCAAACATAAGGATGTGCTGCTGACTGTGAGTTGAATACCTTTAAGTTTTGATCACATGACCATGGATGTTCCACTCCATCATCAGAAATGTTTTAGACTTCATATTTATATTAATGAATTAACCATAAAAACAACCATCAACAGATTAGGCAAATAGATGATAAAAATACTTAGCAATTCTGACTTAATCAATTCAAATGCTTTACAGTAAGGTGCTTTTTTCTTCATCCAGAGATGAGTGATTCATCCACTTTACAACTCTCAGTTTAAATCATCTCCGCAGGGGTTAACAGCTCTGCATGTCAGGATGACTCATCCCTCATTCAACGGTAAGATTAGCTTTAATAAAGATATTTCTGGCCGAAATATATTAAATAAATACAATTTAATGGCAAGTTTTAGAGATTTTTAAATGGCTACTTTCATACACGACATAACTACTGACACTGAAAAAGGGAGATCCAGATCTCTTTCGTTGCAGTAAGGAGGAAAAAATGGGAGCAGGAGTACCGCGGACCCAGTCATCAGTATTCTGGATAGGTCCTTGGCCACTAAACTGAAGACCAGTCAGCAAGTGTCTGTAATCTGCTGTGAAAGCTGAGTGCTATGAAGGAAACATCTCAAGCGTTCAGCTGGCGACGGCTGTCTGCTCCTTTCGCTAAAGTCAATCTCCCGCTTGACTCTCCTCTCCTGCTCTGATGGATACATATGTGTGTGTCTGTGTGTGCGTGTGTGTGGCAAAGAAACACAAGCACACACCTACACACAGACAGATGGAAACACGCACACAAACACAAAATCCAGTGAGTCATCCATGCAGGGCTTGTGCCCACAAGGCTGCCAGTGTGAAGGGGGCAGGTGGATGCTGGGAGAGGGGGGACGGAGGGAGAGGGTGTGGGTGCTTGAGCTGCTCTGGCTACAAATGTCCCCTCTTACTTTCAAGCTCCTGTGAGCAGATGATTGATCAATCTGAGGACAGCAGAGGGGCCTCTGCTGGGAACAATAACGCACAGTGTGTCACCAGCACAGCAGTGCTCCTGTCCCTCCAACATTCTCACTCCCAACTCAGCAAATACCGATGTTCCTTCAGGGGCCTTCAGCGTCAGATACCAGCGCACCCAGGCATCCTTTATCATCTGTATGATGCTCCAAGCAACTGGCGTAGTATACAGAGCAAAACAGTTTATGTAGGGCAGGACATAGGGGTGGTGGATGAGTCAAACAAACACAGGACTTTGACCCATGAGACAAGTGTTTGTGTCCTGTGTGAAACCAAAAGTCAACATAGCGTTATTTTAACAATACAGTGTAGTGTGTCACGTGACATATGCAGCATTTGGAGCACTGCAATTCCACTACTTTTGGGGGTCACAAGAAATGTGACCACTAACTTTTCACATTAAATAATTGCAAATAAATTGCAAGCCTTTTTGCGACCGCACGTATGGATGTGCCATCCTGGAGGAGCTGGCACTACCTGTGCAACCTGATTGGGCTGCAGGTACCGCCTCATGATACCAGTAGTGACAAGGACGCTATCAGAACACAGAACTAGAGAAGAATCAGTCAGGAAGGATGAGGAGAGAGCAACTGTCTGTGGACACCACATGAAAAACCATTCCCCTTTTGGAGGTTGTCTTGTTTATGCCTCTCCATTGCACCTGCTGTCTCTTTGATTTGCACCAAAGCAGCTGAAACTGATTCACAATCACCTGTGCTTCCTAAATGGACAGATTGATATCCCTGAAGTTTAACTGACTTGGTGTTATACTGCGACAGTAAAGTGTTCCCTTAAGCAGTGTACATCATATATATTAATAGCCCATTGTCACTATTGAAAGTAATATTTCAGTGTGTGGAGCTTCACAAGCTATATGTAAATCTCACTCACCTCCGCTGTATCAGGAAATCTAACCATAAGTGCTATATTGTAGGCAACTGGACTTGCTCGAGTTTCTTGAAGACGTTCCGCTTCTCATCCAAGAGGCTTCTTCAATTCTAACTGACTGGTGCAGCGTCGCAGGCTTTAAACTTTGTGTGGGTGTGAGCCCTTACAGAGTCGTTAAGGTCACATGTGAGTCGTTGACCCATCTTGTCTTGAGCCATCTTGTGTGTCGTTAGGGTCAGATGGGCCCAGGTGAGAATTGGTGTTAAGTCTCGTGAGAAGGGATCCCAAGACTGCATTGTAAGTGGGTGATAAATGGTGTCATGGGCCACCTCTTCTGTTTAATGATGGTCATTCCAGTTTGACATGGATGGCTTCTTTTACACCTCTTTTACACCATCTTTCTTCTCCGGCCAAGATGTGAACACTGCTGTCCTCAAGGGAGTGTCCGTTCTCCTTTAAGAAAATAAAGCAAGTCCAGTTGCCTACGATATAGCACGTATGATTACCATGACCTGAATGACTGAGAATCTTCACCCACAAGAAATCTAACAACTATTACAAACTCATCCAAAAAAAACAGTAGAGCACAATGAGAAAATGTTTGATTGTAATTTACGTGACCTAACCCTTAAATCCTCAATATCCCTCAAGAAAAAAAAAAATCATGTGCTTGCCAGCAGCAGACTGCTCCAACAATCAGCTGTAGAACCTGTCAAACTGATGCGAGTCAGGTAGTGACAGCACACAGGAAGAAGATCCCCGATCTCCACCCTGAGGCCTAAACACGAAACCCTCATGGGCTTAATTGACGTCACCTGTGTGTGCAGCTGTAGTGCCTGAGTGTGTGAGTTCATGAGGAATGGGGCACACCATTGTGATGTCACGTTTGCTTTGACAAGGAGAAAAGAAAGACAGCCAAAACAGGAGACACAACTGTCTCAATATTTAGAACATGTGAAATCCGTCCCTCCCATAAAACATTTAAGTCACAGAGGACTTTTATTTTGACAAAATTAAAGACATTAACACAATAAATTGACGCAGAAAGGTCACAAATTAGTGAATAAAGATTCAGCAGAAAGGGGGAAATTTAGTATTTGATGCTTAAATTGTTCTAGTGGAATGAAACCTCTGACCTTTTTTCACAGTTGCTTTGGGTCTATTAATGACAAGATGACCAAGGTGCTCACACGACAAAATGTTAGATCTTATCTAACCTTTACTGTTTGTTTTACCCCTAAGATAATGACTCTTTAAACTATTAGCAATAATAGGCCTAATGTCTTATGTTGTATACCCTATATGTTTTTGCATATATTCATTCAGTATTTTCTGCATAATTGATGAATAATTAAGTGTTTTGCACATAATAATATAGCATATAGTGGTTCAATAAATCCTTAAGTGCCCCTCAAGCAGCATATGACCTTGGTTACAAATTTTCTCTACAGCTGATCTCATGTTTCTTCATTCATTTAGGCAAATTATACAGTGTTAAATATTAATGTCCCAGTCCTGAGGACATATATGGATGTGGAGCGAGAACTGAAGGCTGACTTCACAACCCAAGCACTGGGAAAAAAAATGGTGGGATTGTAGATCTTTGTAAACCGCTAGAAACACAGCAACAGGACACTTTAGTGCCTAAAAGGCAGATGGAAAAACAGCAGAGGGTTGCTTCATAACATGAATGTTTGATGCCTAAAAAAATCCGCTGGAAACATAGTGACGGGTTGCTACAAACAACAACATTTGGTGTCTAGACAGATGCTGGAAAAAGAGCAAAGGGTCAATATCACCCATGTTTAGCACCTAAATATCCACTAGAAACACAGTGACAGGACACTACTAAAGAAAGTTTAGTGCCTGAAAAGCTGCTGGAAAAACAGCAAAGGGTTGCTACAAAACACCCACATTTGGTGCCTAGAAAGCTGCTAGAAACACAGCAAAGGGCCAACATCACCTATGTTTGCTGCCTAAAAAGCAGCTGGAAAAACAGCTGAGGATCTCTACAGACCACCCACGTTTCATGCCTAAAAAGCCGCCAGAAACACAGTGACAGGACACTACAAAATGCAGTTAAGTTCCTAAAAAGCAGCTGGAAAAACAGCAAGGGGTCCCTACAAAACATGATTATTTAGTGCCCAAAAAAACCCACTGGAAACATAGTGACAGGTCGCTGCAAAACACCCATGTTTGGTGTCTAGAAAGCTGCTGGAAAAACAGCAAAGAGTCAATATCACTCATATTTAGCACCTAAAAATCCACTGAAAACACAGTGACAGAACACTACTAAAGGTTTAGTACCTAAAAAAACACTGAAAAAACAGCAAAGGGTTGCTACAAAACATGAATGTTTTTGCTTTAAAAAGCCACTGGAAACATAGTGACTTGTTGCTACCAAACACCCATGTTTGGTGTCTAGAAAGCTGCTGGAAAAACAGCCAAGGGTCAATATCACCCATGTTTGGTGCTTAAAAAGCAGCTAGAAACACAGTGACAGGACACTACAATACAAAGTTTAGTGCCACAAAAACAGCTGTAAACACAGCAAAGGGTTGCTACAAAACACCCACATTTGGTGCCTAGAAAGCTGCTGGAAACACAGCGATAATTCACTGAAGTGCAACTGGTTTTGTTGTTTGTTGGTGTCGAACAGTGGTCTGCAGGGGCTGCATCTTGGTAGTCGTCTCACCAAGGTGACACACCTCCACCATCCCCACCACCTCCAATGACAAAAGTCACCTCAGAAACGTTGATATGAAACACATGAAACATGCAATGACAATAACAACATTGTCTTCAAGCAATTGGGCTACACTTCACTAGCAACATTCAATGGTCTGCTAAATACTCTTCATGTGGACAGTTATTATGCTGGGGACATCATCTAGGCTAGCACACGAGGCCTCACTATGTCAAAGCATGTGCCCAAATCTACTGTGTTTAGGGTGGTGCACAGGATTTCCAGGGAGATCCGCAGGGAAGAGGTCATTTTTCCCTCTCATCCTAACAGCCTTGGGGAAGTTGGCAGAGGATTCAGAATACTGGCACAACATAAACCATTTGATTAGGCTGCAGGGGCCATAGATGGCTGTCACATAAGGATCAAACCAGCCAAACACAACCAGACAGATTATTTTAATTACAACCAATTGCATTCTGTTTAACTCCAAGCCATCTGCGACTCCTCTGGGAACTCTCTGAACATTTTTGTTGGATCTGGAAGTTCTGTTTCGTTCACAACACCCATCTTTAAAAAAAAAACAGCCCAGTTTATTTCGGTGTTTTGTACTATTCCATTCAGAAAACACTGCGCTGAGACAGAGAATGTGTTTCGTGACAGATTTGTTTTGGATAAGGAAACATAAAAGAAAAACAAAATTTTGTTTCTCAGCACTTTTTAAAGATTGCAATCATGGTATCCAATTGCTCCTGTCTTCTTTCTCATTCTCCCTTTCTTCTATCTCTTTCCTTTATTTCTTTCTGGGGGTTGTCAGCGCTGTGATGGCCCTGGAGTCGAGGGAGCTGAGCTGGTGAATGTGCAGGGCATGTCCTCCGTCTCCTCTTGGTCTGAGCCCTTTGCAGTGGCTATGCAATTTGGAGGCCTTATTGAGTCCCTGTGGCCTTCAGGGCCTCATGCATAACTGGAAATGAGGCCAATTTGCAGCTGTCACCTCCCCAGTTTCTGAGCCGGAGCCAGTTTTTAGCAGTATCTGCTCCCATGTAGAAGGTGTAATAAAACACAAGGTATAATTAGTAGACATGATCACATCTCTTATTAGTAATGAATACAACAGGATTCACTGTCCAGTCACCATGAACAATGTACCCTCATACAATGGACTATTTAATATCTCCAGAACTAGGTCAGGTTTAGGGAAAAGAGTCATGGTTGGCATTGTGATGTTACGTATGAATGTAACTTTAAATAACTTTATGTTCACTTTTGGTTTCACACAGGACACAAACTCAAGCCTCCTGGGTTTTTTACTCTACAAACATGACGTATCATGTGAAACATGGAACTAGCTACATGCTCAGGCCCTAAATGATGACTACTGGTCGATGAGGAAAATTCTTAGTCGTGGGCTAGCCGTAGTGCATAGGTCACATGAAAAGGTGTCCTGTCTACTTTCTTGTCACTATTTTCACTAATTATATTTACCACAAAACCTTCAGACAGATGCAAAATGTCTGTGTATATTGGATCACAACAAAAATGAGGATCATTACAAATTGTGAGGGGTTGCTCATCCCCCCCTAAATATTTAAAATATTAGTTTGTTCCATTCTGTTGTTCATGACAGGCAGTGCTCATCACTGTGATGTCTTCAGCTGCAGGGGCCAGGCAGGACGCTGCCACAGCCAAGGACCATACAATAACTACTGACATCGGAACTTGATAAATAAAAACTATCATGACCATTGGCCAGTTTGGCCTAGAATGGACCTTCCGTTTAGGCGTCTTCCTTAACTTCCTGAACTTCCTGATGGTCAGTCCGCCCCTGCCGTCATGCCTGAGAGCAAATACTGCGGCTTTGTCACATGGACTTTCATATCTAAATATGACATGCCTAGATATCCTTGACGCTCTGGGATGACGTGTCAATGTACACTTGTTACATGTATGGTGTCCTTTAAAAAAAAAAAAAACACTTCAGTTTTCACTGGAAATGTAAAGTTTCAGCTTGTTAAATGCATACAACATAGGTTAAATCAATTTGTATTTACATTTATTTCCTTGTGCAACACAAGCACGTGGTTAGGTTTACAAAAAACATCATAGTTTGGCTTAATATTCACACGGGAAGCAAACAGCGGGCACCCAGGTGAAAGTCCAGGGCTTGCTGGACCCATCCACCTCCCCTCCTGTCCACCCTATATAGCTCTTTCTATTGCGTTGTTGCAGGTGGTTTATCATATCGCTGTGAGAGGTTGCTTTTTGCATTGTTCTGAAGCTGATATCACTATAAAAGCTCCATATTTAATGAGTTGGGAAGGAGAATGGGCCGATCATGCCTGCTGTGGAGAGGGGATCGTCCCCAGAGAGAGATAGGCTGCAAAATGGGGGAGGTATTTATTGAGCCGAGCACACCGGGCCCAGGTGTAGCTCATGCAGCTGATGAGTACTGAATTATGAGAGAGTCCCTTTAGGAAAGTCTGCAGGCATGTGGGCACACAAAAACGGTGCATTATGGCGCTGAAAAGCCTGCATCAGAGCCCTTAATGATTTGACAGTGGGACACACACTCAGCAGGAATGCCCCTCAGAGTCCACGAGTGTGGCGATTGGGATCGGGCCAATAACACAAAATGTTCTTTGATGAGGAATTCAACCTGTTCTGCAATGCATGTGTAAATGTGCATGATGCACGCTGTTCGTCACAAAACCACCTCCTCTACAAATGTGTGAACGCTGTTTAGGCGTGTGTGATTGCAGCGTGCCCGTCTGTTCTCTGTTATCTACTGTACCTGCCACGCTGTTTACTCGAAGGACTCAACGCATCAATAAAACAGAAATGATAAATAAATTGTTCACCACCTGTATTCTGTGTTGATATGTTTGAGGGTTTAATTACCCAAGCGGTATTGACGGAGGGGGGGGGGTGAGTGTGTGTCTGTCACTTGGGCATTTTTCTGCGAGGTGTCAGCTGCCACACGTCTGACGGAGATGTTCTCCAGTGAGGCAAAAAAAGACACAGCGGGCCCGAGATGATGGTTTTAGTGTGTGTTGAGGAGCTTGTCAAAGAGATAAACATACATGCAAGGACAGAATGTACAAACCATGACAGAGAGCCATGGAGGGAATGCAGCCTGGTCTGCGTGTGTGTGTGGGTGTGTGTGTGTTTGTGTGAGGTGCTGGCTGACAGAGTGTATCGGAGAAACCCAGGGGATACTTGCAAGACACCTGGATGGAGTGGAGAGACTACTGTCTTACATCCACAACACACCACTGAGCATCTGGCCACCCCTTGTCTCTCTCTCTGTCTCTCACACACACACATACACACACATGCTG